>CM019705.1:30985041-31627541 GCA_009760885.1 Achatina immaculata | reverse complement strand
GTTGGGGACCCACTTACTGTATGAAGGTGTTGGGGACTCAGATACTGTATGAAGATGTTGGGGACCCAGATACTGTATGAAGATGTTGGGGACCCAGATACTGTATGAAGATGTTGGGGACCCAGATACTGTATGAAGATGTTGGGGACCCAGATACTGTATGAAGATGTTGGGGACCCAGATACTGTATGAAGATGTTGGAGACCCAGATACTGTATGAAGATGTTGGAGACCCAGATACTGTAAGAGGATGTTGGAGACCCAGATACTGTAAGAGGATGTTGGAGACCCAGATACTGTATGAAGATGTTGGAGACCCAGATACTGTATGAAGATGTTGGGGACCAATATACTGTATAAAGGTGTTGGAGACCCAGATACTGTATGAAGATGCTGGGGACCAATATACTGTATAAAGGTGTTGGGGACCCAGATACTGTATGAAGATGTTGGGGACCCAGATACTGTATGAATTTGCTGGGGACCAATATACTGTATAAAGATGTTGGGGACCCAGATACTGTATGAAGATGTTGGGGACCCAGATACTGTATGAAGATGTTGGAGACCCACTTACTGTATGAAGATGTTGGGGACCCAGATACTGTATGAAGATGTTGGGGACCCAGATACTGTATGAAGATGTTGGGGACCCACTTACTGTATGAAGGTGTTGGGTACAACGATAATGTATCCTACAGGGTGTGGGTTACGGTGGTTATCCTGAAGACCAGTAGTAGACAGTGGCGAGACCCGCTGTGTTAGCCTACCTGAGCTTACTACTAGGAGCATTAACACTGTGGCTGGACAGGGTCTTTGCCAGTTCTAGCTAGGTGGCCTTGATCACCGTGCTGTCCCTCTACAACAGTGTTTCTCATCATGGAGGCAGCTGACTCCAGGAAAGAATTTCAAGTCTAAGGGGAGTAACTTTTTTCCCCTAAAGTGTAAAATGATGAAAATTTCTCTGGGTGATGATTCAATTAAAGAGGAGAACTCGGGACAACCTGGGTTCAAAATGGAGGAATGGGACGTTAAGAACCACCGTTCTAGAAGTTATCTTTGCTTCATTTTAATTCTCTACATTGTCTTTTATCTCACGTCTCTCTCTCTCTCTCTTTCTCTCCCTCAATCTCTGTCACTCTCTCTCTCTCTCTTACTCCGTCTCTCTCTCACTCTCTTTCTCTCCCTCAATCTCTGTCACTCTCTCTCTCTTACTCCGTCTCTCTCTCTCTCTCTCTTACTCCGTCACTCTCTCATATACAGTCAGTCTCTCTCACACAAATACTCTCTCTTTCTCTCTCTCTCTCTCTCTCTCTCTCTCTCTCTCTCTCTCTCTCTCACACAAACACGTTATTATATTAATTATATTAATGTTTATTAGTGTGTTATCGATCTGACTTAAGTAATAACAAGACTGCGAACTGAAAATATCACGAAGTATTCGCGGGGAGCAGCCCCAAGAGTAAGTTTGCGAGGCTTGTAACGTCCACAAAAATTATGTTGGAATAATGGGCGTGGCTGCGGAATTGTCCATATTTGTTAACTGACAACGCCAAGGCTGATAGCAGCGCTGTGCAGCACGATCTAGGCAGCATCCATCAGTTGAAGATACAGGGTTCAGTATCGTATTAGTATTTCTTAAAGCGAAGCAGGTCAGGTGCCAGCTGTGGACATTCGTCGCTAGTTGATGGAAGTCTATGGAGACAGCGCGATGAGTCGACAGCGTATGGCAGAATGGTGTGCAGAAAGTTGAACCGCGTGAGCGACAACCAGGGAATGGCAGCCCCCACAAAAAAAAAAAAAAACAGGTGCGGCAGCGACGCGCGTCGAAGGTGCGATATTGGAGAACAGATGAAAGACTCCGTGAACAAACTGGCACATGACTTGGGTCTGCCAGGTGGAACAGTGTCCAGAATGATTGTGCAGTTGGAATTTCATTGAGTATGTTCACGATGGGTCCCACAATCTCTTTCCTAGGACCATAAAGCAAAGCATATGTACTCTCACTCCTGGAAACAAATATGCCATTTCTGGCCAAGACTTTCCGGAACGCATTGTCACCGGCGACAAGACGTAAGTTCACTATAGCACCCCAGAATAGAAACCCGCAAGCAGGGAATGGAAGCATCCAGGCTATACCTGAATCAGGAAATAAAGTGGCGCCATCTGTTGTCAGAGTGATAGTTACCGTGTTTTGGGATCGGAAAGACGTGTTCTTGGTTGATTTCCTGGGTGTGGGTGATGTAAAACTTGAACGTTTACGAGTTGCCATCAAACGTTGTCATTCTGGATTGTTGACATAAAATGGGTTGCTCCTCCATGATAATGCCCGACCACACATCGCCGCTTCGATTCGAGGACTTTTGCCACATTTTCGGTGGAAGATTTTTGGACCATTCCGCCGTAGAGTCACTCGCCTCTTCCTTGCTCCCAATGATGTATCTTGGTGGCCACAGAGTGATGAGGATGTCCAGGCAGTGATGGCATGGTGGCTCTATGTCCAGGACATCACATCTGACAAGACAGTGATGGCATGGTGGATCTATGTCCAGGACATCACATCTGACAAGACAGTGATGGCATGGTGGATCTATGTCCAGGACATCACATCTGACAAGACAGTGACGGCATGGTGGCTCTATGTCCAGGACATCACGTCTTACAAGACAGTGACGGCATGGTGGCTCTATGTCCAGGACATCACGTCTTACAAGACAGTGACGGCATGGTGGCTCTATGTCCAGGACATCACGTCTTACAAGACAGTGACGGCATGGTGACTCTATGTCCAGGACATCATATCTGACAAGACAGTGATGGCATGGTGGATCTATGTCCAGGACATCACATCTGACAAGACAGTGACGGCATGGTGGCTCTATGTCCAGGACATCACGTCTTACAAGACAGGCATCAAAGAACTTGTCCTACGCTTAGGCGTCTCGGTGCCTCATGGCGGCTACGTGGAAAAATAAGATCTCCATCGTGGAACACAGTATACAGTTTGTCATGTCAAAATACATTTTGTTCTTGATGTAATAATCTTTATAAAACTGAACTTTTGGGATGACCCTAGTAGTTAAAGGTAAACGTAAAAGTTAAGGTATGAGTTGTGAACCAGCGTCATTGCACACGGTCAACCCATAAGTGCTCTGCTGCTTAGTCGCATTTGACCAGGACCTACCGTCAGCACGAACTCCGTAGCTAACGGCGTCGTTCATCTTTCTTTCCAGGGCTTTAATCCTGGTACCCAGTTTTTCTCGAGGTTGAGTGAACCCCGGCAGTTTGTTGCGAGCCACGGTTTGACACAACCCCCCCCCCCCCCCCACTGCGGTCAGTGGAAATCGAAACTGGTCCACTACATCAGCGCGGTTCCCTGGTAGCTACTTAATATTATTGATTGTAAAAGTTTTGTCATTTTAAAAGCGACCTATATTTGTTATATACTTGATGTTCCTGGGCTGAGCTGATAAGAAATGTTTGCAGAAGGGTAAAAGCTTGGAGATGAAAGATGGAATGTCCGGCAGGACTAAGGGCGTAATTCTTTACCGTGTGGAAATAAAGGTTCGAACGTTTTCGCTTGCCAGTGCACCTTATATGAGTTAGTTTTTAGACCAGTTTCCAGCACCAGTTACAGCCGTTTGTAGTTACGCTCAAGGTCACATGGGTACAATTGGAAAATGTTATACAACTGGCCAAATCTGGCTGTATGCATTAAGCTTATCGATTTTACAATGGTACCACGGACCATTCAACGCTAAACTATACTTATCTGAGATAAAAAAAAAAGGTAAAATACCCGTTTCCACACCATTACGGCATATTGGGGACACGATGTTAGGTCCGTATATCCAAGACCTTCGGCACATGAAAGTGTGATGTGGTCAGTATCACGGCCTGGCCACATTTACCTTCCCAGATTTTCCTGGTACCCACTTTTAGAGGCTGGGTACACCCCGGGGTCTTCTTTATGTAGTGGTACCAGTCCAGAAAAAAAACAAAAAAAAAAAACTCCCTACTGCTGGGACTTGAATCCGGTACCCCTGGCTTTAAAGAGCGAGCGTGTGTAAACATCTTAAGTTATAACCAGGTGTAACTGGTAGCAGCTTACTTGATGTGTATACATATGGGTATGTTTGTACATTTCTAGAGGTGGCTCATCTTAAATTATAACCAGGTGTAATTAGGAGTAGCTTACTTGATATGGGGGCCGGCTAGCGTAGTGGTTAGAGCACTCGTCTAGCAACCAAATGGTCGAAGGTTCGAATCCCCAGCTGAGCAGGATTTTTTTTTCCGACCAATACGGCCCCGAGGTCGACCCAGCCTCGTAAAATGGGTACCAGAGAAAATCTGGGAAGTAAAGGCAGCGAGGAAAGGAACTGGTCACCCTACCTCACACGCTGACGACCCAGCATAATGAGGCCTCTAACGCTTCACCCCCTACGGCATAATTGCTATGGGACTATCTTTACTTTTTTTACTTGATATGCATACGTGTGGGTATGTTTGTACAGTTCTAGAGGTGGCTGTGTATGCCAGAGCGTGTCCAAGCATCTTGCCCTCCAGCAGTTGGTACTTTGTTTCGTGCGCTCTGCCCACGTGACACTCTGCAAATGCCTCTAATTAGAGGGCAGCCTCGAAATGATTATCTTTCCCCGCAAACCGGAAAATCTTTGACTCTCTGTTTACTGCCATCTTGCTGATCCAATTACAAAAATAAGGTTTTAAAGAAAATGAGAGAGAGAGAGAGAGAGAGAGTTAAGAATTAATCTTCTTCCATCAGAGCAGCATTTAACTCCAATAATAGAACTCCCCCCCCTTCCCCCCCTACCCCTACCCACCCCCACCCCCACCCCACAACTTGAAAACAACTTTCCTCAAATACCGTCTTTTCTGGGTGGTCGCGCCAAATGTTTGCGCGTGCAATAGGTTTTGGCTGGTTCCAAATTTGTTGCCGGTCGAAGACAAACGAAACGAAATAAACATCCTCCGGTACTATTTACTCGTGGCAGGAAATGTTGGGAGATAAACGTGACGAAGATGGAACCAATCGCCCGAACAGAAAATACAGCACATCTGTGTGAGATTAAGCTGTATGTAAAGATTGAGGGGAGTTGGGTGTGTGTGTGTGTGTGTGTGTGTGTGAGTGAGAGAGAGAGAGAGAGAGAGTTTAGACACGTAATGTAGTGGCAAATGCAGCTGTAAAGAAATTGATTAATGTTCATTTATTATCCTAAATGACTAATTTAGAAATCTGCGTGTTTCTATGTTCATCTTGTGTCTTGGTAAAGGTCTTGTCTTCTATTCCCCCCCCCCTCCTTGGAACTGGGAACTGGTGTTCTAGCTGATGCTATGAAGATGTTGAGGTACAGCATCGTATCGGTGGGGACGGGGCGGGGGGAGAGCGGGTGGTGGCAGCTATTTTCTCAGTCCCAGAGTAGAGCTAAAGATCATAGGGCGTGCAATACTTCTGCAGCAGACTCCACTACCATGGGAACTGTGTCGATCTTTGCCCCATTAGCCAATCTAGGCTTGTTACAGGGGGTACCAACGAAGTGGTGGGACAGGGTCTTGATCAGCTATGGTTCACTAACCCGAGGGTTAGCGTACCATGTGTAGGTCGCTGATTGTCAAAACAGACAGGGTCTTGGCCCTCGGTGGTAGTGGTACAAGACGTCATGCCCGCTACAGAACTTTGATGAAAACAAAAAGAACTAATCCAGTCTGGTATCAACGTCTGTGTTGATCTAATTATTGGGTGAAAGTCTGCAGCCACAAGGAAGTCATTCCGCCAGTAAAAATGTCTGTCGCTTTATTACTTCATTATTTAACTTCGTTCTCTCTCTCTCTCTCTCTCTCTCTCTCTCTCTCTCTCTCTCTCTCTCTCTCTCGCTCTGCCTGAAATAGTTTTACGAAATTCATAACTGATTGTCTTCTTAGCTTAACTCATTTTTAACCTGCTCTTGTATTTTGTTCCATCTTTGAACACGAAATTTTACGACTTCCCTGTGCGAAAGACTTAATGAATTAATGGCCAGATGCAACAAACAACATCCTGAGATCAATCCGACCTGTTTTATAAGAATAATAAGTTTCATGTGGCCACTTAATTGATAGTAAGTATAAATCAAGTTTCTGGTCATTAAGGGAGTTTCTCCCTCGTTTGTGTTGATGAATTAAGTAGCCAAACATTTCTAAATAGTGAAGGCAAATTAGTATATAGACTGTGAATACCAGTTTATAGTTTATAAGATAAAGTTTTCCTTTGAAAACGAGTTTTCCACGTTACTACAAACACTGGATGAACGGTGACGAAAAATGTTACGTTGACGGAAAAAGAATTGCTAGCGATTAAGTTAATGGCATGGGGGAACAACTGGGATAGCTTAATCGTAGACAGTTTTACTCCAGTTATTTCCCTTGATGTGCTGATAAACTAGGGCGCCACCCACGAAGCCGGCGTCGCGGGAAGGTAATGAACAAATGTCCCAGCCTATCAAAGGTAAACAGTTTTAAATGAGAAGCCACAATCATGGGCGCATGAATAATAAAGGCTGGTCTATTTCTTTCCTAATCTTTCATTTCCTGTGGTTCTTTCTTTCTTTATTTTCTTTCTTTCTTTCTTTCTTTCTTTATTTTCTTTCTTTCTTTCTTTCTTCAAAGATGTTATAACATGAAAAGCTTGTTGAAACTTTCTTTCTTTCTTAAAAAAATGTGATAACGTATGAAGAGTCAGTAAATGTATCGTACGTTATTTTTCTTTCTTTTCTTTTCTTTCCTTCTGTCTTTCTTTCTTTCTTAAAAGATGTAATAACATGAAAAGCCAGTTGAAACTGGTCTTTCTTTCTTTACTATCGTTTGTATCACAACTGTATCAGAAAACGATCTCTTTCCACTTAGATGCACGTAATAAAATCCAGGTATTTATTATTTTTTACTGAGTTTTGTTCAGTCTTTTGCTTCACTTCTTTTCTATCCTTAGCCTCAGTTCCGGACTTAGGCATAAACTAAACAGAGCTACAGCTTAAGGCCTCACATACTCTCTGGTTTAACTCTTATAACAAGGAAGCTGCAGGCTTTACATAGCCTAGTGGCTCATCAACTCTAAATCCGGCATTACCTCGACTGAACAATCTTCATCTTTTATCTATGCTTTACTTCTTTTTTCCAATCTTATCATTGGAACATGCTATACAGTCCTTATTATGTATAATCGTGTCTTGTGCATTTTTTTTTCAGCTTTTATCTGATGTTTTTCTAGTAGCAGTTGGAGATATTATGATATAGATGTCATGTATTGGAGAATTCTGTTGCAAATATCTCAGCAGAGGAAAGGTGATGAAATAGCAATCATTTCAATTACCGCAGGTAATGACACAAAATCAACAGTCATTTCTATTACCGCAGGTAATGACACGAAATCAAATAACGGATGCGGTTATTCGGATTCTTCTCCTTCTTCTTCGTCGTTCGCTTCTACCACCGAGACCGCCCCTTGATCCTACTGATTTTTTTTCCTGTGGTCCTCGATAGGTCCCCTTGTGGTCCCCGAAAGGACCACACGAGATACCCGAGAGGATCACGAGAGGTTCAGAGTATCGCAGGACTTGAGCCTGTATTTTCGGTGGGTCTCAGAAGCGGGATTGCGTGACACCGTGGTTTTCGTTGCACCAGTTTTGGACTTTCTCACCAGAAAACCTCCACGTGTTTTGGTTATCAATATATCCCCGCTGGATGAGAGGTAGTTGCCCATCCAGGCTAGAGTTGGACTTTCTCACCGGAAATTCCGATTCTAATCTAGAAATTATTTTCACCAGAATCAAGCAGGAACAAAGATGTAATGAGTAATGCCGCACAACAAGAACGCAGGAAAAATAAAGTGTACACACTTGCCCCTGGTAAGTCCACGGAGTGATCTAGGGCTGGATGAATGTATGTGTGATGTCTCGTGTTGTATGTAGTAACAGTTCAACATACAGACGTGTGATGTCTCGTGTTGTAAGTAGTAACAGTTCAACATACAGACGTGTGATGTCTCGTGTTGTAAGTAGTAACAGTTCAACATACAGACGTGTGATGTCTCGTGTTGTAAGTAGTAACAGTTCAACATACAGACGTGTGATGTCTCGTGTTGTAAGTAGTAACAGTTCAACATACAGACGTGTGATGTCTCGTGTTGTAAGTAGTAACAGTTCAACATACAGACGTGTGATGTCTCGTGTTGTAAGTAGTAACAGTTCAACATACAGACGTGTGATGTCTCGTGTTGTAAGTAGTAACAGTTCAACATACAGACGTGTGATGTCTCGTGTTGTAGGTAGTAACAGTTCAACATACAGACGTGTGATGTCTCGTGTTGTATGTAGTAACAGTTCAACATACAGACGTGTGATGTCTCGTGTTGTATGTAGTAACAGTTCAACATACAGACGTGTGATGTCTCGTGTTGTATGTAGTAACAGTTCAACATACAGACGTGTGATGTCTCGTGTTGTATGTAGTAACAGTTCAACATACAGACGTGTGATGTCTCGTGTTGTATGTAGTAACAGTTCAACATACAGACGTGTGATGTCTCGTGTTGTAAGTAGTAACAGTTCAACATACAGACGTGTGATGTCTCGTGTTGTAAGTAGTAACAGTTCAACATACAGACGTGTGATGTCTCGTGTTGTATGTAGTAACAGTTCAACATACAGACGTGTGATGTCTCGTGTTGTATGTAGTAACAGTTCAACATACAGACGTGTGATGTCTCGTGTTGTATGTAGTAACAGTTCGAAGGGCACATTACTACGACACAACTACGCCAAAGCTCTTTTGAGGGCGAACGAGACAGAAGAAGAAGAAGAAGATACAAGAACAGCCACGACACGCCTGGTAACACATTAAATTGCTATGGGAGGATGGTTATTTAATTTTAATATTTCTTTTTCTGCGTTACCAACTCCCCCTTTCACTCTTTCCTTGTTTCTTAAAGAACAGCACATGTCATTGTTCAGAGAACAGTACTGGCCAAGACCCAACCCTTGCTTCATACTCTTACAGAATTGGGTCATTGAGCTCCCGCAGCATGGCAGAGTTTTTCTACGTCGCGACAGCCTCATGAGTCGACAGCTTCTTAAGTCAGCTCTGGGAGTAAAAACAAAACACCATAACCCACTCTGAATCCGACTCAATGAGCACGTCTTAGCATCCTTAAACGGTAACCTTATCAGATCGTCAGAGGATATGATGCTAGTGCTCATATTTTCCTTGATGGCATGTCCACACAGTAAGGTCTGCATCACGCCTGGCAGCCGTTCCATCCCTCAGTTGAAGTAGAAACCAGACGGGTGATATGGACGCTTCCAGTGGGATTCGATCCCCCGATCAACACCATGAAAGGTGAGCGATGCCAATATTCTAAAAACTTATACAAATATTTAAAAATCTGCATTTGTTTGGAAATCAACAGACAACAAGCAATAACGCAGAAAAGCGTTTTCCTTCCTAAATCACAAGAAAACTTCAGTTTAAATTTCACTTGCTTCAGGCAAACGTCTAGACTTCATCGGAGGGGAACATGGTTCCTTGATTGTTTATACAAGCTGCAGTGAATTCGTCTCGCGGAAGGTCGGCCTTTGATGTTGTTTGAGATTATGGCCGCCAGATATTTTGATAATGGGGTGACATCATCAGCCACCAGGCAGGAAGAAGGTGCCTTTCAACAAAAGCTTCTTTCCATCCCTTGCTTGTCTCTCTCAGCGGAAATCGCTCGACAGAGTTTTATTTCCTTAGCTCGCGGTGCAACCTCTTTATCAAATGCTGTTTTTTTTTAAAATCCACTGCGGGCGCCCCTCCCCCCCCCCCCCCCCCGAAATTATCTGGGCCCACTTGTATAATAAGGAAAGCCATTAGGGCCTTGGGAAAATGAACTGCCTGGACACTCTTCTTATAAGCCCTAGCTCTGTGTGTGTGTGTGGTTTTTTTTTTCCCCAGACTACGGCATGGTTGTGTTCTTAATGTTGTAGGTAAAAGGTAAAAGTAATCCTGTCATGCCTTAGAGGCACATAGGGATATGGTGTTAGTGCCCATATTTTCCTTGACCTGTCAGCACACTAGAGGGTGACATGGTCAGTATGACGCCTGGCCACATTTCCTTCCCCAACTCCAGAAGAAGTCGGGTACCCATTTCTACAGCTGGATGACTGGGGCGCCTCCGGCCGGATTCGAACCCCCGACCTTCGCCATGAGACACCAGTGCACTAACCACTTCGCCACCAGACGCCCTCTTAATGTTGTAGCCTAGTATAATTACGACACAATTGTGTTCTTAATGTTGAAGTCTAGTATAATTAATCACACCTGTATAACTACACCGCCTTACTGCTGACAATATACCGACAATATTCAAATTCTGTTACCTTAAATATTTGATACTAACACACAACAAATGAAACGTCTGAGAAATTAATTTCTATTCTGCAAGTTCCCTGTTTTCAATACAAAGTTTGGGCAGTCATCGACCCACAGCTAATTGCTTATGTTGACCTACCATAGCTGGCCAAGACCCTATTTCACCTCCCGGAGTTGTGCATGGAAACAGACGATAGCCTGACAAGTGAATAAGGATCGCAGTGCCAAGACGAGTCCAGTCCTGGAAGTAAGCCGAGCTGAAGATGGACGTGTTGGGACGAGAGGCGCGTAACTGTGACACAAACCAATCAACGCTCTTTTCAAGGCGAAGAAGAAGAAGAAGAAGAATATAACATGTGAGTGTGATTCTAGGCAAAGATCTTCTTTATTTATGGAGGAATAATGGATAAACACATATAAGTAAATATTAATTATATGAAAGCTTTTATACAAATACAGATGTAAATAAGAAGCGGCAGTGCGCAGTAATTTCAGCCAGACCGTCTTTAACTATAAAAATGCTGGCGACGAACCTGTGACTCGCTTGTGGCATACTCGTGCTCCGCGGCACAGCGTTTTGAAAATCTTGATGTTGTACTACAGTTCTAGCAGTCTGTAATTTGATAGCTTATTCAGAGCTAAGCCATTGAACTGGATTTTGTTTTCGTTTGTTTTGTTATTGTCAGCAGTCATTTCTTGTTTCCTGATTTTAGTTTGTAGTGTGTCGATGAAGGTAACGTTTATGATTGCTTTTTATTTTCCTTGTTAAATTTTTCTTGCAAAAATCTGATTCTGTATGTAATATCTTAATAATGAAAATAGATGGATGTACGATACAGTTTTACATACACGTGTATGGACAGTTTTCTGTCATCTTTCTTTTATGTAATATATTAGCGACACTTTTACCCGCATGGTTAAGTCAGTAGCTCACAGGTGAACTGGTGACCGTTGTCAGTGATAGTGACCTTTATGGATCCTTGGCACCAGAAGCGCCCCATCTACTCCTCATCTTGGCACCAGAAGCGCCCTCTCTACCCCTCATCATTGGCACCAGAAGCGCCCCCTCTACCCCTCATCATTGGCACCAGAAGCGCCCCCTCTACTCCTTATTCTTGGCACCAGAAGCTCCCCCTCTACTCCTCATCTTTGGCGCCAGAAGCGCCTCATCTACTCCTCATCATTGGCACCATAAGGCCCCTCTACTCCTCATCATTGGCACCAGGAGCGCCCCTCTACTCCTCATCATTGGCGCCAGAAGCGCCTCATCCTTGGCACCAGAAGCGCCTCCTCTACTCCTCATCCTTGGCGCCAGAAATGCCCCTCTGCTTCTCCTTTATCTTATTCTTCAGATTCCCCGCCTTACACGAAATATCTAAATATTCCTTCTCTCGCTTTCTCAACCAACGTTTCTCCGACTAGAAATTCTTTCATTATTTTTCCATTCTTCCGCTGCAACCTTCTTGCCAGACGCCCCATTTGTTCTTTCTTGACGTGTGCATGACTTTGTAATGTTCAGAAAGCTTCTCCGAGTACTTTTTACAATTTTGTTTTAAATATTCATTAATCGTCGGAGATAAGCCCCCTTTTCTGCGTTGATTTTAAGTTTCCTTTGTCTTTGGTTATGTATTATTCGTGAATTACATGCGAAAATATAAACATAAGATATGGAATAGAAACTATAATAATCTACCCCCTCCTCTCCCAAATCTGTATGGAGAATCTATTATTTGTAAAAATCTTCATGTCTCTGGTCGCGCCCTGGTCATAACGCGCCACGCTTTGCTTTCGGGTGTTGTGTTTCAAGGCACAGTAACGGGATTAAGAGACATTCTTTCTGAGGCCATCAAAGTCTGTACTGTGATCGGCACGGCACCTGGTGATGATGCTAGCGGTGGTATATGTTTCACATCTACTGGGAACATAGCTTCACAGAATTCAGTTTTTTTTTCCCCTCCGGAGTGACTGAATTTCGAGTAGCTCAGAAGTATAGCATCTGTGTGTTCGTTTGGCAGGACCTGTAAACAAGATTTTCTTAATGACTGCGGCTTCTACTCTTCTTGGGTGGTCTCTCAACTTGGGTGAGCCGTTGCTAGGCAACTAATATCGGTCTGCTGTTACACGAGCAACTCTACCGATAATTGACCAATCAGCGCTGCGATCTGCTCAGCATCAATCAAGTCGCAGTAGGGCAAGGGGCGGAGTCGGCATGCAAATCACAAGGGAGGCAAACTGAATCGGAACACCGCACTTTTCTTCAAAACTGGCAGACGTGAATGTTAGTGAAAGGGACGCCATGTCGTTTGGATTTATGAATGATTTCTACTCATTTTCTTCACTTATGGTGTATTCAGATACATGATGTAGTTTTCAAGAGCACAATGGAGTTCTTGCTCTCGACACGTGTTCGGTTTAAACTCAACAGACCGGGGCTAGTGATTGCATCTTAGCACTCCATCTTTCACCCATATGGCGGTTTGTATGTTCTAGCGTTTGTCTACCGAGTGAATGTTGGATCTTTAGGACTGGTTCAACTCCGATGAAAATCGGGAGGCCTTCTTGAGGCTGGAATTATGTCCAACGGGTCTCGAGGGACTGAATCATCAAAGACCGACCCCGAACTTCTGACTAGAACGAGCTGGGTGAACGCTGAGCTAGCTTACCGACAAATTAAGAGGGTGAGTACCTGTTTGACCTCATCATAAACTTAACGTTGGTGTTCCGATCAGGTCTGCGAGCATTCAGTAAACGTAACATACCTGCACACACACACCAACTTATACAGCTGTCACCAAAAAGGGCACGTCAGAGTCAAGCAACCATGTGGAAGGGGGGGGGGAGCTGGTTAACTCAGCCTTTAAAAATGCTTTCATATGGCGATTGTATCTTAGATCTAGAGTTATCTTCGGTGCAGATAACCCAAAGTCTATAGTAGATCTTAGGTACAAAGTGTGTCTTGTTTCTACTGTTCGAAGTATAGATATCTAAAATCAACACTCTTAGAATATCATATCATCAGTCTTATGTGTGGCTATCATAAATCTGCAGTCTGAAATGTAATCCTTAATTTACTGAGGTGTGTATGTCATAATACAAATACAAATTAAACACATTTTCTTCAATATATACTGTTTTAGATGTACATATCAGACATCTACTATCTTAAGTATAAATATCTGATATCTACTATCTTAAGTGAAAATAGCTGACATATCTACTATGTTAATTGTAGATATCCGACATCCTCGTAGCTAGATGTCTGACATCTAATATCTTAGGTATAGATAACTGACATCTACTATCTTACATTATATATGTATATATATATATAATATATATGACATCTTCTGTCTTAAGTGTAGATATTTGGCATCTACTATCTTAAATGTAGATATCTGGCATCTATTATCCTAAGTGTAGATTAGATGTAATTATTTCTGCATTAGATGTACTCATAAATAAGTCTGCCATCAACTGCTGTTCTCTGTGAAAGATGGTGTGGTGACACTGAATGGGAAATGGTTTATGGTGGCTTGCATTAAGACTGGGAGTGGAGCCAAGAAATAAGCTTCTTTGCCAGATCAGTCACCACCATGTTGCTTCCTATCCCATCATTCAGGCTACAGGTGCATATCACCTTTTTTTTAACCAAGAACACCTCACAGATTACAGTGGGGGGGGGGTCTTGACCAGCTCAAGTTACTCTAAATACCATTGCTCACTACAGCAGTGTTTGCCCCCTGCCCTATAAAGGATTAAATTCCATAATTTGATAACTGCCATTTTTAATTTTTTTTTTTTTTACAAATGATATATGCAGTTATAATTCACACATTCATCCTTATTTTTTTGTAGAAACTTATTTCACATACTGAAACCTGTAATATGTTTATGTTAATCACTTGTACTTATATTTTCTATAGACACAATCACATCTATTTCACAGGGTCGGGCTGATGGGAATACTTGTGCGCTGTGGTTGAGACTTCATATTCAAAGATACTTGTACAGTATTGGCTGTTTGCTGCAGTGCCACTGTGGCAAAGTTACATTTCTGGGATTATTATTGCTCTCGTTGTCCTGTGTGGGATTGAAGACTAGCCACTTGGAGACCAACGTGGAGGAACTTTGGGTTGAAGGTAAGACCTGGTCTCTCACTGTTTTACTATGTCCTGTTGCTTCAGTGTGTTCTTTTCTATGGACCTTGATGGGTGGAAAGATGCTATGTGATTTGGCAGTCAGGCAATCCATGGCTGGGCATGCCAATATCAGGGTTGGCAAACCATAGGCTGACATGCTAACATCAGGGTTGGCAAACCATATCTGACATGATAGCATCAAGGTTGGCAAACCATAGCTCACATGCTAACATCAGGGTTGGTAAACCATATCTGACATGATAACATCAGGGTTGGCAAACCATTGCTAACATCAGGGTTGGCAAACCATTGCTAACATCAGGGTTGGCAAACCATATCTGACATGATAACATCAGGTTGGGAAACCATAGTTCACATGCTAACATCAGGGTTGGCAAACCATATCTGACCAAGACCCTGTCCTACCTCTTCTAGCCTGACTAACAGAGCATGGACCGCCATAGTCCCCATGGTGGTGGAGTCTAGAGGAGAATTGCTTGTTCTCTGATTTTTAGCTGCGTTTATGGATAAAAAAATAGCTCGTGTAATCAGCTCCCAACCCATCATGGTACTATGCCTCAACATTGTCACAGCACTGGCTGCAAAGAACATCAAGCTTGCAGTCCCAGGGAGATAGTAGAAGAGGAAGAAGAGGAAACTCTTTTTAGACAGTAGATTCGGGTTTCAGTTTTGTCTTAAATTTCCTTAAGTATTGAAGGATCTTCCAGTAACTGTAGGATTAAGTTTGGTTTTTTTGTTTGTTTTTGCAGCTAATGCTGTGACTGTCTTGAAAACACAGGCATGAAGCTGGATAGAGAGTGGGTTAAAGTGATGTGATTGATTTTCCACCAAACACAGGGAAATGTGATCCTTCAAACTGTTTGTCAGGCTGTGTTACTAAGAAATGGGATTAGGGTCATGGTCAGGTGTGATTTGTTGACTTTGACAGCTGTGACATCTTTCCAGCACCATCCTACTTCTGTGCACTTTCATTTCCTTTAATGCACATTTGAGTGCTGTTGGTTTTACATGTTCTGGTGGATACTCTGACCCAGGTGTTCTTGTGGATACTCTGACCCAGGTGTTCTTGTATCTTTTATTGATTGTGGAACTCCTTTCCAGGAGTTGTTAGCCCCTCATTACAATTACACTGATAAACAGAGCCCCTCATTACAGTTACACTGATAAACAGAGCCCCTCATTACAGTTACACTGATAAACAGAGCCCCTCATTACAGTTACACTGATAAACAGAGCCCCTCATTACAGTTACACTGATAAACAGAGCCCCTCATTACAGTTACACTGATAAACAGAACTTAGATTATGCAAATATTTTCTTTTTAATCAAGCCAAACCATTTCCTAGTCTGTGGTTGCTAAAAAAAGATGTTGCGGTGGACCCTCTTGGTCACAGATTAAGAAACCACTCCTCTGACTCTTATAAGTCTTAAAAAGTCCATTTCACATGGGGTGTTGTTGTTGTTGTTTGGCAGATACAATCAGAAATCACTGTATAAAGTACAGAAATTAGGACCAACATATTTTAGGAAGAACACTGCAAACAGCACTTAACACATTTTCTCTTTTAAGTTTTCCTCATGGATGTTGTTTCGTTCATTTGATTATGCAGTCCTGTACAGGACAGAGAACAGTTTATGCAGAGAACAGTTAATAAGAATAAGTGTTTCTGCAACAGTAAATATTTTGTTATGTTAAGATAATGTGCTCCTGGAAGCAGAAACATTAAGATATCTCCTTAAAAAAATATATATGCAATAAAGTAACTGTACTCAAGATTTAAGGTAACCTCTACAAGTTATTGTGCTGAACTGTGTATAATCATAGTTGTTGGGTATATGTGTATAAAAGTAAATAAATAACTATACACAGAGCCACAACAGAGAGCCTGTGAAACACACTTTGAAAAAAAAAAACCAAACAAACTGTTTCTAGCTTTTATAAGGTATAATTTTATTACCAGAAGTGTTCCAGCCCTCTTTGAGTTTTCTCATTGACTCTTCCTTGTGATCACGTGTTTAGCACCAAATATTCAGTCACCCCTCCCCCCTCCCCCCCCCCCCCCAAACTAAACAAACAGACTTTTTATAAATTCTCAGGAACCAAACTTTGTTGGATCAGATAGTGAATATTTCACATACAAATGCATGAGGCGGTAGTCCCGAAAAAAAAAAAAAACATGGCTTGGATTACAGAATGTTGAAAATACAACAGGCAATGTAAATAACACTGAAATATTTATAGTACGTGCTAGTTTTTCAACATTTCTCCGGGCAGACATTAATTTTTCTTAATGTAATGTATAGTTGATTTGTGGCAAAAAAATATACGATTTGTAAATAATGCTTTCATGCTGATCAATGTATGTCGGCCAGTAATATTATCGTAATTGTGAAGGAATTTAGTTCGCTACATTTCAAGTACTCATGTTGTGTAAAACGTGCATTAAAACATTGCGTGTTAAAACGTTGCGTGTCCCAACAGTTTTGATTCGTGAGTTAAAACAGTTCTCATCTTTCTTTATCTCTGTGTGAAGTTCCTTGGCTTTCTTAAAGGCAAGACAAGTACCACACACGAACTATAAAAAAAAAACAAAAAAAACTTCATGTTATATGGTCTATCGGGTTTTACTGAAGCATTTCTGAGAGGAAAGATTTCCGTAAGGTTGTGTACGGTTAATGATGTGTTTACTCTTAGAAAAAAATACAACCTGGACTTTAAATTACGGGAGTCGAAAATAGGCCAGATCGTATCAGATGTGGCCATAACCGTGCCCTCCATTGATCTTAAAGCGAAAGGATTTCCCTCTCAGCGGCCATATTGTGACCTAGAAAAGCTGCGCCTGGTGTGTGGTCCTATGCTATTTTTGGAACGCAGAAGCAGAGGGGGGAAAAAAGAGGGATTTGGTTTATTTTTAAACTCCTCCCCAAAAAATTGAGTTAAAAATGTTATTTACGTTGTATTGTGTGCGTTGTTTGTGTAAGTGTGATTTATTTTTAAAAATTACCTAGGATTTTCTGAAATATTATAGATCTTGCTATAGGTGAGATACATATAGGCCGAGAGGCCATTGTACTGTAAACATCTAAAACATTAGCATCATTCACAGCGACTATGGGCTCATTCTGATGGACGGGTCTAAATGGGCAGTCGTGTTATAAACATGGACGGCGGATAGACCACCGTCTTATAAACAAGGACAGCGGATAGACCACCGTCTTCTAAACATGGGCGGCGGATAGACCACCGTGTTAAAAACATGGATGGCGGATAGACCACCGTCTTATAAACATGCGCGGCAGATAGACCACCGTCTTATAAACAAGGACAGCGGATAGACCACCGTCTTATAAACAAGGACAGCGGATAGACCACCGTCTTATAAACATGGGCGGCGGATAGACCACCGTGTTAAAAACATGGATGGCGGATAGACCATCATGTTATAAACATGGACGGCGGATAGACCATCGTGTTATAAACTTGGACGGCGGATAGACCACAGTGTTATAAACGTGGACGGCGGATAGACCAGTGTTATAAACGTGGACGGCTGATAGACCACAGTGTTATAAACGTGGACGGCTGATAGACCACAGTGTTATAAACGTGGACGGCTGATAGACCACTGTGTTATAAACGTGGACGGCGGATAGACCACTGTGTTATAAACGTGGACGGCGGATAGACCACAGTGTTATAAACATGGACATCGGATAAACCATGGTGTTATGTTCAGGTTGAATTGTAATGAAGAGATTGTGGACAGTCTTCGTCCGAACTTTATAAGTGTCTGTGTGTAGGTGTGGAGGTGGGATGAGGTATCTTATTGTAGTTGACCTCTTCTATGTATATAACACAGGATACAAAAAAAAACAACCACACTTTTATCTTGTTTTCGTGATGCAACTGACCAGGCAGCTTCTTTGACTGTTTCTTAATATTGTCCACCCATTTGTGTCTTAATGGACGCAACAACAGCAGGGCACCTTGCTTACAGTCGAGAGGCCTACAAGAAAGACGTTAAGGCAAAGTTCCGCATGAGACATGCAAATGGCTGACTGATCTGTGTCCTCGATATCTGGTGGCTGTTTTCATCTCAGTATGACTTTGACGCATTCCTAAATGTGACCCACCGGAAAACGACTTTTGGCTAACTGTCCACGCTTTTATCACTGCACGGTTCCACGTTCGTAAAAGGAAGCGAATAACAACGTTAAGAAATCAAGACATCTTTGGTATTTCATTTATTCCCGGATTTTGAGTAGTGGTACTTATAACCCAGTAATAAAATATCACGATGTAATGTTTAAGTCTACAGCGGGGGGGGGGGGGGGCGGGGGGGACCTGTTCATCTTAACACGGCATAGAAATAAATATCTGTGGTTTCATTTTCCCAGCGCGGTGAATGCAGAATGTGATGGCGGCATAAATCGCATGCTTAGAACTTCGGTAGTCGGCAGCAGTATGAGAAATATTTTATTATAGTCTGTTCTTGTTCGTATGGTTAGAAATGCCTCAGTTATTGCTCTTTTCATTTCTTTCTTGTCATTAAAAAACATGTTTTCAGTTGTTCCAGTACACACACACACCCCCCCCCCCCACCCCCAACCTCTCGTCTATTTTTTTAGTCGAAACTTCTTATATCCTTCGAAACTTACATTTGATCTGTATTAATTTCCCCTTCGTCTCAATTTCCATTCGAAATTTACGTTTGATCCAAATTAACTCCCTGTTCATTTTCTGTTCGAAACTTTCGAGATTAACTCTACCTTCGTCCGTATGTGATCGCAGTTATGCATGCCGTGAAAAGCACGTGACATGGACGCAGTATCTGTCACCATAGAGACCTTACTGACAGTGAGAAAGATTGAGCGGCAATGTCGCATTTGTTGAGACAAAGTGTGGGTGATATAGGAGGAGAAGAGATTTCGATGAAGACATTTCCAGACTTGTAAATTGTGATATCGTAACGTGTAAAATCCTAGGCTATTTGCAAACTTCCCTGGCCTGGCCCGAGCAGTATATTCTCTGTCGTATACTCAGGACCTGGAGAAGTTTACAGAGAACTCGCTGACCTCTTGCATCAGGAGAAAGGCTCAACAAAAATGGAGGGGGTTCGGTTTTGTGAAATTTTCTTTCTTTCTTTCTATCTTTTTTTCTTTCTTTCATTCATTCTTTCTTTCTTTCTTTTTGTCTGTCTGTCTGTTACAAACCTGTGTCTAAAATGGGATTTTATAAAGACCCTTCGTGACAAAATGCAGACCCTTTCTTTACAATTGGCATATCCTTCTAGGGGATGTGTGACGACGATGAAAGCAAATCTCAAAACTCCAGCAACAGAATGAGTAAATGATCGAATGGGAAAGGAAAACCGATTCCGAAAAAAAAGATCATGCCGAAGAAAGATGTATCAGGACCGAAAGACGCATATATCCCACTCGTCTTACAGACTCCAAACATGGACACTCCCTCCAGTTCCCCTCTCCTGCTATACAACAGCATTCATTGAGCAGCATTTGTTTTGTTTCTGAAAATACATACACGTGCATGAACTGTTAGTGAGCACTGACATACTGTCTCGTGCAGCAGTGGTTCTTGAACCTTTTTTTTTTACCCCATGGAACGAACAAACGGACACATGTTCCGACCTGGAAAACCCATCATTATAAATAAAGATATAAACAGAACCCAGATGGTGCTAAGATTTTTGTTTTAATCGAGCCAATCCAATTGCTGGTGTGTGGACTCCCAGAAACCTTCTGTGGATCCCATAAAGGTTAAGAACCACTGTTCCGGAGCACAGATTTGTGACGTTGTCGGGTTGGGCAGACAAAAGAAGGCGACGAGATCAGGAGAAAACAAGAACAAGGCAAAGTGGTTGAGAAATGCGAGAAGGAGAGAGAAAGCTTAACAGGTTTGAAGAGAGCCAGGGAGACAGGCGTTGTAGGTAGGGCTGTATTGTGTGTGAGTGTGTGTTTGGGTGTGTGTGTGTGTGTGTGGAACGAGAATAGCCTAGGGCGGTAGAGTTACCGTGTGCACGTGTGTGGTTCTTGGCGCTGCTGGCTTTCTACCCTTACTGTTCTGTGCTATTATTCGGGCCAGAAGCCATACCGCCTTTCAGAATATATTGTTTATAAATCCACTGTCTGTGATAGACTGTTTTTTTTTTCTTCTTATTTCTTTGCCCGTCCTGCTATAGCATTTTTGTTATAGAATTAGTGTGCACTTTGTGGCCATTTTTGAAGAGTTCTTCAAAGAGCGAGACGAAGTGAAGGTTTTTTTCTGAAGATGGCTGAGTTTGGATTGGAAGAAGTGAGAAGAGCCTGCCTTTTAATATTGCTTGAGTTGGTGATGCTTAAACTATGTTTTTTTTCTTCTTCTAGTAACAGTAGAAGATTATGCTTTATAAACTTATTACTTACATGGCTGATTACGCGAGTTCTTATATATCATACCTTACTTCTTACATCATTCCCGTGCCGTTAAACGTCACATAGGGCTCGCATGGTAGATTGCAGTTTTCCTGTTTTCGGCGAGCTTTTCAACCTCCTCAAGGGATTTTATTCCCACTAAACCGGCCTCTCTTAACAATGTCCTCTTTAGAGTTCCCACGTGGTCGACCTCTTTTTTTTCGGCCTGTTGTTTTCCACTTGATAGTTTGTTTTGGGATTCTCTGTTTCTTCTCGTCACGTGACCGACATATGTCCATCTTCTTTTTCTGATCACCTGCAAGTATATCGTAACTAGCGTATGCTTTATAGGTATTGGAAAGTACGATGACATTAATAGTAACAATGGTGAGGATAGGGTATGTGGAGGGCTTGAAAATATGAAGTGTTATAACCGGAAAGATAAACAATGATATTATGAGATAAAATATAGTTATGATACCAGTGAATTTGAGAGAGAGAGAGAGAGAGAGAGAGAGGTGGATGGGTGGGTGTGTGTGTGTGTGGATGGATGGACGAACGGACCTGTTTTGTGCGGTGGTGGATTTCTCCTATGGGGGTGGCGTGGTGGTGGACTGCTCTGTTCTATTGGGGGGTGGTGGTGGACTGCTCTGTTCTATTGGGGGGTGGTGGTGGACTGCTCTGTTCTATTGGGGGGTGGTGGTGGACTGCTCTGTTCTATTGGGGGGTGGTGGTGGACTGATTTGTTCTATGGGGTGGTGGATTGATGTGTTTTTTATCTCCACCGAGGGAACTGAAAAAAAAAATAATCGTTATAACCCGCTCTCAAGCCGACACGGTCTGTACCTCAACATCTCCACAGCATTGGCAGCAATCTCTCAGGGAGATTGAAGTAGAGGAATCTGCAGATAGTTCTCAGTTTGTAGAGAGACCAGCATCCGGGAGGAGGAACGAGTCTGGGTACTGAGCTTTGTCGAGGCTCTACGTGATACAGAGTGTGATGTCTGGCTAGTAACAATATTTAGACGTTGGTCGAGAGTAGTGTAAGAAGTTTTATATATATATATATATATATATATATATATATATATATATATATCCCAGCACTGTAGCAAAAGTAGCACAGAACTTTCTTACAGTTGGAGGGGTTTATAAAAATGACAAATAAAGCAACAGGGTTGGAGAGGAAAAGGGTGGAAGAAAGGCGGAAAATAAACAGCCGAATATTTGAATAGAAGGCAGTGGCGAAGTTAAAACCCGTGATGTAAGCGTGTGTCAGTGTGTGAAAGACCACCATAGCGGGGCCTAATTCATGTCCTCTCTCGCCAAGCTCCGTTCGCTTTTTTTTTTCTTCTTCTGCTCTGATCTGAAAGCCACGAAAAGGAATCATTACTTGCTCCCAGGGAAATAACAGAATTCTTAAATGTGAGTGTTTGTGGCTGCTGGATGTTTCTTTGCTTATGAAAGGAGGAACGAAAAAAAAAAGTTTGATTCGTGTTTCGACATGGAATTTCTATCTTTTATTGCCCGTTATTTTCGTGCCTGTTTCTTTCAGGGTTTTTGATACCCCCCCCCCCCCCGACACTTTGATCGCTTTATCAACCTGTAATTTATTTTATCTGCAAGGTCACCAGCAGAATTAGTGCCTACGTTGTAAGTGAGCAGTATTTGACCTTGTTGGAGAGAGAGAGAGAGAGAGAGAGAGATGTCAAATATCTTTTGTTCCAACCAGTCGGGAGAGAAAGAACAAAAAAATCTGGTCTTCAGGTATCAGCCGTTGCTCTCTCTCTCTCTCTCTCCTTTTCCCCCCCTCGCTATCTCCTCCCGTCACCCGTGCTGCTCCAGCAGGGCTTCACGCACTAGTCTCTGTCTCTGTACCTGGGGGTGGCATGTTGGTTTACGGGGTGCCGAGGATCTAGTTTCCAGGCTCGTATGTTTGCACTTCTGGTCTGGCCTTACCGTGTCAGACCTCCAGCTACAGTTTGCCGTCTTCCCTTCCTTCTCCCCGTCCTGCATTCTTCCTGATAGACTGAAAGGTTGTGAGGGTTGAGGGAGAATGGTTTATCATCATCCCCACAGCACACACACACACACACCATATATATGTGTTTACTAGAAGACCCCCCGGGGGAAGGGAGGGGCGATTGGGGGGGGGGGAGGAAAATGATAAAAACACACCGGTATAAAATGGACACACCCCGATACCTAGTGTCAGAGTTTTGTATGAAAATATGGTCTCTTCTCTTAAGATTCGCGAGCTTTTTTGTCGAGGATGTACAAGATGCCACTGTTTGGGAACTGGCAGACTCATGTTTGCCCTTTCAGTGTCCCAGTTTTTTACCCTTAGTTAACGCGATGTCCAGGAAAGAATTAACGGGTTTTTGTTTTTTTTTTGGAAAGGAAAAACAAAAATGTGCGGAAGGGAGGGCAACGAAGAGGAGGAAAGTCAGAGAACGAGAGATTCATTTACTATATTTATGTAGCGCCTCTTACTTATACCTCCCCTCCCCTCATAAAAATACATTAAACTACAGGCAACACTTGTTGTAATGGGGATTTATAACATCTCATAAGTACATTAAACTACAGGTAACAGAACCTGGGATTTATAATGTCTCATAAATAAACAACAGGTAAAGAAGCAGGGATTTATAATATCTCATAGAAACGTTAAGCTGCAGGTAATGGTACCAGACCAGAGGTGTATAATAACATCTCAAATACATACATTAAACTACAGGTAACAGTACCAGGGATTTATAACATCTCTAATAAATACATTAAACTACGGGTAATAGTACAAGGCATTTATAACAACATATCTACTAAGTACATTAAACTGGGTAATTGTACCAGGGATTTATAACAACATCTCTAATAAATACATTAAACTACAGTTAATAGTACCGGGGATTTATAATAACATCTCATAAAAACGTTCACTAGGGAAGTGAAAATTGATCTGGACATGAGCACAACTAAATTAAGGGCCAAGAACTGTGTGTTTTTTTAATGGTAATACTTTTCTCAGCTTCGAGCCACAGATATTGGAAGCATTGTTTAGCTAGTTTCTTACTTACCTGTATATTGTTGAACTTTTATTGTTGTTTCAGTTCATGTTGATTGAAGAAGAAGAAGAAGAAGAAATTAAGTATTTAGGGATCGCTAGAAACCCAAGACGTAAGGGCAGGCGTGAGAACGGCTGATATTACATATATATAATATATACATATAACATATATATACACTCACACACACGAGGGGCATTTAGAAAGGGATGCACCACGTTTTTTTTTTTTTCAACTAATAGTGAAGATATAGGCATGAGATTTTGCACGCTTTAAGTATGGCATGTGCCGATTGTGTGAAACAAATCGCACCGCAACCGGCCAAAGAATATGGCAGCCCGAACCGTTGAAATGGAGCGTGTTAGCAACTTGCGGTATAAGCAGCGAGTTGTGATAGATTTTCTCGTCGCGGAGAAGGAAACTGCTGTTAACATTCATAAGCGTCCATGTGATGTGTATGGAAGTTTTGCAGTGGATAGGATAACAGTCAGTCACTGGGTTCAGAGAATCAAAGAGTGGAGATAAGAAGCTGGATGATCGGCCACGCTGTGGACGTCCTGCCACAGCACCAAGGCAGAAATGTTGAAATGCGCAGAGGGAATTATTCATACTGATAGGCGTATCAATACTCAACAGTTGGCCTTAAAACTGTCGGTCAGCAATGATAGTGCAAATTCAGTTATAAAAGCTCTCGAATTTTCTAAGGTTTTGCGCAAGATGGTTTCCTCGAAGTCTGACAAATGAACATCGATTACTAAAGAAAGCAACTTCTTCTGAATTGTTGGAGCGTTTCAGTGCCGAGGGAGTGAACTTTTTGGCTAAGATTGTAACAGGTGACGAAACCTGGGCACATCATTTAGAACCTGAGACAAAAATACAGTAAATGGAATGGCATCATCCGCAATCACCACGAAGAAAGAAATTCAAGACAACTCCTTCAGCTGGAAAGGTCTTGATCACTGTCTTTTGGGACATTGAAGGTGTGATTCTTGTCGATGTTATGCCAAGAGGAGAGACAGTCAGTTCGCAAACTTACATTAAGACATTGAAAAACCTTAATCATCGTTTTCGCAGAGTTCGGCCGCACAAGAATCCAGCAGACCTGCTTCTCCTTCACGAAAGTCTGGCAACACGGGGAGCAATCACCAAATTGAGTTGGACTGTATTATCCCATCCACCCTATAGTCCCGATTTGGCATCCTCTGACTTCCATCTGTTTGGTCCACATAAAGATACACTCCGAGGGGTAAGATTTGAAGACGACGAAAGAGTGATTCATGCAGCGAAGAAGTGGCTACATAATCAAGAGAAAATCTGGTACGGGCTAGGAATACATGCACTTGTTTCGCGCTGGCGTAAAGCCGTACACGTTGATGGGGATTATGTTGAATAATACCAATGTTTACATGACATATCCATGTATATTGTGTATAAATTTCATGCCTTTTTTAATAAACAGCTCCTGAGAATATATATATATATATATATATATATATATATATATATATATATATATATATTCACAGGTGAAATAAACAATGTGACACCCTTTCTTGGCGCAGTGGTGGCGGTGTTGGGAGAAAACATAACGATGGAGTTAATTTTATACGCGTCGCACGATTTCTGCGCCAGGTTGGCATTGCTCGGTGTACACAGACACGGTAAAAAGTTGAAGACCAATCGACGCCAGGAAAAGACTGTTTTGGTAGACCATTCGTTTTTAGATTTAAATTTTTTAAAAAACCCGAAAACTTGACCCCTATCAGGATTCGAACTCGTATCTTTCTCAGATGAGAAATCAGTGTTTTGAAACTCGCGATCACGTAGCAATGATTGTCTTCAGAAAGATGGATGCTTTCATCATCATGTCTTCTGTTTATCTTTGATTTTTTTTTATTAATTGTTTATATTCGTGTGTATTTCTTGATATTTTTGTTTAAACAGCTCCTTTCTAGTTACAACGGAAGTTTATAATTTTTTTTTCCTTCCTAGGCAAATTATCAGAATTATTTACATGGAAACTAACAGCTGTTTTTGAGGTAGTTGAAAATATCATAACATTAATAGCAATAGTCACTGAATAGATCATCGCTTGCTTCCACATCATCATCATCAGGTGCCGTGCCGACTGGTGTTGGCTGTTATGCTTCTCCAGAGTACACGATCCTTCATGCAGGCCATCAGCTCAGTTGGCGATCTCCTCTCACACCATCCCGTCAGACTGTCCAGTATCATTTCTCTTGGTCTTTCTCTTGATCTTCTTCCTTCTATTTTTCCTGTTGTTATAATAGTTTTTCATTTGCTTCCACATACTCTTTCCATTGTCGTAATCTCAGTTTCTTCTTTTTCTTTCCTGGAACTACGAGCTGGTGGTCTCTGCTGCCGATGCTGTGAAGATGTTGTGGCACAGCATTGTATCGGCTTGGGGGGTGCAAGTTATGGCAGTTTTTTTTCAGTCCTTGAGTGAAACTAAAAATCTGCGGGTATGTATGCAGTACTTCTTTAGCAGACTCCACCACTACGGGGACTGTCGATCTCTGCCCCATTAGCCACGGTAAGACTGTTACTAGTGCTGTCACCGGAGAGGTGGGGTAGGGTCTTGGTCAGCTATGTTTCGCCGACCCTTTCATCCTTATGTCGCTGATAGCCAAAAATCGGAAGGGTCTTCACCTGTAAGCTGCATGAGCTATAATGATGTTTAACGTTTTTATTTCCAAACTGATTTTTTTTTTTTTTGGTATCCTTCCCGAAGCAGGGACACATTTCTAGATCTCCCAGCTAACACATTCTTCTCTCACAAGGTAGTAGGCTAAAGTTTTTAACATCCAAGCCCTGAATTCTTTCTCCCTGTGTGGTTTTGGCTCATGGCCACTGGGTTTTTTTTTCTTTTCTTTTCTTCTTTCCTGACTCTTTTTTTTTCCTTCCTCCACACTCCTCCCAAATTCATCTCGTTTTCAAATTCCGCCCTGGATGATCGCGTGTGGGAGATGATGGCCTTTAGCTGCGTTCCTTGTGTGTGGCGGGTTCATACCTTCCAGCTACACCTTCGCTGGCTGCTTTGTTTATGAAACAGAGCTTATGGTGGATGTGGAGCTGCTGTGCCGTGACAGGAATCTGTGTTAGTCATCATCATCATCATCGTAATCACCGTAATCATTGCCTTCATCATCATTGTAATCATCATCGTCATTATTCTAACATTGTAATCACTCTCAGCGTCACCATCGTTATTGTGATCGTCACCAGCATCATCATTATCATCATAATCATTATCACCATCATCAGCATCACTGTAGACGGCCACCACCATCATAATTTATAATCACCGCCGCTGTCATCAGCCTCACGCCACCGTCGTCGTCGTCATCATCATCATCATTTACATCATCACCAGATAGCCAGCATCAGTTGGGTCATGTGCGAGAAGCTTAACCACAAGAGAAAGAAACGAAACTGCAATTATAAATTAAAATATTTTACACGTGAAAACTTGGTCTTCCATATACAAGTACTACAGAAACAAACAAACATGAACACACTACACACACCGTGCACGCAAACACACGGACAAAAAAAACAACATTCAACACTTAACAGTATTCACACACCTGGCTGCTTGTGACTTACGTTTCTTTTAAGGTTATCGATTAAATTAAATGTACAAGAAATACCCGGTTCTTACATATGGCTCCACCGTGGCCTCACCTCCGCCTTGTTTTTGAAAATCTTGTATTTTTTTTGGAGTAAAGTAATTAGGTGACAAGGAACAAAGAGTATGGAAAAGACAAGAAAGAAAAAGTGAAAGGAGAATCTCGTGTCTGGCACACATAGACGGGAGGGGAGAGAACCCTGTTAGTGGCGTTCCAGAGATAGAGCAGAAAATAGTTGATAATTGTCCTTTGTTGGCTTGTTATAATGAAGGTTATCAACCCACCCAAGACTGATCGCGCCCATGCAGAGAGAGAGAGAGAGAGAGAGAGAGAGAGAGAGATGGTAGGAACTCGGTGACAGTATATTTATGGAGAGCAAGTGACCAAACTTCTAGGAAGGGGAATTACTCCCTCCCCTCCCCCCCACCTTTTTTTAAACACAGTAGTTGAATAGATAGAAGGAAGACAGTGGTGGCTGGGGGGGGGGGGGAGACTTGTTTTTTTGCCTCATCTTATTGTCTGTTTCCTTTCCCGGTGCTTCGTCAGTGATTAATTAATATTTATACTTGGTAGGTTAATTAATATTTATACTTGGTAGGTTAATTAATATTTATACTTGGTAGGTTAATATTTATACTTGGTAGGTTAATTAATATTTATACTTGGTAGGTTAATATTTATACTTGGTAGGTTAATTAATATTTATACTTGGTAGGTTAATTAATATTTATACTTGGTAGGTTAATTAATATTTATACTTGGTAGGTTAATTAATATTTATACTTGGTAGGTTAATTAATATTTATACTTGGTAGGTTAATTAATATTTATACTTGGTAGGTTAATTAATATTTATACTTGGCAGGTTAATTAATATTTATACTTGGTAGGTTAATTAATATTTATACTTGATAGATTAATTAATGTTCGTGCTTCATAGATTAACTAACGTCCATACATCATAGATGAATTAATCTTCACATTGCATTAATGAAATAATGTTCACGCATCATTGCTTATTTAATGTTAATTGCTTCATTAATGAATGCTCGTACGTTATTGGTTAATTAGCGTTCACACCTGATTAATTAATGGCCATACCTCGCTGACCAACACTTATCCTTCATTGGTTAATTAACTTTCATAACTTATTAATTAATGCACATAGTTTATTCTTGAATGAGGCACTTGATAGTTACCGGCGTGCCACTGAAAACTTATCCGCTTTTATTTATTTGTTTTGTTTTGTTTTGTTTTGTGGGTTTAATTTCTGCAAGGCTCAAGGACATTTTCCAGTTTCCCCCATTCATCGTTAAGGAAGAGAGATATTAGGGGGGGGGAGGGAGGAGTGACTGGCGTTTCAATAGACAGGCCGTGTCAAGGTCGACTGTACTTCGTGTCTCCGAGACAGAACAGACCGTCTGAAACTTTTCTCGATGTCTATAACACAGAGCATCTCAGAGAGTTGGTGTCGTCCTTACGTTATTAGTGTACGGTATTACAGCGGGATTGTCGTTTCCAGCTCTTTGTTATCTTGTCATCTCTTCCGTCAGCGTTAGGTAGTCCCTGCCATCTGTCTTGTTGCAGGTTTTTCTGTGGATGTTGTTACATGCTCGTGCTGTTGGCCTGAAAGGTCTAACTATGAAGTTATTGTTGTTATTGTTGTTGTTGTTTTTTTTTAATGAATCTTTACCACTGTCGTTCGTTGTGAGAAGCATTCGCTGTTGATGCTTTGTGTTTTGTGTGAAGCATTCACCATTGTTGTTATTTGTGAGCATTCACTGCTGATTGTTTTGTGTGAAGCATTCACCATTGTTGTTATTTGTGAGCATTCACCGCTGATTGTTTTGTGTGAAGCATTCACAATTGTTGTTATTTGTGAGCATTCACCGCTGCTTGTTTTGTGTGAAGCATTCACCACTGTTTGCTTTGTGTGAGCATTTACCCGTTTTTGCATTGTATGTGTGAGCATTCACCCGTTTTTTGCTTTGTGTGAGCATTCAATGCTGCTGTTTTGTGTGAGCCTTTGCTTTATATGCGTATTCACGGCTGTTTTTGGTTTGTGTTTGTGTGTGTGTGAGAGAGAGAGAGAGAGCATTCACCGCTTTTCTTGTAACATCTATCAAAAAAAAGAAGAAGAAATATCCCTTTTCATTTTTTAAACAGAATCAGAGTTGGGTAATTTTCATCTTTTTAATAAGGAAGATTGCGTAAAGAACACAGCAGTCCGCCTTAGTTTTGCCATTATCCTGTATAGCTTGGTCAGAATCGATATTAATGATGGCCATTTATGCCCTCTTTGCTCCTTAAGCTCAAGACAATCCTGTAGCTGATCCTGGGCTGTCATTTTTTTTTTGTTTCAATGCCACAGAAGCATTAGTCAGTTGTGCCTATCTGCAGGTTGATGTACATGTGATATCCCAGTCTGTTGTGGCCGCTGCAGAGTCTGGAGGTCTTGACTAGTTCTTCTTTGTTCAGTTGGTGATAGGAGTCACTTTATTGACATCCTGGATGTTCTCATTCCCATCTGGCTTTGGTCACTCTCTCACCTGACCCTGTGTCTGTGGCGTAAGGTAGGTCTCCGTCGGCGAGGGGTGGCTGAAGGGTTCTCAGTTTATGAGAGATAAGCATTTTTCAAAGAATCTGTTGGGCCGTATAGCAGAATATAGCGCCTGGTGGGATATCGCGGCGTGGTAGAGAGTGGGTGCCAAAAGTATGGGGTACATTTCCCGTGAGGGTGTTGGCAAGATACCGATGTGGGAGAAGAATAGGGGGCGCTTTGAAGGGATAAAGGAGCGATAAGAAGTATCTTAACCGAATGAATGGAAGAAAAGCACTTTTTTTTTCGTGGTGCTAGAAATGTGCCGTGGGAGGCAAAAGGGGGCAGCCAAAAAAAAAGTTTCAGAACCTCGACATCACAGCAAAATTCACGTAGCTGCTTAGACTGAGAGAGCTGAGAGTACAGACTGGCATGGCCAGAAACGAGAGACACACTGGAAGCACAAGAGGGCTTCTCAACCTACACAGGACGGGGGCACTATCGGCCGCAGGACACTGATGGATATGTTGGAAAAAAAAGGGGGGGGGGATGTATTTGAGCACCTATGAACATGTCCGGAGTGCACCGATAATAATCCAGACCATAAACCATAAACGTACAACTGCAGGCGCAGTCAAAACTTACAGGTTATTCAGACTGTTGATTCCTCCCACGCTGAACTTTACCCTCTGCTCTACCCTAGCCAGCCCAGAACCTGAATTCTGTTGGTCTGACCTCTGTTACCCCAGGTCAACTTAACACTTGAGCCACCCAGTGAATGTTGAAACGAACTCCACGATCCCACTCCAAGGGCCGCAGAAAGTTGCTATCCTGGCTGGTAGCAGAGGGAAACACCCGCACACAAGTAGCCGGGCTACTTAATTAGAAATAGACTTAAGCTACGTGTAATTCACATTTGTGATGTGGTTTTTGTGCAAACAGTTCCGCGGGTGAGGCAGAGCGGCCTTCGCTGGTGAAGAGGGTGTCAAGTTTGAAGGAGGGCTTCTCGTACATACTCCTCCATGTTTGAGGAGTCTCAGTTTGACATTTCGACATCTGTCACACAGGGAGAGGAGATAAAGAAAACACAGGCCGATTCAGTAAGCAGGGAGAGAGAGAGGAGGGGGGGGGGGGAAAGAACGTTTATTTTCAAAGAGTGAAGAAATGTACACTCAGACCTGTGAAAGAGAGAAGAAGCGAACGAAAAGAGAGAGAGAGAGGGAGAGATAAATAAAGAAAGCGAACGAAAATAATAGGAGAGAAAGAAAAAGAAAACGAGAGACAGAGAGAGAGAGAGAAATAAATAGAACGAGAGAAAGAGAGAAAAAGAAAATGATAGAACGAGAAAGAGAGAGCAAGAAAGGGAAAGACTGATGTTGCTGTGGCAAGTTTAATCATTGTAGCATACCACACACCGTGAACGCTTAATCATTGTACCATACCACACACCGTGAACGCTTAAACTGAAAGCATAATCTTGCAATTTATACCATAATTGTGTAATTTATACCATAATCGTCTAATTTATACCACAATCATGTAATTTACACCCCTGAAATACCACCTAAAGCAGTAATAATGAAGAATAGTTTACACTGTCATTACCTGTATTAAACTCTTAACCGTTAAAACCTTTTTTGAAACTAGAAACCTTGTAATTTACTGCCACACTGATTGTTCACTGCGAAGGATTCTATTGAGGAAACCTTACACAATCCATCTCTCTCTCTCTCTCTCCCTTTTTCTCTCTCTCACTCTCTCACGCATTCTCTCTCTTTCTCTTTGTCTTTCTTTCTGTCTGTCTCTCCCGCCCTCACTTTCACATATAAACTTCATTCATTTAGAAATTGTTTCATTAAAAAAAGTGCGGTAAATCTTGTGTTTCGCTTCAGTGCAATAGAAGACAAATAAATAAATAAATAAAATCAGATAAGAGGTGAGCTCTAATGAAGTTGTCGATGTAAGTTATATATTCAGAAAACTGCATTGGATAGACAGCATCAGCTCTAGTTTCTTAGATATGGTTGGCATCAGTTCTAGTTTCTTAGATATGGTTGAATTTATAAAACTTTAGTCCGCTTTTTAACATATCTCTTCTGCAGAATTGGTATGTCACAACAAGCTGTTTTGTTTGGATGGGAAAGTTATGTATTTAATTTACCCACAGTTTTTGTGTACACTGGCTTTTGTTTCACAACTATTCGTCTACTTCCTTTCCTATAATCCACACTGGCATAAAAATGTTTAGCTCAAATGACAACATCCCTTTTGTTCTGTTTTATTACATAATTATGAGATGGTAAATTCTGGTTTCTGTAGACTACATAAATTTGTATTTCAAAGGTTTCTCAACATGATCTGTTTAAAATAGTTGTGTTGTATAATAGTTATGGTCATATAGGAGGTGTGTGTATATTCCCACTCATTCATTCATTTGCATGTCCCTTGCAGAACTTTGCCTCCCAAACAGCACTCCTGTAGGCCTCTCGGTTGTGAGCAAGATGGCCTGCTGCTGCTGCGTCCATTTGCAGATCGTCAACGATTTCTTGCAGCCATCTTCGTTTTGGTCTTCCTCTTTTTCTTTTTCCCATTATGTATCCCTCCAATATCTCTAAATTATCATGACGTTTAATATGTCCAAAATATTTAAGTTTTCTCTCTTTAATCCTCTTTACTAGCCAGCCTTCTTCAATATTAAGCTCTTGTAGTATAGATATATTTGTTCTTTTTTGTGTCCACGATATTTGGAGAACTCTTCTGTAGCATTTACCTTCAAAGGCATTTATTTCTCACTCATATCATTTCATTTTTACAAACGGAACACCGTAGAGGTTATGGCTACTTCAAGACGGAGTTGCTTGAATCATCCCGAAGTATTTTGCTGTATTTGTGGGGAGTACACACTGAAAGCAAGTAGGAAACCTATTTTTGAATTTGTAAAACAGGGCATACATAATTGGTTATTTTGATGTCAAGCTTGGAAATCAAGATAAGCTCCTCATATTGTGTGCAAAACTTGTACGGAGCATTATTTGCGCCAGTAGACAAATGGAAAGAGAAGCAGCCTGAAATTTGGAGTACCAGTGGTGTGGAGGGAACAGAAAAACCACTTCGCTAACTGTTATTTTTGTATTGTTAATATCACAGCCGTCAGTCGAAATAATCGTGACAAGTTGTCTTACCCTGATCTACCTTCAGCCAGGAGACCTGTTCTGCACTCGGATCTTGTACCCGTTCTCACTTGTCCTTGAACTACCCCAGCTCTCAGAGGATGAGTCTTGCATGTCTGGTATTATACAAGGTAAAGAAAGTGGGAGCAGTGACTGTGAATCCCAACTTCACATAGTGATCGTTTTGATCAGAATGAATTGAGTGATTTGATCAAGGACTTAAATCTTTCCAAGGAGTTTTCTGAACTGCTTGCCTCCAGACTAAAGGAAAAGGATCTACTTCAGCCTGGAACGAAAATTACATTTTATCGAAGGAGAAAAAAAGGATTTGCTGTCATTCTTTACCGAAGACAACAACTTAGTATTCTGCAGTGACATCGGAAACATTGTGAAGGAAAATGGTCTTTCAGAATATAACCCAAGTGAGTGGTGTCTTTTCATCGACAGTTCAAAACGTAGTTTAAAATGTGTTCTTTTTAAATAACGGCAACAAATACGGTTCTATTCCAGTCAGTCATTCCACCTGGATGAAAGAAGAGTAAAAGGGCCATCTATTTAGTCTTGGAAAAGATAAATTACCAAGAACATCAATGGGTGATTTGTGTAGACTTGAAGATGGTTAATTTTCTTCTTGGTCAACATAGTGGCTACACAGAGTATCCTTGCTTTTTATGCCTTTGGGACAGTAGAGCCAAAAATGAACATTGGACAAGAAAAGATTGGCTCCCCAGGGAATATATGGTGGTTGGAGGACAAAATGTAATCAATGAGCTTTTGGTACCACGAGATAGAATCATACTGCCATTACTACAGATAAAGCTAGGTGTGATGAAACAGTTTGTAAATGCTTTGAATAAAGACGGTTCGTGCATTGAATACATAAATCATAAGTTCCCTGGATTTACCATGGAAAAACTGGTGGCTGGAATTTTCGACTGTCCACTGATCAGACAACTTATAAATGACCTACATTTCATAGCATCAATGAACGAAATCAATTCATGTGCCTGGTCTTCATTTGTTCTTGCTGTGAAAAGCTTTCTTGGCAACAAGATGGCAGACGACCACGCACAATTAGTACATGATATGCTCTTTCATTTCAGCAGGCTTGGCTGGAACACGAGTATTAAAATCCATTATCTGCACAGTCACTTAGATAGCTTTCCGGAGTGCCTTGATGACATAAGCGAAGAGCAAGGTGAAAGATTTCACCAAGACATAAAAACAATGAAAGCCAGAAACAAAGGAAGATAGGATGCACAAATGATGGCAAACATTTGTTGAAATCTTATGCGGGATTGTCCTGGCAGATCCCACTCTCGGAAATCTTACAAAAGGAGCTTTTTGTGTGTCAAAAGTTTGTGTGGAAAGTTTGTACGATAAACTTGTGCTTTTCATATGAAATAAGTAGATTTTCATGTAGTACACTTTTCTTTTAATTTTTAATGTTTCCTTCATGCTTAAAAGATATTAATTTAAACACTACATTAAATATCTTGATTTGTTATGGGCGAGTAGAGTGAAGAGCAGTATATGGCATATGTTCTGTATCTCAAGAACTAGAAATGATAGGGGGGAAACTTGTGCTATTTTTTGGAACCAGCATGTCAGATATGCCAAGTAACAGGTATAACATTTGAGGCGCCAAAATGTGTGTTGGCCAGTGTAGTCTGTGTCCCTGAAACTACGAGCTGGTGTTATTTGCAGACAGTGCGGTGAAGATGCTGAAGCGGTGCATCTCGCCGGGTTCGGGAACGGGTTACGCTGAATTTTTTTTTCCGTAAACAAGCAGGGGGTGTGCAATACTTCTTTAGCAGACTCCGCCACCGTGGAGATTATCAGGCTATGACGATCGCTGCCCCGTTAATCAGGTCAGGTCTGTTACGTGGGGGGGGGGGGGGGCACTAACGGAGAGGTCTTGGTCAGTGATGGTTCGCCAACCCTGGCGGGAGCATGTCAGCTGTGAGTCGCTGATTGATAAATGGATGTAAGCGGCAAAGTGATTGGTGTAACAGTGTAACAGATGGAAGCATATTTTGCTAGTTACAAAACAAGAAGTAGTAACGCTGCATTCATGAATTTTAAAAAATGGCAAAGGAGAAAAACAATATCGTCGCGTCCACAACGTGTTAACAACGCTATATGAAAGTGCCTTAGTTGTCGCGTCCACAACGTGTTAACAGCGCTGTATGAAAGTGCCTTAGTTGTCGCGTCCACAACGTGTTAACAACGCTGTATGAAAGTACCTTAGTTGCCGCGGCCACAACGTGTTAACAGCGCTGTATGAAAGTGCCTTAGTTGTCGCGTCCACAACGTGTTAACAACGCTGTATGAAAGTACCTTAGTTGTCGCGTCCACAACGTGCTAACAACGCTGTATGAAAGTACCTTAGTTTCTGTTTCCATTTTGTCTGAGTAGGGCATCTTCGTCCCTCCCATTTTCCCTCGCGTCCCCCCACCCCCCCCCCCCAAGTCAGTTTAAAAAACGAGTAAAATTGCTTTTTTTTTCCCGTCGAGTGTCTTTCAAAAACTTCCACGGCAGACCTGCGGATCCTTCGCGGCACACTGGTTAGTAACCACTGCGATGCTATGAACTTGATGGTTTGGCTGTGAACATTTTTGTCTCGAAACACCATAAAGAATCACAGTTCCCCTCCTCATCGACTTCAAAACTATGCCATTTTTTTATGTTTGTTCTGTCCGTCTCTCTCTCTCTCTCTCTCTCTCTCTCTGCGTGAAACAAATCACGCACATCCCTCTCTCTCTCCCTCTCTCTCTCTCTCACACACACACACACACACTATCTCTCTCTCTCTCTCTCTCTCTCACCAAGCACTATGTGATTTGTTTCTTTGATGTCTGTTTTTCTGTGAAAATTTTGACGGAGTGTGGTTGCTACGTTCCTCACGATGCACGAGAATAATCGCTGACAAGAAAACTGAAAGAGAGTGCTTGAAGCTATGATCTTGATTTCTCTGAGAGAGAGAGAGAGAGAGAGAGAGAGACGAACGAACATACTTTATTTTCAAAGGGGGCACGCAGTCCCGTCTGACATTCTGCCCTTCATCATACAGCTTTCACTCAGTCACAGTCATTCAGCATTTGTTAATGAGCATAGTAATCACGAAGACACATTAAATATTTTATATATAAATAAATAATAAACTTATCTCATGTCCTACACTCTAGGGAGGGGGAGAGAGAGAGGGAGGGAGGAAGAGAGAGGATAAGAGAGGGAGGGAGAGAGAACAAGGTGTTCGGCATACACGAAACACCACTACACAACAACAAACAAACAACCTACCTTTCAGCTTTGCTTTGTAAACGTTGCAGAAATTGAAAAAAAAAAAGAGAGAGAGAGAGATCATGGGAATGGAACAGGCGTAGAAGTTGTTTGACTTTAGTTAAATGTTAAATTTTGTTTCTGCAGATTGTTTGGACCAAAAAAAAAAAATAGGGTGGATGTAGAGGCAGGAGTGTAACATGAGAGAGAGAGAGAGAGGAAGGAAGAAGAAGCAGCATAAACCCCAAGGTCGGAACATACAAAAACATAAGAGGTTGTAAACTGAGATCGATCTTGTGTCTTGTAGAATGAAGAGCAAAGCTTTGTAGTCGCTTCCTGTGTGTTGCCACCCCGGCCTCTTGCTGGCAAAACTGGAGTCACATCCTTTCATACTGGAGTCACATCCTTTCTTTTAGTGTATTTCTGTTATACACCGTTTCTTTTAGTGTATTTCTGTCATACATCCTTGCTTTTAGTGTATTTCTGTTATACAGCGTTGCTTTTAGTGTATTTCTGTTATACACTGTTTCTTTTAGTGTATTTCTGTTATACACCGTTTCTTTTAGTGTATTTCTGTTATACACCGTTTCTTTTAGTGTATTTCTGTTATACACCGTTTCTTTTAGTGCATTTCTGTTATACATCCTTTCTTTTAAAGCCCGACTCGATGGCTGTCAAAACAAAAACGTATCGTGGTCAGCAGAAAATTATTCTCTGTCCGGAAAATTTAACTACAGGATCACTTTAGTGTTAATTATTATCTTGCGTCTAACTGTACTGATAATGGCTGTAGTAGAAGACGCGGTAAGACTAGTGCAAGACGATGCATTAATTATACCCCGGAACAGGTGAAGTCACTCGTCTTTGTGTTAGTTAACATGTCTGTGGTTTTCGTGGCAAGATCAAACCAATCATCCAGTAAACTACCAAGAGGCGAAAACCATAATCCGTAACCAGTGTAGATCTGAATGCAAAAAGAGACTGAAATGCAACAGTGAACCAGATCCAATACAGCAACTACAAAGACATCAGCAAACCATCCTCTTTCGCCTAGGGACATGCCACTGCAGACTACTGAGCCACCTGCATCGACTCAAAATGTCTCACACAGATGAGTGTCCATGTGGCAGTGGAGTCTAGACTCCAGAGCATATCCTACAAGAGTGCCCAAACCATGCAGACCTGAGGCGTGAGACATGGCCAGAGGACACAAGCTTGGGGGCAAAAGCTTTGGGGCTCCTATCACGATCTAGAGAGGACTGCGGGCTCTGCCATGTGGACAGGGATCAGGATCTGAAGTGACCAACAACCTCGAACGCAGAAGAAGAAGAACAACCTGACCTGTGTTTAGTATTTGTGTTTGTGTGTGAACATTTATTTAGTTATTTGTTGATGTAATGTAAAATATGTCTTCAATAATAAATATAAACTCTAACACGTGAAACTCTAAAGAGGGCATTGTTAAGAGAGGCCAAATGAATAGGCATAAAATCCCTTGATGGGATTGAAAAGCTCGCCGAAAACAGGAAAAATTGGCGAACTACCTTGCGAGCCCTATTTGACATTTAACGGCACGGGAAGGATATAAGATATAAGAATAAATATAAAATATGAAATTGAAGATAAAGTAGTGTTACTTGCAAAGAAATACAAAGGGTTATTTTCATTAATTATTTGTATCATTTAAAACAAACAAATCTTTCCTTGAGTGCATTAACCATACGTTCTATGTTTTGCTCCATTTCCGTGGAGCTGTGATGTACAACTTTAGGGATTGTGTTTGAAACAAGGATTGTGTAAGAAATGACCATTGTGGGAGAAATAAGGTTTGTGTGCGGGAAATGAGGATTGTGTGAGAGAAATGAGGATTGTGTACGAGCCACGTTTACTAAATGGTGGATTTCGTTTAAGGTGGCGTTTGATCACGTGCTAGTTTAGAACCCCCCAATGAAAATTCTGGTTTGTGACAGATGCCTCCGTTTGGAACGCGGAAAACAGTGAGTTCACTTCCGGGTCATAGCAAATAATTTAATACTTTTTTCTTAATTAGGGATAATTTATAAATCATTCATTTCTATCTACGTCATTTAACGTATCAAAAAACCGTGATAGCATCTTTGAAAAAAAAATGCGTTCCTCGTGATTTCGGCCAGGAATATAAGGAACAAATGTTTTATTGTGGTTTGGACTTTTTTTTCTTTCTAACACATTTGCCCAGCGTTATACTAAATTCTTAAGTGTCTCCAGGGTAGCGGGTTCTCTTCCAGTGGGGAATTTTCCACCCCTGGGGTAATTTTAGGAGAGGAGGAGGAGGATTTGAACCGCAGATCAGTAGACTCACCTGTTGAAGTATTTATATATTCACAAGTTATAATTCTACAGATTGACACCTTTTGAGTCAGACAGTCTTGAAAGTGTGTCCGGGGGGGGGGGGGAGGAAGAGAAGATATACAATGAAGAGGTTGCATAGGGCAAAACAGGTTGAGAACCACTGTTTCAGGGCATAGTAAGATTATTGTACTTTTTTTTTCGTTTACCTCCCTTTGGATTTGTTAACACTATATGGCTGTTCTACAGTTTGTTTTGTTGTTTTTGTTTTTTTTTCAAAGAAAAGTATCAGCTTTGTGGTGTCATATAAACTTTCTAACGTACTCTCTTAACCTGGACTTCACAGAGGGTGGCCGACTGGAGAAAGAACTAGATTATGTGAAGAAGACTGTGGGCGAAGGATCAGGTACCAGTTTTGAGTTGATCATACAGACTCCAAAAAAGGGGATAAGCCTTCTCAACCCGGACTCTGTGATGCTGCACTACCAGGCAGTGCTGGCCGCTACCAGGATCAAAGTGGACATTGATGGCCTGTAAGTGTTGTGTTTTCTTTATATTTTGTTTGGAATAATTTCCCTACTTTATGCTTTATTTTGATGGATCTTCTTCTTCTTCAAACTGCGAGCTGATGTTCTTTTGCAGCCGATGTTGTGGCACAGCGTAGGGTAGGATCAGGAGTGGGTTATGACGGCTAATTTTGTTTTTCAGTCTCGGAGTGGAGTTAAAAAGCAGAGGGGGGTGGGTGGGTGTGCAGTGCTTCTTTAGCAGGCTCTGCCACCACGGAGGGCGAGTGCAGCCACGGGGGGTGGGGGGCACCAACGAGGAGGTGGGATAAGATCTTCGTCACCTGTGATCACTGCCACACCTGACGCTAGCATGTCACCTGTGATCACTGCCACACCTGACGCTAGCATGTCACCTGTGATCACTGCCACACCTGACGCTAGCATGTCAGCTATGGGATTCGCTGATTTCCAAAAACGGATGTTGTGATTTTTACCTCCTCACCCCTCCCTTCCCACCCCACCCCTCAAGAAACAAATGCTGTAATATCTTTGTTTCACATTGTTATTGTTATTGTCTTAGTTTTCCCCTGGGGACAACTGTGTTAAGAACACACTTATCTTAACACGGTCTTTGTAAGACAGGGAACTTAGATCTGTTTGCTTAAAAACTCTGACTTACTTCTGTAGCCCAGAAACTTGTAGCAGTCACCACTAATTGTAATTGTTATTTTTGTAAAATGTAATGTCAGGTTGGTGGGCGGATGGGGACATTGAGATTGCCGGCAGGGATGAGGTAATTCTGAGGTGAAACCAATGAATCCAGGCCGTGACAAGCCTATGGGTCTTTACAACTATCATAATGATGTCAACAAAACAGAGCCAGCAGACTGTAAGTGGCGGGGAATGGATATCGTTAAGGCCCTCACCAGAATCCTCATCCCAAAGTCGGAGTGTCTCTGTGGAACTGTCTCAAAGCCGTCTGACATGGAGAAGGGGCGTAAGTACAGCCACCAGAGGCTGCAAAACAAAGTTTTGGCCAGGCCAGTCTACAGCACTGTCTTCATGGCAGTCCGAGCAAGACCACAATCTGCCCTAGCAAGGAAAGGTGCTGAAGTCGGAGGTGCCAAGCCAGAAGGCACATCGCAAAAATCAGGGCACCACGCGTCATCGTCAAAGTGCGTACGAAGAAGAAGAAGTCCTAGTTTTGAAAACCTGTTTTTTTTTTAATAATTATTTGTTTTGACTCTAATTCTTTTTCTTGTATTTTTTAAAGCTGATTTTTATGGAGGTACTATTTTGAAAGTTGTCACACATTTCCACTGTTTCATATTTCATAAACGTTGTTTGAATTGAATACAGGAAAGTGTTCATTTTGTCTCCAGACTGTTTTGTCGTTTCAGAGAGTGTGTGTTTTAAAGCGTTAGGTCTGTTAACTATGTTAGCCTTTATAAACTGAGCAGTTATAAATGATTTACGTCGTTGTAAATCAATTACTTAGTGCGCATGACCTGGCTAGAAGGTAATTCATTTTACAGACGAGAAGCTCTTGAAGCATCCAGACACATGGACACATCCACGTACACGAAAATGTTTTACAAGAACCTAAATTTAGGCCATATTATTATTAGCTAGCAAACAGATCATTTTTGTTTCCTTTGTCTATGGTTAGGCGGTTTTTTTTGTTGTTGTTGTTGTTTTGTCTATGTTTTTCCCAAAGCCGAGTTTTTGATTAGTTCGTGACCTGAAAGCGTGTCATTTTTTTTTTCGTGTTACAGAACTTGGAGATTCAGGGATATTTGTTACACTGCCGACTTTCCAGTTACAGAACAGTTCATTATTGATACGGTAAGCCTTCTCAAAGCATTGTCTCGCGTGTTTTTTTAATCTTCAGACATTTGGTCTATACTTAGGTTGTTCATTGGCATACAAACAGATGAAACAAAATGGAAGCGACAGACATGTGCTTATGGAGATGTGTGCTTGCTCCATGGACGGCCAAAAAAAAAAAAATTGTGTTTCTTTTTCAGAAAATTTACGAAAACGAAAGAAAGAAAATCCCAGAAAAATTAATGAAGGTTGTATAAAGGGAACAAAAAATTCTTTTGATCACGAGAAAACAAGAGGTCACTGGAAAATACAAGAGAAAAAAAAAAAGAAAGAAAGGGATACGGTGAAAGATATCTTAAGGCCCTGGCCATGTGGAAAGTAGAAAGAAAGGAGACCAGTGTGATTTAAAATGCCAAGGACTGCAGAGAATGGAGAAACAAAACCGCCGGCATCAAGTAGCACGCCATCTACAGAAGGAGACAAAGAAGTAGCGAATATTTTGTTTGTTTTCGGGGTTTTTTTCCCCACATTTCTACAGACTTGTCATCATGTTCTAATTATATTGTCTTAAATATCTGTAATTTTAAAACGCTCTTCTCTCTCTTCTCTTTCTCCTCTCTCTATATCTCTTCTCTCTTTCTCTTCTCTCTCTCTCTCTCCTCTTCTCTTTCTCTTCTTCTTCTCTCTCTAACGCACACACGCATTTGTGTTTACCTGCTTCTTGAGGCATTGAGATTCCTAGTTTAACTTGGTGCTGAGCGCTGATCTCAACACTGGACACACAACACACACACACTCACCACAGACCTGACAACGTAACTTGAAAGTAGTTTGTGCTGGCCGGGGATGAGTCTTCACGCTTGTCTCTCATGCACACAATCTGCAGATACTGGAGGGACTTCTGCCCTGTGTTATAATCACTCCGTTGGACTGTTTCTGGGAAGGTTCCAGGCTTCTGGGACCGGACATTCCAGTTAGTACCGGGTAAGTAGCTTGTGTTTGACGCTGTTGTTTGTTGGTGCTGTTACAGAACTTTACGCTGTTCTCTTTCGTTTTGCTTAAGCATGAACGTGTGTGTGTTTTTAAGTCTTCCATTCCCGTCAGGACCGTCATGGATGGTTGACTAAAGGTGTAGTTTGTCCACAACCGGCTCCACACCGTCTTGGATGGTTGGCTAAAGGTGTAGTTTGTCCACAACCGGCTCCACACCGTTTTGGATGGTTGGCTAAAGGTGTAGTTTGTCCACAACCGGCTCCACACCGTTTTGGATGGTTGGCTAAAGGTGTAGTTTGTCCACAACCGGCTCCACACCGTCATGGATGGTTGGCTAAAGGTGTAGTTTGTCCACAACCGGCTCCACACCGTCATGGATGGTTGGCTAAAGGTGTAGTTTGTCCACAACCGGCTCCACACCGTCATGGATGGTTGGCTAAAGGTGTAGTTTGTCCACAACCGGATCCACACCGTCATGGATGGTTGGCTAAAGGTGTAGTTTGTCCACAACCGGATCCACACCGTCATGGATGGTTGGCTAAAGGTGTAGTTTGTTTACACCAGACTCTAGACCGTCACAAAATATGATTGGCTAAAGGTGTAGTTTGTTCACAGCCGGATCTAGTCTAATGTATATAGATCGTCATGGATGATGACCGGCTAAAGGGTGTTGTTTTTTCAAAGCTTGTAGCTGTTGTAGTCATGGTTATCAGATTTTCAACTCGGACCTTTGATGAGAACAACTTTTTTTTTAAGTACAAATTTTAAAGAAAATTGTCTCAGACTGCCGGTTTGTTGCCAGCGAATTATGAAAGAAGTGTAGATAAGATTTGACCGGGGGGGGGGGGGGCAAAGTGCAAGAACGCGAGTGAAATAAATATCTGTCTGATGATAATTTTGAGAACCGCAACCAGGACACATCAGGGGAAGCAGATGGGGAGGAGGGAATGTCAAATGTGAAAGGAAGTATTCTTTGTTCATGAGATGTTTTAATATATAGGGGAGGATTCAGGGACTCCCAGACTTGAAAAAATAAAAGGATTGGCACCTGGGATATTGAGAACCGCTGATTAAACAATTGCGCCGAGCATCTACCGCACACAGCTCACCGACCGCGTATCTTCAAGGTGCGATCTTGCCAACTTTATTGTTTCTATTTTCTGTTGCCAGGTTTGATTGCTTCCAACCATTGATCACAAGTTTGCCAGTAGAGACGATTCACAACCAACTTGTCTAGTTCAGCTGAGAGTAGCGAGCTGTCTGGTTGTTATCTTTCTTCCTGGGTGGCTTTCTTTGAGCCGCGTATTGAACTGGCACTTTAGACTTGAGTCTTGCCATCGCCAAGCCTCGGCTGTGTTTCATGTTTCCAGCTTCAGTAGGGGAAGTCTTAACGACGTGGGGGAGCCAGTGTGATGGTCCAGCCAAATCCCTCTGGCGTTTTTATTGCCAGTGTAGTCCAGTGTTTGGTGAGGGGGGGGGGGGGGGGAAAGGGGGGAGGGAAGAGACCCGTTATCTGGAGTGGGCATTCAGCACTTGAGAACAGGAAATGAGGGGGGGGGGGGGTTGTGTAAGGAGGAGACAAGAGGCTACCTGACAGGTAAACGGTGGAGGTGGAAACGGTGAAAAGATCAGGTTTTAAGAAAATAGAATGCCGGGAGGTAAAAGAATGGATGGGAGGGCCTTGGAGAGCTGAAGATAAGGACAGAGAAAACAGGAAGGGCTGAAAGAGATAAAGAGCAAACCCCTGAAACTGGAGGAGTACGGAAGGAATAAAACGACCGCGAGAAAAGAAAAACAAGACCAGTCACGTGGGACGAGCAAGAGAAGAAGTAATCGCAACCACCTAAGTCTGGTTCGAATACCAGTTGCCCACCACGCTGATATTCGAATATCAACTGTCTGGGAAGAGTAAAAGATAAGATGAGGAAAGTAACACACAATAATTAGTGTATAAGTATATAACTATACACGGAGCCACAGCAGTAAAGCTGTGATACCAAAATGTATAAACTAGGGAAAAAAGTAGGAACAGCTTTATTACTTAACGAGTACACAGCTGCGACGTTTTGGCGTGATCATGCAGTAACTCGCAGGACACAGAAACAGAGAGAGGAGATAAAGTATAAATCCACGTGAATGCTGTATTAAAATATCAAATAAAATGAATAGAGCACTTAGCTGTAACTTGTAAGAAGCTGTGGCTTGTCCAACTTTTTCCCTAGTTTATACAAGATGGGGAAAAGGGAGTGACCAAAGAAGCACAGGCCAGACAACAAGACATGTCTTCCAGAGTAAAACGCCAGGGTTGGCCCACACTTGAACCTGCAGGCACATTATGGCCTAAGACAAAACAGGAAAGGGGAAGACGTTATGTTCCTGAGCATGCAATAGTTTTTGTTTGACAGTGGGTTTTTTTTTGTACGCTGTATCATTTTCTGTCTTCCATCTTGGAATCTTATCGTTGACTTTTAGACTGTGTGGGCGTACGTTATTCTTTTACCTATTATATATATATATTATATGCCTTATATATACTTATATATCTTATTCTTTTATATATAAAATATACTTTATATATATAATGTACCATATATATATATATATATATATATATACTTTTACTATTCGTTAAACTTAATGGGACTTCAGATTTTGTTCAGCAGTTATAAGAAACTACACAGCTGACCAACAAGCAGCAGTAAGAATAAATGATGAAACAAAAACTTGGTTTGACATAAAACAAGGGATCCGTCAGGAGTGCATATTGTCACCTTACTTATTTAACTTGTATACTGAAAATTTAATGAGGAATGTTAGAGAATATGTAGACAAAGAATATTACGATGCCATAACAATTGGAGGTTATGAAATACCAGAGATTAGATATGCTGATGACACAGTATTACTGTCCACAACACAAAAAGGAATGGAAAAACTAATTATGTCAGTACGTAAGAACAGTGAAGAGCAAAACATCTATCTTAATGTGAAGAAAACTAAACTGATGACAACTGATAAAACAAACAAGGCAGCTGAAATATGTATCAATGAGGAAAAACTGGAAGAAGTGGACAGTTTTGAATATTTTGGATCACTACTAACTAATAATGGAGATACAATGAGGGAAATTAAAAGCAGGACATCTGTCGCTCTTCAGAAAGTAAAACAATTAAAGAATCTGTGGAGACAGAACCACAAAAATAAGATTTTTAAGGGCATGCATCTTTCCCATCGCAACATATGTCTGTGAGACCTGGACACTTAACAAAGCAGCTGAGAAGCACATAAATGTCTTGGAATGTAAATACTACAGAAAAGTTATTAAAATATCATGGACACAAAAAAAGAACAAGTATATCCCTCCTACAATAACTTAATATTGAAGAAGGCTGGCTAATAAAGAGGAAGACCAAGGCAAAGATGGCTGCAAGACATCATTGATGATCTGCAGATGGATGCATCAGCAGCAGGACATCTTGCTCACAGCCGAGAGGCCTACAGGAGAGCTGTTAGGGAGGCAAAAATAAATGAATGAACACAGCTGTACTTTTGAATTTTAATCTCCGTAATGAAGGACCATTCATAGACATGAGATGTGTACTGATAGCAGACTGATTACAGATGCATTTTATACGGTATACGGTACTTTTCCCCACCGTCCATTACACACACACAGACACACACACACACACACGCACCTAGACACCGTCTTCCAGAATTAATCATGGCCATATATTTCAGTTTTTTACAAGCATCCCAATTTTTCTTTATTTTCTGGTAATTCTTCTCCAAGTGTTGTTGAGTCTTCATTATTTTGTCACTGACACCATTTTTTTTTCACATCGTTCTGTGTAGTCTGTTTTCAACATCGTTCTGTGTACCTTTTTCATTGACGTAGTTTGTTTCATCTTGTCTTATGCCTTGACATAGTTTATCTTGTCTTATGCCTTGACATAGTTTGTTTTATCTTGTCTTATGCCTTGACATAGTTTGTTTCATCTTGTCTTGTGCCTAAGGGCCCTCTTGTCTTGTCTTATTAGTCCAAATGACTTTGTCTATCATTTACTTGACATTCGCATTTTAATCTCACCTGTCTCGTCTCTTCTGCTCCGCCCTCATTTTTTCTTCCACCAAATCCCAGGTTCAGCCACAGATGTCTCTAGGGGATATCATTCATACTGAAACCCCCCCAGTCTTAATCTTCAGCTAACTGCAAGCTGGGCCACCCACGTAGCAGTGAACTGGAATCCACGACCCACACCCTGATCGTACACCTTCCCTTCTCACATCCCAAATCTTCTTCCCCTCCCGCCCCCCCCCCCCCCCCCCAAGTCCCCTTTACACCTTGTTATGCGTGAACGGCAATAAGTGCTTTCTTGGTCAAGGTCGAGAGCTAGAAAAGCACAGGGAATCATGAAGTGGTTTTTATTGAAATGGACCGGTATCGCGCGCAGGCTAATCTCCCCCCCCCCCCCCCACCCCAGGTGTTGTGAGAGACGTGAACTTAAGAAACATAAAGTGAACTTTTTTTTTTCCTCTTCTAAAAAAATACAGAGTATTCGAAATTAGGAGGATGTGATGGGTAATATTTAGATATATAGAGGAAGAAATGTGTTTGAAACGGGGAGGTCCAAGGTGTAATAATCAGATACAAAGAGTAGTAGTCAGTGTTAATTGGAGAAGGTATATTAAGGTGTTTCTTCTTCTTCTTCTTCTTGGAACTGCGAGCTGGTGTTCTCTACAGCCGATGCGGCGGAGATGCTGAGGCACATCATCGTGTCGGATTGGGAGCGGGTTATGCCAGCTATTTTTTTTCCCCAGTCACTGATTGGAGCTGAGAAGCAGAGGAGGGGGGGGGATGTGCAGTGCTTCTGTAACAGACTCCACCACCACCATGGAGACTGACGATCATTGCCCCGTTAGCCAGGCTAGGCCTGTTACTGGGGGTATCAGCGGATAGGTAGGGGAGGGTCTTGGTCAGCTGTGGTCTGGCAGACCTAATGTTAGTATCTCAGTTATGGGTCACTGGTTGTCAAGTCATCGGTTTTAATGAGTGAAAGCGAGAAACGAATCAAAACGGCGTGAAACTGGAAGGTATCTGAGACATTCATGGAATACAAAGTCTGGATATTCTGTGTATTTAACAGCGTAAATTATGTATGACATGGAAACTTCTAAGTGTTCCTTAATTATATCTCTGTAATCATGCACGTGTAATCAACCTCAATTGTAATCAGAAAAAAAGAAGATGGGCATATGGTCATGTGATGAGAAGAAACAATCCTCAAATAAGCTATCAAGTGGAACACAGCAGACTGAAGGAAAAATAAAAGGTCGACCACATGAAACTCTAAAGAGGACATGGTTAAGAGAAGTCAGTTCAGTGGGCGTAACATCCCTTGATGAGATTGAAAAACTCGCCGAAGACAGGAAATCTTGGCGAACTAACATGCGGGCCCTATGTGATGTTTAGCGGCATAGGAAGGATGTAAAGTGTAAGAATCATGCACAGCATCGAGTCAAAACTGAATTTGCAAGAGTAGTAAATTCAGATATATCAAGATCATTAATTTTTTGTTATCACTATCGCGAATGGTAGAGTCCAAGACTCAAGACGCTGCCTGATTCGGCCATCAGCGACCCATAGCTGGCAAGCTAGCGTGCCAGACCAGTCAGCGACCCATAGCTGGCAAGCTAGCGTGCCAGACCAGTCAGCGACCCATAGCTGGCAAGCTAGCGTGCCAGACCAGTCAGCGACCCATAGCTGGCAAGCTAGCGTGCCAGACCAGTCAGCGACCCATAGCTGGCAAGCTAGCGTGCCAGACCAGTCAGCGACCCATAGCTGGCAAGCTAGCGTGCCAGACCAGTCCCACCTCTTCATTGCTACCCCCATTATCAGACCTGGTCTGGCCAACGGAGCAGGGATCACCGTAGTCTTCATGGTGGTGGAGTCTGCTAAAGAAGTATTGTACATCCCCCGCTTTTTTAGCTACGCTTAGGGAGACTGAAAAAAAAATATCCGCCCTAACTCGTTCCTAATTCCACGCGATGACGTGACTCAATGCCTTCGTTGCATCGTCTGGTAGTTCCAGGAAAGAAGAAGAAGATATACGTGCCATTTAAAAAAAAATTCCCCTATACTTGTCATTCATAAAGTTCTATCCTAAAGTTTTATTCTCAGTGTGCTCCAGGGCGGGTTGTGTCCCCTTTCTTCTTGTGTGGTCAAGTCCTTTGCTAGCTGGTTTCCTACTGGATAAAGTGAACATTTCATCTTATCATGCGGATATGCCCTTGTTAACCTTTACCCTCGTCCTGGACTTCCATGGTCCACGGCCATCACGACGTCCAGCCTTCGGCAGTTTTCTTTCACTCCCCCCCCCCCTTTTTTTTCTGGTGTTGGAATATCTTGTTCTTATTTTGACACCCTTGGGCCCTCTACTTGTGCTCTGTGTGTGTGTGTGTCTCTGTGTGTGTGAGAGAGAGAGAGAGATTGGAGGAATTCTTTGTCCAGGGATATCACCTTATATCACGTGCCGTACCAGATGCTGCTTCGTTTTGTTCCATCTTTGGCGTGTATACGATCAGTTCAAATATTTTTATTTGTACATACCACTTGGTTAGTCTGCTACTTGTCTCTTTGTCAGCCTGCTGAGATACTTGTCTCTTGGTCAATCTGCTGAGTTACTTGTCTCTTTGTCAGTCTGCTGAGATACTTTTCTCTTTGTCAGTCTGCTGAGATACTTGTCTCTTTGTCAGTCTGCTGAGATACTTGTCTCTTTGTCAGTCTGCTGAGATACTTGTCTCTTTGTCAGTCTGCTGAGATACTTGTCTCTTTGTTAGTCTGCTGAGATACTTTTCTCTTTGTCAGTCTGCTGAGATACTTGTCTCTTTGTCAGTCTGCTGAGATACTTGTCTCTTGGTCTTCCTCTCCTCGTTTTCCCTATGATTTTTCCAGTCATTATCAAGTTCTCTAACGCCTGTCTCTTCATGACATGAAAAAAAAATGTTGACTGCTTTGCTTTCTTTTCTTTGCTTTTCTTTTTTTTTCTTCTCTTTTCATTTTCTTTTTTTTCTTGTCTTTCTTTTCCTTTTTTTTCTGTTCTTTTATTAATTGGGTATGTTAAAACCGGTTCTCGGAAGAGCACTCACATTTTTGGACATTGTTTCTCTCTCTCTCTCTCTCTCTCTCTCTCTCTCTCTATCACCCCCTTCCTCCCCTCCCAGTTTGCTGAAGACTAATACTACCCGTAATTGAGATTGAAAGACTCGCCGAAGACAGGAAAAATTGGCGAACTACTTTACACCTTTGCTATGTGGATAGTTATAGTATAGTATGAGAAGTAGGAGAAGCTGAAGTGGATGTTGTTACAGTATAAAATGTTTGAACTTGTTGAGGAAAAACCGTTTAAAAAAAAACGAAAAAAATATTTCGAGGAATGTAAATTGTAAAATTAAATTTAAAAAATTGAAAATGTTAGTTAAATGTTCTTGCGGTTTTATACTGTTCATGTTGTTTTATGTTGTATTGTAGAAATCACTTCGATTTGGTGAAGTCTGAATTATGGTTAAAAGGTTGGGTGGGACTGAATTTTAGTTTTCATTTTTAGCGTGGTATTTTTCTGCGATACATCACGGAAATGGGGAACTTACTGTGCCACGTAGATCATGTCTACTCCGCTAGCTATTTTGTTAGGAACTTACAGAGAGAGAGAGAGAGAGAGAGAGAGAGAGGGAGGGAGGGAGGGGGGTTGTAAACAACCTCAATAGAGGCCTGCCAAAACAATCTAAGTCACAGAAAATCTCCAGGAGTGCCGCTGTATTCTGTTGGTGGTGCATCTCGTGGTTTTGATCTGAGAGATTTCTCTTCGTTTTAGAGATAATGGTGATGACAAAAGATGGCCATGACCTTTTTTTTGCACGTATATATATATATTTTTTTTTGGTGGGTGGGGTAGAGGGATATATTACTTTTAATCATATATTTGATTTGTATAATAATCTCGGGGGCGGCCCTCGCGGACCGCCATTTATACACGAAACTCTTGAGATGAGAGTGAAACCGAACAGTGGCCATGCTGTATGTATTTGCCTGCCACTGCGTAGAGGCCCTCACTGAAAACATCCAGTTGGAAGTCTAAAATGGTACACTTGTACCTGTACTTGTACGAACTCCCTGCAACTGCCAGGTGTTGTTCTTTTCAGCCGATGCTGTAGAGATGTTGAGGCACAGCGTCGTGTCGGTCTGGAAGCGGGTTATGGCGGCTACTTTTTTTCAGTCCCGGAGTACAGCTAAAAAGCAGGGGGGGGGGGGTGTTCAATGCTTCTTTAGCAGATTCCACCACCTTGGGGACTGTGACGATCCCTGCCCCGTTAGCCAAGCTAGGCCTGTTACTAGGGGTACCACGGAGAGGTGGGACAGGGTCTTGGTCAGCTATGGTTTGCTAACCCTGACGCTGGCATATCAGCTATGGGTCGCTGATTGTCTCATCGGACAAGCGTCTTCACCCCCAAGAATGGTTTTTAAATAATCGGATCAGCCACGTGTGATCCGTGGTTGAGATTTGTATCAGGATTCTTGGCCCGTGTATACATGGGGAAACAACAACAACAACAACAACAACAAGAGTTTTATGACACAGTATATTGCGTGAAGACGACTTTATTTATTTATTTCTACAGGAGGGTGGCAGGTCTGCCAGATTATATCTCGTGGGAGAACTTGGACCCTCAGAGCATCTTGCGGAAACTGGAGTCGGCGAAGACGAGTATACCAGTCAATGCCATGAGGGACTTATTTCAGCGGGTAAGTCACCTGTCCGCCAAATTTACGAGTCCAAGGGGGGGGGGGGGTTGGAGGGGTGGGAGGAGAGAATGTATGCGTGACAGAAGGGGGCATATCATCATCATCATCATCAGGTGCCGTGCCGACTGGCGTTGGCTATTATGCTTCTCCAGAGTACACGATCCTTCATGCAGGTCATCAGCTCAGTTGGTGATCTCCTCTCACACCATCCCGTCAGACTGCCCAGTATCATTTCTCTTGGTCTTCCTCTTGATCTTCTTCCTTCTATTTTTCCTGTTATAATATTTTCTATGCCCCCTCTTCTCATTGCATGTCCTATGAAAGTACATTGTCTCTCTCTTGTCTTTTTTGACAAGGTTTTTTTTTGTCTCCAGCTCTTCTCATACATTCTTCATTAGTTATTTTTGCTGTCCAGGGGATTCGCAACATTCTTCTAATAAAGGGGGCATTTAAGTGAACAGAAATGCAGACATTTTATAAGCTAAAGGAGAGTCAGAAATTATATAATGTTATTTTAGCACTACTTCCTGTCGGCATTATTTACTTCTGTTATGATGCCACGTAAGGAGGAAAAAAAAACCTGATACTGTTCTTGTAGTATTTGTAATAGTAAAAACACACAATTAGATTTAAAGACAGAAAAAGAAGGAAATAATATGTATACGGTGGCAGATAGAAAGAAAGATGGATGTAAAACAGAATGAAATATAAACGTAAAGCACCACAGGAAAAAAAAAATATGTTATCTAGAACAGTGGTTTTCAAACAGTGTGCCCCGGCGTACTGATGCTGTCACAATATGGCTGTAAAAATGCTTTTATTTCAAATTCCACCCCATCATTGTAATGTAAACAACAAAATACCAAAATTACCTCTCACAGTGTAATGTAAACAGTAACAATATCATAATGGCATCACTCAGTGTAATGTAAACAGTAAAAATATCATAATGGCATAGCACAGTGTAATGTAAACAGTAACAATATCATAATGGCATAGCTCAGTGTAATGTAAACAGTAACAATATCATAATGGCATAGCTCAGTGTAATGTAAACAGTAAAAATATCATAATGGCATAGCTCAGTGTAATGTAAACAGTAAAAATATCATAATGGCATCGCTCAGTGTAATGTAAACTGTAAAAATATCATAATGGCATCGCTCAATGTAATGTAAACAGTAAAATATCATAATGGCATCGCTCAGTGTAATGTAAACTGTAAAAATATCATAATGGCATCTCTCAGTGTAATGTAAACTGTAAAATATTTCGGTTAATTTCAACACACGTCCGTGACAGACATGTGCACTAGCAAGTGTGCAAAGTTTGTCAACGTTTGAGATCCACTGATCTTGAAAGATAGGAAAGTTGGAGTGTAGGACAGTGGATTTGGAGGCAAGCTTAATATATGTTTTGAAAAATAAATACACAAACAGAGTGAAAAAAATAAAATTGATGGATAAAGAGAAACAATGCGAGTGACCAAAGTCCCTAAGAGTTAGCCAGAGTTTTAGAGGGCGGTCATGCAGAATGATGGTTCTTTACCTTCCAGGCCGGAATCACCACAGCCTACCAGGAAAAGCCGTGTCTCAACCCAAAGGACCCGGACTGCCCGACTACTGCCCCGAACTATAATTCTAGTGTAAGTATTCGTTCTTGTGCTTAACCGCATTCCTTTCTAGTGTGTTTTAGATTCCTTTTTTTTTTCTTTCGTTCAGGTCTTTATTTGATTTTACATAATCGTTAACTGTCCACGCTGTGAAGAAAAGTGTGATGAACGAATTGTCAAAGTCGTTTAAGTGTAGTCTTCGAGAACATGTCGTAGTTTGTTTTGATCAGAACAGAACACATTTTCTCGTCAACTTTTCTTACCCTCAGAACACGAGTGTGACAGAGTTGTATAATGAATGCTTCAGGAACAGCCTGCTATATGGCTGTGTAATTTATACTAATAATATTACAGTGTACTATACCATTATAATGAATTGTATTATAATGTAATGAATAATCGTTGCAGGCAAATAAAACACATTATTGCAGGCAAACAGAACGCATTATTACAGGCAGATAAAACACATTAATACAGGCAAACAAAACACATTATTGCAGGCAAATAAAACACATTATTGCAGGCAAATAAAACACATTATTACAGACAAAAACACATTATTACAGGCAAACAAAACGCATTGTTGAATGCAAATAAGACAAGTTGCTACTTCCCTCTCTCTTTCCTCATTTCTTCCCTTTACTCATCCACTCTTTCTCTTGCCCCTCTCTTCCTCATGTCCTTCTTTTTCTTACCTTCTATTTTCCTCTCCTTCTTTCTCCCCGCTTTTACTCTTCCTCATCCTCTTTTTCAGTCCCCCATATCCCCCCTCCCAGATAATCAGAACCACAGAAAATAAGTTGAATTCTTTCCAGACTAAATATTTACGAAGAATTAGAAAAATATTTTGGCCAAACACCATAAGAAATAACATCTTGTTGGCAGAAATGCAGATGAAGCCACTGACATCAATTATTGAGGAAAGACGCTGGCGATGGTTGGGACATGTGCTCCGAATGACTGACAACTCACTACCAAAAATAGCACTAAGATGGACACCACAGGGGAACAGAAGTAAGGGTAGACCAAAAGAGACATGGAGAAGAACGACAGAAAGGATGTTGAGCAATAGAGGGTTCACCTGGGCAAGAGCAGAAAAAAAAGGCAAAGGACAGGCATTTGTGGAAAACCCTTATGGAAGCCCTATGTGCCCTGGGCACTTAAGGTTCAGAGAGAGAGAGAGAGAGATATCCCCTCCCACTCCTTCCCATGTCTTCCTTTTTCCGCTCACTACTCTTCCTCTCCTATTCCTCTTCCCCTCCCCCTCCTTCTCTTCTCGTTCATCCCTTTTCATCCTCTCTCATGCGTGTCTCGGCATGAGTAATAACGCTGATTTTGATGACGATGATTAATGCGTTGTTTAAAATTGTGATTCCAAACTTTGAGGAAAAGTGACAAAGTTGTGAACACTCTCGCTTGTCTTATTTGTCACAGCAAACACCAGATATAGGAGCAGAGTTCAGCAAAGGATGTGTGGGGTTTGCTGCCAACTACATGGCCTGGGAGCAAGATCTCATATTTGGTGGAATCAAGAGGAACAAGTCGGGACATATCCTTCGGTGAGTGAGACGTGCTGATGGTCTTGTGAATAGAATATCAGGTAGATAGGGGAATAACTTACCAGTTGGAGAGGGGGGGGGAAACAGAGATTTGGAGAGAGAGAAACGAAGGGAGAGAGAGATGCAGAGAAACACAGAGTGAAATGGAGAGAGATAGAGAGAGGAGCAGAAAGAAGGAAAGAGAGAAACAGAGAAAGAGAGAGACTGTTACTGTATTATACTGGATTAGTAAAGGAGAGCAAATATTATACGTGACATAAAATCGTTCCTCAATTTCAAATATTTACTACAAAAAGAAAAAAAAATGCTAGTTACAGACATCTGAAGTTTTTTGGTTTTACACATTATATCCCCAAGAGTTAAGCAGAGGAACGGACCTTGATAATTGCTAGACTCACATTATATCCCCAAGAGTTAAGCAGAGGAACGGACCTTATATCCTTCCCGTTAAACACAGGCCTCACATGATAGTTCGCCAAGTTTTTTCCTGTTTTCCGCGAGATTTTCAACCTCATCAAGGGATTTTAAGCCTACTAAACTGGCCTCTCTTAACAATGTCCTCTTTAGAGTTTCACGTGGTGGACTTCTTTTTCTTCGGCCTGTTGTGTTCCACTTGATAGCTTGTTTGGGGATTCTCTGATCATTTCTTCTCATCACGTGATCGACACGTGACCATCTTCTTTTCCTGATCACCCATGATACAGGTTGTTGTTTGCTCATCTGTCTTATCTCTGCGTTGTTCTTGAATTCGTTCCACGTTATACCGAGTATTTTCCTGAGGCATTTGTTTTTAAAGAGTCTAATTTCTTGTCTATTTCTTTAGTTGTTTTCCAGCTTTCACATCCATAAATGAGGGTGGATATTACATTTGAAGTGAATAACCTGTTTTTGTGCTTATAATTTTTTAGTGCCATATGTTCTCAAGATTCTTGAAGATTAATGCTGCTTTTGCAATTCTACTTATAACTTCCTTTCTGGTGTCACTATCCTGGTTTATGTAGCAGCCAAGGTATGCAGATTGGTTGACTTCTTCAACAGCTGTTCATTCTATGTATAGTTTTCCTTCTTGTTTAATGGGAAGTTTCATTATTTTTGTGTTTTTTTTCCTTGTTAATTTCAAGCCCTATTTTGCTACCCAGTGAAGACAAGGTATCTGTTTTTTCTTGCATCGAATTCACATTGTCAGAGTTATGTCATCTGCAAAATCAAGATCTTCTAGTTGGGTCCCATGTACCCAATCGACGCCCGTTTTACCTGTGCAACATTTTTTCATTGTGAAGTCTATCGCAATTCCAGAAAGCAAGGGAGATAATATACATCCTTGTTTCACGCCTGCTTCAATCTGGAACCATTCGCTCATTCCTTCTTCAGTGTTGACTGCACAAACACATCCATTGCAGAGATGTTGACAATCTTAGATGGTATTCCATATATTCTTAAAATTCTCCATAATTAATCTCTGTGTACGCTATCAAATGCCTTTTTAAAGTATGAGGTCAGGATTAAATGGCTTTTACTTTTCAGTATGTTCTTCAAGCATTATTCTTGAGCAAAGATCTGGTCAAGACATTTCTCCTTTTTTGAAATCCTGCTTGTTCTTCTTCCATTGCAGTATCCACTATATCTTTGAGTCTATTCAGAATGACTTTGCAAAGTACTTTTGACACAACTGATAGTAAGGTTACTCCTCTTCAATTATTGTAGTCGCTAAGGTTGCCTTTTTTTTAGGGGGGGGGGTATTATAACAATGATTCCTCTTTTTCATTTAGAAGGAACCTCTTCCTCCTCTCTTCCTCCTCCCAGACTTTATTAAACATTCTCTGTAGTTGGTTCGTGTTGTCATTATTAATAGCTTTTAACACATATTATTCTACTAGACTCGCATTATATCCTTAGGAGTTGAACTAGTTGTTCACTTCTGTTTCCTACCACGTGCTTTGTGCCGAGTCTCATTTTCCTGTAATTGAAGGGCAGCTAGTATGTACAGTAAACACATTCCGCTGTTTGAAGTGACGAAGACTAAAAGGCTTTGGACTCGGCGGGGGCCAGGGATTCACCCTCTCTGACGAGGGTCTCCCTGTGTAAACAGTGGCTTCTTTTTTGTTCCCAAGTTCAACAGAGTGGCTTCTTGAGTGTTTCCCTCTTCTCGTCCGTCCACAGAGCCAAGCTTGTTGTTTATTCTTGTTTTATTAGATCTAAAGGGTGAGCTCCGAGCTGTCTGCTGGAGTCACGGTGTACTCATGGTTTGTGTGAACCTTGGCTGGCCGTAATAAATTAAACATTCAATAAATTCTTCTTCTTCTCCTGTATGACATCTCCCTCCACCCCCCCCCCCTCCAGGAAACGCTGGCTGCAGTGGATCTCCTACCCGTTCTGCTATCCCAGGCCTTGAAAGCACTCGCTGCACCCACCCCTCCCAACAAAGAGTTAAAACTCATAAACCCCCGGAGATCGTTACAAAGTCGGAAATCAAAGTCACTGAACTCGTTATAGCAAGCGATTCATTTCTCTCGCTTGTCCCGTATTCTGTATCTCGGTCTACAAGTTATTTTGTAAATGATGAGAAAAGTCAGGGAAAAAAAAAAGATTATGTATTCATCCTGAGACATGAACAAAAGTATTGGGTCGTGACTGTATGTTCAGTTTGTATTCTGCAAGACTTGTGTGCTCATTAAGGAAGAACAAATTCTTGTTCTTGAACAAACTACGCTTTTTTTAAAATTCTACTCTCTACATTTATAATTAGTTTTGTTTTGTTTTTATTTTTCTACCTTTTTTCCTGTTCTTTACCTTTATAATTTTTTCTGTTTTAAAAAAAAATCTTTTTAGTACCCTTTATTCACAGACTTATCCACCACCTCCTTCTTCTCTCCCTCCTTCTTCTCCTCCCAGTTCTTTTCGTCTGACTTTAGGTTTCACAGCCACCCGGGATTTATAGGATATAGTGCATCAGTTTTCTATTTAAAAAAAAAAAAACTGTCGTGAATTCTGTTGTATAAAAAGCTCATGCATTTTCAGCGACAGAAATGTAGTGATTTGGTTTTGAAGTTGAGTACCTGGGTGTTAAACCCAGGGCGTGCTCGCGTTAGTCAGCCGCGACTCCGACATTTGGAAGTCTTTTGTGTGCTGACGTCACTGGGCCATGCACTGTGTAATCTCTCGGCCTCATTTCTCTCGATGCTTTCTTACGATCCACCCCCTCCTTCCCCCGCGGGCAGACTGTATTTTTGGTGAGTCCTGCATGTGCTAAGTATTACACTGATACGGAAATAGAAGGCGGTTTGAACTCAAAGAGGCAAGAGATTTCGACAGAGAAGAAGAAGAAGAAATAAACAACAGCCAAAAAGTTATCAAGATTATGGCTTTTCGCGACAAGAGCCCTGCCCAGCTCCAGGCACGCTTCATTTGAGTCTGAGCTGAAAAAAAAAAAAAGCCCACCTAGTATTTGTTCAAAATTCAGATTCTGGCTTCACTGCATTCGGAACAGCCCCATACATGCCCTGCCGCATCTCGCAGCATGCACCCAAGAGTGTGTTTGCTAATAGTTCCTGTCAAGTTTTGGTTGTTTACGACCCGTTTTCCGCCACACAGTTCAGATTTCCTGCCAGCGTCTTTGATTTGTCCTAGCTCCAGCAGTCTCCTCGGATCAACATTGCTCTTCAATTGCTGCTCTCCATTTTTTCCGCAGTCTGTCCAATGCACTTTTAGCAGTGTCCCCATTGTCCACTGTCAGTCTGCCAGTATGTCTGCCACATCATTGCCTGTCCTGCCAGTATGTCTGCCACATCATTGCCATGTACTCCCGCATGCCCTGGTCAGGAAAACCACATTAGGCTTGTTACAGTTCACTGGCTTAACAGATGAACCCATTATTTTCGAAGCAAATTCTCTTCAGTCTTATGAAGCATACTATTTGAATCCGTCACAATGACACAATTAACCACATCATGAGCAATTAACCGTTCTATTGTTGCCGACACAGCCTCTGTTTCCATTCGCATGCTTGATGTGCTGACTTCAGAGGCTTCCGAACCATGTGCCACGACTCTTCCATTTTGGTAGACTGCAAAACCCCAACCACTTCTGCTGTTCCGACTCACTGAGCCGTCTGTATATATTACCGTGTCGGAAGATCCACATCCATGCTGGATGAGGTCTTGAACCCAAAGTTCAGCCGCTACCTGTGCCCAATCTCGACATTCATGGCCCTTCTGAGGTCGGTCAGTAACCCATAACCAGTCATCACTTTCAGGCACCTTATCTAGGTTGCAAATTGATTTTTATTATATCCTCCGTCTCAGCCATCCAGGATCTGCCTCGTTTGATGTGTTTTCGCTTTTACATCCCCAACTTCTCATGGAGATGATGATCCTTCATGGCAGCAACCCTGATGTATGCCCCTACCCGAGCTTGCTTGTGGTTAGACCTCACACTCAGCATATCAAGCAGAAAGCGCATGGCCGCCACCGGAGTTTCCCTGGTGCAACCCAAGACCACTCTCACCGCCTCGTTCTGTACACGCTGTAGTCTGTTCAGTTGTGCGTTGGACAGGGTGAGGTATGGCCAAGACCATACTCCAGTGGTGACAGTACCAGCGCATGCATCAGCAAAAATAGAGTGCGCTGTGGAAATTCCCGCTGCGGCCGTTAACCTAACTGCTCTCTTTGCTGTCCTGGCTTTGTTTGCGCGGGCATAGAAGACACGGAAAACTGCTACCTCCAGGAGCCGAGTCACAAGACCTCAAATCTCTATGCAGCAAACCAAGCTGGGATGTCTGAAAGTCCACCTACTGGGAGAAACATTGGAAACAGACACACTCTTTAATACAAGGGTTCGTAATCAGTGGGAAATTTCTCTCGTAGCCCCCTCCCTGGGGACAGTTTTAGGGTTGCGGCGAGGGGGGGGGGTGTGACTGGGACCACAGAATGTTAGACGACTTTTGTAGTACGGATCTTTCTTCAGCGTAGATTAGTATTTCCCCAGTTAGAGTCCGTAGTCTCCAGTCCACTCCTCCTCAGACCCTAAAATCCCCTGTGATTCTTCACAATTTGAAAACCCTTGCTTTAAGAAGACTACCGAGTATCACGTTTTGAGTAATTTATTTGACTTTGTCTTGCTGTTATAGTAGGCCGAATACAAATATCAAGTCGAACATTGGTTACATCTCTGTTGGTTTATTCCTTGGCAGAGTGGAGGCCTTCCAATCAATTCTCCAGCTCATGGCAGAGAAGGACATGTTCGAGTACTACGAGGACACCCAGAAAGTGGCGGGGATTGACTGGACTCGCCAGAAGGCGAGGGCCGTTCTGGAAGCTTTTCAGAGGAAGTTCTCACAGGTAAGCGCCACAACAGCTCATCATCTCGGCGGATGTTCTGCCTGGGTCTTCGCCAGATGTTATTGCTGCCATCAGCATTACATCGCCTCCTCTCCTTTATGCCATCAACATCACATCTCTTCTTCTTTATGCCATCAACATCACATCTCTTCTCCTTTATGCCATCAACATCACATCTCTTCTTCTTTATGCCATCAACATTACAGTTCTTCTCCTTTATGCCATCAACATCACATCTCTTCTTCTTTATGCCATCAACATCACATCTCTTCTCCTTTATGCCATCAACATTACATCACTTCTCCTATAAGCCACCAACATTACATCTCTTTTCCTACAGGTGATCAACAATTTTGGAAACGAGACAAACAAGGACAACCTACACGCTTTCTCCTACACTTCTCTAACGGATATAATGAAGGATTTCTCCAAGATCAGCGTAACAAGGGTGGTACTGGGATACGTTCTGATGGTAAGCACCAGCCTAGAGTATGTTCTGAAGATATAAAGATTTCAATTTCTTGACAGAATTTTGCCTGTCAGATTTCTGTTTTGCTTTCCCTTCTCTCTCTCTCTCTCTCTCTCTCTCTCTCTCTCTCTCTCTCTCTCTCTCTCTCTCTCTCTCTCCGGGCCCTTTTTAGCGCAGGCTTTTCCAAGAGTGATTTTATTTTGTTCTAGTCTTTTTTTTTTCATGAACTGTTTTATGTACATAATGATTTTTGAAGAGATTTTAAACAGATTTGTGTGCAGAACTATAAATGAAATACACGCAGTCTTTATTATTTTTTTTTAATCAAGAAAATTGACTTTCATTACTGGTTTTATTACATTTGTTTCCCCTCGTTTATACATTGTTATTATAGAAAGATACTTTTTGTGGTACCCCATTCCCCTCGTGTTAAGTTGTCAGTATAGTAATTTCCTGTATCTGCGGCCAGTTGGTTCTAAGCCTTCATTCGGGTACTTGAAACAATCGGAAAATATTATACGTTCTTGACATATATATATATATATATATATATATATATATATATATATATATATATATATATATCATCAACAAAAATGATTAACATAAAAATTAGAATAATAATGTGGCTATGAAAGACAGTTCAGTAGTAAGTTCAGAGAGATCACGTTCACATACTTAATACGCCCAAATCTGGGTCTGCGGGTACGTATGTGGATGTGTTCTCTCTCTTTCCATCTACCCCCCCCCCACCCTCTTTCTTTCTCTCTACCCGTCTTCCCCCTCTTTCTCTCTGAGAAGAAAATTACCATTCTTCTTCGATCTGTGATAAAAATTAATAATAATAATGATGATATGCAGAAGATACGAGGCCTACTTGATAAGATGAGATTAATGACGTAGGCATTATGACGTAATATTAGGCTATTGACCTACTAACAGTACATCAGAAAGGATATGCGCTCCAGGTCAGCTTGGTTTCAGAGCTCGTGCGGGCGAAATTTATGATTAAAATTTATGATTAAAATTTACTAATTTCTGGATTTTTGATTTTTTATTATTTTTTTTAAACCGCGGGTTGTTGAGACCGCGGATAAGACTTTACTAGCATTAGAAGCTACTAGATGCTGTTTCAGAAAAGATTTGATTGATCGACATCAGTTTGGCTAACCTCTTTCCCCCTGCCCGCCACAGTTTATCTACGCTTGCGTGTCCTTGCTGAGGTGGAACGATGCGGTCATGTCTCAGAGTGGTATTGGAATGGCCGGGGTCATCTTGGTCTGCCTCTCTGTGGCAGCAGGCCTCGGCATCTGTTCGGTGCTGGGCATCCATTTCAACGCATCGACGACGCAGGTAAGTGTTCTTGTTTCTGGCCTTTACGAGTTGGTGCTAGAGTCGGGCGAGATCGCCATCTTCTTGTAGCTGGAACGGGAACGAGCGTAAGTGGACGGTGTCCATGCTTCTTAACCGTTGCTGTTTATGTTTTGAAAGCTGAGGAGGTATTTTAGGGTGTAATTTAGTAGCGAACGTGGGCGCCTGACTGGCCAAGTGGTTAGTGCATTAGCCTCTCATAGCGAAGATCGGTGGTTCGGATCAGGAGGGAGGCGCACCAGTCACGCAGCTACAGAAATGGGTGCCTGGCTTCTTTTAGAGTTGAGGATGGAAAGACAGCCATGCCTGATGCGGACTACATCACGCTTTAGTGTGCCGACGGGTCAAGAAAGATATGGACAGTTATACCGTATCTTCTGGGTGCATCTGTGGCATAACAGAGATACCTCTACGTTTTTTTAATAGGTTGGCGACCTATAGCTGGTCAAGACCCTAATCTTTTTCCATGAGGTGCCCCTGGAAACCACAGTAGGGATCGAAATATGCAGGTGAATCCATTCCCCAAAAAATACTACCAACCAAAGTTGGATGTTTTAAGCTGAAAGGCGTATACATGTGATACAGCACAGTCAGTGGTCTTTTGAAAGGAGAGCGACGAAGAAGAAGATGACAGTCTTATTACACTTTTTTTTTTCCTTAAAATTTCACCCAAAATTTTGTGTGATTTGGTATTTCTCATATGACCGTGTCTGAAGTTCTGGTTACTGTGTCAGACTTTGTTTAAGAGAAACAGTAAGTTTAAAAAGGGAAATAATTATTATCTGTATGATTATTTTCAATATTTTAATATATTTTTAAAAGTCTGAACCACTTGTGTATAAAAACTTTTGTCACTGGATTGTAGCATCAAATCCGATTTTCTTTACAAAGGATTGTAGCACCAAATCTGGTTTTCCTTACAAAAGATTGAAGTGTCAGATCTGGTTTTCCTTACAAAAAGGATTAGAGTAAAATCTTGTTTTCCTTACAAAGGATTGTAGCATCAGATCTGGTTTTTTTTCTTACAAAGGATTGTAGCGTCAGAACTGATTTTTCTATACAAAGGATTGTAGCGTCAGAACTGATTTTTCTATACAAAGGATTGTAGCATCAGATCTGGTTTTCCCTTACAAAGGATTGTAGCATCAAATCTGGTTTTTCCTTACAAAGGATTATAGCATCATATCTGGTTTCCCTTACAAAGGACTGTAGCATCAAATCTAGTTTTTCCTTACAAAGGATTATAGCATCATATCTGGTTTCCCTTACAAAGGATTGCAGCATCAAATCTGGCTTTCCTTACAAAGGACTGCACCATAGAATCTTGTTTTCCTGATAAAAGTTTAGAAAGAATTAACACTGGCGTGTATTTTCTGACAACCTCTTTTTGCTTATGAACCTGGGTTCTATTTCCCTGACCTTCAGCTAATTCCCTTTGTACCATTCCTATAGGATTAGTCCTACAAACCCTCCACTACGTTTGTGCTGATGTTGATAATAGATCCTTTATTTTCACAAACACTCCCATCCCTCCGTTTGTGTGTGCGTGTGTGTTTTAAATAAATGCATCCACCCACGCTACTGAACTCTTCCCCATTATTTCAGATAATTCCCTTCCTGGCTTTGGGCTTGGGAGTAGATGACATGTTCCTGATAGCTCACACCTACTACGAGAACACACCTCACGTACCTTCTCAGGTGAGAGAGTTTGATGTATCCTTTGTTTCTTGTATTGTTGTTTGCCTGGAGGTAAGTTCCAACGTCTGACTTGTTGTCTCGTCATCCTGCCTGTTCGCACCCGGTGCTCTTGTTGTATGGTTGCGTGCGGGTATGTTGGTATCGTATGTTTGTGTATGCATGTGTTCTTGTGCGTGTTTGTATCGATGTCTTATTTCTGTAACTGTGTATTTATGTTGCTGGGGTAGAAAGTGGTTTGTTGCTTACGTCACTCATAGTGTGGCTCAGCGGTTCGGACTTGACTGGAGACGCTCAGCCAGTTTGTAGGAAGGGGGTTACCCACCTGGTTTCTTTGTGGGTCTGAGGAAGATAAGGTGGTACCAGTCTTGGCACTGTCTACATCACCTGGTAGCGTGCTGACAAGATCAGGGAAAATATAGACACTGACATCATATTCTGTATATGCATCAGTGACATAGAACAGATCAAGGAAAATATAGACACTCACATCATATCCTGTATATGCATCAGTGACATAGAACAGATCAAGGAAAATACTGACATGATATTTTATATATGCCTGGATTGCTTGACACAGCGCTACCTATTTACTCGTATATTCATATGTCAACATATGAGTGTTGGTTTAGTTACTATCAACATACGAATGTTGGTTTAGTTACTATCAGCATACACGTGTTGGTTTAGTTACTATCAGCATACGAGTGTTGGTTTAGTTACTATCAGCATACATGTGTTGGTTTAGTTACTATCAGCTTACGAGTGTTGGTTTAGTTATTATCAGCATACGAAGTGTTAGTTTAGTTGCTATCAACATACAAGTATTGGTTTAGTTACTGTCAGCATGCAGATGTTTTAATTGCAAGCTTTCAACATACAAGTATTGGTTTAGTTACTAGTGTCAGCATACAAGTATTGGTATATTTACTAGTGTCAACATACAAGTATTGGTATAGTTACTAGTGTCAGCATTCAAGTATTGGTATAGTTACTAGTGGTATCATACAAGTATTGGTATATTTACTAGTGTCAGCATACAAGTATTGGTATATTTACTAGTGTCAGCATACAAGTATTGGTATATTTACTAGTGTCAGCATACAAGTATTGGTATATTTACTAGTGTCAGCATACAAGTGTTGGTATATTTACTAGTGTCAGCATACAAGTATTGGTATAGTTACTAGTGTCAGCATACAAGTATTGGTATATTTACTAGTGTCAGCATACAAGTATTGGTATAGTTACTAGTGTCAGCATACAAGTATTGGTATATTTACTAGTGTCAGCATACAAGTATTGGTTTGGTTACTAGTATCATCATACAAGTATTGGTTTGGTTACTAGTGTCAGCATACAAGTATTGGTATAGTTACTAGTGTCAGCATACAAGTATTGGTATATTTACTAGTGTCAGCATACAAGTATTGGTATATTTACTAGTGTCAGCATACAAGTATTGGTATATTTACTAGTGTCAGCATACAAGTATTGGTATATTTACTAGTGTCAACATACAAGTATTGGTATAGTTACTAGTGTCAGCATACAAGTATTGGTATATTTACTAGTGTCAGCATACAAGTATTGGTATATTTACTAGTGTCAGCATACAAGTATTGGTATATTTACTAGTGTCAGCATACAAGTATTGGTTTGGTTACTAGTGTCAGCATACGGGTACCGGTTGATTATTGAGCATATCTTTCATGTCCCGTCTTTTAAAACATGTTTAGAAATGGATTAGCCATTTCTTGTAGTAGTGCAATTCAGAAGTGCTCTGCTCTGTATTAGAGATACAGACTGTGTGAAATTAAGCGCGGCGTGGAGTTAAGCGGTGTGTGGGGTTGAGGGCTGTGTGGGGTTGAGGGCTGTGTGGAGTTGAGGGTTGTGTGGAGTTGAGGGTTGTGTGGAGTTGAGGGGTGTGTAGATTTAAGCGTAAAGTGCGGTATGGAGTTAAAGGCTATGTGGAGTTAAGCCGTGTGTAGAGTTAAGGGCTGTGAGGAGTTAAGAGCTGTACGGAGTTAAGATAGTCACTTCTTACATGCAAAGCAGGATTAAAGCCTGGGAAAAAAACAAAAGCAGTTTGAACACAAAGTATGCTGTATGGGCTGGAAATGGACCCGGGCGTTTGAACATAAACATTGCCGTGTACTGAGAACACCAAACGTGGAAAGTGTGCGAATTTGCGGGTCGGCGGGTTCTCTCATTCATGTCTGAGCTGTTGTTCATGCATTTAGCACAGCAGGAAGCACCGAAGTGCCCCCCGTGGTTAAGCCAGACTTGGGTGTACTTGTACATGTGCAGGACTTTAGATACCTTATGTGGCCCGAAGTAGGGGTGAGGGGGGGGGGCGCGCTTAAGAAGGAACATTTTCTATTGGTGGACCACATGAGCAGCAAAGATCTTGGGGAGGGGGGAGGAGGAGGTTAATGTACTGTTCTCGAACTGGAGAGAGAGAGAAAGATGTAAATGTTGATGTTGCAGACCATAAGAGCGACCTTTTCCGTCGTATATCTCTATCTTCTTATTCTGTCTCCATGGAACTGAGCTGGTGTTCTTTGCAGCCGATGCTATGAAGATGTTGAGACAGCGTTGTGTCGGCTTGGGAGCGGGCTATGTCAGCTGGTTTTGTTTTTTTCCAGTCTCTGAGGGTGACTAAAAAGCAGGGGCTGGGTGCAGTACTTCTGTAGCAGATTCCACTCCACCCCACACACACACACGCGCGCGCACGCCCGCACATACACACACATATATAGTTAGACAAAGAAACGCAACACTACTGTAGTAGTAATGGACACCAAATTTCAAACTTGTATCAAAATGTTATTTTACGGAATTAATGTTTCCATCTTGGCATGAATAAACTTTACGACTTTAACAATGAAATGATGTTCGTTAAATTTGGTTTGGACTTTTATTCTTTGCGTCTGAAGCCTCCGTTTCAGTAGGTGTATGGCCTCCTCTGGCCTGTATCAGAGAACGGCATCTCCTTGACATGGATCCGATTAGCCGTTGGATCTGTTTTTGTGGGATGGCTGCCCACTCTTCCCGCAGTGCAAGAGACAACTGTCGGAAATTTGTTGGCGCCACATCTCGCTGGCGGACTTGTCTGTTGAGTTAATCCCATAAGTGTTCTACTGGGTTCATGTCTGATGACATGGATGGTAACGGAATGGTCTGGACGTTGTTGTCAGCGAGGAACTGAGTGATGAGTTGTGCCACACGAGGTCGAGCATTATCTCGTTGAAAAATCGACCCTGGTGCAACCAGAAGTGGAAGGACGCGAGGACGAAGAATTTCAACGTTGGACATTCAGGTATCCTTCACTTTGCACCAAGTCACTTCTTCTCATGAAGTTGGACGTCCTCCACACCGGTACACCTCCACCGCCATGTGGAGGAGCCTCATCCATGGAGTCTGCAGTAAACTCTTTTCCGTCTATCTTGTCTTTGAACCAGAAAGAATGATTCATCACTAAACCAAACCCTTCTCCCAGTCATTTGCAACGGTCCGTTGACACTGTTTGTTCGCCCACTGCAGTCGGTTCTGGCGATGCCGGTCCGTAAGAACAGGACCTCTGTAGAGTCTTCTAGCCCAAAGACCAGCGTCGTGCAGCCGGCTCCTGACCGTTTAATCTGAAATTCAACGAGCTGGTGTCATTGACTGGACTGTTGAGCACGCAAATGCAAATCGATTCCTGAGGTGATGCAGCCGTATGAAGCGGTCTTCGGCAGGAGCTGTGACTGAGTCTTCCACTGCGCGGCTGGTCTACAACTGATCCAGTTTCTTGAAATCGTCTCCAAAGACAGCTAATGGTGATTCTAACCACATTAATCGTCTTTGGAGACGATTTCAAGAAACTAATTCTAACCACATTAATAATTATGTCAGTCTGTAAGAATAGTGAAGAGCAAAGCCTCTATCTTTATGCGAAGAAAACTAAATTGATGACAATTGACAAAATAAACAAGCCAGCTGATATATGTATCAATGAGGGAAGACTGGAAGAAGTGGACAGTTTTGAATATCTTGGATCACTGCTAACTAATAATGGAGATCATTCATTCATTCATTTGCATGTCCCTTGCGGAACTTTGCCTCCCAAACAGCACTCCTGTAGGCCTCTCGGTTGTGAGCAAGATGGCCTGCTGCTGTTGCATCCATTTCCAGATCGTCAACGATGTCTTGCAGCCATCTTCGTCTTGGTCTTCTTCTTTTTCCCATTATGTATCCTTCCAATACGGTCTTCTCTAAATTATCATGACGTTTAATGTGTCCAAAATATTTCAGTTTTCTCTCTTTAATCCTCTTCACTAGCCAGCCTTCTTCAATATTAAGCTCTTGTAGTATAGATATATTTGTTCTTTTTTGTGTCCACGATATTTGGAGAACTCTTCTGTAGCATTTACATTCAAAGGCATTTATGTGTTTCTCAGCTGTTTTGTTAAGTGTCCAGGTCTCACAGGCATATGTTGCTATGGGAAAGATGCATGCCCTTAAAAATCTTATTTTTGTGGTTCTGTCTGCTCCTCTCCACAGATTCTTTATTTGTTTTACTTTCTGAAGAGCGATAGATGTCCTCCTTTTAATTTCCCTCACTGTATCTCCATTATTAGTTAGTAGCGATCCAAGATATTCAGAACTCTCCAGTTCTTCCAGTTTTTCCACATTGATACATATTTCAGTTGCCTTGTTTGTTTTGTCAGTTGTCATCAATTTAGTTTTCTTTGCATTAAGATAGAGGTTCTGCTCTTCGCTGTTCTTGCGGACTGACATAATTAGTTTTTCCATTCCTTTTTGTGTTGTGGACAGCAATACTGTGTCATCAGTGTCTCATTCATAATGGAGATACATGAGGGAAATTAAAAGGACGTCTATCGCTCTTCAGAAAGTAAAACAACTAAAGAATCTGTGGAGAGGAACAGACAGAACTACAAAAATTGATTTTTAAGGGCATGCATCTTTCCCATCACAACATATGCCTGTGAGACCTGGACACTTAACAAAACATCTGAGAAACACATAAATGCCTTTGAATGTAAATGCTACAGAAGAGTTCTTCAGATATCATGGACACAAAAAAGAACAAATATATCCATACTACAAGAACTTAATATTGAAGAAGGCTGGCTAGTAAAGAGGATTAAATAGAGAAAACTTAAATATTTTGGACACATTAAACTAGAGAAAACCGTCTTGGAAGGGTACATAATGAGAAAAAGAAAGAGAGGAAGACCAAGGCGAAGATGGCTGCAAGACATCGTTGATGATCTGCAAATGGATGCATCAGCAGCAGGCCATCTTGCTCACAACCGAGAGGCCTACAGGAGTGCTGTTAGGGATGCAAAGTTCCGCCAGGGACATGCAAATGAATGAACGAATGAATGAAACCACATTAAATTATCTGGCCACTACACTTTGTGACTGTCCAGTCTGTAAACGTCCAGTGATGATGAGTCGTTGTTGTGTAGTGAGATGAGCCATACTTGCGCATTTAAATTTTCAAATGAATTGATTCGAGGAACGTCAATCTTTTATAGCCATTCAATAACATGGTCAGTGAGTGTTGTGTTGAGTAAGTTTCACGGGATTCTCGTGAACATGTCATGAGTTATTGTCAAAAATGCTCTTTGACAAGTGTCGCTTTTCTATGCTGATGAAACATCTGCTGAGCACAATTCAGGTCAGCACGTAAAGTTGTCCAAGTGAACGTTTCAGGCAATTTGCCCTTGTCTGATCAGCAAACTTCAGTTTAAATCTCAACATCGCATTTGTTGCGTTTATGTTTTTTCAATAGTTTGTGTGTGTGTGTGTATATATATATATATATATATATATATATATATATATATAAAGTAAATAAGTAAAGCAACATTCATATATTGACAGTAATATATACTATATGTATGTTTTATGCCAAGTATGTGCGTATCTATGGATAAGAGATAGTTTATTATTTATTTATGTAATCATTTAAACGTTTGTTCATGCTTATAGTTCTCATTAACAAATGCTGAATGTCTGTGACTGGGTGAAAGCTGTATGATGAAGGCCATAATATTAGAAGGGCCTGCGTGCCCAATTCTTAACCCTTTGAAAATAAAGTATCTTCGTTTGCTCTCTCCCCCCCCCCCCTCTCCTTACACACACACGCACACATACTTCAGTTATAAGAAATAAACATATAAACAGGCCGAGACCATGTGGAGTTTGTTATGTGAACTAGAATATTTTGATGTACCGGACAAGATGTCGGGATCAAGAAAGAAATGAACAATCCAGACTTGTGTGGATCTTCTCCATTTGTTTCAGTATCATGGATAGAAAATACCCAAAGAGTTCCGTATTTTCTGGCTTAAAGTTTCAGGATAAAACCTTGCATTTAGAGTCCACTAAAATAAGAGAGAGAGAGAGAGAGAGTTACGGGCCTGGGGTATGTAAGAGCAGCCTTACCGGGTTACTGAAATCTATCTTCCTGAACAAGAATGTTAGGAATCTTATGTGTAGCTGTAGGATCTAATGAACGTGTATTCAGTAGGGCTTATGTGCAAGTAATTAAATGGCCATCTTGTGCCGTGCCAAGGGAAAGAAAAAAACAAACCATTGTTTCAAGAGTTAAAAAAATCAGGGGAAAAGCGTGCAGGTCGGAAGAAGAAGAATGTAAGCTTAGGAAGTGATAAAAAACACGAAGAATAGGAAGTTTTGTTGGGGCGTAGATAACCTGGGCCAGTCGGTGCAGCACTTGGAGTTGGTGATTATAAGTCAGGTGTTGCGCATATGAATATCAACTTAGCAGGGCGATACACAGCCCGCCAGCGACGCTTCGGCGCATAAGCAACATTCAGCAGAAGATGGAAGAACAGGGGTTGGGGGGTTGGGGGGGGGGGGGTCAGTGTAAACAGCTAAACAGCGCTGTCAAAAGATATTACATTGCGTTACAGTTATTTCTCAGACAGCTGTCTCTGTACTGGTATGTGGTATATAAAAAGCAGTGAAGGGTGTCCTCGTGATACATTTACAAAAGGAAAGATTGGACATTTCATAGTCCGTGCAGTGTACAGCTCGGGCCTATATTTAAAAAAATAATGTAGACTGATTCATAACGTAAAGCTCTGTTTACGTGCTACACTCGATTCTTCCTCGACTTTTTTTACGTAACATTTTTTCGGCAATCTGTTCCGCTGCCTTTCGTATACGATCTGTAGCACGTGAGATGAACAAGTCTAGGCATTTAGCCTTGTGGTTACCCTGTCTATAAAAAAACTGCAGCACTGTTTGTTCATTCACACACACCCTACACAAAAAAAAAAAAATTCGTGCCTTCTCTTATCTGTTCGCCTCTCTTTGTTTCTGTCTTGCTGCCTGCATTCACGGGATCTCTATTCTCTTCCAGTCCAGATTATTGGCCCTCGCCTCTCTGGCAAATACTTTCGTCTTGGGTGGTCGTCACTCGTTCGGGGAGAATGGAAGATTCAGTGCATGCATGTCTCAAAACTCTCGCTGAGGTAGAGGCGCTTGGAGCGAAACGAAACCCGCTCGTGGCCTGAAAGATAGAGCGGGGTGGGGGAGGAGATCGAGAGGAGGAGCGGAGTGGGGAGAGAAAAAGGGGAAAATGGCGAAGCAATGAATTCTTTGAAAGAGAGTTTCTGCTTTTTGTTTTTTTCGCCCAAACGTTCTACAGCATTGTTTCTCAACAAGTTCTAACTTGGTGCAACCGAATCTTCACACCTCTGAAGGCAGTTAAAAGCGCAGCGAACGACTCTATGCTCATATAACTTTTGACAAACCGCTCCTGTACTTATGGGCTGTACGTGGGCAGAAAGCTCTTTACTGTAGACGGCGAAACTACTGCAACAACTCCGTAGCTCATCTGAGGAAGTACTTCTCCCCACTCCAGGCAAGAAGTTTCCGCCGAGACAACTCCTTTTTTTACGATTTAATGCTAATTATAAGCAGATTAGGTGAGATTAAGTGCGGGCCTTATCTGTATCGAACGATTAATTATCAGCCGTTTAATGCATCCTCTACAGAAAAACAGGGAACATTACAGGGGCACGCATGAAGAGCTACTTCATGGAGGCAACTTTATCTAGATGACACAGCTTATGAAGCTGGACAAAGAAGATGAGAGCACACCCAAAACACAAGCTCCTAACTCCACGCCCTGCCTGATCTTTTAAAAAAAATGTCTTTACATCAGGCGGCGCTTTTTTTTTCTTGGCTGATATATCAGATATCAAATATAAAAAACTGCTCTGCGTGGGAAATCTAATCATTCCATTTATCAAGAATATTAATCATATCTACCCGCCCATTGTCCACTTTCTCCTTGACACTGATAACAGTTGATCCTATAAATTATCAGTATTTTTAAAGACCGAAAAAGGGGGGGGGGTGGTCGCCGCCCACAGGGAAGATTGTCCAATGAAATTGTCCGATCAAATTGTTTCACAAATGCACCCTTTTCAGATAGTATCTCTTTAGAGGAAATAAACCTAGAGAAGTGAATATTAAAAAAAAAACAGGAATGTTGTTATCGAATGTGTGTTATTGTTTTGCGTGGAATTGGAAACTGTTGTTGAGAATGTTTTAGATGAAATCGGAAACTGTTGTTGAGAATGTTTTAGATGAAATTATAAGTGTTTTTTCCCATGAGAATGCTTTCGGTTAAAATAAGAGGCGACAGCGGCGGAAATGATGGAGAAGACCCTTCATCTTTTACAAGCCGCAACATCTGTCTACAAACGTTTCATGTTATTTTACTATTTGTTTGGATGTTGGGCAACGTTCTGGCACAGATTGTTGTTGTCATTTGACGCTTGTTGATGAAATGTCGACATATCTGTAAGAGAAGTTTTGAAAATAGGAATGTTGTTGTTATTATTTTCGGATGTATATTATTGAAACATCTAGATAACAATTATACACCAGTCTTTGAAGAAAACGGAGATGTAGATGAAGGACTTGAAGTGTGGATACAGGAAGGACTGCAGTGCGCTCTGTGGAGAGAAAAGAAACAAAAACAAAAAATTAGGTGAATTGAAACTGTACAGAGAAATAATGAAATGCATAATAACAAAACAAGTGAAATGATGTGGCCAGAACAAGAAGCATAGAAGGACGCAACTTTGTTTTGAAGTAAGAACACAAGTTTGTTGTAAAGCTGAAAGATATAGAGTAAAGGGAAGACACGTTTCATATGCGAGGAGAAGATCAAGAAGTGGAGCGGACATTAAGTCGGCTGAGTGCATGATGAGATTAAGGAACAGAACAATTAAGATATCCGGTGCAGTCAGCTTTCTCTATGATGATGACTCATGATGATGATGGGTCTTCAGAGTTGGGGAAGTCAGTATCGATCCTTACCGAAGGCAGGATAAGTAACCTTTAACTTTCCCAGAATCTGGTCCTGGAAAATTTGACCAAACTTTGTGATAGAAATTAAAATCCGGGTCTTTGAAGCTCATGGAACGGTGTGAATATTTAATTTCTGTACTCGCCAGAAATTCGTCGCGTTGCCTGGGGCTTGATGTCGTCGGCGGTCATTTTTAACGACTCTGGGTTTTTGGAATTGGACGCCGGGTATTTTTCGGAGGAGGGTGGGGAGGGGGGTAGGGAATTTCAGGGCCGTCAAGGAGGAGGTTAAAGTGTGAACGGTAACTTAAGTAAGAGGTGGGTTTTAAGTCTTATTGATTGGTGAAGATGCGGGAGTCTTGTTACAGATCACAAACAGTCTTGTTACAGATCACAAACAGTCTTGTTACAGATCACAAACAGTCTTGTTACAGATCACAAACAATCAGTAGTTAAAAGGGCCGGACTTTTTTTTTAACATAGTCTTTATGGAGACAGCTTGAATGTTGTGTGTGTGTTGGGGGGGGGGGGCGTGTTTAGTATGTTGTCTCTTATGGTTTGGTTTTAATCTTCCCACTTCAGTTGTACGTTCTACGAGGTAGATTACTGAAAACACGCGTTAAAAATCTTGTAGATTGGCTTTAGGATGATTCTGCGTCTATGTTCAATGGTTGGGAGGTCTTGTTGGATAATTGTGCTCGTCTTCAAGAAACTTAAAGTATAACAGTCAAGAATGTGAAGGTTATGTTGCAATTCATCTCAGCCACCGAGTACAGTCATGCAAGAGATACGCGATGTTAGGTGTATGTCACAAGACATGAGACGCGCGGGTTGTGTACGGAAAGTTGAGTTCCTCAAGTCCGTCACGTCCCTTTCTCCGGTCGGTATTTTTTGAACTCTTTTATAACTTTATGGGACCATGGACGTAAATGCCATTGGATGTTGTCCTTATGAATGTTATGTTATATATGAGTATCAAGAGTCCTATAATGAGGCTGTCTTACTGTCTGGAAATGAATCGGACAATAGGCAGACAAATACAGAGATCAGCACAGACAACAAATACATCACAGACAACAGAGAAGTGATTTCTCACAAGAGTACCACAGACTGTTACGATGGCGAACCAGGGAGTGTCTAACAAACACAGTGAAAAAACAAAAGAATGAAAGATTGATTATAACATTAAGAAAAATAATCAACATTCGTTAGACATTTAACGAGAAGGAGAGAACTTGAAAACTTTTTAACAACAGGAAAGATAGCGGGAGGGAGTGGGGGGGGGGGGGGGGGAAGAGGCAGAGGAAAGCGAAGAAAGGATCATGGACAGTCCAACGGGATGACCTGGTAGAAGGGGGCCAGCAGAGCTGATGGACAAGTATTATAGAAGCTTGGTCGTCCTCGCCTACCTGCATAGCATCATTTGCCAATGTCCCTTTCCTGCTATAGGAGACGTACTCCGTGTAGCCAGGACATGACTTGGACTTAATGTAGCCAAGACAGGACTTAATGTAGATGACTAGAAACCACCCAAGACAGTACTTAACGTAGCTGACTAGAAGCCACCCAAGACAGGACTTAATGTAGATGACTAGAAGCCACCCAAGACATGACTTAACGTAGCTGACTAGAAGCCACCCAAGACATGACTTAACGTAGATGACTAGAAGCCACCCAAGACAGGACTTAATGTAGATAACTAGAAGCCACCCAAGACATGACTTAATGTAGATGACTAGAAGCCACCCAAGACAGGACTTAATGTAGATGACTAGAAGCCACCCAAGACAGGACTTAATGTAGATGACTAGAAGCCACCCAGGACATGACTTAACGTAGCTGACTAGAAGCCACCCAGGACATGACTTAACGTAGCTGACTAGAAGCCACCCAGGACATGACTTAATATGGCTGACTAGAAGCCACCCTCACTCACCACTATATAGATGCGATGGCAGAGAAGAGTCTGATGAACATGGTGGGACTGACTGAAAACTCCGTGTTCTGCCTCTCTCTGAGAGGACATTCACCCATATTCAGGTTCACACCCGAGGGTGTACCCACTTGGATTTAAGACCTCACCGTTTAGAACATTTTTATTGACTAATTTATTTCATGTAAAAAAAAGAGTCTTGAAGTGAAACTAATATTAACTTTGCATTTTACGACATGCCTTTGCATCATTTAATGGCGTCTTCCAGCGGTGGTCCGAAGATTTATCTCCCTTATTCACCTTCATAAAAGTTCAGTGCTCCACGCTTAGCTGAACATGACTCTGCAACATAACGTAGTTCATCGCGTGCAGATCTGACCTTCTACAACCTATATGTCCAAATTCTCTCTCTCTCCCCACCCTAAGGCAATCGGGTCTTCATTTTTCAGGGTATATAAACAGCTGTACTCACGCTATGGCTTCGCCTTTCATGTTAAGCTAATGGTACACTATTATACCCAGATAAAGGTATATATCTTAGCAGGTTGGAAACAACGAGGCTCTGTGTGTTTGTGTGTGCGCGCGCGCTCGATAGTGGGAAGATGATATAAAGCAAGGGATGGTTCCTGGCCTGACTTAATGTGCGTTATCCTACGGTTGTCTGTGCGGTCGCTGTCTCGGCTGGACTCTACGGTTCGACTCACAGTCATTCCCATAACTTCTTTCTTTTTCTCACGCGGAAAGTGGACAAAGTTTTGGATGTTGATCAGACTCCTCATTTAAGAAGAACAGCTCCCGAAGCTTTTGCCTCATAATATAGGGACCTTATTGTGGCTTCATCAATTCAGGGCTAGGCCAATGTGGGTGCCCTTGTCCCAGCCCAGCTATGAACCCGTCTTTAAAAATAAATCGAACCCACATTGCGGTAATGTTGAGCCAGTCCACGTGCTTGTCCATGGGCCTCCAAAAATCCTTCCGTGGACCCATTTGGGGTCCATTTGTCCCATGTTAAGAATCATTGCTGTAAAGATAGGCTATAGCCTCCCATGACGACGTAGTGGTCGTTTCTCCGGTGGTCCTGTTTTCTAGATACAAGTTTTAAGTTTAAAGGTCGTGGTGGTTTTCTTGTTCAGGATTAGCCTTCACTTGAACTGGCTGTCAGGGGAGACAATTACGTATAACTCAAATTTTAAAACTGCATTTAATTAGCGCGTTTTAAAAACGGAATTAAAAAAAAATTAACGAAAAAAAAACATCTTATCTTTAATCTCTGCTCGTCAAATAAAATTTAAAATCTCGAGCTTAACTGAAAATTTGATGGGTTTTTTTTTCTTTTCTTCATCTTCAAAGTAGGAGATCTTGTATTGACAACTACTTTAATGTGGAGATTAAACTTTGTGCAGGGACAAGGAAAAAAATGTGTTTTATGACTTTATGTCTTTTTTTTTAACCAGGATATGAATGGGTGCGGGTATTAAGGTTGACTGTGCTGAATTTTAAGGATTCTTTTTTTTTTCTTTTAATTCTTCGTGTGTGTGTGTGTGTGTGGTTTTTTTTTAATGTAGTGTTTTTGTTGCTACTTTTTTTAGATATAGGATATGAGTGTGTGGTTAATGACATATTTCACGCGTGTCTCTCAAAGCTACACAAGAAAGACGTAAATTTCTTTTATCCGTCTCGTTGTTATTGCCACTTTATGTTTTTAGATCTTCTAGTTTTGTTTTTTTTTTTGTTTCTTTGGTTTTTTTTTTTCATCCCCACTGTTATTTTATTTAGATCATCTACTTCTTTTCCTGTTACTTTTTCTAACCATAATTTTTCTACTATTTTTTTTTTTATCTAGTCCTCTTGTTTTACTAACAATATTTCTTTATCTTAATCTATTAGTTATCATCCTCCTCCCACTACTATTACTACTACTGCTACTATTAATCCTACTACTACTACCACTATTACTACTATTATTACTACTACTACTACTGTTACTACTACTATTACTTCTATTACTGCTACTGCTGCTGTTACTACTACTACTACTTCTATTACTACTACTATTACTAATACTTTATCTTCATCTGTTAGTTTTCCTACTGTTACTTTTATCTTGATCTCCTGTGTAACCACGAATACGTGATACTCGATCATTACTTATTTGATCTATTTTACTTTTGTCTCTTTTTTTTTACATTATATCTTTCTACCTTGGTCGTCATTCATTTGTATCTTATTCCAGCTTTTGTTCCTGCTCGTCATTATCTTCTTCATGCCTTCAAGACCAACGACAACGACAATAGCGGAACTTTGTCGTTATTGACAGAAAATGAAACTGAAGCAGTTTTAACTCATTCTCTTCTACACAAGGATTCAGCTTTCATTTTTGTTGTTGTTGTTTCTGCACGTGTTTCGGCTGCCTGTATGTGTCTATGACAAATGAAAACGATGTATGCACAAGAGATGAGGGAAACAAGACCAAGGGGTAGACCAAGACAGAGATGGAAAGACAACATAGAAGTGAAACTGAACGCGGGAGAAGAAGAAGAAGAAGAAATCCAGTTTGAAGCTGAGGGTGTATAGACTTTTATGTCAGCTTAGAATGTAATGTTGGAGTTTCAGACAGATCTGTCACGGTACGATGAAAGCTTATGTACTATCAGCACTTATAAGAGAAGCGATCGGAGACATTCGTTCTCCTAGGACTTAAGACTAGTCGTTGAGTATCATGACGTGCCTTGTAACAAAAGCCCGCGCTACTGATTGACTGTACTCGCACGCATTTGAAACCGTACTTGGTTTCGTAGAAAAATACGAAAACCTGGCGCCCCTATGCCAGTCTCTTGTAGTTAGGAAGATTTCTTTTTTTTTCTTGTTCACTTCATCCTCGCCCTCTTCATCTACGAGATGTACACAGGATATAGTTTAAAGAAGTGACCTATTTGTTCCTCAAGAGGTTATTAGATTGTTCTTTGTAGACGAACAAATCCACTTCCGTCCGTGAAAATGTCAGTGGCGCTGTTGCCATGGTTTTGTTTATAATCTCTAGCTAAACAACGGCGCACACAAAACGGAAATAGGGACGATCTTCATCGCGCGGGTGGCCCGGAGTTAGAAGAGACGTGGAGAAAATTGCGTGTTTCTGCCAGCCATATGTTGGAACCGTCCGCCTGTTTGCCAGCATCCACGCGTTGTGCGTGATCTTTTCCTTTCTTCACTCTGTGATTTTTTAGAAGGGCTGAGTCACACACGGTTGCTCTTCTGCATGTCTTTCCATGGGCACATAATTATTGTTGAGTGAGAGAATCCTCTAATTTTGTTCACCTCCCCTAGATATATATGTATTTATAATCTCTCACATTTCTCATTGTTAATAATTTTTAATACATGTTCGCGTCAAAGAAAAGAAATAAAGATTTGACATTTTTGCTACCCTTCTTTCATACAAGTATTCGCATTTGTATCTAATCTTGTTTCGTCTTTGATATGGTCCATAATAATAAGTGGGAAATGGAGAAATTGAGAAAATAGCCCTAATATCTATATTATCTATAGTCCTGTTTTCTCATTTAGACGATGATGAAAGAAAATAAACGAGAAAAAGTAAGGACTGTGTCGTTATTTAATTTTTTTTTTTTTTTAAAACTCGTTTCCATGCCAACTGTTCCCGTGCCGGAGGAAGAAACACGGACGTGTCGTTGCGTGCGGGAGTAAAACGCGGGTCTTGACTGTAAGGGGGTCTAGTTGTAAAATGGAATGGAAAACAGTGTTTCCATGTACTTCCGTATACGTAATATGTGTCAAAGTGTAGCTAAATGAATGAAAATTTCATAAATGCAGAGTTTTTTTAGGAAAAAAGAAGTAATGTGATGTTTTTAGACACTGATTGTGGCCAGCTCACCATCGGCTAGGTCTAGATTCGCGCTTCTTACCCCTGCTTACCATCTAAGATGTGTAGATCTACTTATCTATCTCGTATTGTGACTCCGTATGGCATTTTCGCTTACTGAATGTCTGAAATAACCTCCTAATTACTCCAAACTACTTCTCCAGTCGTCTAAATATGTCTAAATCTACTTAGAAAACATTCAAGAGCAGCGGCGTGGCCATAGGCTATGTCCATACCCCTATCTACATCGTCAAAAATTGAACAATTTCCATGCTTCGCGTCCTTGTTCTCGCTCGGCATCGCTCGTAACTAGGCACGCATTCTCCATTTTGAAAGTGTCACCGGAATCGCGGACGAAATCCGTACAATATAAATGTTACACCGCTTGTTTTAATGGAACAATGATTGTCGAATTTTCGATCATACGGTAGCTTGGGACCACCGGAAGTGTCGAAAATTCGACCATACGCGCGGAAAGAGGTCGGGGACACGATGTCAGGCCCGTACATCCAAGACCTCAGGCACATGAAAGTCTGATGTGGTCAGTATCACGTCTGGCCGCATTTACCTTCCAAGATTTCTCCGGTACCCATTTTTAGAGGCTGGGTGCACCCAGGGGCCTTTTTTATTTTTAGTGTGGTGATATGGGGGGGAAGAATGACAATAGTACAGTGTTATGCACCCACGAATGATGCAGATGATGATGTGAAAGACGACTTCTATCACCAACTACAACAAATCATCAACAAAGTCTCTAAACACGACATCCTAATTGCTATGGGGGACTTCAATGCTAAGGTAGGGAAGGATAATACCGACGTTGAAAAAGTGATGGGGAAAGAAGGAATTGACATGGTTAATCAGAATGGAGAAAGATTAATTGAAATATGTCTAACAGAGGGCATGGTCATTGGAGGCACAATATTCCCACACAAAGAGATACATAAAACAACATGGATATCTCCAGATGATAGAACTAGAAACCAGATAGACCATTTGTGTATTAGAAAGCAATACAGAACATCTCTCATGGATGTAAGGGCTTATAGAGGTGCAGATGTCAACAGTGATCACAACCTGTGCATAGGGAAAATAAAACTAAAATTGAAAAGTCAACACAAGAAATCAGTACACAGAAAGATAAACATCCACAGCCTACAAGAAGAAAATACTAACATTAATTTCAATCAGGAACTTGCCAATCATTCCAAAACACCCAGTGAAGTTGAGGAGATAGGTATAGATGAGTTATGGAATTCTTACAGCACAGCCATAATCACAGCAGCAAAAGTAAGCGCTGGATTGGAAAAACCAAATAGAAAAGCATGGATATCAGATAAAACATGGAAGTATATACATGAAAGACGAGCAGTCAAATTAAACATGTTGAATGCAAAAGCAGATCATGAAAGAGATTCGGCAAAAGCAAAATACAAAGACATAGACAAGAAAGTAAAAAGTTCAGCTAGAAGGGATAAAAGAGAATACATAGACAATATGGCGAAAGAGGCAGAAAAAGCAGCAAAAACAGGAGACAGCAAAACTTTATATAACATACAAAAGAGGCTAACAGGTACTATTACATCTAAAGAAAGACCAATACTTAGCAAAACTGGAACACTATTAACATCAAATAAAGACCAAAAGCAAAGATGGGCTGAACACTTCCAAGAAATACTCAATCGACCACACCCAAAAGAATTGTTAAACCTTGAAACTGACTTACCAGCCCCACAACTAAATGTCAATCTAGATGAAATTAAATTGCATGAAATTGAAACAGCAGTGAATTTAATGGCTAACAACAAGGCTGCAGGTGAAGATGAAATAACAGCCGAGATGCTAAAAGCTATCAATAGTGACAACATGAGACAACTACAGAGAATGTTTAACAAGATTTGGAAAGAAGAAAAGGTCCTTTCTAATTGGAAGAAGGGAATCATTGTTAAAATACCAAAAAAGGGCAACCTTAGTGACTGTAACAACTGGAGAGGAGTAACCTTAATATCAGTTGTGTCAAAAGTATTTTGCAAGGTCATTTTGAATAGACTCAAAGATATAGTGGATACTGCAATGAGAGAAGAACAAGCAGGATTTCGAAAAGGGAGAAGCTGTATCGACCAGATCCTTACTCTCAGAATAATACTTGAAGAATATATTGAAAAGCAGAAACCATTAATACTGAATTTCATAGATTTTAAGAAGGCATTTGATAGCATACACAGAGATTCATTATGGAGAATTTTATGTCTATATGGAATACCATCTAAAATTGTCAACATCATTAAGGACTTATACAATGGATATGGTTGTGCAGTCAAGACAGAAGAAGGGATGAGTGAATGGTTCCAGATTGAAACAGGCGTGAAACAAGGATGTATACTGTCTCCTTTACTTTTTGGGATTACAATAGACTTCATAATGACAAAATGCTGCACAGGTAACACAGGTATTGACTGGGTACATGGGACCCAACTAGAAGATCTTGATTTTGCTGATGACATAACTCTTATCAGTAATAATGTGAATTCCATGCAAGAAAAAACAGATAGCCTATCTTTACTGGCTAGCAAAATAGGACTTGAAATTAACAAAGACAAAACAAAAATAATGAAAATTCCCATCAATCAAAATGGAAAAATACACATAGAAGGGACAGATATTGAAGAAGTCAATCAATTTGCATACCTTGGCAGCTACATAGACCAGGATGGTGACACTAGAAAGGAAGTTAGGATCAGAATTGCAAAAGCAGCATCAATCTTCAAGAATCTTGAGAACATATGGAATTCAAAAGTTATAAGCACAAAAACCAAGTTAAGACTATTCAATTCAAATGTAATATCCACCCTCATTTATGCATGCGAAAGCTGGAAAACAACTAAAGAAATAGAAAAGAAATTAGACTCTTTTGAAAACAAATGCCTAAGGAAAATACTCGGCATCAAGTGGAATGAATTCAAGAACAATGCAGAGATAAGACAGATGACTGAACAACAACCAGTCTCACGGGTGATCAGGAAAAGGAGATGGACATATGTTGGTCACTTGATGAGAAGAAATGATCAGAGAATCCCAAAACAAGCTATCAAGTGGAACACAACAGGCCGAAGAAAAAGGGGCAGACCGCGTGAAACTCTGAAGAGGACATTATTAAGAGAGGCCAAGTTAACAGGCATAAAATCCTTTGTTGAGGTTGAAAGACTCGCCGAAGACAGGAAAAATTGGCGAACTACTTTGCGAGCCCTATGTGACGTCTAACGGCACGGGAAGGATATAAGATATATAAGATAAGATATATGGGGGGGGGGGGGAATCTTAATTGCTGGGACTTGAATCAGGTAAAACCGGATCAATAGACCGAGAGCCAAACCGCTCAGCTATCCAACAAGGCATATTACTTTCCTATGATGAACTGCACGGGACGTGGTGTGGCAGGAGCTTACTGTCATTATTCTGATCTTATCATGTTTTTGCTGTATTATGACAGGAGCTTACTGTCATTATTATGATCTTATCATGTTTTCACTGTATTATGGCAGGAGCTTACTGTCATTATTATGATCTTATCATGTTTTTGCTGTATTATGACAGGATCTCACTGGCGAAGTTCTGAAGAAGACTGGAGTCACAGTACTGCTCACTTCCGTCAGCAACATGTTGGCCTTCTTCACAGCAGCCATAATTCCAATACCTGCATTAAGAGCATTTTCCTTGCAGGTTCGTCATCTTTTATACATTTTTTTTTTTTGCTACTATTTTGTGTAATCCCAAAACAAGCTATCAAGTGGAACACAACAGGCCGAAGAAAAAGAGGCAGACCGCGTGAAACTCTGAAGAGGACATTATTAATATTAAGAGAGGCCAAATTAACAGGCATAAAATCCCTTGATGAGGTTGAAAGACTCTCAGGAAAAATTGGCAAACTACTCTGCGAGCCCTATGTGACGTTTAACGGCACGGGAAGGATATATATATCATATATATATATATATATATATATATATATATATATATATATATATATATATATATTGTGTGTCTTCCCATATGCTACAAATATAGCGTCAGAATCAGTGATAGCTGAGAGAGAGAGAGAGAGAACGTTTTTTTCCTCCTGCTTGTTCTTTGGTGTGAATGTTTTTAGTCTCTTTTTCCAGTCATTTCCAGTCTATGTCTCTCAGTATGTTTCACCGCCATGTCCGTAATTGTTCCGTTTTCAATAATGTGTCGGTTTTTGTTGTTTTTTTTTCAGACATAAATTTTCACACACAAAAACCCAGAAGAAACAAATAAAAATCCCAAAAGAGAAGTTTCAGAACAACGAAAGCTAGTTAAAATTATAAGGAAGAAGAAAAAAAAAAGTCAACATTTCTTGGACATGTCACCCGAAGACAGACGTGTTAGAGAACTTGATAATAACTGGAAATTTTTTTTTTTTGGGGGGGGGGGGGGGGTAGAGAGAATAAGGAGATAAAGGCCAATAGAAAAATGTTTCAGAGAGTGTTATGGGAAAAGAAAAGATTTGATCTGTGATCAAACGACGGCCAACGCTGTGTAACACCACAGAATGAATTCTCGGAAACCACGATGCATGTCATGGCAGCAAAAAAGGTCATCAGCACAATGTTCTTCAGCATCACTGACGTGGAAACATTTATGAATGAAGTGTTTTGAAAGCGCACTAAGAACAAAGAGCTGTACGCACGTTGATAACTATATAGCTCTACGCGAAACTGCTGCAGTAAAGCTGTGATAACAAAATGTGTGAACTAGGAGAAAAGTAGCAACAGCTTTATTAATTAACGAGCACACAGTTGAGACGTTTCGGCGTGAGCCTTACTCGTACAGAAACATATCATAGTAAAGCTGTTCCTACTTTTTTTTCCCTATTCATACACGTTGAAAACAATCACTGTTTTATAGATTCTTGTATGATTTTTTTTTGTTGTTGTTCACAGGCAGCGATTCTGGTGCTGTTCAATCTGGGATCGGTTCTCTTGGTGTATCCTGCTATTGTTAGCCTAGATCTAGTTAGGAGGGAGGACAAGCGGATCGATGTCCTCTGTTGTTTTCAAAGGTAGGTGGATATCGTTGTCTTCAGAGGTAGGTGGATGTCGTTGTTTTCAGAGGTAGGTGGATGTCGTTGTCTTCAGAGGTAGGTGGATGTCGTTTTCTTCAAAGGTATGTGGATATCGTTGTCTTCAGAGGTATGTGGATATCGTTGTCTTCAGAGGTAGGTGGATGTCGTTGTCTTCAGAGGTAGGTGGATGTCGTTGTCTTCAGAGATAGGTGGATGTCGTTGTCTGTAAGTTTCCGATGTTTGTGATTAATTTTTTCCCACTCTGCCAGTCTTTTGAATGTTTGACATCTTGCGAGCTGTTTGTGGTTTCCGGCATACGCATTCACTGATTTATGAACGTCCGACTTAACGTAAAAACCCGTAGTTACGAACGACCTTCCGCAAAGCCTATTATATTAAGAATTCCGGTTACATACAATAGTTCGTAACAACACATGGGCGCAGCTTTGCGGCGTCAGTCAAAACAGTACGCGTCTACAACGGTTCACCACAGCATAGAAAGGTACAAAATATACTATATAACTGACGTTAGTTAGGAATCCACCAGCATGCAGTATAAAATTAAACGGAACTATTCTAAAGCAGGTGCACAAATTCAAATACCTTGGAGCAGTAATAACTTCAGATGGGAAATGCAGAACAGAAATTAGGAACAGAATAGGGCAAGCAAAGACTGCATTTCAGAGAATGAGAAACATATTGACCAACACATCCTTATCAATGAATGTTAGAAAACGAGTCCTAAAATGCTATATTGAACCTATCTTGTTATATGGAAGTGAATCATGGGACAATAGGCAAGTCTGCACAAAAATCATTGGAAGCAGCAGAAATGTGGTTTATTAGAAGAATGTTGCGAATCCCCTGGACAGCAAAAATAACTAATGAAGAATGTATGAGAAGAGCTGGAGAGACAAAAAAACCTTGTCAAAAAGATAAGAGAGAGACAATGTACTTTCATAGGACATGCAATGAGAAGAGGGGGCATTGAAAATATTATAACAACAGGAAAAATAGAAGGAAGAAGATCAAGAGGAAGACCAAGATAAATGATACTGGACAGTCTGACGGGATGGTGTGAGAGGAGATCACCAACTGAGCTGATGGCCTGCGTGAAAGATTGGGTACTCTGGAGAAGCATAATAGCCAACGCCAGTCGGCATGGCACCTAATGATGATGATGATGAGTTAGGAACCGTACCTGTTCCGACTTACATACACATTGGACTTACGAATATGCTTAGGAAAGGAACTCATTCGTAAATCAGGGATTGACATGTATACTCAATGTATCCAGACATGTATACTCAATGTATCCAGACATGTATACTCAATGTATCCAGACATGTATACTCAAGAATTAGTCAGTCCACCTACGAGTACAAAAAAATGCAAGGGCGTACATGCTTTCATTGCGTACGGTTATTAGTAAACTCTTAACATGTTCAGTTATTAAGACCAGAAGACTTCAGTGTCGGAGTGGATGGAATTATACCATTTATATCAGAATGGATGGAACTATACCATTTATATCGGAGTGGATGGAACTATACCATTTATATCATAGTGGATGGAAATATACTATTTATTTCGGAGTGGATGTTTTGACGTACCGACTCCTGAGCTTATTGTTTATTGCATGTAACCAGCAAATATTTACAGGCTTTCAGAGGCGGGTTTTGTCCAATGCTTGAGCAGCTTTTTTGTTTGTTTGTTTTTTGTTTTGTGTGTGTTTTGTCGTTTTCATGTCCATATTTTTTTTCACGAGAATATTGCTCACGGGGTCGTGATAACTCCCCATTCTAATTGTGTTGTTAGTTTGCAAATAGATAGAAAATGTGTCTCGTTCTATGGAAAGTGCAATTATAAATTTCTGCTCTCCTGTTAATTTCATTTTCATGTTTTGTTTTTTTTTTCTTAAATCGTTCCCCGTCGTGCATATGTTTTGTCTTAAATATTTGTAAATCCAACATCATTTGTTTCTTCATCTGTTTGTCTGTTTTTAATAACTTTACATCGACGATGTTTCTGTTGTCTGTTTTATTGAGCCGCGAGTGTCAGAACTTATTCTACGCAGTCATAATTTATTTATCCTTATTCTCATCTCCTAGTGTAATATACAGTACGGAAAGCTTATTGAACCAGCCTCGCGTAATATTTTTAAATTTTTTTTTTAAATTAAGGCTTAATTTCCTCGCATCGCGAATTTTTGTTTGAATTGTAAACTGTCAGTACTCCTTGTTTGGAATTGTTTTAATCTCATATCATATCCCCCCCCCCCCCCCCCAGTCTGTTCTAATGATTGAGCGTTTGTAGTTACATATATAACACTGTACTATGGCTTTCTTAAATGTTGCTTCTCTTATTATGATATGTTACTATATTTTGCTGCGTTGTTTTTATTACCTTTTCTTTCGAATATTTTCTTGACAAGAAAACAAATTACCGAGCATGTTTTAGCACTGGTGGCACGTCGCTGTATTGTGTAACTCGGGGTTCGTTAATCTTCAGCTGAAATGTGCCTCAGTTTTTGTTTGTTTGTTTTGTTTCTGTTTTTGTTTCTCTCAGGTAGTGAATTGTCTCTGGCAATAGCTATCGTGTTGTGCTCATCTGGGAGTGACGGCCAAGTTCTTCTTCGCTGTGGCACCAGCTCGCAGGCAGCCTGAAGCTGATGTGGCTTCGAGTGTTTGCGCCGTTGTTTTTTTTTTTCCTATCTCACTGATTTGTCATGTTAATGGCCTTGTATCAGTGGAGATATTACGCTAAGATATCATCATCATCATCAACCTGTACCACCTTCCTCGAGGAAGATTCTCTGCAGTGGATCTCCAAATTGGCGTCTCGTTTCTTTTGCTCTCGCTCATTTCTTGATGTCGTCTACCAGTCTGTATTTTTGTCGACTCCTTGCCGTTATCTCTCTGCAGCTATGCCCCCCCCCCCCCAGTATGGTTTTCATTATTGTATTACCCTTTTTGTTATGACCGAAATAATTGATGATCTCTGTGTTAACTCCCTTACTACATCACCGTGAACGAACGGACGAATATACTTTATTTTCAAAAGGTTAAGAATTGGGCACGCAGGCCCGTCTAGCATTCTGCCCTTCATCATACAGCTTTCACTCAGTCACGGTCATTCAGCATTTGTTAATGAGCGTAATAATCATGATGTTCTTTGTATTTGTTAAATATTACATGAGTTTAATGTCCTTGCTAAATATTACATCAGTTTGATGTTCTTGCTTAATACGAGTATAACATTACTTTGATGTTCTCTGTGTGTACTAACATATTACATAGAACGAGACACATTTTCTGTCTGTCCTTGTTATTAATAAATGCTTCGTCGTGCCAGAGACTAGCTTCTGTTTAACCTCAACCATCATCTCTGATCTACCTGTTTAGCTCTGCTGGGTCCAACGACGTAGTCCAACTTCAGGCACCGTCATCAGGCGATGACCTGGGGCCTAGAGCCTCGCGCCGAGACCACAGCGGCCAGCGTGAGCCCAGCCCGCCTCCTCCCTACTCTTCAGCCTCAGGTACGCTCCCACCGTGTTATGACACGGTGACCCGGGCGTCCGACTGCGGGTCTGGTACAGTTACGACATTGGCGCCAAACGAGGGAGTGTTTGTCCGAAGATGTGACGCTACCTTGACTTCCTGTAAGTAGTTATCGTTCTTTGTCCTTGATAATGGCAAAGTTGATAATGATAAAGTTCACTTGCAGCTTCTCGACTTCTTTGACTGCCAGCCGTTCAGGAACCGCCATCAGTTTTGTCGCATTTCTGTATGGCCAACGTTTTTTTTTTCATACATTCTATTAAGTCTGTCTTACTCCAGGTATGTCCACTATCATTCTATTAAGTCTGTCTTACTCCAGGTATGTCCACTATCATTCTATTAAGTCTGTCTTACTCCAGGTATGTCCACCATCATTCTATTAAGTCTGTCTTACTCCAGGTATGTCCACCTTCATTCTGTTTTATTCCATTCCAGACAAACTGTATGCTGGTACCGACGTACTAAGTTGAACCAGTGCATTGTTTCGTGATAACTAAGATGTGTCATAGAGTGTTAGAAGAAGAAGAGATCAGACAAGGCTGAATTTGCCTTTTTGCTAGCTTCAGCTACAGCCAACTCTGAAAATAGGTAAAGGTTAAAGCAAATGCCGTAGGGGATGAAGCGTTAGACCTCATTATGATGGGCCATCAGCGTATAAGATAGAGTGGGCAGTTACTTTCCTCGCTGCCTTTCCTTCCCAGATTTTCTCTGGTACCCATTTTACGAAGCTGGGTCGACCTCGAGGGCCATATTGGTCGGGGAAAAAATCCCGCTCAGCTGGGGATTCGAATCTTCGAGTGCTCTAACCACTGCGCTAGCCGGTCTCCTCTCTGAAAGTAACCATCCTATTTTACATTAGTGTATCTCACTTTATGCTAGCAGACATTACCACGAACACTAAAGTCTGTCTGTCCACTGCAATCATCGACACATAGCTGTCATAGGGTTAACGAACCATAGCTGACCAAGACCTTGTCCTACCTCTCCGTTGGTGCCTCCAGTAATGGGCCCAGCGGGCCAGGGATCGCCATAGTCTCCATGGTGGTGGAGTTTGCTAAAGAAGTATTGTGACCACCCCCCCCCCTACTTTTTAGTCGTACCCAGGGACATAGCCGCCATAATACGCCGATATGATGCTGTCTTCAACACCTTCACAGCATCGGCTGCAAAGAACACGAGCTCGCAGTTCTAGGGAGACAGAAGACAAGATTATTGGTTACCAGTGTTGCTTATGAAAATGAATTCAGACATCAGAACAAATAACTGGCTTAGTAATAGGACTGTATCAGAACCATATGAAAAGTATTTCTGTTGGAAAAAACGGGGGGGGGGGGGGGTTTGAAAAGACAAAATGCCCATGATGAGTCCGTTTCCTTAATAATGTTATGAGTATTTATGATGATGATGATGATAAAGAGTGAAGAGCTGCTTAGTTTAACTGTTAACTTTTGTTCTGTATTCTCTTCTAGCATGCCCTCCATCTACCACGTCGTCCAGGCAGTGTCTAACACCCGAGAGCTCTACGTCTTGTAAGGATAGGTGCGTGCAAGCTCAGCAGAGGTGTCTCACCTGGACACTTACCTGTATCGCTGCCCGTTTGTACGCACCCTTTTTACAGAGAACATTTATCAAGGTACGTAGCGTGTTATTTAATAATAGTTTGATCCAGCAGCGTAGATTATCCAAGTAGTAAATAAAATGTAAATAAAAATTGAATCAGTACATGAAAGGACATTCAGCAGCACTCCCCACACAACGATGACCAAAGTCGACATGTGTTTTAACAAAGGAATGAAATTATGGGCAAAGATCAGACTGAAGACCGACGTCTGTCCACGAAACTTGGTCCAGTCCAGTTCACTATTTTTAACATAACCAAAGAGCGCGGACGGTAAAGAATCGAAACCGACTTTTATTGCTTTACCAAAATGTCCGAACGCGCCGTGGGCTCCAGAACGAGAGCCGGGCTTGTATATAAAATACAAACTTGTAATCTTCCGATATGGCCCAAGCTTTCATGTGTCCGTACCAGGTCCTCACAGGGTTAAAATAAATATGAGCTTTTACCAGGAGAGGGTCGTTTGGTAAATATAAATGATTTATGACAGGTCACACAAGGGTGCGAGTATTGTTGCCGGTTCCTTGCATTCTATTTTTTTCTTCCCGTGGGGGAGAACGGCGTGGAGGGCGGAGGGAGAAGTACACACAGCTATTCACTTTGGAGGAAAGAGGTCTTCTCCATTCAGTGAAAAATGTGGAATGGGGGGGGGGGGGGTGGGGAGCATGCGAGACAGCGAGATGGTGTGATTTCTTTGTTCCAGAACTTCGTCGCCCAGGTGACAAAATATGTAGACCACCAAGTGGGTGGATGGAACTTGCGCTGGCCAAGCATCCAACAGCTGAAGCGGGGGACTTCATACAAACTATGACTGGCTTTACAGGAGAAGATAAAACTATGACTGGCTTTACAGGAGAAGATAAAACTATGACTGGCTTTACAGGAGAAGATAAAACTATGACTGGCTTTACAGGAGAAGATAAAACTATGAATGGCTTTACAGGAGAAGATAAAACTATGACTGGCTTTACAGGAGAAGATAAAACTATGAATGGCTTCACAGGAGAAGATAAAACTATGACTGGTTGGTTATGTGTGTGTCTGGACATGAAACAACTTTGTGTTGTGTATAAAAAAATGTTAACAGAGGCTGTGTGTGTGAAAGCGCAAATGTTGTAGTTGGTAACATCGGATTTGTGGATCTTATTGTCAGAGATAGTTCACCTGTGTGTGTGTGGGGGGGGGGGGAATGTTAAAACAAGAGATAAAAGACATCTCACAGTGAAGAAGTAGCGAAGGAGAGAGAGAAGGGGCGGGCACATTCATAGAATGCGTCGTGAAAGTATGAGTTGAGCGAGAAATAGTTAATATAATTTACATGCGCCAGTTGTAGTTCAAATGATGGGAAGTTGATGTTGGCTAATGGACCCACCAACTTTTACAAAGGGGAAAAATCCAAGTAAAAGAACATTTTTTTGGTTTGTTTGTTTGTTTTTTTTTTTTAATCGGAGATGAATTCTTCAGAAAAGGTGACGAAAACTGTCTGCCTGTAAAAATAAAAAAGTTACTACATCAGCAACCCCAGACTTGATATATTAGCCATTCTTTTATATCTGTCCACAGTTGTTTCGTTTACTCAGATAAAATAGAGAATAGGTTTTCAAATAATTTTGTGTAATCTTTTCATCTGCTACATTTGTCTCCAAATATATATATATATATATTTCAGTTTTATTATTTTTTTATCTTAATCTGATTGGAAAGTTTGAAAATGAATATTTATTTGTGTATTTTATATGTGGAAACGGCGCAGTTACCTTACATACGTGTACAATTCCCGTTTCCATGGCATCAGTTAAGGCATTTTCGGGATACGGAGTTAGGCCCGTACTTCCAGGACCATCGGCACGTGAAAGTCTCATATGGTCGGTATCACGCCCGGCCGCATTTGCTTTCCAAGATTTCTCTGGTGCATATTTTTTAGAGCCTGGGTTGACCCCAGGGTCCTTTTTGTTGTCGTGGTACCAAAGATTCCCATCGCAACATATGCCTGTGAGACCTGGACACTTAACAAAACAGCTGAGAAGCACATAAATGCCTTTGAATGTAAATGCTATAGAAGAGTTCTCCAAATATCGTGGACACAAAAAAGAACAAATATATCTATACTACAAGAGCTTAATATTGAAGAAGGCTGGCTAGTAAAGAGGATTAAAGAGAGAAAACTTAAATATTTTGGCCACATTAAACGTCATGATAATTTAGAGAAGACCGTATTGGAAGGATACATAATGGGAAAAAGAAAAAGAGGAAGACCGAAACGAAGATGGCTGCAAGACATCGTTGATGATCTGGAAATGGATGCAGCAGCAGCAGGCCATCTTGCTCACAACCGAGAGGCCTACAGGAGTGCTGTTTGGGAGGCAAAGTTCCGCAAGGGACAAGCAAAGGAATGAATGAATGGTACCAAAGAAAATCCTTACTGCTAGAACTTGAACTCGGTGCCACCACTAAATTTAGTACTGATTATTAAACAGAGCACCTAATCTCACAGCCAGTCAGGCCGCCGCCATTACGTGCCTGGCCTTGTTGTTTCTTTGAAAGGTTTTAATGCTGTTGTTAATAGAAGGAGAAACTGACTTCATCATGGCACATGTTATATTTTATGCAACACAAGCTATAACCCATAAAAAATGAAGGTGAAAGAAATGAAAAAAAAAAAGGATACTTATAAAAGTAACCATTGCATATTGAAGCTTACAATTCCACAAAGCCGAACATTTACAGTCTCAGAATTTTCTGCATGGCCAAAGAGTCAGTGATTATTACTACCGAAGATCCAGTGACACGTTTTGTGATCACTGCTTACTACAGCTAAGATAATAGTTGTTATAAAAAGCTGATCTAACAGCCATGTTATTTGCCCCACCCCTGGTAATCAACCCCCCCCCCTCCCGGGTAAAGCTGTCAGTTTCTTGGTTTTGTTGCAGTTTTTTTTTTTTTAATCACAGACAATTTAAAATACAGATTATTAATGAAATTTCAGTAATCGTGAACATATCAATACTTTCAGATTATTTTCTTTCATCTAGCTTTTAAAAAATATTTTGTTTTTAAATTTTGTTTTATTTATTATGTTTTTTTTTTTTTGTTCATATTGACAATGTGTCCATCATTTTGGTAATTTTTTTTTCTTCGAAAGATATTCAGTGCCAGCCAAAGCAAATACAAAATGTCAGTAGGAGATAAATGATGCCATATTATAATGATTTATAATCTACACTTACCAGACCTTCTTTGGAAAGTGGTACAATATCTCATCTGTGAAAGATATTTCAAAACATTGCATCACAGGTGATATATCCATATAAAGTCTATTTTGACAGTTTCACAGGTGATAAACCTTGTAATGGTCCTTTTTGACAACTTCACAGGTGACAGTAATAGCATCCTTCTTAGTGTTCCTCATCGTGGGTGCCTGGGGTACAGCTCAGGTGAAGGATGGCCTTGACTTAACAGATTTAGTACCCAGGGACACACCAGAGTTCGAATTCCTCCAGGCGCAGTCCAAATATTTTGGCTTTTACAGTATTAATTTAGTTACTCAGGTGAGCAGCAGATTAGCTGGGAATGTTAAAAGAGACTGCATGCATGGGGGTTTCTTTCTGGAAAGTAGACTGAAAATTTGGTATTCTTTGTAGGGCATCAGAGCCTGGTCTTTTGTTGCAGAACACATCCTATACCAACTATAGAGTGCTGAGATGCATCTACTGCCCGAGTGAAACCATCCAAGACACTAAACTGTATAGTTCTATATGACAGATGCAAAAAAAAAAGTCCAATCTTTCCAAGAGACAGCACTGCAGATATAGAATGTAGAAGCAGAAGAAGAAGGGAAGGTTTCTTTATTTAAAATTTTGTTTTTGGGGAGGGGGATAAGAGGAGCGTGACAGCAGTGAGGATAAGAGAACTGGATCAGATAGAAATACAGAGTAAAGGCAGGAGTGAAAGAAACGCAGAAAGCAGTATTTAAATTGCATTACTTCAGACTGGATCATGATTTGAGATATCCCAGCTTGCTCAAGGCAGGATTTTCTAGAGGACTTTTTTGTTGATGCCTTATGCTACATTGAGAGTACAGAGGACTGATGATGATGGCTGGATCATGCCACGTGGAAGTCCCACACTGGTACTTAAAATTAGTGTTTTCCAGATTTTGTTTCAACTTTACAGATTTGCAGTTCCAGCTGCAGGAAGTTAACTTCTGATGGTTGAATGTAAACTAAAATAAAACTCTGGATAATATAATATTCACAGCAGTATTGTATAGTCCTTCTACAGTGAGAATAGTGTGTGATTATCAAGTGAATAATTATTGCAGCAAGGTGGCCATGTTGATCATTTCAGCTAGAGATACCAAAGTAGCAAGGTGGCCATGTTGACCATTTCAGCTAGAACAACCAGAGATAAAGTAGCCAGGTGATGATGTTGATCAATTCAGCTAGAACTACTAGAGATAAAGTAGCCAGGTGATGATGTTGATCAATTCAGCTAGAACTACCAGAGATAAAGTAGCCAGGTGATGATGTTGATCAATTCAGCTAGAACTACCAGAGATAAAGTAGCCAGGTGATGATGTTGATCAATTCAGCTAGAACTACTAGAGATAAAGTAGCCAGGTGACCATGTTGATCATTTCAGCTAGAACTAATAGAGATAAAGTAGCCAGGTGACCATGTTGATCATTTCAGCTAGAACTAATAGAGATAAAGTAGCCAGGTGACCATGTTGATCATTTCAGCTATAACTACCAGAGATGAAGTAGCCAGGTGACCATGTTAATCATTTCAGCTAGAACTAATAGAGATAAAGTAGCCAGGTGACCATGTTGATCATTTCAGCTAGAACTACCAGAGATGAAGTAGCCAGGTGACCATGTTGATCATTTCAGCTAGAACTACCAGAGATGAAGTAGCCAGGTTACCATGTTGATCATTTCAGCTAGAACTACTAGAGATGAAGTAGCCAGGTGGCCATGTTGATCATTTCAGGTAGAACTGCCAGAGATAAAGTAGAATGTGGTGTGAAATATATATTGAGGAAACAGCTTTGAAAAAAAAAAAGCAAGACCAAAGGGACGACCAAGACAAAGATGGAAAGAAGTGGAAGAAGACTTGAAATTACTTGGAGCAAACAATTGGAGGGAGCAAACAATTGGAGAGAGCAGAAAGCCAGGAGCAGAAATGAATGGAGACAGATTGTATCTGCTGTGCAGGAGCCTGAAAGGCTTCTGTGTTGAGGAAAGAGAGGCTATGATCATAAGCATGTGACCATAAACTACTTGAGCATTGCAGAAGATTTTTTTTTTAATTCTGTTTTTTTTTTTTTTAATCTCTACAGGGCAATTTTGATTATGCAAATAATCAGCAACTATTATATCAGTACCACAGTGCCTTCCAAAAGGTCAAAAAAATAATCAGAAAAGAAGATGGGTCTTTGCCTACATTCTGGCTGGACTTGTTCAGACAGTGGCTATTAGGTGAGTCCAGTCTTTATACTGGTTGTTAATTGTTATATGCTTAGGTTGAGAGAATATGAAGGGTAGATATGAGAGAGTTGGGGCACTCAGTAACTAGGAGAGATCCTAAGGGCGTTAGTTAGAAATGAAGATATGTTTGAGTTGTCAGGGTGTGGGGTGTTAACTCTTTCACTCTGGAATTAATTTCCGTGCGCTGCCAGAATAAACTTTGATGAGAAATTCCAGTAGAAAAAAAAAACTGCCAGAAAATTATTGTTGTTGTTGTTCATCTTCTTTCTCTTCTCCTTCTTCTACTCCTCCTCCTCCTCAATTTTCCAAGCCATTGAGGGTCATTGCTGCAGATGAAGTTTGCCTCCATTCCTCCCTATTCCTTATCAAGAAAGTTATTCTGTACTTTAAAAATATTTGTTAGAAATGTGCTACTTTTTCATTTCTTTTAGACTTTGCCTGATTATCACTTTTAACATTGGTTCTTGCATAAATGTGCAAGGTCTAGCAACACTGGCGGTGTTGTTTTGGAGCAAAAGAGTTACAAAGTGACTGAAGAAATCTGTGTTTCAAATTTTGATATTTAGAGTGTAAAACAAAGTATAGGATAACTGCATGAAAGTGCAGAATCATTGTCTTAAAGTGTAGAGTTACTGTTTTAAAGTATAGAATTACTGTTTAAGAGTATAGAATTGCTATTTTAAAGTATAGAATTACTGTTTAAGAGTATAGAATTGCTGTTTAAGAGTATAGAATTGCTATTTTAAAGTATAGAATTGCTGTTTAAGAGTATAGAATTGCTATTTTAAAGTATAGAATTGCTGTTTAAGAGTATAGAATTGCTATTTTAAAGTATAGAATTGCTGTTTAAGAGTATAGAATTGCTATTTTAAAGTATAGAATTGCTATTTTAAAGTATAGAATTACTGTTTAAGAGTATAGAATTGCTATTTTAAAGTATAGAATTACTGTTTAAGAGTATAGAATTGCTATTTTAAAGTATAGAATTGCTGTTTAAGAGTATAGAATTGCTATTTAAAGTATAGAATTACTGTTTTCAATTTAGAGTGAAGTTTAGAGTTACTTTAATGTGAAGTATAGAACTTCTTACCACAGTATATTCTTTAATAGGATCACTTGATGCAAAGATTTTTAAAAAGTAGCTGATGGGTAGTACCTATGCCATGTTGTCTTGTCAGTAAGAGAAGACTAATAATGTATATGAAACCATGCCCCCCTCAGAAGTCAGTAATGTTCCCCTCTGAGATCTGTGCCATGAGGAGCTGCCTTGGTGATCTAATTTAGCACCAGCCCTTCTTCTCCTTCTTCTTCAGTGTTGGAGGAAGGTTGGCCATGCTAAATATGCAGCCCTGTCACACTGACAAAGTCCACCATCTTTTCCAAGCTTGAGTGTGAGCCCCATTGACTTCAGTTCTTTCAGCTCCTCTCCCTCGGGGCAGATCTGTGCTCAGAGGTTTGAGTGGGTTGGACAGGTTTTGCAGGATGTGGTCTGGTGTCTGGATCCCAAAGCCGCATGGACACTCATTTGTGTGTGATATTTTGAGGCAATATAGGTGGGTTAGAAGTCTAGTGTCCCGTTCACAGGTGAAAGACTATGGTTTGCTGGTATCACTGTAGTTGATGAATAGGGTCTTGTTTTGACTCTTATTTTCACTTTTGTTTTCCAGTTAGTGTTTAGGTTTGTTGTGGATGATGGTTCTTGCTTCTTGATGTTACTGGGATGTCAAGCACTAGCCCTAATGACAGGATGTAACAGCAGAAGCAGATACCTTTCTTTTGACATCTCTGTAAGCACAGACATCCTTTAATATGATTTCTCCTTTTATGGATTCTCTGCAGATCTACAGAGAGCATTTGACAAAGATCTTCACAACAATCTAGTGACGGAGAAAGGCTGGCATGATAACGCCACAGAAGAGACAGTCCTTGCCTACAAACTTCTAGTCCAAACAGGAGATGTTGACACTCCTATCAATAAGGAACAGGTAAAGTAGTGGTTGATGCAAGTGCTACATGTAAAGTAGCGGTTGGTTCAAGTGCTACATGTCAAGTAAGCATGGCAAGATGCCATGCATTCAGGACGTAGCATAACTAAAAGTATGAAGTAAATAGTGAAATTGAATGGCCTATGTACAGAGGGATTATTTGTTTGTAACATGAATCTATAGATTATCTGTATGTTTTGGTAGTATGATTGGACCACACTGTAATATGAATCTGTAGATTATATGTATAAGACTGGTTGCCTGAAGTCAAAGGATGGGCATACAATAATGGGGAGAGATGAAATAATGGCAAGATGGTGCAAATACATTAGAGAACTCTATGAGGACAATAAAAGCAAAATAGATGTACGAAATAATAATGAAGGGCCTCGCATATTAAAAGCAGAAGTGGAAGAAGCCATCAAGCACATGAAAAAAACAAAGCACCAGGACCAGATAAAATCACCAAGGAAGAATTGGAAGCATTAGGAGAGGTTGGCATAGAAATAATTACCAGATTGCTGAATGACATCTATAACAGTAACTATGTCCCATCAGACCTTTTACAGTCAGTTTTCATTGCCCTACCAAAGAAACAAAGTGCAGTTGAATGTGAAGACCATCGAACCATTAGTCTTATGAGCTGTGTTACCAAAATCCTGCTTCGTATTATCATGAGAAGAGTCGGGGCAAAAAAATACATACCATCACCAGTTCCAACCAAATCAGTAGCCGCACCAGTGAAATTCTCTGACACTAGGCATCTCGTTTTGTGTCATAAAAATGCTTTAAGATGTGCCCACTGCAGCACACCGGCCAAGCTGAATAGAACTCACTTCTGCTGTTCAGGGTGTCCAAATCTTCCACATCTGCACCCACAGTGCTCTGGTCAATATCACTTTAGTGCTTAGAATGTAAAAAAAATTAAATATTGTAAATAGAATGCTTCTACTTTTTCAAATTAAAAAAAAACACAATGGCCTGTGTCTTCTGGAAAATATTAGTCGCTGCCCACTTTTTTCATGCAAATATTACCTACCCACTTGGTGTTTTTAGTTTGCTATAAATGCTTCATTAGTGTATGTTTTCATGTAAATTCTGGAGGATATATGAAGAAAAGGTGTTTGTGTACGTTTTTATTCGTTTTGAATATATCCAACTGTCTACAGTGGATTAACTTGATGGGTAAGTGAAAAAAACATTGTTACAATTTCTTCATTTTCCATTCTTTCTTCTCAGTTTTTAGCTCTTTTTTTTTGTGTGTTCCATACTAATAATACACTAACAATACAATTTTTCCTGATTAAACTAATGTATAATATGTAATATTACAAATCAGACCATGCCTTTGTATTTCTTTTAAATGTGACAACCATCCCATTTCACTTTATGAAATTTACCTCTCTTGGTCATTTCATGGAAAACCCCCCCAGTACAGAAAGAGTTAATGTGAAATGATCACCTACACCACATGGCACAGCACTTGATTGATTGATTGAGTCAGAACACTACAGGGTGACGTGGTCAGTATCTCACCTGACAGTCTTTCTTTCCCCACCTCTAGAAGCCAAGTAGCCGTTTCTACAGCCTGGGTGACTGGGGTGCCTCCACCAGATTCAAACCACCTACCTTAGCCATGAGGGACTAGTGCACTAACCATTTTACCACTCAGATGTCCAAACTTGGGGGTTGGGGGAGGTTTGGGACAAACTGCAAATTGCCAACGTGTTGCTTGCAAAGTATTCTGTTGTTGAACCTTTGAATAAGAACACATTTTACTACTGGCTGTACTTCTCACAAGCTAAATGTTCATTGTTTTCTGTTCACTTTCACAAGTAGTATTAAAAATATTGCTAGATTAATGTAAGTGTATGCTGTGCTGGAAATCTTTATTTCTGTTTTTAACATTACTAGGTGACCCGCATCCGTCTTGTTGATGAGAAAGGGAACATCTACCCACCTGCATTCTACAACTACCTGACCGCTTGGACAACCAATGATGCCATGGCATATGCATCTTCAATGGCTAACTTCAGTCCGTTGCCTAAACGATGGCAGCATGACCCCATGGATTTCAACTATGATAGTGAGTTTTGGCTTTCTTGTGCTAGCACTATAGAAGGAATTGCAAGTTTTAGTTGTTGACACTGGTATACTAGAGTAGACATTAGTTCTGCCTTGTGGTGTCATCTTTATGCCACACAAGTATGATTCAATCTCCTTCTAGGAGTTCAAAACAACAGTCATTCATGGGACAGAACATTTTAGACTTTAGGAATGTGTGGGGTGGGGGGAAGGGGGATGTAGGGCAACACCTCACAGACACCCTGAGGTGCTAGGGGGATGTAGGGCAACACCTCACAAACACCCTGAGGTGCTAGGGGGATGTAGGGTAACACCTCACAGACACCCTGAGGTGCTAGGGGGATGTAGGGCAACACCTCACAGACACCCTGAGGTGCTAGGGGGATGTAGGGCAACACCTCACAGACACCCTGAGGTGCTAGGGGGATGTAGGGCAACACCTCACAGACACCCTGAGGTGCTAGGGGGATGTAGGGCAACACCTCACAAACACCCTGAGGTGCTAGGGGGATGTAGGGCAACACCTCACAGACACCCTGAGGTGCTAGGGGGATGTAGGGCAACACCTCACAGACACCCTGAGGTGCTAGGGGGATGTAGGGCAACACCTCACAGACACTCTGAGGTGCTAGGGGGATGTAGGGCAACACCTCACAGACACCCTGAGGTGCTAGGGGGATGTAGGGCAACACCTCACAGACACCCTGAGGTGCTAGGGGGATGTAGGGCAACACCTCACAGACACCCTGAGGTGCTAGGGGGATGTAGGGCAACACCTCACAGACACCCTGAGGTGCTAGGGGGATGTAGGGCAACACCTCACAGACACCCTGAGGTGCTAGGGGGATGTAGGGCAACACCTCACAGACACCCTGAGGTGCTAGGGGGATGTAGGGCAACACCTCACAGACACCCTGAGGTGCTAGGGGGATGTAGGGCAACACCTCACAGACACCCTGAGGTGCTAGGGGGATGTAGGGCAACACCTCACAGACACCCTGAGGTGCTAGGGGGATGTAGGGCAGCACCTCACAGACACCCTGAGGTGCTAGGGGGATGTAGGGCAGCACCTCACAAACACCCTGAGGTGCTAGGGGGATGTAGGGCAATACCTCACAAACACCCTGAGGTGCTAGGGGGATGTAGGGCAATACCTCACAAACACCCTGAGGTGCTAGGGGGATGTAGGGCAATACCTCACAAACACCCTGAGGTGCTAGGGGGATGTAGGGCAATACCTCACAAACACCCTGAGGTGCTAGGGGGATGTAGGGCAATACCTCACAAACACCCTGAGGTGCTAGGGGGATGTAGGGCAACACCTCACAGACACCCTGAGGTGTTGGGGAGGGGTGTAGGACAACACCTCACAAACACCCTGAGGTGCTAGGGGGTGTACGGCAACACCTCACAAACACCCTGAGGTGCTGTTGATCCTGTAACATCCCCAGAATGTTTTTAGGAGCTGAAGCCATTGAAACTGTGCTGATAGGTTCTTATTCCTTGATGACCCACACACCATTGTGGGGTCATTTCACTCTCTGCCATGGAGTTTCTTGCCAGGTTTTATACTGATGCTCCATTTTTTTTTCCCCATGTGCTTTACGAACTCCATTCTTCACAGTAGAGGTGGATCTTCTACAGCAGTCAGCTGAGTCTCCTGTCAGTTGATACCATGGTAAATGACTAGGCACAGTCTTGTAATGAATTCATCATATAAATCAGAAGCATGTTGCTGTGGTTTGTTCAGACTTTCTCATAAGGCTCCACATCTATGAGAAACATTATCCCAAATCTCTTGAGTTTACTGCAGAAACACATTTAGTTTTTAGGGACGTTGTAAGGGCTTGATAGACACCCAAGGGAAAGTAGAGGAGATAGACACCCAAGGGAAAGTAGAGGAGATAGACACACAAGGGAAAGTAGAGGAGATAGACACACAAGGGAAAGTAGAGAGGTTTTGAGTGAGTCCCCATTTCTGGTTGCATGCTGTTCTTTTCTCTCCCTAATTCGTAACATGCTGTTCTTTTCTCTCCAGAACTCATAACATACTGTTCTTTTCTTTCCATAACTGGTAACATGCTGTTCTTTTCTCTCTACAACTGGTAACATACTGTTCTTTTCTCTCCCTAATTCGTAACATGCTGTTCTTTTCTCTCCAGAACTCATAACATACTGCTCTTTTCTCTCCACAACTGGTAACATACTGTTCTTTTCTCTCCACAACTGGTAACATGCTGTTCTTTTCTCTCCAGAACGCATAACATGCTGTTCTTTTCTCTCCACAACTGGTAACATGCTGTTCTTTTCTCTCCACAACTGGTAACATGCTGTTCTTTTCTCTCCACAACTGGTAACATGCTGTTCTTTTCTCTCCACAACTGGTAACATGCTGTTCTTTTCTCTCCAGAACTCATAACATACTGTTCTTTTCTCTCCACAACTGGTAACATACTGTTCTTTTCTCTCTACAACTGGTGACATGCTGTTATTTTCTGTCCATAACTCATAACATGCTGTTCTTTTCTTCTTATCCCTGGTGACATGTTGTTCTTTACTATCCAATCCAGGAGACACGTTGTTCTGCCCATTCCACATTACATACAAGAGTTAGAAAAAGTCTGCAGTAAATACTGTATTATAAACAATGAGGGAAACAAATAAAATTGTATCAAACTGAACAAACCAGAGCTAGGCAGATTATATCAGCAGCAGCAAACCAGTGTTTCAGGTAACAAGTCTGTTGTGTTGCTATAGTCTGGCCAATGAAGTAAGCTTCAGTTTAGAGCCAGCTTCTTAAACAGCAGGAAGTGCTAAAAGACATCACAACATCTAGTCAACTTCAGAACAGTTGTGAAACCTCACTTCAAAATTCTGTCAGTCAGTCAGTCATTTGCATGTCCCTTGCGGAACTTTGCCTCCCTAAAAGCTCTCCTGTAGGCCTCTCGGTTGTAAGCAAGATGCCCTGCTGCTGATTATCAATGATGTCTTGCAGCCATCTTCTCCTTGGTCTTCCTCTCTTTTTTTCCATTATGTACCCTTCCAAGACGGTCTTCTCTAAATTCTCATGACGTTTAATATGTCCAAAATGTTTGTTTAATCCTCTTTACTAACCAGCCTTCTTCAATTTTAAGTTCTTGTAGTATGGATATATTTGTTCTTTTTTATGCCTATGATATTTGAAGGACTCTTCTGTAGCATTTACATTCAAAGGCATTTGTGTGTTTCTCAGCTGTTTTGTTAAGTGTACACACAGGAATTTCCTGCCACTGTTTTCTAGTTTTGCTGCCACAGTGGTATCTAAACAACAGCGGTGACATTAGCCTGAGGAACAGTGTTACAACAGAACCTTTTTTATGAATGATCAATGATATGTAAGACTTGGTTTTTTTCTCTCTGCTGTCCCTGCTCTGGGTTAGATGAAGTCCTATGTTCATGAGACAGAAGTGTTGTGTGCTATCCTTGTTTTTTTCTTCATTCACTTATAAGTGTGTAGGTGGAATCCAGTGTACTTCGCCTGGTAGGCTGATTATTTTTCCCCCCATATTTGGAGGCTAAATTTAACATTTAGTATGTCAAGCACCTATTTCTGCAAATGTGTTGAACAGATTTTGCCAATCATGTGTGTGTCTCTCTCTCTGGTCCATGCCAGTCAGGTGTTGGTTGTCGCTGATTTTGATAACCATCTACCCTTTGCTCTTTCTATAAGATGTATTTTGGACCATGCTCCATGCTACTCTTTTAGCCCATCAAGTATCTTGTTTCTTTGTCTTCCTCTGTCTCTTTTTCCCTTCAGTTTTCCTGTTGTCACTAGTTGTTCCAGTTTTAAAATGTCCTACAAATCTGGACTGTTGTGTTCTGAATTTTGCCATAATTTCTCTCTTTTGTCCAGCCTTCGTTAGAACCACTTCATTTGTTTTTTGGTTGTGCGTGGTATTCTCATCATTTTTCTTTGGAACCACATCTCCACTGCTTCCAGTAGATTTTGAGAGCTCTTTGCTACCGTCCATGCTTTGTGCCTGTATAATAATATGGGTTTGATGTCACACTGAATAATTCTCATTTTGGTGTTCATTGACAGAGCTTTATTGCACAAATGTTTTTCATCTTCTTAAATGCTGACTTGGCCTGGGCTATTCTGCTCCTTATTTCCGTTTCGCATCTTCTGTCTTGTGTTATGAATGTTCCTAAATACTTGAATCTGTCCACTTGTTTCAGCTCTGTGCCTTCTACTTTGATGCTTTTGCTGGTGTTTCTGTCTTGGATATGACCACGACCTCTGTCTTGTTTTTATTTAAACTAAGTTCTTTCTCTTGTCTAACAGTGCTTGTAGCTGTTCTTCATTTCAGTCATGAGTGCAGAACCCATAATCTTGATGTAACCCCCCCCCCCCCCCACCTGCTGGTGAGATTATAGGTCACAGTTAAAAAACTTACTCCATTCTCACGCACGAGACTATTTTCTTTTGTTTGGATACACAGGTTACTTGTTGGGCATGATCAGTTTGGTTCATATCCTTACAGAGAACATGCAATGTCAGTGATATTATGTGACTGATTTTTTTTTTTTTTATATTTCAGTACACAAGTCACAACACTTAATGTACGCCCAGTTGCCATTTTACCTCACAAATATCTCCAGTACAGAGGAAGTCATTGATGTGATAAAAGTAAGTTTTGTTTCTTTTCTGTACTAATATCAGTTTTTGGCAAGTTTTCATTTATGCCTGTGGTTTAGTTTAGCTGTGAAGTATAAGTGGTTTCTTGGTTGAAAAAAAAAAAAAGCTGGGTTTTTTTTTTTTCATTCTTTCAATTTAAAAAAAAAAAAGAAACTAAAATATACATTTCTGTGTTTGTTCTGATATTGGTGTATGAACATGAACAATAGATATTTAATTTGGTAGTGAAATGTTTGGACTTTCTATGATAATAAGCAGTTGTACACACAAAAAAAACGCCAAGGTGTAGAGGATATGAGAAGGTGAAAATATATAACAGTCAGATAGCAGCACTTTTGGAGAATGTCATTAAAGACAGAAGAAAAGAGGCATAAGAGATCATAGCAACTGCTACAGAGAAATGATGCAGCTGCCAGGGCCAGCAAGCAACAACTGGCCAAGACTTCCACCTTGCTCAAAACATGATGCTCCAGAAAAAAAGAAAAGAGGAAAAAGAAACCAAGGCTGCCAGGAAAGATTCATATCTGTCTGAGGTAGTGAAGCCTGCTAAGAAGCACTGTTTCTTTGGTCCACCCCTAGGAGCCCACTGGAGCACCATAACTAGCTCAGCCCCTTTGTCATCACAGCTCATTACAGCATTGGCTACAGATAAGTAATTTCAATTTTGCAACAACAGAAAGCCCTTACGGCATCAACAAAGATTCACATAATTCAACAATATATAGTTCATTACAGTATAGTTCCGTTCAACAATATATAGTTCATTACAGTATAGTTCCAAATACCTCAGTGCAGAAATAATTTAATTGATTTTTTAAAATAGATTGTATGAATCAGCAGCCACTGCATAAAAAGCCACACTTGTCTGCTATATCTCATAAGCTTGTATACATAAGTTATATATATATATATATACCAGACCTTTGTATAAGAATAGTGTTAATTCCTCTCATGCCCCTCCTCCCTTTCAGCAAATCAGGGGAATATGTGATGAATTCTCAAACAAAGGTCTCCCCAACTTCCCTGTTGGGGTGCCTTTCACATTCTATGAGCAGTACATCAACCTGCGCTTCTACCTCATGTTGTCTATAGTGTGTGTCTTGGTGGTCGCCTTTGTTGTACTTACTGTTGTGCTTATGAATCCATGGATTGCCTTTATTGTGGTAAGTAGAAGTTATGTTAATGATTTATTATTTGATTAGTGTCTTTTACTGATTATTAGTTAGCAATGTCTGCTGTTGATTATTACTTGACTTTTACTGTTATTTAATAATGTTTTTTTTTATCAACCAGTTATTATGTAGTAGTGTCTTTTATTGATTACTTTTTGATATGTCTTCTACTGGTGTTATTTGATGGTGTCTTTTACTGATTATTAGTTAGCAATGTCTGCTGTTGATTATTACTTGACTTTTACTGTTATTTAATGTTTTTTTTTATCAACCAGTTATTATGTAGTAGTGTCTTTTACTGATTATTTCTTGATATGTCTTCTACTGGTGTTATTTGATAGTGTCTTTTACTGATTATTTCTTGATATGTCTTCTGCTGGTGTCATTTGATGGTGTCTTTTATTTCTTGATATGTCTTCTACTGGTGTTATTTGATGGTGTCTTTTACTGGTTATTTCATGATATGCCTCCTACCTGTGTCATTTGATGGTGTCTTTTACTGATTACCACTTGACCACTATAAAACAGGCAGCTTTTCACTCATTTATTAGGTGCTGTGCAGAAAGATGTTGTAGATCATGCTTCACCATTTTACCTTGACTGTGGTATCTCTAATAAAACTTGTTACTGTTCCTTTTCTATGCCAGTCAATCAAAACTCTTAAGATATGATCAAAACTTTTAAGATATGATCAAAACTTTTTAAGATATGATCAAAACTTTTTAAGATATGATCAAAACTTTCAAGATATTATCAAAACTTCCTTTGTTGATGTCTTATGCTGTGTTGGGAATTCAGAGGACTAATAGTGATGATGGATTATGTTTAAGTGGCTTGCTACATCAGGCAACCTGTCAGTGGGAATATGACTGGGACTAAGTCATCTCTCCATAAGTCAGCTGTAGTCATGTTGATGGATTGTATCTCCATGTGATTGCAATTACAAGCACAGAAACTGGTCAAAGATATAAGAATACTAATATTGCCATGTTATATCAGATTGTCTTAAAAGCTTTAGGAGATGGCAGTGAAGTTACATCAGACTTTCTGGAACAGCTTACAACAAACAGATGACTGTCAGGTTACATCAGACTTTCTGGAACAGCTTACAACAAACAGATGACTGTCAGGTTACATCAGACTTTCTGCAGCAGCTTACAACAAACAGATGACTGTCAGGTTACATCAGACTTTCTGGAACAGCTTACAACAAACAGATGACTGTCAGGTTACATCAGACTTTCTGGAACAGCTTACAACAAACAGATGACTGTCAGGTTACATCAGACTTTCTGGAACAGCTTACAACAAACAGATGACTGTCAGGTTACATCAGACTTTCTGGAACAGCTTACAACAAACAGATGACTGTCAGGTTACATCAGACTTTCTGGAACAGCTTACAACAAACAGATGACTGTCAGGTTACATCAGACTTTCTGGAACAGCTTACAACAAACAGATGACTGTCAGGTCACATCAGACTTTCTGGAACAGCTTACAACAAACAGATGACTGTCAGGTTACATCAGACTTTCTGCAGCAGCTTACAGCAAATTAGAACTGCCAAGTGAAAAAGAAATTGTAGAAATATTTTTGTCTGTGCCTTCGTGACTTAGGGTGACTATTTCATGGTCCCATTTTCTGTACATCCACAGGTGTTTGTGTTAGCAATGATTGTTGTAGAGCTCTTCGGCTTCATGGGGTTGATAGGGATCAAGATGAGTGCTGTCCCAGCAGTGATTTTGATTATGTCCGCTGGGATAGGTGTGGAGTTCACGCTCCATGTGGCTGTGGTAAGTTCCTTAGGATTGATTGACAAGTGACCAATTCATGTATAATCATTTGTCATTTCAGTTACCATAACAATCACTTACCAGCATGGTTTATGGTTGACAAATTTTGTTTAGTAGAAACTAACAGTACTTTTATTATGTTATAAATTGACAGCTGTGCTACATAACTGTATAATGGAAGAACACTGCTCCGTTATATTGTGCCTTGTATCATTAAACTGAAGGCATATATCATGACCCAAACAGAACTTTGTTGTTTAGTACTTTTCATTGATCATTTACAGTAAATAAGTAGATTCCCCAACATCAGTGCTGATAGAATGATCTCGGATTGGGCGCCTGAAGGAAAGAGAAAGGGAGGTTGATTAACAAGAAGATGAAGAACAGTTAAGAGCAGAAATAGACAGCATTCAGTAGAGGGTGTTCTATGAGAAGTAGAGAGACTTTCTTTCTGCCCTTATAAGATACTGTGAGATATAATTCATCATGACTATTTTGTCATCCAAGATCATGGATGGATGGATCAATGGATAGGCAGACTGATTTAGAGTTATTTGTGTAACTGTTGTTATTATTGATTGAAACAAATAATGCAACAGGGTAGCAGAGGACAGTATTACTGTATGTTTGAAATGACAGTCTCAGACCTTCCAGAAGCCCACAGTCTCAGACCTTCCAGAAGCCCACAATCTCAGACTTGTCACAGGCCCACAATCTCAAACCTGGATGAGGTTTTTGACATATTGCTGCCTGAACTTGATGAAAATTGTAGAATTTTTAACTAAATATTCTTCCTTGTCGTCATCGTTCTACTTTGCCATTCTCCCTCCTCCTCAGACGGGCCTGCGTGCCCAATTCTTAACCCTTTTGAAATAAAGATCAATCAATCAATCAATCAATCTTTCTTGTTCTTTTCATCTTTTCTTCCTTCTCTTTCTTCTTCTTTGCCATCTCTTCCCTACATTTTAACAAACACTTTTAAGCACTGTTTTAATGTTGACAGGGTTTCATCACCGCCATTGGTAACAGAAACCGCCGAATGGCAATGGCGTTAGAGCACACGTTTGCACCGGTGATTCATGGGGCCATTTCAACTTTTCTGGGGATTCTGATGTTAGTGGGAACAGACTTTGACTTCATCATCAAGTAAGTTGGCATGAAAAGCTTGTGGTGCTGTGTGAGACTGGGGTCATGGATGAGCTCTTCAGAAACCATCTTCACATGTCAAGTCTTCAATCACTTTGTTAAGAAAATCATTGCCGGATAACTCATAATAAAATATCACTTCTTTTGTCTATTTCCTAAGAAGTACGATAATGTAAAAGATAAAAATTGTATGCATAAGGAGTCAGAAAGTATATGCAAATCATGGGACATATCTTTGAAGAATACAGTATGTGAAAGACTCGAGTGAGTCAAAAAAAGTCTTTTCCATATATTTTAGCTATAATGCCTCCTCCCTCCCCACATATATTCTTCTTCTTCAGCTTTCCAAGCCATTAAGGGTCATTGTTACAGATAAAGCAATATACATATTTTCCCTAACACTTTTTTCTAAGCATCACACTTGCTTCATCAACCACGTCATTCCGCATGGAATGTCTTGCCCTGAAATAACATTTATTTAAATCTTGACCTACAGCAGCCCTGCTATGACATGTTACTTGCTCGTATGGGGGGTACTCATCATTCTATGCATATTTTTCACTTCTGTACATCCATTACCCATCTGCACCAATTTAGTGTCCTTAAATGCACTAGTGAAACAGCAGCAACGGTGGTGGCACTCGTAAACTCGTTAATATTCACCATACAGAAACATGTTCTAGTTCAGCCATTGTCAATTGCATGCCGAGCCGCAGGACAACCTTGACATGCCGGTGTCATAGTATTGCCTCATTAAAGGAGTTTGTCTAGAAATTCCTGCAATGAAATCAAAATATCTTGCACAAGTGAATAGTCCTTTCAAGAGTGACACAAAACAATAGTCCTTTCAAGAGTGACACAAAATTAATACTCCTTTCAAGAGTGACACAAAATAATACTCATTTCAAGAGTGGCACAAAATAATAGATCATCAGAGAAAATATCCCACCGGCCCCTCCTTCTCGGATACTTAAGTTTTTATAGTACTTTTAGGGAGATAGAACATGACATTAGCTAGCTCAAGGGTACTAAAGATGGTTTTATATAGTTAAAACTGGGTTGGGGATGCTGTTATAGATGCAATACAGTTGTTTATAATTATTTGTATAATGTGGACAGTGTATCGCCTGCTGTTCATGTTAAATTGCAGTGCAATCCAGTTACTAAAGAAGACTTGTATTCCAGTTGCTGATTCGTACTTGCACGCTAGATAAGAAAACTTTTAAACGAGTAAACTTGATAAACAGCGTGACCAGCAAGATTCAATTTTATAATTTTTAAAAAAAACATACCATAGTTCAGCTACTGCCTTCCTTAAATTTCATGAAACATCAAACCCTTTGTAGCTGCGTGTTCTCGAGTTACCCGGTAAGATGGCCACACGACAAGCATCATTGTACAGGCCTACTTGATTAGGTGTAAGGGAAACACTACAGCCCAAGACTGATCATAGTGTGACATGAAGTGCTTTCATGGTGGAAATTTAAGACAAACTCAAAGACCTTGCTTGTAATTGTTCTTCCCTGTCTACTTCCCCCCCCCCCCCCCCTTACCTTTGTGTACTCCTGCATATCGTTACTGGAATAGATAGAGCTTACATTTACATTCAGGGACATCCGTAGACTGGATTCTATCTTTGTCACCCTCACTTCTACATCAGAAGAACTAACCCTGGATACTTTCAATAGCTCTCCTTGTTTTTCGACTAGTAGTTTCTGTTCGTAGATAACAGTTCTTGTTTACTGACTACTTTCTCCTTTCTTTTCAGGCTCCATTTTTTTTTCTCTCATGAGATACTCACTTTCCCCTGTATGTTGTTGTTTTTTTTCTCTCTCTTCTTTTCTGAAACTATTTGAATGATTTAATTATGTCCAACAGTAAACAACTATTTGTAACTAGGTGTTTCCAAAGTAACACAGAACCCGAATAAGTCATTTCGTTGAAATATTGGTTTTATTTTATTATTTTTTTTATTGCACTTTCGTTCCATTTTTCATAACATCTTTGGGGATTTTTTTGTAAAACTACACCTCCTACCTTCGAACGAACTATCGCCATACACACATCCAATCGAGGGACTCGGTCCAGGCACCAACATCCCAAAGTCTCTGAGTGTACAGTGTTCTCTGGTGCATTGCTGCACACGTGAGAAAAGTTCACTGAGAAGACTACCCGGGGGGGTGTGTTGACGAAGACTGCAAAGTGATATCCTTCATGTACAGGTCAGCGGGTGGCAAGATGTCTTCAGTTTCGCTGTAGTGATCTTTATCTTTCGCCAAGAAACGGGAGACATTATCCGGTCTCTCGAGACGATGTCTCGCGAATTAGAAATATGTATGACAAATAAATAGATGTCGCGAATAACGAGAGATATGTAAACATCATACTGAAGTTAAAAAAGGAGGGATGGGGTTGCATACGAGTTCTCAAACTTTGAGAAGTTCGGTCTTTATACAGTGAATCAAATCCCCGAGGTTTTGATTTAAAAAAAGAAAAGGGATTAGAATTACAGAAGCTTAGATGCGATTTCCAAGTTCACGAATCCAGTTCATTTACTACCATGACTTACCTGTTTTTCATTCATTTATCGGTGTAAAGCTGATATTTAAACTTTTTCATGTATGACATTTTATCATGGTTTTACGTTCGGGTTACCTGTTGCCATTGTGTCCCTTCTTGTTCACGCCAAGTGCAATTGAAGTCCCTTTTTTTCGTGACACAATGGGCGGTCTGTACATGTAAACGAGTGTGATAGGCAGAATGTCACGCGAAGTGAAGATGTGACTGTTTTGTGAAGAGATGTGAATGTATGCAACAGGATGTGAATATTCGAGAGAGGATGTGAATATTTGAGACAAATTGCAAACTCCCTGTGCTGGAAAACTTCTATTCTCGAAGCTGAGACTAGTTACTTGTCTCCCCCACTGGTTTAAAAAATTAACGCTCATTTCTTTTCCCGTTCTTCTTTCTTCTTCTGCTCACCCCCCTCCCTCACAGTTTCATTGTTTCGTTTTGCCGAAACGCGCGTATTTGTGCTGGTTTAGTGCAGTGTTGTGTCCCCTTGCTGTGTTTATTTAATGTTACAATATCTCGTTACTTCGGAACGTGGTAGGGCTTGTGATGTTTTCACAAAGATATCGGCTCGGAATGCGTTCTCCTCAGACTTCTCTGTTCTGCATGAATGAAAAAAAAACCATTTAAGGAAAATAGAGAGAGAGAGAGAAGAAAGGAACGAGATAGACTCGTTATTCCTAGCGTTAGTGCAGCAATTACTGATGTTAATGCCAGCCACTGATGATGCAAATACTGCTGCTACCGGCAGTGAGAGAGATGCGGACCAGACCAAGCTACTCCGTGGTCCATGGTTGCATGTTTTGTAGAGAAAGGGCTCATTTCTTTGGATGACTGTGAGTTTAATTCGTATATGGGTTACCAGGCGTGTGCGCTGGCAGTCCAGGCCTTACTGCGACTCATCTTTAAGTAAGTGACGATGTGAACGTTGATCATTTTGGTCACGTGACTGGGGTGTTATTGAACTTTGTCATGAGGAAGGAAAAAAAAAGGGGGAGGGGGGTGTTGGAGGGGCTTTTGAGAATAGCTGTGTGGAAACTGGAGGATGAGCATATGGAAGTTTGCCAGGTCTTTATCTGTCTGTGTGGGGTATGCATGTGAGATCTTGAACTTGTGCTTGGACCTGTTCTTCGATGTAGAGGTCGTTCCTGAGTCACGCTCTGAGTCAGTGTGTTGTGCTCATGGGGCTTTTTTTGGAGTGGGGGGGGGAGTGCTAATACATGTTGAGCTGTCAGTACTTACAACATACACCACTCTCTCCACCACCACATCAGACATTTACGTTTGAGGGACAAACGTGCGCAGCTTTTCCACCGGCATACTTGTCATGTACAGTATCAGAATTTAAGAGTGCAAAAAATGAATGATAAAAATGTGTGAATAATGTCTGTTAAATTATTTTTGGATCGTACTAGGGCGGAAGATATGGCCCGAGATAAGGCACGAGTCTTAAAGTGTGCCTATGACTTTTATAACTGAGCGGGTTACTTCGTTTGATGCTTTTGGAGCGTTAAGTATAATTCGAAGAACTTGGAATTGGCGAGGCTCGTGTTCAGCCGGGTATTCGAGAAAAGATGTGTGACTGACCTGTAAAAGTGTATAGACAAAGAACTTTAGAGGTGAGAGAAAGGAGAATAATAAGAGAATGAGTTTGGAGTTTACGGGTTTCATTCACAGTCGATTCTCTTTCCCTCACGCAGCAAGGTGACTCTGAAGCTACGATCGGTTACTACTACTACTACTACTCATTCATTCATTCATTTGCATGTGCCTTGCGGAACTTTGCCTCCCAAACAGCATTCATGTAGTCCTCTCGGTTGTGAGCAAGATGACCTGCTGCTGATGCATCCGTTTTGCAGATCGTCAACGATGTCTTGCAGCCATCTTCGTTTTGGTCTTCCTCTCTTTCTTTTTCCCATTATGTACCCTTCCAAAACAGTCTTCTCTAAATTATCCTGACGTTTAATGTGTCCAAAATATTTATGTTTTCTCTCTTTAATACTCTTTACTAGCCAGCCTTCTTCAGTATTAAGCTCTTGTAGTATAGATATATTTGTTCTTTTTTTGTGTCCACGATATTTGGAGAACTCTTCTGTAGCATTTACATTCAACTGCTACTACTACATTTATGTTATTATGAGACAGACTCCTATCATCACTCACAACTACAGCCGCCACTGACTTATTCCCAGTTTCTCATCTAGATTATCTACAGTTTATGAGTTAGCAGTTCAAGAAAATAACGGCACTCGCATCCAGTAGTCAGGATTAAACGAAAAAAAAAACCAGTTTATATTTTGAAAACACTTTGAAAGTTTAAAACTAGCGGCGGCAAGAAGTAAAAGATCTCTGCAACAAACATGTAAGGGCTGTCTGTTGATGGTTAAACTCGCTGTAAATGCCCGCAGAAGGCGACTCGCAGCTGCACCTCTTAAAGCTGTCGCTGATTTTACGACTGTCTGGCTACAAACTCGTTTCTCTCGTGGCCTTTCTCAACTAATCTCGGCTGGGCTTGAAAACGGGTAGTGAACCCGGGTGTTGATTGTGCCTGTGTGTGAGCGGACGAAAGTGCAAGGAGAGAGGAGAAAGAGAGAAAAAGAGGAGGTGAGAGATGAGGTGAATATGAGAGAATGGAAAGAGAAGTCGTAAAGGAAGAAAGAAAATAGGTACTGGCAGTGTTAAGAGTCGCGAGGAGATTCGGCGTAGTAACAGGCCAAGTGGTTGTACGGCCAAGTGGTTGTACGGCCAAGTGAATGTACGACCAAGTGGTTGTACGGCCAAGTGGTTATACGACCACTTATATTTATGAGCAGATTTTTCTGTGGTGTACTTTAATCCAGCGAGACTTACATTCTCTTGATATGGGACATACATTCATCCAGGTGGGACTTAACAGTCCTTTGACGTGGGACATACATCCAATCTGGTGGAAATTAACGGTCCTTTGACATGGAACATACATTCAGCCTGGTGTGACTTACAGTCCTTTGGCATGGGACATACATGCAGCCTGATGGGACTTATATAGTTCTTTGGCATGGGACATACATTCAGCCCCGTAGTTGAAGATGCCAGATCATGGAGACATGGCTGATTTCTTGCAGAAATGTACTGTAACTGTCCGTGCTGGATGTTATGGTTGTGCGCTTTGACGCCAGTCTCTCCTCTCTCTCTCTCTCTCTCTCTCTCTCTCTCTCTCTCTCTCTCTCTCTCTCTGGGAGCACGGGTTCGAATCACAGTAAAATCTGGGGGTTTTTTCCTGCCACCTTGCGCGCATGTGTGTGTGTTGAGGCTAAGGATGCTTGCGTGTGTTTTATTCTTTGTTTTTATTTCGTCTCTTTTTTATGTAGGGTATTTCTGGTCAAAGTTAATGAAGCAAAATGTGAACAACAGAAATGTACTCAGAGTAGATAACAAGTTAGTGGAGGAGGTCAACGAATTTGTATACCTTGGCAGCAGAGTAGTAGAAAATGGAGACAGCACAGAGGACATCAACAGTAGACTTACTAAAGCAAACCAGGCTTTTGCAATGCTACAGAATATATGGAAATCAAATAAACTAAGCATAAATATGAAAATCAGGATATTTAAGAGTAATGTTCTAAGTGTACTACTCTATGGAAGTGAATGCTGGAAAATCACCAAAACCATAGAAAACAAGTTGAATTCTTTCCAGACTAAATGTTTACGTAGAATTAAAAAAATATTTTGGCCAAACACCATAAGAAATAACATCTTATTGGCAGAAATGCAGATGAAACCACTGACAACAATTATTGAGGAAAGACGCTGGCGATGGTTGGGACATGTGCTCCGAATGACTGACAACTCACTACCAAAAATAGCACTAAGATGGACACCACAGGGGAGCAGAAGTAAGGGTAGACCAAAAGAGACATGGAGAAGAACAACAGAAAGGATGTTGAGCAATAGAGGGCTCACCTGGGCAAGAGCAGAAAAAAAGGCGAAAGACAGGCATTTGTGGAAAACCCTTGCGGAAGCCCCATGTGCCCTGGGCACTTAAGGTTCAGAGAGAGAGAGAGATTTCTGGTCATTTCTTTCCTTATTTCCTTGTAACTGTGAGGTGTTCAAACTACACAACATTCGTTATTTTATTGTTACTCTGAAATGTTGAGACAATGCACTCTGCAGTTTTCTTTGAACACCCCCCCCCCCTTTTTCCAAACGAGAGTCCTACCTCCAACTGACATTTTCTATTGCTGGCCGACGTACACACAAGAAGACTCATCTAAATTCGGCCACCCTCGACATTTTGATTGCTCGTTCCAATCATGGCTGAATCTGCGAGCTAGGAGGGTAACCACCCCCAAAGCCCCTCTTCTCATCTTCACATATCCACTTGTGCTCCCAGCCCTCGACACCTAGCTCGTGTCCCAGGCTGTGGGAAGGAGGGATGTATGTATGTGAAATAAAAACGCCACGTGTGTGAGATTAGTGCCTGCTTTTATATAGATTCTGGGGGCTGCAGCCTCGCACGTGCGTCCTTTAATTCCCCTCTTAAGTTCATTGTATGTGAACAGTGCATAAATTCGGGTTTATGGAAGCCGTAAACAGACATACAAACACGGGTGAATAAGCGGGGATTATGTTCAAACTCTGGCATGCCAGCACTTCTTTAACTCTCTTGCATATTATATCCGCCGTACGCATACTAGCATAGTGAATCGCACATATACTGTACATACAAGTAAACAGCACGGTTTATTGTGGTCCTACTGGGTGTTTCACAGAGAAACAGCTTAGGTACATCTAGCCCTGTTTTGCAGTGGAGGTACCTAGAGGATAGGGGGTTAGTGTTCATGTTTTCCTTGACCTACCAGCACATTAGAAGGTGATGAGGTCAGCATCATGTCTGGCTTGATCTACCAGCACATTAGAAGGTGATGAGGTCAGCATCATGCCAGGCTAGACCTACCAGCACATTAGAGGGTGATGAGGTCAGCATCATGCCAGGCTAGACCTACCAGCACATTAGAGGGTGATGAGGTCAGCATCATGCCAGGCTAGACCTACCAGCACACTAGAAGGTGATGAGGTCAGCATCATGTCTGGCTTGATCTACCACACATTAGAGGGTGATGAGGTCAGCATCATGCCAGGCTAGACCTACCAGCACACTAGAAGGTGATGAGGTCAGCATCATGCCAGGCTTGATCTACCAGCACACTAGAGGGTGATGAGGTCAGCATCATGCCAGGCTTGACCTGCCAGCACACTAGAGGGTGATGAGGTCAGCATCATGCCAGGCTAGATCTACCAGCACATTAGAGGGTGATGAGGTCAGCATCATGCCAGGCTAGATCTACCAGCACACTAAAAGGTGATGAGGTCAGCATCATGCCAGGCTAGACCTACCAGCACACTAGAGGGTGATGAGGTCAGCATCATGCCAGGCTAGATCTACCAGCACACTAAAAGGTGATGAGGTCAGCATCATGCCAGGCTAGACCTACCAGCACACTAGAGGGTGATGAGGTCAGCATCATGCCAGGCTAGATCTACCAGCACACTAGAGGGTGATGAGGTCAGCATCATGCCAGGCTAGACCTACCAGCACACTAGAGGGTGATGAGGTCAGCATCATGCCAGGCTAGATCTACCAGCACACTAGAGGGTGATGAGGTCAGCATCATGCCAGGCTAGATCTACCAGCACACTAAAAGGTGATGAGGTCAGCATCATGCCAGGCTTGACCTGCCAGCACACTAGAGGGTGATGAGGTCAGCATCATGCCTCGTCGTCTTTCCTTCCCCCCCCCCCCCCACTCCATGAGAAGCCAGATGCCCATTTCTGTAGCTGAATAACAGGGGCACCTGTGCTGGATTCCAACCAGCAACCTTATCCACGAGAGATTAGTGGGCTAACCACTACCAGCTCGCCTCTCTGGCGCTCAGAGATGACAGTTTCGGACAGAATAATCACAAACTCTTGTAATAACTCCTAGAGAAATTATGAGATCTTTTTTTCTATTTCAGTAACTCATTTCCTTCACGATGAACTAAAGAAGTTACCTGTTTCGAGAATCAGTCCTCGTTTGATAGTTTTTCATAACAGTGTAAACACATTCAAGTTTCAAAATCAGACTCTGGCGTCACTGCATGCAGGACAGTTCCCTATATGCCCCGCTGCACGCCGCAGCATCCACCCAAGAGTGTCGTGTAAACTCGTCGAAACACGGACAGAATGATAAGTTTTCTGCGGAAATTATTAGCGGGACATTTTCTTTCCTAAACAAATCATGGGTCTTAAGAAGATTTTGATTTACCTCGTCAGCATCATCATCACGCAGCGCTCCTAGTCCTTTCATCTTCTCATAACGCAGCTGTCCTGGTTCTTTCATCTTCGCTTTTTTTTTTGGGGGGGGGGGGAGGGGAATGATGGGAGATTATTCAAAATTATTTAGAGAAAAGGAGTGAAGAAGGCGTCATTTCTCACGTCAGTGGGTGCTGGTTCGACTCTAGCCCCGAGACGCTCATGTCAGCACAGTTCAATGGTTACGAAGCCTGTTTTGTGGTGGGTGGTGGTTCGACTCTAACCCTGAGACGCTCATGTCAGCACAGTTCAGTGGTTACGATGCCTGTTTTTGTGGACGCGAGGAAAAGGAAAAATAACTTGTTGTTGAAGGAGATATGGGCACTGACATGTTGTCTACTTCACGGCATGGAACAAGGCTGATTTCCTATCATTTTGTGGAGACGGAATTTGTGGCAGTTTTGCGACTTGGATGAAGGGAAGGGCGTTTCGTGGGGGGGGGGGGGGGCGTGGTGTGGAAGGAGGCAAGATAATAGAATAATTTATGTTTTTTCAAAAAATCCAATAAAACAAGATGTAACCGACCAGGGCAGATATCTCCGGACAAGAACACCGGGGGGGGGGGGGGAGGGGGGAGAGGAGACAGATTAATGGGGTTCCCAAATTTCAGTTGAGATATATGAAAGTTTAGACCAGGGGTTCTCAAGTAGTGAGTAATTTTAGGGGTTTATGTGAGGGGAACTGGGATCACAGATTGACAGATCCAGATTTTTGGAATATTGGTCTACAGTGTAGAAAGATCTACACTCTAACAGTTTGAGTATACCAGTCTATGGTCCCGATTCATCTCCTAACCTTACAATTTCTCTGAGGGGGGAGGGAGAATTCCCATTGGTTGAGAACCCTTGTATTAGACCGTACAAGAATTGTCGAACTTTCTGATTGATGTAAACGAGTGACAGACACGAGGGCATGTGAAAATGGCCAGGGTGATGTCTTCTAAGTAACTAACCTATTTGTAGTGAACTGAAAATACCAGTACGATGACCAACTTTAAGAAGAGCGAGGAAAGGTTTTGTGGAAAATTATATTTACAAGATCCGGCTCGCCTTTCCTTAAACACAGACCAACATGGAGGAGAATGATAGGCGGGTAGGGAGAAAACATATCCTTGAATAGTTTGAAGTTATTTACACTGGGACAGTATCTGCTGGGAAAGCATTTCTGTACTTACAAGTGTAGAGATTTGCATCTTTGTGCCAAAGCAGAGAGTAAATTTATTTTAGGGGGTGTCTTTTTTGAGGAAGTCGTGAGAATCCAGTGTGTATTTACCCGTGTATGTGGGGGGGGGGGGGGGGGGAAATGAGGGAGGAATTATGGGATCGACATTTAAAGAGCTCTTCTGGTCAGGAAATGGGGAAACTCCGTTTTAAAAGCGATTTGCATTTGATTAGCGATTGCGTCTTTCGTTTTTTCTTGGCTTTTGTTCCTTTTTTTTCTTTTTAGATTGGTTTTCTTTCTTTCATTTTTTCTTCTCTTGGCTGTTTTTCTTTTTTTTTTTTTCTTTTTCAGCGCTCTAGTTTTCTTTTTGTTACTAAACTAGAACATTGTCATTATGTTGTGATTCCTTGTCATTATGTTGTGATCCCCTGTCATTATGTTGTGATCCCCAGTTTTCTTCTGTGTTTTTTTTTTTGACGGCCGCTTAGCTTCTTCCTGTAGGCAGGAACGTTCGGGCTTAGCTTCTTCCTGCAGGCAGGAATGTTCAGGCTAAGCTTCTTCCTGCAGGCAAGAAGTAAGTGAATGGAAAGTTCGTGTTACAAAATAACAAGCGACAGTGTTCAGAAAAGTGAAAGAATACCCCCCCCCCAAAAAAAAAGCTTAAAGAAAAATGAGGGTAATGCAGTTTATATATATATATATATATATAATATATATATATATATATATATATATATATATATATAATTTAAATACATTCTTAAGAACGGCAAAACAAAACCGACTCAGACAGAGAGGGGGTGTAGATGGAGTAGAAGTTCCGACTTCTGTTTAAGTTGGGGGTACTTCCTCTGATGATCTGAAGGAGTTGCGTTGTTGTTCCGCACTCTATAGTAGAGAGTTTTCTGCATGAGCATGTCCATTTAACTCTGTGCATTCGACTGCGTCGCGCATATTTGAATCGTTTCACTGTAAAACATAACGTACAAGTTTTAGTAATCACTCGTATAATATGATTTTTGGAGGAAATAAGAAAGAGACAATGGGACCAGGATATCACATTAAACTAAACACTACACTCACTGAAACAGGCTCGACAATGAGACGTTTTCCCACTGACAGTTAAGAGACCAACATTCTGTGAAAACGCCGGCCGATGATGATGATGATGATGATAGTTCAAAGTGTCCCTAAGTTCGCGCACCTTTAGGGGTAATATTTTGAAGGACTACTTTCTCAGTACACTTGTGTGACATGCACTACAAATTCTAATGTATTTGATAAGTGTGGTAGGAATCTAGAAACAAAATTTCACCTTTCAACCCCGAATTGTTTACTAACAGCCACGTGGTTTTGGCCGATCTTATCACACAAGGCCTGGTCGCTGCTGGCACAAGGTAAATAACGAAACGATAACCCGAGAACAGCCGAACACGCCTCGGGCCGTTTGCCCCGTGAAGTTCAGGCCGTATGCTTTGTAGACTTAGAAATAAATACTGGGGAGGTGATGCTTACATCCCAGTTCAGTGTGAACATATGGGGCGTACGTGTGTGGCCGGGGCGCTGAAATACCTTAAAGCCTTCCTTTTTTTTATCTTTCATTTGTGCGAGTATTCCTTTGTGTGGGTGGTCGTATAACCAGTTTCAGGCTAAACGCCTTTTTTAAAAAAAAAAGGCAAATGGATAAAACAACACCCCACAGTTAAAAACAGACAACATATACCATAAACTCTCAAGAAACGACCAAGTGATAATCTTCCGACTGAGAACAGGACATTACAGACTGGGACACCATCTATACCAGAAGCTGAAAATTGGCCCAAACAGAACTATATGCCTGCAGCAAAGAACAACAGACTCCACATCACGTCCGCCAGAGCTGCCAGCTACACAACCTGTTCAGGCAAAGAGCCTGGCCAGACCCTAACCCCTTATACAAGAAGCTTAACAGGATGCTGAAAACCTGAGACGGACTGCCACTTTTGTGAAAAAACTTGAAAAGACTTAGTGAGACTCACAGCTAGAAAATATGGAGTGTTCTTACTCATTCTAATTCATGCTGTGAATTTTAACACATTCTTACACTTCCACGCAACCATAAATTTCTACTGCCGCTGGTATTATTTCTATATTGATTCCTTTAGATGGTCGTATAACCAGTTTCAGACTAAAAGCCATATTTAAAAATGAATGGACTGAAAAACACCCCATAGCAGAAAGAGATGATGAATACTATACATTCTCCAGCGATAACCAAATGATAATCATTTAATATTCTGACTCCATAACTGTTCTTGTCCCTTACACTCTCAGTAGGTTATTCTTGTTCATTACTGACTCCATAGATATTCTTGTTTTTACTGATTCACTCCATAACTATTCCTGTTTTTACCGGTTTACTCCATAGATATTCTTGTTTTTACTGATTCACTCCATAACTATTCCTGTTTTTACCGGTTTACTCCATAGATATTCTTGTTTTTACTGGTTTACTCCATAGCTGTTCTTGTTTTTAACTGATTCACTCCATAGTTGTTCTTGTTTTTCTGACTCCATGACTCTTTTTGTTCCTTACTGACTCGATGTCTGTTCTAGTTCCTGACTCTGTGATTACTCTTGTTAGTTACCGTCTATGTTTACCTCCGTCATGTTCTTGGATTTTATATATGGCATTATCTGTGTGTCAAAGCCCTATACAAGGGTTTTCAGTGCAAAGTTATCTGTGGAGAACATACCTCCAGCAGCTTTAGGGTACAAACAGGGATGTGTACTGTCACCAACATTATTTATCTTGGCAGTAGACTGGTTAATGAAGGAGGCAACATCAGACAAACGCAGAGGATTACAATGGAGCCTTGTCACAGTGCTGGAGGACCTTGACTTTGCGGACGACATTTGTCTGTTATCAAGCAGTCACAAAGATATGCAAGATAAAATAAACAAGCTAACTCAGAATGCAAACAACATAGGACTAAAGATCAACGTAGGAAAGACAAAGTTAATGAAGCAAAATGTGAACAGTAGAAATGTACTCAGAGTAGATAGCAAGTTAGTGGAGGAGATCAACAAATTTGTATTCCTTGGCAGCAGAGTAGTAGAAAATGGAGACAGCACAGAGGACATCAACAGCAGACTTACTAGAGCAAACCAGGCTTTTGCAGTGCTGCAGACTATATGGAAATCTAAAAAACTAAGCATAAATATGAAAATCAGGATATTTAAGAGTAATGTTCTAAGTGTACTACTCTATGGAAGTGAATGCTGGAAAATCACCAAAACCATAGAAAACAAGTTGAATTCTTTCCAGACTAAATGTTTACGAAGAATTAGAAAAATATTTTGGCCAAACACCATAAGAAATAACATCTTATTGGCAGAAATGCAGATGAAGCCACTGACAACAATTATTGAGGAAAGACGCTGGCGATGGTTGGGACATGTGCTCCGAATGACTGACAACTCACTACCAAAAATAGCACTAAGATGGACACCACAGGGGAACAGAAGTAAAGGTAGACCAAAAGAGACATGGAGAAGAACAACAGAAAGGATGTTGAGTAATAGAGGGCTCACCTGGGCAAGAGCAGAAAAAAAGGCGAAGGACAGGCATTTGTGGAAAACCCTTGTGGAAGCCCCATGTGCCCTGGGCACTTAAGGTTCAGAGAGAGAGAGAGATTATCTATGTGCATCAGAGGAACAAGATGTGATATAGTCTTGTGCAGATTTTCTGAATGTATTATTATTAACTTACGATTTTCTGCCGTTCTTTTCCCTGCTTCTAGCCATCACATTTCACTGATGCCCATTACATCCAGGTGATATCTTTCCATTTCTCAGATTAATTGAGCAGTTTTTGACAGTGCTGTCATAGTTCTTACATTCCATAATCTGATTTTTGTCTGAGTTCACTGGAGTTGGTATCCCTGGTGCATCACCTTTGACTTGGTTGGGTTTGTTGCAAATTTCCATAACAATTCCTTTCTTCCCCATCTAGAGTTGCCACAAGGTGGGTATCAGGATAAGGTTGTTAGCTTTATGCCCAACTCCTGGTTCAGAATATGTGAAGAATTAAGCGAAATAATAAAAAAGGCCAACCACGTGAAACGCTACAAAGGACATTGTTAAGAGAGGCCAAATTACTAGGTATAAAATCCCTTGAAGATGTTTAAAAACTCGCCGAAAACAGGAAAACTTGGCGAACTACCATGCGAGCCCTATGCGATATTTAACATCACAGGAAGGATATAAGATGTAAGATTTTCTAATAACATCAGAAATAAACATTTTATGTCCTCTGATGTTAGTTACATAATGAGCATCATACTGCGGTTATAATTCATTTGTGCAGTTTTATCATTTTAAATATTCTTTTTAGTGGGTTCTTTTTCATGAAATTTCTTATCATTTTATGCTCCATATTTTTTTTAAATGAACAGTTGTCTGTTATTAGTATATATGTATTGATTGATAAGTTCTCGGCGTAAGGTACAAATACCTGAAACACACAGTTGATATTAGGTGCATTTGTAGATCAGGTTAATGTAAGATTAAACACCAAGTTTCGAGAAATTGACCGCAACCAATTTTTTTTTTTTTTTACAGGCTACTGAAGTGGTAAGGATAGCAAAAATTGAGAAAATGGATAAAATTTCTCATCAAACAGTCATTCACTACCTCTCCATCAAGGGCTTATCATTGAAGGAGATCCATGAGGATATGGTAGAGACTCTAGGGGAGAGTGCCCCTTCTTACAGCACAGTGAAGAAATGGGCAGCTCAGATCAAACATGGAAGAGAGATTCTGGAAGATGATCCCCGTCCAGGAAGACCAGCAATGGTTACCACCGATGAAACCACCAGCAGAATCTATGACATGATAATGGAGGATTGATGACTAACTGAGTGGTACATTGCTGCTGAGTTGGGCATCTCCCAGGAACATGTTCATATTCACAATGATCTTCAAATGACAAAAGTCTCTGCTCGATGGGTCCTGAAACTTCATGGATCTGATCACAAATGACAGCATCTCAACATGTCAAAAGACAATCTTGGCCATTTTTCTGCAGATCCTAAAAAGTTTATTCAGCAATTTGTGACTATGGATGAGACTTGGGTTCATCATTTTCAACCAGAAACCAAAGAACAGTCAAAGTGGTGAAAACATCATGGATGTCCCTCCAAAGAAAGCAAGGGTGGTTCTGTCTGCAGGCAAAGTGATGACTTCCATCTTTTGGGATTCAGAAGTTGTGCTATTGGTAGACTATCTTCAAAAGGGCAGAACAGTCACTGGGGCCTATTATGCTAATCTTATGAAGCAAATGCGGGCCAGATTGAAGGAAAAGCGTGGAGGGAAATTGACGAGGAGTCATCTTTCATCAAGACAATGCTCCAGTTCACAAGTCGGTGGTGGCAATGGCTGCCATTCATGAATGCGGCTTCCAGCTTCTCGAACATCCTCCTTATTCCCTAGAATTGGCTCCTTTGTACTATTACCTGTTACCAAACTCAAAAAGGAGCTCAGTGGCCTCAAATTTGCTTCATATGATGACGTCATTCATGCTGTAGACCACTTTTTACTAGCACAAGATGCTGATTTTTACAAAGAAGGAATCCGTATGCTCCAGGATCACTGGACTAAATGCATAAACTTTGCAAGGGGACTATGTTGAGAAGTAACCCAAAAAAAATTGTCCACAAATAATCTGTTGTACCTTATGCTCAGAACTTATCAGTCAGCCCTCGTATATATATATATATATATACATATATATATATATATATATGTGAAGAGGCACAGAGTTAAATGGACATACTTAACTTCCACAGAAGTCGTTTGTTTGTTTGTTTGTTTGTTTGTTTGTTTGTTTGTTTGTTTGTTTGGCTTTGCTTGTTTTCTTATAATAGCCCATTGTGAGATTAGCTTACATTTGATTAGTAGTGTATTAAAACATGATGCTAAAGCTCTGTGTTAGCAGGAAGTTGATAATTAACTTAGCAGTGTCTGCTTGAAAAGATGGCAAGAGACAGACTTTTTTATGTTGAATGATGATGCAGTGTAATGCATGTGTTGAGAATCCTGTCAGTTATATTTGCCTCATACTCTCTCAGGACCTGTGCTTGCAGATTTGTTCCTTATCTTCTTCAGGACACTCTTCTGCATATTTTTTTTTTCAACAGGTGGTTCCTAAAGATAATGCTGATCGTTTAGCCACACCAACACCAGAGCCTTCTCCGAAGCTGTCTGAAAGATATTCTTCTTCTTCTTCACGGGTCCACCGATCAGGAAGGAGGATATATCCAAGGTTCAACTCTGAGCTATCACTGTCCACAATATCTGAAGAGCCCACACAGTACTCCTCTCATGAGATCATTGTCCAGCCAGAAGTTGTTGTAGAAACAACCACATTGCCAGGAACTTGTCATGAAGATGCTCACCACATGCAGCAGTTGCCTCAGTGGTCATCCAGTAGAGGAGGAAATGGTGGAGCCACATCAGCTACCTCAACTGTATATAATAGTAATGAATGTGTAAGTGTTTTTCATGCACTTTTCCCTACTTCTAACTTTCATTCCTCATCCTTGCTTATCTGTACAATTCCATTAAGTCTTATGCCACAGATGCAGTTACCATTTTCCCATTTTATTGTTAATATAAACATGAAAGAGAATTAAAGGTAATCTCTGAGGTATGCAAAGAACTCTAGAGGCAACAGAGACGTGATTTCTTGGAAGAGTGTTTAGAATAGCGTGGACAGCTAAGATGGTAAGGTAGGTAAAATTCCTGTTTCCATGCCATTAAGGCATATTCGGGAATACGGTGTTAGGCCCGTACTTTCATGACCTTTGGCAAGATGAAAGTGTGATGTGGTCAGTATCACGCCTGGCCGCTTTACTTTCCCAGATTTCTCTGGTACACATTTTTAGAGGCTGGGTTGATCCCGGGGCCTTCTACGGTTTGTACTAGAACAAAATCCCACTACTGGGACTGAACCGGTTACCACCAGATTAGTAAACCGAGCGCCTAACCACTCAGCTAACCAGGCCAGCTAAGATGACAAACAGGGAAATAAAAGCAAATAAAAAAAAGAAACCTAATTAAATATAAAAGAAAATGACAGTCATCATTCATTGGACATGTAATGAGAAAGACATCATAATAACGGGAAAAATAAATGTTACGAGAGGCAGGGGAAGACCGTGAGAAAAAAATCATGGATGTTTTAATGCAATGACACAATGAAAAATCAACGAAGAAGAAGAAAAATCAACTGAGCTGATGGGAAATAGCAAGAATTGAGATCCAACACCTGCTGACACAGTACATAATGATGATAATGATGATGATTTTTCATTTGTTGTATAATGATTCTTGTCAGCTTCCACAAACAACAAAAATCAACCTTTATCAGAGCCTGCAAAAATTAAAAAGTCAGTATTTATGAGTGAGTTGTCATTAATTAAATTACATAACCTAAGCATTGTCACTATCATAAATAGTCAGGCATCTCCAACGGTACCAATAAAAAAGCCAGTATTTATGAGTGAGTTGTCATTAATATACCAATAAAAAAGTCAGTATTTATGAGTGAGTTGTCATTAATTAAATTACGTAACCTAAGCATTGTCAGTATCATAAATAGTCAGGCATCTCCAATGGTACCACTAGATATCTTAATCCATTGCTGTAGTCCCGCTGTCTATTGTAATCTTGTTCTTCTTGAAACAGATTTGATCAGATGTGGAAGTGTCTGGTAGTCACTTCTTCTCTTTGTTAACAAGGTCCTTTTAAGTTAACTCCCCTATCTGGAGATGATTCATCAGAAAACTGAATAACAAAATGCCAAGAAGATGTTGGAGGTCAAGGTTATAACAAAACAAGGAAGTTTCAGCATAAATAATACCTCCAGAAAACTTTCCTGTAGATTTCACACCGAATCCTTCATCTGCCTTGAAGCATGTATCAAAAACTTTTCAAAACAAAAGATAGAAAATTCGTCAGTGATGTTTTAGTTAACAGTAGCTTAGACTAATGGGATTTTTTTGCTTGTGTTAATTTGTTAATATCAGTGGATCATGCACCTAGAAAGTAGTGGATTTGATTAATGGCATAATTATCAGGGGTTTTTTTTCCAGAAATTTAGAAATGCAAATGTAGGTAGAAGGTAGTACTCATAGAAAGCTGTAAATGATGATTAAAGAGCTGTAGCTAGAGATACAGATTTGGTGTTCTTACAGACTATTATAACTTCAGGGGTCATTCAGGATGGTGGCATCATTTGTCATTAAGATTAAAAACTTTTCTAGTGGTCGCTAGGTGTATAAAAGTTACGTTTAACAACATTATGAGGCTCTGCTGGGGTGCAAAAAAAATTTGTCTTTCCTCTATGACAATACAGAATGTGATATCATTTGCAAAACTAAGTCTTCATTATGGCACTTGTGGACTTGCCAGCATACTAAGGATAATTACAGTCCTAACATAGCCTTTTTTGAAATCATGTTTTCTGTTACTGTTCTTGTAAATGTGTTTTCTTAAAAATTTTTTTTTATCTTTCCATAGGATTCAAGCCCTCCAGATTCCCCGCCTCCTCCACCAAACACCCATGTCACCAGGGTTAAGACAACAGCCACAGTGAAGGTTGAAGTTCATACACCAATTCCAGGTGTGTTTCTTATTTAGCACTTTCATCAGGTGGCTTCTGTAGTTGACTGATTTTGTTGTTTTATGTACTTTATGTCATAGCTAAAGAGTTGTTTTTTTTTTTAAGTTGTCATAAGCAATGGTGAGATATATGAGTGGTGATAAGATATATGAGTGGTGATAAGATATATGAGTGGTGATAAGATATGAGTGGTGATAAGATATATAAGTGGTGATAAGATATATGAGTGGTGATAAGGGAAAGAAGTGATTCTTGTTCTATCTTCCTGGAGCTTCTTTGATGCCAGTGCTGTGAAATGTTGAAACACAAGCTTCATGTCAAGTGGAGAGAGTGGTTAATGGTGGCCAGCTAGGAGACCCAGAGTAAGGAAAAGTATTTATAGCGCTGTGTGTATGGCTGTGGGTCTTGTGGTAGCAGCTGATGCTTTATATTTAGACCTTCTGCATGCAGAGAGCAAAACAGCTACACAACTCCCCAGATCAGTGGTTCCCAGTCTAGGAAAACAGCTACACAACCTGGCTGAGTGATTCCCAACCAAGCAAAAAAGCTGCACAACTCCCTGGATCAGTGGTTTCTGACTCAGATTGTGGAGAATTTAAAGTAGGGTCACAAGAAGATACTGAAAAATATTTTAAAAAACAAAAACAAAAATAACAGGTTAAAGTTTCAAATTATTTGCAAAATAATATCCTTCTGCTTTATGTTTTCAAGCCTGAATATTAAAATAACAACAGCTGAACTCTGTACTGTTCACTGGCATCATTTTTGTTTCATTTATTTTTAGTTTAAAAAATCTCTTTCTCACAGTAAAAAAAAAATACGATTGGGAACTGCTGGCCCAGAATTATCACAGTGATCCACAGCTAAGTACTTTAGCTCTTGTAAATTTTAAACACTGAAATGAGATTTTCCTGCTTTTGTTACACACACTGTCCCAAAGCTTTTTCTGCTGTTTCTATGAGGTTTTTTTAAGTATAAGAAATTCAGTATCCTTGAAAAGTATCTGTACTATTTGCATACTTATACACTCAACAGGTTCTGTGAACCAAGAACACACATACAAAAGTAAAAGACGGAAGACCAGAGAAGGAACAGACAACCCAGTCAACTCAAACAACTCAGGTTCAGATGCAACCAGGTGGCGGCATTTTCAGGAACAAGAGGTAGATGTTGGTTGTGAGACTTCCCAGCCACACTTTACCTCGCACTTCAGTACCAGCAGCCAGCCTCATCCGCCTCCTGCTCCAACCCAGTCTCACCATCAGCAGCACAGGAGGAGCAGTAGGGGTGTCGGTCCCCATGGTGGTAATGTATCTGTGATTAACCCAGGTAGTCGAAGGAACAGAAGGAGGTCAAGGAGAGAAGAAGATGACACAAACTCAGATCAAGACTGTAGCAGTGTCTGATAATGTTTCAGCATATAACATTTTTTCTTGTGCCAGAACTTTCTAAAATCATGCTGTTTTCAATGCAACGAGGTTAGTTCACATAAGGAAAACTGTATATTTATCTCCTAGTCTGTTTAACTGCAGTTACAAGACTACCTGAGGCCTTCTGTTTTGTGCTGTAAACATTGTTTTTTTTTTTTTTTTCTGTAATCTTTTCTTGTGTGAATACATAAGTTTCCATAAGATATCAGAGCTGTTCAAAATCTGATCAGTTGTCAAATTTAATCAACTGTATCATTGATAGCAATCAGTGAACAGCTAAAAAGCAAAATGAACACTTATTTTTGGTCAGTGACTGTAAGAAAAAAAATACTTGAAAATGTTACTATTATTCTTTGGTAATTTATTAGTGATGTTGTTATTCTTTGATAGTTAACAAACTTGTAAATGCTAGTCTTCCAACTGCATTCTTGTATTGTGAAGAAAGAGTTAATAGAATGAAGCATGGCTGGAATGCGTGAATGGGAACTCTGGTTGTACTGTATGACTGAGAGTGTTGGACTAATCTTCTCATATTCAAGAGGTTCTGTCACTAGACAGCCTGCGTATAGTATCTTAAATAGGGCATATTTTCTTTATATCTTCCACGTTAAATGAGTTTAGAAAAATCCACAGTGCAGGTCCTTTACCACTGGCCAGTTTTGTTACTTATGTGGAGATTATTAATCTCTCACTAGGTGCAGTAATGTTGTTTGTAACCTGATATCTCTTTGGATTTGAGATATTAAATGCAGACAGTTTTGTTATATTATCATTACTTTTCATTTCTCCTCTTAAAAAAAGTGTAAGTGTAATCATAAAGATAGAGGTGTGTGGTTCAGTTTTGCAAAAAGTTGGACAGGGCAAGGAAAGTAGACAAAAACAACAGTGGTAGGTAGAAAATTTGAGCATGTGTAAATGAAAATGTAACAACATTTCAGCAAATGTCTTTGTCAGGTACCACAAACAAAAACAACACTCCAAATAAATACATGAAAAATTAAAACTGGCCTCTTTGGTATCATTGTAAGGAAGACAGGCACAGAATGCTTGATTAGCATAATTGTAAAGAAGGGCAAACAATGTTTGTTAACTGCCACATTAAATAGAGGAAATAAATGAAGTTTTTATAAAAGGTGATCAGAAAATCCTCACGTCACATTTAGCCATATTTTGTTTCAGTGAAATCTTGATGGTGTACAATATTCTTTCAGAGTGAACAACAAATTGCTTCATACTGATTAAATGCAGAACATTTTATTTTTGTCCTCTATATGTCTGTAGTGTTTATGACACTATATGGTGAATTACTTTTTAGATTAGAGTCAGTTTATCACACTGGTGAGTTAATCTTTAGGTTAGAATCAGTTTATCACGATGTGGTGAGTTAATCTTTAGGTTAGAATCAGTTTATCACGATGTGGTGAGTTAATCTTTAGGTTAGAATCAGTTTATCTCACTGTGGTGAGTTAGTTACTCTTTACGTTAGAATCAATACACATGCTTAAGTATTTGGTGGAAGCCTGACTTGTCACATTTTCTGTGTCACATTATCTAGTAAGGGTCTACCTTTTCTTATGGTGAGAACCGCTACTCATAACATATCATTTTATATGGCTTGATGCACTTAACCGTTGATAGGCTCATTCCGCTTATCTTTCCAAATGGTTGGAAATCATTAACTGCCGTGCGGTTAGAATATTTGTACTTAAAATTCACATGTTCTGAAATACCTGTTAAAGTAAGTTGTTGTTCATCCTTCACTGTTGTACTCCACGTTTCAAATCTATACATGACAGCTGGTCTCATAATCTTGTAGATTGTTATTTTGTTGTTTTGGGACAGGATTTTGCATTTTAACAGGTGTTGCAAGGTGAAGTATATTTTATTCTGTACTGCTTATAATAACCTCTTACTATGTTGGTTCTGTTGAAGGTTGTGCCTAAATATTTGTATGTTTCTGATATATATATATGACACACCCAACAGCATAGAATACTCATTACAAAGGGAGAATCTCCAACAGTATAGTATCACATATCTTTTACCCTACCTCCTTAATCCTACCTAATGGAGATACATGTGATTAGTGAATGGCTGTCACTAGAATTCTCCTTTAAAGTGCAATGTGATATTACCCCCAAAGATAAAACATATTATAATTTGTCGGTGACTTTTTTTTTTGTTGTTGTTGAAATGTTTGTAATTATTTGACCATGTAGTAGTTGTTAATTTTTGTTGGTAATATCATTTATGCAAATATATGAGTTTAAAAAAGAAATAATATTTGTTACTATGTGTGGTATCAAGGGAAGGTATTTTCAGTTACATATGAATGGCTGTTTGGTTTGTACAGTGTTTAGGAGTGTGTGTTACTGGATGTATCATGTTTGTACAGCGTTTAGGAGTGCGTGTTACTGGATGTATCATGTTTGTATGGTGTTTAGGAGTGTGTGTATGCTAAACAGAAAGGAACAAGTCACCATCTTCCGTCTCCGAACAGGACACAGCCGACTCCGAAGTCATATGTATACAAAGTTTAAGGTTGGTACTACTAATCTATGTACATGTGCCCAGGTGCCCCAAACCGTGGAACATATCCTCCAGAGCTGCATCAACTACGAGACACTGAGAAATAATTACTGGCCCAGTGAAACCACTAAAGAAGATAAGCTCTATGGTTCCATACATGAATTACAAAAAACAGTGAAATTTGTCCAAGAGACAGGACTGCAGATATAGACGGACAGTGCGAACGAAGAAGAAGAAGAAGGAGGAGTGTGTGTTACTGCTGGATTTATCATGTTTGTGAATGTAAGAGTGTAGCACTTAAGTAACAAAGGTCAAGGTTTAGTTATACAAGGGTATCCAACCAGTCACAAAGATATGCACGATAAAATAAACAAGCTAACTCAGAATGCAAATAACATAGGATTAAAGATCAACATAGGAAAGACAAAGTTAATGAAGCAAAATATGAATACCAGAAATGTACTCAGAGTAGATAGCAAGTTAGTGGAGGAGGTCAACGAATTTGTATATCTTGGCAGTAGAGTTGTAGAAAATGGAGACAGCACAGAGGACATCAACAGCAGACTTACTAGTGCAAACCAGGCTTTTGCAATGCTGCAGACTATATGGAAATCTAAAAAACTAAGCATGAATATGAAAATCAGGATATTTAAGAGTAATGTTCTAAGTGTACTACTCCATGAAAGTGAATGCTGGAAAATCACCAAAACCATAGAAAACAAGTTTAATTCTTTCCAGACTAAGTGTTTATGAAGAATTAGTAAAATATATTGGCCAAACACCATAAGAAATAACATCTTGTTGGCAGAAATGCAGATGAAACCACTGACAGCAATTATTGAGGAAAGACACTGGCGATGGCTGGGACATGTGCTCCAAATGACTGACAACTCACTAACAAAAATAGCACTAAGATAGACACTACAGGGAAACAGAAGTAAGGGTAGACCAAAAGAGACATGGAGAAGAACAACAGAAAGGATGTTGAGCAATAGAGGGCTCACCTGGGCAAGAGCAGAAAAAAAGGCAAAGGACAGGCATTTGTGGAAAACCCTTGCAGAAGCTCCATGTGCCCTGGGCACTTAAGGTTCAGAGAGAGGTCCATCAGCCAGTGTTGTTAGTAGTTTATAGATTACAGTTGATTGTGTCAATGCTCACTGTACTGTTTCAGTATAGGTTTGTTAGACATCTCCATATGTTGTTTTATTTTAGTTTTTCTCTCTTTTTTTTTAAAATTGCAAATCCCTAAGTTTGTTAAATTAATTTGCTCCAAAGTAACAAAATAAGCTGTGTATAACTGAATATTTTGTAAAGTAAGTGATAAAAATAACCATCTTGGTTAGCAATTTTTCATATTATCATTGCCAGAACCTTTGTTTGTCTCAAGTTTGTGTTCTCATATCATGCATCCAGACACAGCTGATTTATCTACAGTACCAATGATACTAATATCATAAATATTGGCTCAAAACCTCACGTTTTTTCCTTGGTAAAATATTTCTGTTTGGAAAGACAAATGTTCAGAAGTTTTAGGCAGTTTAATAAAATGGAGTGTGATGTATGTTTTCACTGGATGGAAATGACAGGGCACATTTACAGCAAATTATTTTAGCCTGGGGAAGATTTAAGACAAAGTACAGAGGTAAAGGATAGAATAGTTGCAGGAGATTGACTAGAATGTTTCTTCATCTCACTAGAGCTCATCATCATCATGTGCCATGCCAGGCAGCCATAATCCTCCACAGATCTCGGTACTAGAGCTCATCATCGCCATGCCAGGCAGCCATAAACCTCACCACAAATCTCGGTACTATAGCTCATCATCATTATGTGCCATGCCTGGCTGCCATAATCCTCCACAAATCTCGATACTAGAGCTCATCATCATCATGTGCCATGCCAGGCAGCCATAATCCTCCACAAATCTTGGTACTAGAGCTCAAGGTCTAGTTTTTCCAGTCACTTTCTTGCAACTTTTCTTTCACTTGCCATTTTTGATGTACAGTTTGTTGTAAGTTAATTATACCTGAGTCACTTTCACACTTTGACATCAAGTAATTGTTAATGTCAGATATGTACCAGTGTTTTGTTTTGTTCTGTAATTTTAATCCATTTCACTTTTTTACATGATCAGATTGTTTTTTGTTTTTTTTTTAAAATAGATCTTCACCTAAGCCTAACAGTACGGGTATAAATCATGTCAGGTTCTTCCATGTCACTTAAGTTATGTTACACTTTTGTTAATATTTCTGTTTTTGTGGTTTTATTTTTCATGTTATGTGTTCTCTCTTTAGTAAGTGATTAGTATACATTTTCCTTGTTTATTTGCTAAAACTTCATTGTGTTCTTCATTTTGCAATGTACAAAATATAGTAATGTGATCTCTGTGATCATATTTGCTGTTATATTTAATGAGATTTGCATTTGGGCATAAACAGTCAGTAGGATTGTGATCATTAACTGATGTCTTCTTGCTTTGATGAGTACAAAGGCTAGTAGAGAACAACCTACCATTTATTCCATTCCATCTTTGCTCCCTCTGACCCTGATGTCATTTGCCTCTTAGACTTTGTTATAGCATTACTGCTCTTGATAGTGTGGCTCTTTGTTTAGGGTACTCGCTGGCATCTTTTCAGTTTGAGAGTTTTTCTATGCCAGTTTTTCACTATTTCTTATCTGTAAGAGTACCTCATCATAACCACCTTCTGCTGAGCCATTTGTGTGCCATCTATTCCCTGTTCCATTTTGACAGAGTTATTCAGGGTGTATTTCTTAGTCAAGATTTTTGTAACACTTTCATTTAAGTCATTTTGCAAAACTGTATTCAGCTGTCATGGTAAAATGTCAGGATTCAAATCCAGTCAAAACTGATTGTAGAAATAGGTACCTGGCTCCTTCTGAAGGCTTTTGGATATGATACTGACCACATTACCCTCTAGTGTGCTGACAGGTCAAGAGAAATATCTATATTAACATCATACCCCTGGAATGACAGATGCTGTCATTACTTTATCCATGGTCTGTCATAATCTTATGCATTGGGTGGTCAGCATTGCAGAATAACTTCTGTCTTTTATCTTCTTGTGACTGTATGTGTGTAATTTTTTTTTTAACCGGTTGACATAGTTGTACTGTTTTGAGAGCACACATACTTTTTTTTCCCTATTCTGTGACTAAAAGTTTCTTTTTCTTTCTGTTATTTATGAAGCCTGGCTCAACTAGGATATTTTCATCTGCTTCCCACAGTTTACCAAGAAGTCTTTTGTGTGTGTGTGTGTTCTTCTTCCATATTTGGCTGTTCATTGTTTGTCCCTGCTTTGACATGTGGTTTCCATGTCATTCTTCAGTTAAAATGGGATGCCAAGATTTTTTTTGATAAATAAATAGTTTTTTTTTAAACTATACTCCTTTTGTCACATTATAAACCACATGAACCTAATTGTTGACATTAAAGATCAGAAAACTACCTGCAGATCTATGTAATACTCTCACTGATGGCAGTTTTATAACAGTGCTTCTTAGAACCTCAGGGTTTGTTTTTTTTAAACAGTTCTTCATTTTTAAAAATTTATGAGGATTCATTATTATCTCAGATGTTTTCCAAGCCTCCTAAATGTAATTTTAAGTGTCCTTAGAATTTAACATTTCTTCTGAAATTTAAATTGTGAAAAATTTTAATGTTTTGTATTGTTGTTAAATGGGAAGTGTAAAGTGACTTGTGTTTTTGTTTAAGGTTGTGTATTTGAAAAAAAAAAGACAAAAATTGTGCTCTTGTTGCTGCTGTATCTTGATTTTATGTTTTTGTTTTTGCTTTTGTTTTTATTATTTATACAAATTTTAGGCATGAACTTTTTTACTTGTCTGAAATCCTATTTATGATTTTAAAAACTGCATATTCAGTGAAATCTGTATCTAATGAGACATGGCAGAGTTTTTTTATGTTTTAAAGTTGTTGTTTTTTTAATGTACATAAAGCACATATTTTGCTGGGAAATTGTCAGTTATGATTTTTTTTTTTTCAGAGTATTGAATGAAGTCTGCAAATCTAGACACACATGGAGATAGAAAAAGGAAGATGACATAAGCAAACACACATGTACACATGATACAAAGAAAAAAATATTTTGAAAAAGAGACAGAAAGAACCAACAGGCAGAAAATTTCTTGTCATATATAGCAATATATATTCATCAATATATATTCATAGTCATATATAGCAATATATAGTCATATATAACAACCACTCAACAACTCACATTGTTCTGGAAGTGCTCCTTCAGACAAGCACTTTGATCCTTTTACATAAATAGAATAAGGTCTGACTTTCTGCCAGGAAGCAAAGGAATGGATTTAAGTGGAAAAGGTAATCCATTACATCTTAATCTCTATATCTGGCTGATATGTCTAAGAAAACCTGGCCGCCACAGTTGTCCTGTAATGAAATTGCTGATGAAAAGTAATGAGATTTAGATGAACATTTCAAGCAGAAGAAGCACTTGCTTATGTAGCTCATGAAGACAAAAATATTTGCAAATTCTGTTTATGACAAAAATGAAGTAAAACTACATATCACAATAAGAAGAGGAAAAAAATATAAACTATTTTGTATGATACATACTTGTTTTATCTTACATATGTTCATATTGTGTGCTGTATCCTCCTTGGAGATTTTGTGGCAGTTTCATTAGTTGTATGTTTGGTATGAATCTCATACTGGATGAAATATGTTGTTATAATTGAACCCCACCAGTTTTATTTATTTATTTCTGTAAACATAAAAGTTGTAAAATCTCATTTCTAGATGAAGGCGAATATTTTGCCTACAGTTGTTATTACAAATGGCTTCTCTCTCACTCACGACGTCATTTACAGAGATTTCATTTCCCAGAACTTGAGATCTGCTCTGTTTTCTCAGCACTTTATGAAATTTCTTCATGTACTAGCTTTCCATGTGGCTGATATTCAGATTTAGCACAAGTAGCTCAAAAGTATTGAAAGTTCAAGAGGTTATGTCTGTATCTTCTGTTGTCATAAAGTCTAATTTTTTTATATAGAGCAGGACAATTTTTGTTCATTGAAGATGCACTTTTATTTATAAACAAATAGTGATGGCTTGTTCAGTTGTCTCAAATATCTTGTTTTATCAGAACTAACAAAATAACAAAATGTTACTGAATGCAGCTGATAAAAAAGTAATAGACCGTAATCATAACGCAGTAGTAATCTGTAGTAAAAAATTATGAGTAATGTTAGAAACAGTAATATCAGTGGTTCTGGACTGAGCATGATGGTACTACAGAGTTATTTTGATATGCTTGTGGTTTTCATTGTATTCAGAACCCAGTACATATTCCTTTATTACAACTTTTATGTAGATAAATATGATTTAGAGAAGACCATGTTGGTACATAATGGGAAAAAGAAAGAGAGGAAGACCAAGGCAAAGATGGCTGCAAGGCATCGTTGATGATCCGCAAATGGATGCATCAGCAGCAGGCCATCTTGCTCACAACCGAGAGGCCTACATGAGTACTGTTAGGGAGGCAAAGTTCCACAAGGGACATGCAGATGAATGAATGAATGAATGTAGATAAAAGCTTACATAAATTTTATGTGAAGAAATGTCAAAGAGTAGAAGTGTTCTATAGAAAGATCTGTGTAATGCAGGAAGTAGTGTTTGATGGATAACAGTAGTAGATCACTTGGGCTCTTCTTGAAATTGTTTGAGAGTACAAAAATGAAATTGTGGGTTATCAGTGTAATTGTAGGCAAACTAGACATACAATGAGGATATTTGTGTAACTGTAGGCAAACTAGACATACATTTAGGTTATCAGTGTAACAGTAGACATTAGACATTAATTAGACATACATTGATAGTTTGTGTTTTGTGTGTGTGTGGGTGTGTACATTTTGGTGTTCATAATAATGAGATTGTGTAATTATTCAAAACATTGGCTGTGCAGAGAGAAACTGCATTATCTCAGGGATGTAAAACATAACATTATCCGGCCTAGACTCAAGGATGTTAACTAAACACAAACATCTTATTGGATCTTACCTCTGAACTGTAGCTTCAGCCTTTTTTTTTTTTTAATGACACCCACATTTTCATGCATGGCAAATTTTTTCTTTTGTTTTTTTTTTGTCTTCCAAAATCCAGATTGAATTCTCTGCATTTTTATCTAAATATTCCATGTTTTTATTTAAGCTTACAAAAAATGTATCATTAAGGTCTTCTGTTGATTTCAAAAGTAATAGATAAAGAAAAATTTGGTGAACAGTCATTTCCTACCAGTCTTTGCTAAAGGAAGAAAAGTGAAGGATATTGGTGTGTGTGTTTGTCTAGGTAGGAAGATGATAAAACAGACAAAATGTTTTATGTACATAACTTATCCACCTCATTGCTATAAAAGTGTTCAAAGATAAAATATGCATTTTTTTTTTTTAACATTGAGACTTGCAGTTTGTATGTACTTTACATTAAGAGCCACATCATTAAACATACACAGTGTTACATACAAAAATAAAATGTTGACAAATTGTAGCAAATTCTGTTTTGTTGTTTTTTTGTTTGTAAGAAAATCATTACAGGTTCTCATTGTGCATACAGACAAAAGCTGTCTGTCTCAGCTGTTTTTTTAGGTATTGTCTCTCTCACTTTCTCTCTCTCTCTCTCTCTCCCCTACTATTTTTATCTTTTTTTTGTGCTCTCTCTGAAAAATTTATACCATCTTTCTTCTGTCTTCCAGTGGAACTATTCCATTTCTTGTTTAGGCTTTCTGTTGTATTTTATGTCAAGAACCTGGCTACCACTATCCCGTGTGTGTGTGTGTGTGTGTGCACGTGTGTGGTGGTGGTGGTGTTGGTGGTGGTTGGATGGTTGTGGTGGGAGAGAACCTGCAATAATATTTTAACCAAAAAAAAAAAAAATAAGACAGAAAAGCATTGTAGCTGTTACTAAGACAGACACAGTAACAAAATGTAAGACAAAAGTATTGTAGCTGTTACTAAGACAGAGACAGTAACAAAATATAAGACACAGAAAAGCATTGTAGCTGTTGCTATGACAGACAGTAAAAAAAAAAACGGACAGTGTTGAAAGAAGATGATCCTTTCTAGTGTGAACTAGCCATCAGTCTACATATTTTCTAATGTTCTACTACAATGCAATGAATTTATGCAGTTGTCTTGGTCAAGCTCCAAGTTTTGAAAATCAAGTTCACATATTTTCTTATCAAGAAGACTCAGTACCTGCGTTTTTCCACTATCATATTGTAGATATTAACCCAAGCATCACAGAGATTTTTTTTAATCATACCACTTATGATGAGATGAGCCCTGAGGACACGAGAGGACCAACAAAAGCATCTTTGGAGATCTGGGTGTGGATGAAAACTGGCTCCTCAGCTCTGTCACACAATAAAGTTATCTTTCCTTGGTTGCGTTAAGTGACGTCATGACCTAGTTCAAGAATATCGGAATGTTGGAGTCCTTCTTTTGGGCCTTTTTTTTTATGTCAGATCTTCTTCATTCGCGTCTACCACCAAGACCGCCCTGTGATCCTCCAGAATTTACTCATGTGGTCCTCGCTAAATCCCGTGGTCCCCGGAAGGACCAACGAGGTTCAGAGTATCGCAGGACTTGAGCCTGTATTCTTGGTGGGTCTCAGAAGCGGGATTGCGTGACACCGTAGTTTTCGTTGCACCAGTTTAATCTAGAGTTGGAATTTCTCACCGGAAAACCTCGACGTGTTTTGGATATCAGTATATCCCCGCTGGGTGAGAGGTGGTAGCCTATCCAGGCTAGAGTTGGACTTTCTCACCTGAAAACCTCGACGTGTTTTGAGATATCAGTGTATCACCGCCGGGTGAGAGGTGGTTGCCCATCCAGTCCAGCGTTGGACTTTCTCACCGGAAAACCTCAGCGTGATTAGGATACGCATACATCCCCGCCGGGTGAGAGGTGGTTGCCTATCTAGACTTCCCTGGTCCAGTGTCTCCGACTTCAGCATTTTGTGGCGTGGCCGCTACCTTCGTAGTTGAGACCAGGACGGAGCTTTTGTTCAGGAGGACGAATCCTCGCCACTAGTAAGTTTCACCCCTGGTTTGAGCCAGTTTAGGAATATTATCCCAGTATAGGCGTGTTTAGGACGTGACCGACCTCTAGAACAGAGGTACCGTGACATGAGTAGCCATCAAGTTTCACCCCTGGTGTAAGCCGGTTTAGGCATCTCTCTGAACCTTAAGTGCCCAGGGCACATGGGGCTTCCGCAAGGGTTTTCCACAAATGCCTGTCTTTCGCCTTTTTTTCTGCTCTTGCCCAGGTGAGCCCTCTATTGCTCAACATCCTTTCTGTTGTTCTTCTCCATGTCTCTTTTGGTCTACCCTTACTTCTGCTCCCCTGTGGTGTCCATCTTAGTGCTATTTTTGGTAGTGAGTTGTCAGTCATTCGGAGCACATGTCCCAACCATCGCCAGCGTCTTTCCTCAATAATTGTTGTCAGTGGTTTCATCTGCATTTCTGCCAATAAAATGTTATTTCTTATGGTGTTTGGCCAAAATATTTTTTTAATTCTACGTAAACATTTAGTCTGGAAAGAACTCAACTTGTTTTCTATGGTTTTGGTGATTTTCCAGCATTCACTTCCATAGAGTAGTACACTTAGAACATTACTCTTAAATATCCTGATTTTCATATTTATGCTTAGTTTATTTGATTTCCATATATTCTGTAGCATTGCAAAAGCCTGGTTTGCTCTAGTAAGTCTGCTGTTGATGTCCTCTGTGCTGTCTCCATTTTCTACTACTCTGCTGCCAAGGTATACAAATTCGTTGACCTCCTCCACTAACTTGCTATCTACTCTGTGTGGTACCCGGGATCTGCAAAGAATAGGACCACTGTACCCTACCATGCATGATCGTAAAAGGCGACTAAGGAGGGTTCAGCATAGGGCCAGCAACCCTATCTGGTAAAAAACTATCAGACTGCTACAGAAACAGAAGCAGGTTTAGGCATATTTTACAATAAAACCTCCGACATGAAAGAGCAAGATAATGACTTAGATAAATGACCAGTGTATAGACAGCTGATGCATCTGACACGTAGGTAACGACCGATGGAACACATGAACAATTAGATTAAAGCAATAGATAAATTGGAGAGGAGTAACCTTAGTATCAGTTGTGTCAAAAGTATTTTGCAAGGTCATTTTGAATAGACTTAAAGATATAGTGGATACCGCAATGAGAGAAGAACAAGAAGGATTTCGAAAAGGGAGAAGTTGTCTCGACCAGTGTATGCAGGAAACTCTCTATTGTAGAGAGCGGAACAACAGCACAACTCGTTCAGATCATCAGAGGAAGTACCCCCCCCCCCCAGACAAGTGTTTTGGCCCTATTAAGCTCCTGACACTCTAAGGGGGGTGGGCCCCTCTGGGTCATGACTCCCAGAGGTCTTGTGAGTTGCTGCTTTTTTCGTCCCGGGATTGAGTTGGCACTGCACTTTGAAGTGCGTCTTTAGCGATTTAGCTACGGAGGCCTGGTATTTGTTGTGGCAAACGACATTTATGTTCTCAATGCTTGTTTCGCATACTCTACAGCCAGCATGAAGCCTTTTCTGCTGTTTCTGAAAGGTCTTTCAATGCCTTTGCTCTTGCTTGTCCCTTTATGCTCAGTTGCTTACATAGGTCGTATGCTGATGTTGCTACGAATCCTCTCGCTCCCACTTAGCTATCACTTATTTACTCTAAGAGTAATTATTGAAGAACATATTGAAAAGCAGAAACCACTCTTCCCAAGCCTTTCGTCGCTAAGACGACGGTTCCGGTTTCTCGCGTGGTGCCTTTATTCGCTCTGGTGATGTTTGGTTTGTTTCATTAAAAACCAGGTGTAACGTTTAGATTATAAACATTTAGTGCGCATGCTCCGTGACCCTTTTCATCATGGCTGAAAGCGTGGTTAGTTACGAGCGATGCCGAGCGTGAAAAACATTGTTTTTGCTCGAAAAATTTCAATTTTTTATTTTTATTTTTAGTGACTGTTCTTGAATGTATCTCAAGTAGATCTAGACATATTAGACGACTGGATAAGTGGTTAAAAGGTTATTTCAGACATTATTTTAGCGATAATGCAGCATTGAATCACAATACGACATCAACAGGTAGATCCAAGAATCTCAGATGGTACGTACTGTACAACTAGATCTAGCCGATCGTAAGTAGAACATCACATTACTTCTTTTTCCAAAAAAAAAACCTCTGCATTTATGAAATATCCATACATTTTTAGTTGCTTTGAAACATAATAAGCACACTTACCACACGGAAAAAAATACTGTTTCATTCACATTTTACTAATATGCCCCTATACACATCAAGAACTTTGTTTTTAATCCGGCACCCAACTGAGCGTCCGCGTTTCTTCCTGAGGCACGGAAAGAGTTTAAATAGACTTTTAAAAGGCATTTGATAGCATACACAGAGATTCATTGTGGAGAATTTTAAGTCTATATGGAATGCCATCTAAAAGTGTCAACATCATTAAGGACCTCTACAATGGATACATTAGTGCAGTCAAAACAGAAGGGATGAGCGAATTGTTCCAGATTGAAACAGGCGTGAAACAAGGATATATATATATATATATATATATATATATATATGTCTCTTTTGCTTTTTTGGAATTGTAATAGACTTTATCATGAAAAAAATGCTGCACAGGCAACACAGGTATTGACTGGGTACATGGGACCCAACTAGAAGATCTTGATTTTGCTGATGACAAAACTCTTATCAGTTTATCTTCTTATCTCTTATCTTAGTAGGACTTGAAATTAACAAGGACAAAATAAAAATAATGAAATTTCTCGTTAATCAAAATGGAAAAATACACGTAGAAGGGACAGACGTTGAAGAAGTCACGAGAAGGATATAAGATAAGAATAGATATTCAGGAGATCACTTTAGAACCAGAGTTATTTTTATGAGAGACAGAAATTGTCTCATTTTCGAAAAGTGATTATTTTAGTACTGCGTGAGGAATGCAGAAGATAGAATACATAAGAAACATTGTGTAAAGCGATTTCAGACAGTCAGACGAGGAATTAGATGATGACCACGTGTTGCAGATCTGAGACAGTACAGAGTTTAGAATGGTTCTCGTATCTCGTCTAGAGCATAGCGAAGTTGAGAACATGGCCGAAATGCTGCATGTAGAATATGATAGCGTTAGATATAGTTAACAGATGATTATGCGATTCAACGACGCAACTAACGAAGTTGCGTCATATTACATTTTATTACAAGAGTTTTGTCAGCGATACATCTTGAATATCATGCTTCATAATTAAATGAATTCAGTAAGTTATGTCATATTACATTTTATTACAAGAGTTTTGTCAGCGATACATCTTGAATATCATGCTTCATAATTAAATGAATTCAGTGAACCTTTCATCGGACTTGGTCTAGCGATTGATGTAATGTTGGTGAAAAACAAATCTTTCATTCATTCATTTGCATGTCCCTTGCGGAACTTTGCCTTCCTAACAGCACTCCTGTAGGCCTCTTGGTTGTGAGCAAGATAGCCTGCTGCTGATGCATCTATTTGCAGATCATCAACTATGAACAAATCTAGACAACAGTAATTTACTGAAGGCATACCGACAGATGAGGCAGTTTTTTTTTTTTTTGTGTGCAAAGCAATAACCATTAAAAGTTCGGCTGGTGATTTCGTTTTGAAAGAATTGTCTCTATTTGCATTGACTGTGTACAGTTTGCCAATTAGCAATGCTACAGCCGAAAGAGTGTTTTCAAGAGTAACTGCAACAAAAAACAAAACTCCGAAACAGAGTGGGGCTAGAACTTCTTTCGTCAATTCTCCGATTTAAAATGATGTTTCAAGACAGAAATATATGCTGTTACAACTTCACACCGCCAGCAAAAATGCTCACGTCTAAATTCGTCAAACTATCACAAAGAACCAGCCGAAAAGGAAGTCGAGGAGACTACCGAGTTTTTTTTTCTGTTATACACTTTTAAATAGATGATGAGTAATAAATAATTTTGCACTTATTACATTATTAATTCATTTTACAATAAATATAAATGTCAATGGTTAGATAAAAAAGAATATAGAATAATCTTTTTACTGAGCGCGCATCGGCGCATGTGATCTTTATTGGAGAGGACTAATCGTGCGTTCATAAACTGATATTTTACACTGATCGAAAAATACTTGCGCGACATGAACATATATGAACCCTAAGTGCTCAGGGCACATGGGGCTTCCGCAAGGGTTTTCATATATATATATATATATATATATATATATATATCAATAGTCTTCTTCTTCTTCCTTCCTTCGCACATTTCAATAGTAAAAGTGCGTAGTTGCAAAATAATTCATTTTTATGTTTGGGCTACAAATAGTTGAAATCCGCTACTTTTGGAACACAGCCTTGCTACTTTTTAATCTACAGATCTGGCAGCACTGAAGACAACTTGTGATGACGACTCGAATCTTGCGAAACATGGCCGCCGCTGCGACCAAGACGAGCAGTTTAAAATTTATAGGTAGATATTTTCTCTCCCCAGAATGAATATTTTATAAGATAAATGTAGATAGCGAAGTTACGACGACGCGAGGTCTCAATTTTTTTTTTTTGTAGAGGGTGTGATTTTTTGTGTGGAGTTAACGCGTTTTGGTTTGTTAGGAAATTCTGCTTTGATTAGACAGTTGTACCTCAGATAAAACTGCTCATTTATTCATTATGTGTTGTAGTGGACAGACATTTGCGATCGTTTCCTCACTATTTCCCATCATAAGTTTATATTTCCAGCCAGTTTAGGCTTTTACTTTTCCCATCTCTCAATCTGTAACTGTCTGATTCTCTCTCTTTTTCTCTCTCAAGACAGACCGGGCTGCTAGTAACAAGAGATTTTCACTTTTATCAGTCCTTCATTATCATTTTGGCAGTCTCCCATTCTCTTTGCTGTATATATCCATGTCTCTCTGGATCGTCCTATGCTTCTTTTACCCTGTGGAGACCACATCAGAGATTTTCATGGTAAGGATTAGTCTATGATTTTCATAATGTGGACTGTCCATTGCCATTTTCTCCTTTCAGTCATTGTGGACAGTGGTATCATGTATGTTTCTCTCAACGAGAGGTCATTTTTCATATCATCATCATCATGTGCCGTGCCGACTGGCGTTGGCTATTATGCTTCTCCAGAGTATCCGATCCTTCATTTCTCATATATTAGCCAGAAAACTCCTTTGATCTTACTTAGACACTTGGTTTTGGTAAGTGTCATTAAGTGTCATGGCTGCTGAATATGAACCCATGGATGTGAACAATTGAATATGATCCCGCTTGTGGATGTGAACAGTTGAAAATGAAACCATGAATGTGAACTTACAGGTTTGAACAGTTGAATGTGAACCTATGGCTGTGAACAATTGAATGTGAACTTACAGGTGTGAACAGTTGAATATGAACCTGTGGATGCAAGCAGTTGAATAATGAATCCATAGATGCGAACAGTTGAATGTGAATCTATGGATGTGAACTTATGGATGTGAGAAGTTGAATAATTAATCCATGGATGTGAACAGTTAGCTCTTACTGACCAGCCTCAGATATCTGGATACTGCAGGTTCCAACCCTAGGGTTTCTATGCCTAGTGATATGTTTTTTTGAGGTGGTGGTGTATCATAGTTATCAAGGCTTTTTTTTTTCTTAAATGTTCTAGTGTATCAGAGGCTGAAAGTCTGGTATCAACCCAGCTTTGGTGCAGGTGCCAGACTGCTTTGCAGGCTCCACTTTGAACAGGGACTCTTGTATTAATTACCCACATGTGGATGTTTTTTTTTTTTTTAGGGGTGGCAATAAGAAGTAGTGTTCTGTTCTGTGCCTTTGTGTCAAGAATGTTCTGTTCTGTACCTTTTTGTCAAGAATGTTCTGTTCTGTACCTTTTTGTCAAGAATGCAGCCAGTTAGTCCTCTGGCTCATGTCCATGCACAGCAGTGTTTGACAGAAGTTCCTGATCCTAACCTGGACTGGATACTACATTCTTCAGGAGGACGAAGGCCATTGACCACTGGTCTGTGCATACAGAACTGTAGATTTGTGCTTGACCTGTGGCTGTATCAAGTCACATTCCTTATCAGTTGTGCTAGGAAGCTTTGGCAGTCCTTGCTACTTCTGCTTGGATTGGTTGCCCATATAGTCTTCTGTGTCACTTCCCTCTCTTTCATTTCCCATTGAGTTTTTCAGTGTTTGCCAAGTAGTGTAACTTTTAAATGACTAATAAAAGTGTGTCCTTAAGGCACTTTACGAATGAATGTATTAAACCAGTTGTGAGGTAACTGTTTTGTGCTTTTTTTATAGAAGGTAAATTTAAAATTAATTAAAGAGTATTTCTCTCACAGGGGCTCTCTTTCTCTCTCTCTCTCTCTCTCTCTCATTTATAAATTCTTTTTATATTTTATATAGATGTTTTGACAGAGATTTAAATAGTTCATTACATTTTCTTTTACATATCTGAAATCTGATGCATAAAAAAGACATTGGAGCCAATTTAACAGGTAATTAATATTTAAACAGACACACTTGTTTTATATATATATATATATATTTATATATATATATATATATATATATATATATGGGCTATTGTTTGTTTGAATGTAAATGCTACAGAAGAGTTCTTCAAATATCATAGACACAAAAAAGAACAAATATATCCATACTACAAGAACTTAATATTGAAGAAGGCTGGTTTGTAAAGAGTATTAAAACAGAGAAAACTTAAATATTTTGGACACATTAAACGTATGATAATCTAGAGAAAACTGTCTTGGAAGAGTACATAATGGGAAAAAGAAAGAGAGGAAGACCAAGGCGAAGATGGCTGCAAGACATCGTTGATGATCTGCAAATGGATGCATCAGCAGCAGGCCATCTTGCTCACAACCGAGAGGCCTACAGGAGTGCTGTTAAGGAGGCAAAGTTCCACAAGGCACATGCAAATGAATGAATGAATGAATTGTTTGTTTTAAATAATTAATCTCGATTATTAATCACACTTAAAATTTTTAATAGCAAATTAACTGCTGCATGTTAATTGAAATTTGGCATATTTTTCTTTCAAGCATGTTAAGATATTGTTCTATAAAGCAGTAATAGCTCACTTCTGGCTTGTAATATAAAACAGTGTTAATAGCCTGATGCCTGCACACATCACATTGTTCATGTTTAAGACCAGTTTTGTGTGGCATAGGTAACTGAGTAAACAGTGAAACACTAATCAGTCAGTAGATAAAAGTAAGCTTTGTTCTAGAACCACATCACAACACAATAATATCAAAGAATATGACAGAGAAAAAAAATAGCTGATGCTCTGATGACTATTAAATTATTCAGCCAGTTGTTTAAGCAGGCCTGATTATTTGCACTGGTTAGTAAAAAGGATGTTTTTTTGTTTTTTTTTTTATTAACAGATACAGAAAAGAAATGTTGATAAGGAACAGTAGCAGCTGTGATTCTAAATATTTTCTAGCTTAGCTAGAACTAGATTTTTGTCCTCTTGTAGCTTCGTCCAGGGCAGTGGATTCAAGTCGGTGTCAGTTTGTATCTCTCAGCAGCTGTGTTTTTTCCTTGTGAAGGTGGAGAGAGGTATCAGTGGCTCATCTTCAGAGTCTCTTGACAGTTTATGCATTTGATTTTTTTCTGTTGGGCTGGTTTTTCTGGTGTGTATTGATCTTTATCAAGATGGTAAGAATTTTCCAGAAGAACTTACAGCTCTTACTTAACCTCAGTTCTTTTGTCCTTTCATAAGCTTTTAAGATTTTTTAAATGAAGGTCTGGTGCAGTCACAACATATGGTCCTATTTAGTAATTCATACAACCACTGCTCAGTCTTTCATTCGTGTAGCATTTTGTTCAGTCCATCATTCATACAGCCCTTTCTCAGTCCATCATTCATACAGACTTGCTCAGTCCATAATTCATACAGACTTGCTCAGTCCATAATTCATACAGACCTTGCTCAGTCCATTGTTCATACAACCCTTGTTCAGTACATCATTCATACAACCCTTGCTCAGTCCATCATTCATACAGCTCTTGCTCAGTCCATTGTCCATACAGCCCTTGCTCAGTCCATTGTTCATACAGCCCTTGCTCAATCCAAACACAGCGATAATTGTAAAAAAGTCCTTCAGCCTACTCGTGATATGTCCTTTCTTACACTAATGTGCATTTTTGAAAACCACATCTTGGATTAGTCCATACTTATCATGTCTTATATCTGACCTGAGTAACTAATCTGCAGACATTAGGGTGTTGCAGGATATCCCCCAGGGTCTGTCACAGCATTGGTCTGCATCTGATTGACGTGAAAATGTCATAGGCCTACTTTTGAAAGAATCAGATCTTCTCACAAGTAAGAGATACACAATATAATCTACAGGTTGCTTGCTGTCCATGAGATTCCCAGCTTTCAGTAAATTTGCCGTGTTCTGCGGTTTTAGATAAGAGTCTGACGTATAGAAACTTATGCCCAGATACTTTGTTATTTTTCAAGATTCATGGCGCCTGCTTTCTCACATTTAGGTGTTGTTACAAAATTTAATTACAGAAATTTTCATGAACCTTGCAATACAAAATATTACTTGCTGCAAGTGTATCTGATTACGCAAGTTACTGACATAATTTTATGTTCTCTTGCTTTGAACAGACCCAGTATTTCGAGGTTGTTACCATGGCAGACAAGTGCATGAAGGTAACACCCAGTAATGTGGCTGGTTTTTGTTTGTACACTTGATATTGCTTCATTATTTGTCACATCCAGCAAGAATAAAGATTCTGTAGTGAGCTTTGGGCAAGATTACTGTTTAATACCCTAAGCGGTTCTAAGGACTGTTATTGCCGGAGGTGGGGTGGAGGATACGCTCTCCACTCCAACGGTGTGCGTCTCAAATAGCCTCTGACAGTCAAGTCCAGCCTGTTTTCTGGTGGCAGAATTGTTTAAACTGACAGGAGAAGGGGCGAAGGCGAATATCTGGCACCCTAAAACCATATGTTTCGGTTAGATGAGAGTCATGTTGGTAGCTCATCTACCACAGCTGGCGAGATTCTTCAGCTGCCGTGCTTGGAGTGGGGCTCCTCCCGGCCAGTGAAGAAAGGTGCAAATGGGTTGCCACATGGCACCACTGTGGAAAAGGTGAAAGAAAGGATTATGCGAAGTAAACAGTAGTCAAATCACGGCACTTCTGGTCTGGAGGTCGGCCACATCCTAAACATGCCCATACTGGGATAATATGCCTGAACTGGCTCAACCCAGAGGTGGAAGTCGCTAGTGGCAAGGATTCATCCTCCTGGACAAAAGCTCCGTCCTGGTCACAACTAGGAAGGGTAGCGGCCACGACCACAAAATGCTGAAGTCGGAGACACTGGACCAGGGCAGTCTAGATAGGCAACCACCTCTCACCCAGTGGGGATGTATGCGTATCCTAATCACGCTGAGGTTTTCCGGTGAGAAAGTCCAATGCTGGACTGGATGGGCAACCACCTCTCACTCGGCAGTGATACACTGGTATCTCAAAATACGTCGACGTTTTCCGGTGAGGAAGTCCAATTCTAGCCTGGATGGGCTACCACCTCTCACCCAGTGGGGATGTACTGATATCCAAAACACACCGAGGTTTTCCGGTGAGAAAGTCCAACTCTAGATTAAACTGGTGCAACGAAAACTATGGTGTCACGCAGTCCCACTTCTGAGACCCACCAAGAATACAGGCTCAAGCCCTGTGATACTCTGAACCTCTTGTGGTCCTCTCGGGGATCTCGTGTGGTCCTTTTGGGGATCACACAGGTGTCCACAGGACCTATCGAGGAGCACATGCGTAAATTCAGTAGGATCATGGGGCGGTCTTGGTGGTAGAAGCGAACAAAGAAGAAGTACCCTGAGCAAGATTACTGTTTAGTACCCTGGGCAAGATTACTGTTTAGTATCCTGGGCAAGATTACTATTTAGTACCCTGGGCAAGATTACTGTTTAGTACCCTGGGCAAGATTACTGTTTAGTACCCTGGGCAAGATTACTGTTTAGTACCCTAGGCAGATTTTTAGTCCTTTTGCAGTGGAGACTGGGAAAGGTAGGTTTAAGCAAAACTTTAAGGGGAAAGATACAAGACAATGTTTATGCTGAAAAAAAAAATTTTGTTGCATGGGGTTTTACTGGTTTTCATATTTAGAATGTTTACTGAAGTAAGGTTTACATTTTTAGAACTATTAAAGCAAAAATGTAGTCCTATCAGCTAATATTTTGACATGTAAAGGATATGACCTTAATGTCTATATTCTATAGATCAGTGGTTCCCAAATTGGGATATGCAACAGGACAATTAGGAGTATGTGAGAAGAAGTTGGATAATAATTATGAAAACAGATAAAAAATGGCAAATATAATAGTAACAAACAATTTTGCTAATATGAAGGGGTTGAAGAGGTACAGTTTATGGGAATAGGCTGCCAAGGGGTACGCAAGTGGAAAAAATGTTGGGAACCACTGCACTGGATGGTGATATGGTGAGCATCACTTCTCTTTCCCCAGCTCCAGAAGAAGCTAAATATCCATTTCTGCAGCGGGATGAGTGTGGTGTCTCTGTCATAGAGAAAGGCATTAACTCATTCGGGTTTACATCAAATGACTGAGATGGGTAAACTTCATAAAGTGGAATGGGGCAGTTGTCACATTTAAAAGGATCACAAAGGCATAGTCTGATTTGCAGTGTGACATATTACACATTAGTTTAAACATGAAAAGTTGTATATTGTTTTCCCAATAAAATTGTATGTTCTTAGTATAGAGCAGAAAAAAGAGCTAAGAATTGAGAAGAAAGAAAGGAAGATTATGATGAAATAATTTCTCAGTTACCCCTCAAGTTAATCCACTGTACTGGGTCCAATATATCCAAAATGAATTAACATCTTACACAAAAACCATTTCCTCACAGGAAGATATACACTAATTATTTACAATTAATTTACAATCTACAATAATTGGAAACATGAAAACACAAGTGGGTGACGGGCTATAATCTTAGAAAAAAACATAAAAACAACTAAATTTTAGCACAAATTGGCTCTGAATTCAACCTCGTGCGTGCCTCATTTAGATACTGGAAGCAAGTAAAACTACCGGCTTTGCCAGATTTTTTAGTATAGTTTGGATACATTCAAAATTAGAGACCACAGTATCCCAGTGCACTAAGAGTGGGTAAGCGAACATCTATACAAGGCACATAGAAAACAACACAAAGAGTTAACCCGTGTACTATTCAGAAATCCTATTTTTAGACGTGCTGTGGGCTGTTTTGTTTTGACTAAGAAGTGGTCAATGCAGACTTTTGAGTCACCTCTCTATATATACAAGACATATAACACAGAATGATTGCTTTTTATGGAAGTGGAATGTGGATCTAAGGATTGTGCACTCCTGGAATGTCCGGTGTATGTAGATCTGCAGACAGACTTGATCGTGAAGTCTAGATATAGGGCAGGAGCTAGAAAGCTGCAGTGCAGACCTGGAGAAAAATTAAAATCATCCCAATGACCTGGCCTCAGTTTGTGCACGGCCTGGCATTTTAAATGTCGGATAAGAAAGGAGAAGAAGTGTTGCATATAATGACTTATTTGTCCATCTGAAATACTGAAACAAAATCACTGCAGCGGGACTGTGATGAATTTTAGCTGCTAAAGTCATCTTCTGCAGAACTGAGACTGTGAAATGATAGGTTATTATAGTTGTAAAGTGTTTACTGTGCCATTAAACTGTCATTTTATTGTTTATTTTAATATAAACATGTTAATTTTAGTTCATATTCATATAAATTTTGCAGTTAACAACAAATGTTTTATGTTCATGCTGTCTTTTCCACCAAATCTAGATGACCTGCCCCGTGTCATTGAGCGAGCTAAGGAATATGGTGTCCAGAAGGTAATCAGTGAAGTTTTACTCTCAGCTGCAAGTGGGAACAAAGAAAAGATCTTTAGTAAGCTGTAGGGGAGCAGAAAAGTGGCAACAAAGCAAAGATCTTTAGTAAGCTGTAGGGGAGCAGAAAAGTGGCAACAAAGCAAAGATCTTTAGTAAGCTGTAAGGGAGCAGAAAAGTGGCAACAAAGCAAAGATCTTTAGTAAGCTGTAGGGGAGCAGAAAAGTGGCAACAAAGCAAAGATCTTTAGTAAGCTGTAGGGGAGCAGAAAAGTGGCAACAAAGCAAAGATCTTTAGTAAGCTGTAGGGGAGCAGAAAAGTGGCAACAAAGCAAAGATCTTTAGTAAGCTGTAGGGGAGCAGAAAAGTGGCAACAAAGCAAAGATCTTTAGTAAGCTGTAGGGGAGCAGAAAAGTGCCTGTGATAGTGTAGCAGCACTGTTATTAGGGCCAGGGGACCAGAGTTAGGCAAGACTCCACCCCCACCTCTGTTGGTGCTGCCTAGCAACAAGCTTAGCCTGGCCAAAGTGGCAATGCTCAAAAGAAACCAAAAATAGAAAACTAGATAGAGGTCATCAGATACAGAAAGCAGTGGCAAATCTTGGTATTTATTAAAATTTTGGATGGTGAAAACAAAGAAGTATTTATTTTATATTCTTCAAAGAATTTTATGCACATATATAGTAACATTTAAATCATTATGGTGTACATTTAACCTGGTGGTAGTACCAGGTTCAAGTCCCAGCAGTGGGGTTTTTTCTGGTACCACCGCACAGAAGAGGCCCCGGAGTTCACCCAGCCATTAAAAATGGGTACCAGAGAGATCTTGGGGAAAGTAAATGCGGCCAGGTGTCTTAGTGACTACATTACACTTTCATGTGCCGAAAGCCTTTGAAATAGGCCATGTCACCAGTATACCTTAATGGTATGAAAATGAGAATTTTCCCTTTACTCCGGTGTACATTTATTTCAAAATGGCTATATAGGGAGAACAAGGAGAAGATGACACCGGAGACCAAGGAGAAGATGGGGGGGGGGAAGAGAAGATGAGGAAGGAAAGAGAAGAAGGAGAAGATGAGACAGGAGACCAAGGAGAAGATGAAGGAGGGAAGAGAGCAAGGAGAAGATGAGACAAGAGAACAAAGAGAAGATTAAACAGGAGAACAAGGAGAAGATGAGGCAAGAGAACAAAGAGAAGATGAAACAGGAGAACAAGGAGAAGATGAGACAAGAGAACAAGGAGAAGATGAGGCAAGAGAACAAAGAGAAGATTAAACAGGAGAACAAGACAATAAGGAGATGGCATTTAATACTTTCATAAAACTGAAAGACCAGCAGACAAGTGAATTCTCAGTAGTACTTAAGAACCGCTTCAGTGTCCTAAAAGACGAAGCAGAAATGTCCATACTAGAGTTCAGTAAAACACTACAGGAAACAGCAGAAGAGGTGCTGGAATATCAGAAATGGAGAAAAGAGGAATGGATATGCAAGACCACAAAGGCTAAAAGAACAAGTTTTAAGTATTTATGCACAAAAAGACAAAGAATCATGCCGTCAAGATAAACGTCAATACTATGACAACTTAGCAGAAGCAGTGGAGAAAGCAGCATATGCAAAATGACATGAAAACCATGTACAAAATCACAAAGCAGATGACAGGTAACTTCAGCACAAGATGTGAGAGTGCAATAAGGACACATAAGGGACAACTGGTCAGTGGAGAAAGAGAAAAAATTGAAAGATGGAAGGAACACTTTAACACCCTACTAAACAGAACACAAGCAGGACAAACAATAGACATACCTGAAGCAAAAACGGAACTAAACATCAATACAGGACCAATAACAATAAGTGAAGTAAAGGAGGCGATAAAGAAGCTAAAATCAGACAGGGCACCAGGTGAAGATGAAGTGACTGCTGAGATGTTGAAAGCAGAAGAAACAGAAATACCAAAACAACTCTGCCGGATATTACAACAAATTTGGAATCTAGAAAAACCTCAAGCGGAGTGGAAAACTGGGCTTATAGTAAAACTACCAAAGAAGGGTGACCTCAGAGATTGCGGGAACTAGAGAGGCATTACCCTACTGCCACTCACCAGTAAAGTATTTTGCAGAATAATCATCAACAGAATTGTACCAACACTTGAGGGAAAACTTTGGAAAGAGCAGGCAGGATTTAGGAAAGGAAGATCATGCATAGACCACATATTTGTACTTAGACAAATATTAGAGCAGGCAGATGAGTGGCATAGCACAACATATGCATTGTTTATAGATTTTGAGAAAGCCTTTAACAGTGTCAACAGAGATACACTGGAAAATCCTAAGATGGCATGGCCTCCCCCATAAGATGGTGAATGTAATCAAATCCCTATACGAGGGTTTTCAGTGCAAAGTGATCTGTGGAGAACATACCTCCAGCAGCTTTAGGGTACAAACAGGAGTGAAACAGGGATGTGTACTATCACCAACATTATTTATCTTGGCAGTAGACTGGTTAATGAAGGAGGCAACATCAGACAAACGCAGAGGATTACAATGGACCCTTGACACAGTGCTGGAGGACCTTGACTTTGCGGACGACATTTGTCTATTATCAAGCAGTCACAAAGGTGTGCAAGATAAAATAAACAAGCTAACTCAGAATGCAAATAACATAAGACTAACGATCAACATAGGAAAGATAAAGTTAATGAAGCAAAATGTGAACAACAGAAATGTACTCAGAGTAGATAGCAAGTTAGTGGAGGAAGTCAACAAATTTGTATATCTTGGTAGTAGAGTAGTAGAAAATGGAGACAGCACAGAGGACATCAACAGCAGACTTACTAGAGCAAACCAGGCTTTTGCAATGCTGCAGACTATATGGAAATCTAAAAAGCTAAGCATAAATATGAAAATCAAAAAAAAGGCAAAGGACAGGCATTTGTGGAAAACCCTTGCAGAAGCCCCATGTGCCCTGGGCACTTAAGGTTCAGAGAGAGAGAGAGAGAGATTTAATACTTTCATCAAGAATATAGTAGCGAACGAAGAAGAAGAATATAATTTTGTTCTGTAAGTTTGTAAAATACATTTTCCACATTCATTATCATACCATTTGTCATTCTTTTTGTTGTGTACAGATTATCATCACCGGTGGATCCTTGAAAGAGTCAAGACGTGCTTTAGATTTGGCAAAATCACATGGTGAGAGGAGATTGCTGATGAAAAGGATTCATTTTCATTTTGACATTGTTTCTATTATGCAAGAATTTGAGAACAAGAAATGTATATTCTTTTTTTTAATTTATAAAAAAAAAGTAGTACGTTTAAGTTTAAAATCTGACTTGAGTAAATCCAAAAGGCTGTGCTTGAAATATACTGGTGCTGGAAACAAAATAATAAAAGCTTATTGGATCACACGTATATAACCAATATTTGGAATAAGATTATACCTGTATAACCAATATTTGGATTAAGGTTATACCTATATTACCAATATTTGGAATAAGATTATGCCTGTATAACCAACTAAAACTGGCATTGATTGGGTACATGGGACCTAAATAGAAGATCTTGATTTTGCTGATGACTTAACTCTTATCAGTGACAGTATGAAATCGATGCAGGAAAAAACAGATTCCCTGTCTTCCTTGGCTAGCAAAATAGGTCTTGAAATTAACAAAGACAAAACAAAAATAATGAAACTTCTCATTAATCAAGAAGGAGAAATATATGTAGAAGGAACAGTTGTTGATGAAGGAAACCAATTTGCACACTTTGGCAGCTACATTGTCCAAGATGGTGACACCAGGAAGGAAGTTAGAATTGCAAAAGCAGCATTGTCCTTAAAAAATCTTGAGAACATATGGCATTCAAAAGTTACAAGCACAAAAACCATGTTAAGATTATTCAATTCAAATGTGATATCCACCCTCATTTATGCATGCGAAACCTGGAAATCAACTAAAGAAATAGACAAGAAATTAGACTCTTTTGAAAACAAATGCCTAAGGAAAATACTTGGTATAAAGTGGAACGAATTCAAGAACAATGTAGAGATAAGACAGATGAGCAAACAACAACCTGACTCATGTGTGATCAAAAAAAAGAAGATGGACATATGTAGGTCATGTGATGAGAAGAAACAATCAGAGAAATATACCAAAACAAGCTATCAAGTGGAGCACAACAGGCGGAAGAAAAAGAGGTCGACCACGTGAAACTCTAAAGAGGACATTGTTAAGAGAAGCCAGTTTAGTGGGCATAACATCCCTTGATGAGGTTGAAAGACTCGCCGAGAACAGGAAAACTTGGCAAGCAACTATGCGAGTCCTATGTGATGTTTAACGGCACGGGAAGGATGTGAGATGTATAACCAACATTTGGAATAAGATTATACTTATATAACCAATATTTGGAATGAGACCCTACCTTTGGCAGCAATATTTGGTATGAGATCAAACCTGTGAAATCAGTGTTTGGGAAAAGATCACACCTGTGTAACTAACTATTTTTAATATGATCAAGCCTATAAAGCCATATTTGGAATAAATTCAGATCTATAAAATAAAATATTTGGAATAGGATCAAACCTGTGAAATCAGATGTTCAGAAGAAAGGCAGTATAAACGGTATTTTGAAATAAGATAACTTGTGCATCTGTTGGAAGTAACATACATTATTGAACAGTGAATTTTTGTTGTTGTTCTGAGGGTGTGGTGAGTCTCACCACTTATGTGTTGCCCTACTTGCAGACAGTCTGTTCTGCACTGTTGGATGCCACCCAACTCGGTCGTTAGAGTTTGAGAATCAGGATCCAGACACGTACCTGCAGGAACTGATATCCCTGGCCAACAACAACAAGGACAAGGTTGTAGCCGTAGGCGAAATGGGTTTAGGTATGGTAAGAATGTCATTTATTGCGGTTCAGAGACTTCTTCTTCTGCATTCAGGTGTTGTTTGGTCATGCTGTATCTGCAGCTCCATCGCCTTGACTATGTCTGCCATCTTCTGCAAGCTTGAGTGGGAGCTCCATTGCTTTTCTGTCAGTTCATTTCCCTCAGGCCAGATATGTGCTCTGAGGTTTGAGCAAGTTGGACGTGTCTGCAAGATATTCTCAGGCATCTGGACACTAAAGTTGTAGGGACAATCGTTGATGTGTGACATTTTAAGACGATAGAGGTGACTTTGAAATTTGCAGATCCCTTTCTTAGATGGAAAATTATAATTTGCTGGTACTTCTGTAGAGAGACATAGGTTTAGTAAATGCTGAAGATGTGAGTTAAATTTTTCTTGGAGTGTCTTGTAACTGATTTAATAAGATTAAGTTTTTGGGTTCCTGGTCAGAAGTATCACCACAAGCCCTCTAGTCCTGTAGAGGTGGGCAGAAGCTGTTTGCAGAATGAGAACCTGATTATGTCAGTGAAGGTGTGAAGGAGCTGCAAGACTTGACTTTGACTTTTCTGATCCATGGGTTTACATTTTTTTTGTCACTCTTGTGCCAGATAGCGGATTGTGCAGTTCTTTTCAGTTCTTCATTATCTCTGTCCTGCTCGGCAGTTTCCATAGATTGTATATACCTGCCTCAGCTGTCTTCTAATATGATAAGAATCATCCTTATATTTCTTCTCACCCAGACGACTACATGTGTCACTGGAGAATATAAAAGTATTTTTCATTCTCGTGTCTTTTGTGTAGTTTTGCTTACGCCTACCAGGTAATTTTTAATGACATCTCTTGAGATCCCTGGTCTGATCTATTTTAGTTCAGTTTGTTAATTTATACATCTCAGGCCTTTAACAAATTAGCAAACACATGGAAATCTCCCATTCTGCATGTGAGCCTCAAGATCAGAATCTATAAGTTCTGGTGTACTCTCCATTCTGTTGTATGCAGCTGAAACATGGAGAATGAATCGAAGAATCAAAAGCAGATTGAGAGGATTTGAAGGAAGATGCCGTAGGAAAATTCTAAGAATACACTGGGAAGAACATGTGACAAATGAGGAAATAACCAAACGAACGGGCATTGAGAACATTATTAGAGAGATCAAAAGGCAGAGATGGAAATGACTGGGCCACATACTATGAATGGAAAGAACAAGACAGCCCAATATCGCCTTGACTTAAACATCTCAAGGAAAAAAGAAAGAAGGACAGGCCATAAAGAACATTGAGACGCACAATACAAGAAGAACTAACAGAAGTGGGAAAGACATGGTTTGAGGTATCCCGACTTGCTCAAGACAGGATTGACTGGGAAACCTTTGTTGATGTCTTATGCTCCATTTGGAAGCAGAGAGGACTGATGATGATGATTTACGCCAAAAGGAGCCTAATTGTTGTAGTGGTCAGTGTGGTTGTCTTTCATGGTGAGATGAGTGGTTTGAGTCTAGTCAGATGTTCTCACAGTCATCCAGGCTGTAGATATGATTGCCTCACTTCTCCTGGAACCGGGGAGGGAGGGAGGAGGAGTGAGCAAGAATGGTGCTGGCAGGTCAAGAGAAATATGGGTACTAAATCCACGTCTTTAGCTGCCTTTATGCCTTGTCCAGGCTGTGTGATTTTTTTTGTTATTTATTTATGTCAAGCACAACATTATGCAAAGCTCACTTATAATGTAATTTGTTCTGAATTAAAATTTTCTGTGTGTTTTCTTCTGATACTCATAAATACAGTGCTGATGGTTCTTTAAGCTACATAAATTTACCATAAACCTGGTAGGTTATTTATCATTGTACGTGTGTTACTGTAGTCAAAACAGCTGTAAAAATGGGTTTACTGACACTCATGTTTTAGAAAAGGAAGATCATTGTCATGGCAGAATTTATACTACTGACCTCAGCCCTATCTCTGATGAGAGCTGTGACACATGGGAAAAAAGAAGAGCTGTCACTTAATGGTAAATTATGATTAAGGTGTGAGATAGATTTACAGTAAAAAATGGCAGGGTCTTTATCGTGTATCATAAAAGTAAACTTTCAAGTTGTTGAATAAGTTTACATTTGTTATAACTTGCACTTGATGATGTCCATTTCTGTCCTTGTCAGATTTTGACAGGCTGCACTTTAGCCCCAAAGAAGTGCAGATAAAGTAAGTCGCATACTTTTATTTTTTTCAGAAATTTGATATTTTCTTATCAACATTTTGTATCAAAAACCATCAGTTCAGCCTCAGCTGTTATTTCTGGTACTATGCTAATGAATCAATGAATGTTAGAAAACGAGCCCTAAAATGCTATGTTGAACCTGTCTTGTTATATGGAAGTGAATCGTGGGACAATAGGCAGGTCTGCACAAAAATCATTGGAAGCAGCAGAAGTGTGGTTTAATACAAATCCCCTGGACGGCAAAAATAACTAATGAAGAATGTATGAGAAGAGCTGGAGGGACAAAAAAAATCTTGTAAAAAAAAATAAGAGGGAGACAATGTTCTTTCATAGGGCATGCAATGAGAAGAGGGGGCATTGAAAATATTATAACAACAGGAAGAATAGAAGGAATAAGATCAAGAGGAAGATCAAGAGAAATTATACTGGACAGTCTGATGGGATGGTGTGAGAGGAGATCACCAACTGAACTGATGGCCTGCATGAAGGATCATGTATTCTGGAGAAGCATAATAACCAATGCCAGTCGACACGTCACCTGATGATGATGATTATGATCCTAATGTTCCGTTGTTAATTTCTTTCAGGTACTTTGAGAAACAGATAGATCTTATCAGTGCCACAAATCTTCCTGTTTTTCTTCATAGTCGGGCAGCACATGCTGAGTTCTTGTCAATAATCACACGACACAGGGATAGCATTCCAGGTGGAGTGGTAAGCTCTGAGTGTGCAAAGTGGCAGTAACGTGAATGTATGCTCTGATTTCCTCTTACGATGACTGTGTGTGATTGCCATTCTTTATCTGAGTACAAATTCGTTTTACTGTGGGATATTTACCTTCAAGATCCTGCTGTCTTACAACCTGTGCAGAGCTGCGAAGGAGACATAACATCATTAATAGATGTGTCTCTCTCGCAAAGACAACCGAGTGAAAAATGAAACGACATGAAGCTGCTCAAAATGTGAGCCAATTCCAACTTGTAGGCAGAATTAACAAATAAGTTTCCACTGTGTTATTGTTGTTTTAAAATGTTTATAGCAGTTCTGCCAACCTGAAATCGTAGGGAGATAGAAGAACTTGAATGAAAAATTCTTTCATTTTAAAGGAAAAAATAAAAACCAGGAAAAATAGGTGTCCTGAAAGCATTAGTTGGGACAGTTAATTTTTTATTTAAAAAACCAGGACTGTCCTGGAAAATAAGGATGTCTGGTAACCCTAACCATAACCTACTCTTAGTCTGATACAAAGCTTGTGTTCCAACACCTTCCCAACCTGGGCTTCTACGTACATCCTTCTCATGGTCTCAAGAAAATAGAACAAAATAGTTCTTTGGAAGATGCAGCTACTCCACAGTCATGGTCCTGATTTGTCTTTGTAATTTTTCCAGATGCAGTGAGACCAGACATTTTTAATCCTGAACTTGGTAATAGTAGCTGATGATGATGGTCAACAATTGCAACTTTTTTTTTATTGTTTCCTGTCATGTACACACAAAAAAATATAATTCAAAGTAATTTTGCACATAATATTCCATGCAGGCTAACTTCTACTGAATGTTATTTTCAGCAGCTTTTGTAATTTTGTATGTAACATTTATTGTTTTTAACAGAAGTTATCTTTTCTATTGTTTGCTTTCTAATTTCTTATTGTTATTTTTCATATGTGTTTTCTGTAATTCTTTTCAAACATTTCATCAGCTTTGCCTGAACTCTTTGTATGTTAGTAGTGGTAGTCAAAGATTCACACGCATAAAGGAAGATCAACAATATTATGTTAGAAACATAAAAGATCAACATTAGGATAGTAGCAGTAGGATGATCTGTCACTGTGTATAGGTGCAGTTTTACAGCTTTACATGTGAGCAAGCTTCTGTCTTTATCTTTTGTCTTAGGTACATTCATTCACAGGCACAAAGGAGGAAGCAGCTGCACTTCTAGAACTGGGATTTTACATTGGAATAAATGGCTGGTGAGTCTCTTCTATAACCAGTGTTAAGCTTTGGGTGAATATTTTCCTGTCAACTAACCTTTTTGCTATAGCCATCTCTAACACTGCTGACACCCTCAGCATTCCACTGCATTATTTTAAGTTCTTGCTTTTTGGCTGTTTTCTTCTGTTGTATTTTTTGGCCAGTAGCTCTACTCTCATGTCTCCTGACTCCACAAAACGAACTGAGAGGACCTCCAGTAGCATTGGGTGGACCCTTTCAAGGCAGGGGGCCCGGCACTCCACCTGCCTGGTTAGTCTTCACAGGGCGAGCACCATGTTTGAAAACTGCAGATAGAGACATTTCATTAGCGATAATGCGTGTTACCCTGATTTTTGCGATGCGCCTTTTGGCTGGGTAACTCCAACTTCAGCACCTTTCCTTGCTAGGGCAGACTGTGGTCTTGCTTGGACAGCCATGAAGACAGTGTGGCTGGCCTGGCCAAAACTTTGTTTTCCATCCTCTGGTGGCTGTACTTAAGCCCCTTCTCCATGTCAGATGGTTTTGAGACAGTTCCACAAAGACACTCTGACTTTGAGATGAGGAATCTGATGAGTGCTTCAACGATATCCATTCCCCGCCACCTATAGTCTACTGGCTCTGTTTTGTTTACATCATTCTGATAGCCGTTGTTGTAAAGACCCATAGGCTTGTCACGTCCTGGATTCATTGGTTTCACACCAGACTTCCCTGATCCCCACCAGAGATCTCCATGTCCCCATCTGTCCACTAACCTGACATTACATTTTACAAAAATAACAGTTACAATTAGTGTTGATTGCTACAAGTTTCTGGGCTACAGATGTAGGTCAGAGTTTTTAAGCAAACAGATCTATGTTCCCTGTCTCACAAACACTATGTTAAGATAAGTGTGCTCTTAACACAGTTGTTCCCAGGGGAATTTTCCTGTCAGAAATTACCCACACTTAGCCATCCATATGCAGTGATGTAAGATAGCGGTAGAATACAGTAAAATCTCATCATAGCGGACTTCAGGGGGATTGGCAGAAGAGTCATTGTTTTTTTTCCTGAGCTCTATTACATCCAGAGTAAAATACATGTATAGAAGTGCAACAGTGAACTGCAAACTTGGTCCTTTAATACCAAAGCTCTGTAATAAACGGGGTCCTTTATAATGGGATTTTACCATATACAGATATGGTGAACGTGGTTATAATGGACTAATGGAGAGGAGGGAGAGGGTGTCTGTAATAACTGATTGCCCGTAGTAACCAGGTGACATGAATATAGTATATCTCTCTGAGCAGAAAAGCTAATATACCCATACAAAACACACTAAAAACAATAACTGAGGGAGTGAGTGAGTGAGCTTAGTTTATTAGTTGGCTCCTCCCCAACTTAAGAGGTTATGTGGCAGGAGAATCCTCTTAGTTAAGCCCTGCCACTGAGTGCTGGTTGTAATGTGTGTGCTCTTGCTTACGTTACGTGCTCGTAGTATCACCTTCACAATGCCACATTTAAACTGGCTTCAGTTTGTGCTCCCTGGGGTTGAATAAAGTTGTATTAACATTGAATCCATAAATCCTGAGAAGCCGTGACATTGAATCTATAAATCCTGAGAAGCCATGACATTGAATCTATAAATCCTGAGAAGCCATGACACTGAGTCTATAAATCATGAGAAGCCATGATATTGAATCTGTAAATCACGAGAAGCCATGACATTGAATCTATAAATCATGAGAAGCCATGATATTGAATCTATAAATCATGAGAAGCCATGATATTGAATCTATAAATCATAAGAAGCCATGACATTGAATCTTTAAATCCTGAGAAACCATGACACTACATCTATAAACCCTGGGGAAACTGTGGCATTGCATCTATAAACCCTAGGAAACTGTGGCATTGCATCTATAAACTCTGGAAAACCATGGCATTGCATCTATAAACCATGGGAAACTGTGGCATTGCATCTATAAACCCTAGGAAACTGTGGCATTGCATCTATAAACTCTGGAAAACCATGACATTGCATCTATAAACCCTGGGAAACTGTGACCTAGAACTTCTATTAGAGAGTATAACAATATACTTCTGGGGATGACAGGGCATACATTATTCTGGAATCCATGGCTTTTATGCACTAGTTGGTACCTCATTCCTCAGTCTTTTATTATTTTCACTTCTTTCAAATATTAGCCATCACTTCCTCTTTTCTTTTTCACGCGCATTTAGTGAAAATGCGTGGTACCCTGATTTTTTTTAGGTTCACCTTCTGGCTGGGTACCTCCGACTTCAGCACCTTTCCTTGCTAGGGCAGACTGTGGTTTTGATATGACTGCAATGAAGACAGTGGTGTTGGCTGGCCTGGCCAAAACTTTAAATTGCAGTCTCTACTTAAGCCCCTTCTCCACGTCACGACCAGTGGCTTTGAGACAGTTCCACAGAGACACTCCAGCTTTGGGATGAGGAATCCGATGAGTGCTTCAGCGCTATCCATTCCCCGCCACCTATAGTCTGCTGGCTCTGTTTTGTTTACCTCAATCTGATAACCATAGTTGTAGAGACCTATAGGCTTGACATGTCCTGAATTCATCAGATTTTCCTCATGCCCACAGTGATCTCTGTGTCCCCGTCCGCCAACCAACCTAACATTACATTTGACAAAAATGACATTTACAAATTAGTGTAGATTGCTACAGGTTTCTGGGCTACAGAAGTAGGTCAGAGCTTTTAAGCAATCAGATCTGATCTGTCTCACAAAGACTACGTGAGGTGATAAGCGTGTTCTTAACACAGTTGTTCCCAGGGGGAACTTCCTCTTTTCAGTCTAGATTTTTTTTTCTAGAATTGGTCATTGTTATTTCACATAAAGCCGTAACGGTTTGTTTACATTAGTTTGTTCAGATATTCATGTTTATAAAAATTCTTTTCTCATGCCAGGTCTCCACTTTTATTGAATTTTTTTCTTTTAGGGAACTGGTTAAATCACGTTTGTGATCGGAGTTTGTTGTTGTTGATGTTGTACCTAAGACTCCGCCGCAGTGGCAGGGTTCAACAGCCCTCTCCTGGTGCAGTCCGTATTGTTAGTTTTGTGAAAGTGTATCCTTATGAGCATAACTTATTTCCCTTTTCAAACAAATTATGTCTTCAGCTTCCAGCACAAAACAAAGGTTTTGAAAGCCGACTGAGACATGATGGTGGAAGACTGCGGACTGTATGAAGAGTTGAGGAAGAAGTTGTGGCCCTTGCCAGCCTTGGTGGAGGAAGAGCTATTTGGAGAGATCATATCCCTGGAAGTGAAGTTTATAATCTGAGCTCAAAATCAACATCTGAGAGAGGACAAAGGAAAAATAAACCTTCTAACATTTTTTGGACAAAGCATTGGTCATATTCTACTTTCCTAGACTCAGCTCCATGTCCTGTGGCATTTGAATGCGGAAGGTATGCAAAGTGTTAGTGCCCTCACATTTCTAGGCTACTACAGCATTTTGGAGGTAGGGATGCCAGCACCTGTGCTCACTGACCTTGTTTTCCTAGGGAAAACCCCAGGTACCTCATTTTTGGAGGCTGGGTTGATCTCAGTACCAGCCAGTTCAAAAAAATTCTGAGTGCAAAATTGAACCAAAGACCTTCTGATTAACAGGCAGGTGCACTAACCATTACACCACCCCACATCATATGAAGGGGGAAAATTTTGTTTTGTAAAGTAATGAACAGAACAATAAGAAACATTAAAGTGGATGAAATGGGCATATTATGTCAAATTACCTGCCTAATTTTCATTTTTAATCTGCCCTATATACTCTCCTCTTTCACATTTTTTTAAAAATTCTAATTTTACAGGTATTACTCTACCAAAGATCACTTTTTTGAGGTGATTGTCTCTCAGGATTTTCGTTTTGTTTCAGTTCACTTAAAACCCAAGATAACCTGGATGTGATGTGTTCTATACCCAGTAACAGACTTATGATTGAAACAGGTGATAATTTGTTGTATTATTCTTCTCCTTTCTCTGTGATGTGTTCTATACCCAGTAACAGACTTATTATTGAAACAGGTGATAATTTATTCTATCTCTTTCTCTGTGATGTGTTCTGTACCCAGTAACAGACTTATGATTGTAACAGGTGATAATTTGTCCTGCTTTTTGTACATTTGGCTCTGTAATGTGTTTAAAAACAGTATAAACAAATATTGTAATCAGTGCTTTGACACAGTATCTGAAAAAAAGACATAAACCATAATTAGGTGTTGATTTCCAACCTTGCATGCAGATGTAATGAAGCAGAATGTAAGTTCAGGTGGGAATTAATCACGCTTTTAAAAACTTTTTCTTATAATCAGTGGCTAGAATGTTAGATGGCTGCACTGAGCAGAGTTGTTCCCAAACTTCTTTCCTACACTTGCCTCCCAGACCACATCTCCGTCTTCCCTCAAAACTGTTTACATTCAGCTGATTCTGACACTTTCTCTTCCTCCATTTTTCCTCACTGCCCCCCTGAATCCACCCGCTGCCCACCATAAGGACCAGTGATTTAGCAATTCTCATCGATACTTATTTGTTTGTTAAAGATGTCATAAGTGTTAGCGCTCAAGATTATCTATCTTATGCTGCCTCTTTCAGTTGATTAGCATTTTCATATATTTCTCTCATTTGTCTACTTGTTTTTGTTTTTCTCTTGATTTTTTCCAGTGATTAGGGTTTCTGACTTTTGTCTTCTCATTTCATGTGCAAAGAATCTTTCGATTTTCATAATAGTATATCATTGATGTTTTCTGCCATTGTTGCGTGTCAGGGTTTCCCTAAAGTTTGTCATAAATTTTTTTTTTCCTGTCCTGGAAATAGATTGCCCTTATTGTGAGGTTAGACCAGCACATGCTGGGCACAAGTTTGTGAAGACGCAGTTTGAATCCAAGAGGAAAGAAAAATTTAATCCAGATTTCTGTGTCAAGTCAAGGAATGAACCTTGTACAATTGTGTGAGTATGCTAGTAGATGAATTACTTATAGATACATAATCGGTATTTTAATCAGTTCTTTATCCAACATGTAATACAGGTTAGTGTGAAATTTAGTTTTTTTGAAAATACGTGTGGATTTGCAATGCAATAATCCTGATATCTCCACAAATCTTATATCCTTCCCTTGCCGTTAAACGTCACATAGAGCTTGCAAGATAGTTCACCAATTTTTCCTGTTTTCGGCGAGTCTTTCAACCTCATCACAGGATTCTGTGCCTATTAATTTGGCCTCTCTTAACAATGTCCTCTTTATAGTTTCACGTAGTCTGCCTCTTTTTCTTTGGCCTGTTGTGTTCCACTTGATAGCTTGTTTTGGGATTCCCGGATCGTTTCTTCTCATCACATGACTGACATATGTCCATCTCCTTTTCCTGATCACCCATGAGACTGGTTGTTGTTCAGTTATCTGTATTATCTCTGCATTGTTCTTGAATTCATTTCACTGGATGCCGAGTATTTTCCTTAGGCATTTGTTTTCAAAAGAGTCTAATTTCCTGTCTATTTCTTTAGTTGTTTTCCAGCTTTCGCATGCATAAATGAGGGTAGATATTACACTTAAATTGAATAGTCTTAACTTGGTTTTTGTCTCCACAAATACACATACATTATTCTATTAGATTTTGCATGTAATGCTTAGCATAACACAGTAAATAATTTTATTCTGTAAATACTTGTGTAAGGAAACTCAAAACCTTTTGCAAGGCTGAAAGCAAAAATAATAATTCTGCTCCACAAGTCTCTTCTCCAAAGAATGGGTAAATTCATTCTTGAGTTAGCTAATGTATGAAGCAGTGGTTTGCCTGTCCTCATGCCACAAAAGATCTGTGGGTGTAAGTTTAAGAGGAGCAATGTTCACCCTAAGCTGAGTGGGTGAGCAGTTGCTAACACATTTTCTTTTTGTTTTGCTTTGCTAATAAATTTTTCATGTCACTTAGTAAAGACGCTGACTTTGAGTTATTCATATTCAAATTCAGACTTGCTGCTCGTAAGTTGTCAGATTACATAAATTACCACTCATGCAAAAATATTTTGCATCAGCCAGATCATTAATCCTTAGAGGGAACTTGTAGGGGAGGGTTATAAAGAAGTGATTTTATTAGTTTTAGAAGCAATAATTTCCCCTTAAACTGATAGAAATTTATTAATCATGTTTTGTAAGTTGATGATTCCTGCTACACAGAGTGAAATCTAGTTGGATTATGAAGACACCTTATCTTCTTTATGCCTAAATAACAAAGAACTTGTACGAACTCCCTGTAACTGCGAGCTGTTGTTCTTTGCAGCCGATTCTGTAGAGATGTTGAGCCACTGCATTGTATTGGCATGGGGAACGGGTTATGGCGGCTACTTTTTCAGTCCCAGAGTACAGCTAAAAAGCAGGGGCTTTGCAGTGCTTCTTTACCAGACTCCACCACCACGGGGACTATGGCGATCCCTGCCCCATTAGCCAGGCTATGCCTGTTACCGGGGGTGCCACGGAGAGGTGGGACAGGGTCTTGGTCAGCTATGGGTCGCTGATTAACTTATGGGGTGTCTTCATCCCCAAATAACAAAGAAAAAAACCCCTTATTTTTCTGTCTTAATAGTTGCATCCTGCCTTTAGATCACACCAGCTTTTTTCCCCCCCTCAGAGAATGTAGATTCATATGAAGCAATAATTAATTTGCCTTTTTTTTTTACTCTAAATATTTCATTTCTTCATATATCCTTATCTATTAAATTCACATAATCTCCTTCTGTTTGAATCTTACAGGCAAGTGCTGGAAGTTATGAGTGGGGCCAGAGGTGAAGATAAACAAGAACTGGCTGATGTAATGTACCAGAATACATTAGACTTATTCTTCAAAGAAAGTAGTAAAACCTCATGATGAAGTTTGTAACTATAAGTATACAGATGTGAGAGGAGTATAAGTTTTAATGCTATCTTCTGTATTTTTCTAGATCAGGGGTTTCCAGACTGGGTGATACTTAGCTCAGCAAGAGGATGATGGGAAGATCCAGGGAGGTGATGAGGGAAAAGTGAATAAAAATGAAAAACTGAGGGGGATGCTGTTGGTATGACCTAGGAAGCAAGGAGTAAAGGTAATCCTGTCATGCCTTCGAGGCACATTGGGATGTGGTGTTAGCGTCCATATTTTCCTCGACCTGTCAGCACACTAGAGGGTGATAAGGTCAGTATCACGCATGGCCACCTTTCCTTCCCCGACACCAGAAGAAGCCGGGTACCCATTTCTACAACTGGGTGACGGGACCACCTCTGGCCAGATTTGAACCACCCGACCTTCATCATGAGAGACCGGCGCACTGACCACTTCGCCATTCAGACACCCAGGAAGCCAGGGTGGCACCCCAAAAAAAAAAGTTTGGTAGTCTAGAGATAATTACTTTGCAAAAGAATCCTTGGAAGACTGAGCAAATCTGTAGGCATGATACCAGTGAGAATCATCCTCATCATGTGCCTTGCTTGGAAGTGTTGGTGACCATGTCTCTCCACAGTTTCTGATCTCTCATGTTATTCATCAGTTCTGTTGTTGTGCCTCTTCCATGCTGTTTTGTCAAGCCATCTAAGATTTTCTCGCTTGGTCTGCCTAGTGACTTCAGCAGTGAGACTGGAGAGAGAAAAACACTGAAGGAATAGTTTATACAGGTCTGCACAAACTTTCCAGGCTATGAATTTCATGGACAGGAAAGAAAGTAAAGAATTACAAATTAACTAAAACTGAAAGGATTCATTCATTCATTTGCATGTCCCTTGTGGAATTTTGCCTCCCTAATAGCAGTCCTGTAGGCCTCTTGGTTGTGAGCAAGATGGCCTGCTGCTGATGCATCTATACTGAAAGGATATATAATGGGAAAACATAAGAATCAGATAACTGAAATATTTTGGCCACATCTGAAGGCGTAACAAAATGAAAATAACGACCAATCCATTTCCAGCAGTAGTCGCCCTGAGCCGTTGAGAGTAAGACTTATTCTGGTAACCTGAATATGTTTTTGACAAGTTCACGTTTTGCTAAACGAATGAAAGGAGTCAAGTATTTCTGTTAGCTCTAGAACAGTTGTCCCAAAGGTTATTCAGACCTGGTTCCTCTCCTCTCAGTTTATAGCAGCCTAAAAAGTTTGCATAAGTGGTTGTCATGTCCCTGCCATCCCCCTTGTCTACCTCCTGGAGGTGCTAGTGCCCTTTTTTGAGAACCTCAGCTCTAGAAATATGCCTGGGGAGATCACATAACTTCCATAAATTACGTAATAATATGTGGTGGTTCATATGTCATTGGCAGTTAAAAAGAATACTTTTTTTTTTAATTCTAAATTTCTAGATTGTAATTATATTTGAAATTAATGTATATCATGAATGACCTAAAATTATAGTGTGTGGGAAGAACTTGACTGCAGGAATGTGTTTTAAAATGTGTATTAAACTTATGTTTGGCATTCTTACATTTGTGGTTGATTTTGTGTTTTCTCTTGTTTATTTGGTAAGAGTGCATTGCATCATAATCCTTTGGGGGGTTGGGCAAAGAGGATTTGTGAAGTTCAGTTGAAGTTTTAATCCAAAATCGGTAGACTAGGTTTATAACGTTACTTATAAATATGCCAGTCAGGTCTGTTTGTTGTGCTTCTCTACAGAGTTAGTTTTCTTCAAAATAGCAACATTTCCACTAAGATCATTTTAAAACTTTGAGTGTTTCTGAACATGCGGTGATGAAAGATGAGAGTATGGGACACACATTTTAATAAAAGGCGACATTTAAGCATCCCAAATGAAGTTATATGATTCACAGAACAGATCCTTAAAATATGGGACTGTCCCATTTTAATACAGCGTGGTTGGTCACTTTAGTCTTTAATGCTGACATTACCTTATTCTTTCGTGTTCAGTTTCATATGCTCCCCACCCCCTCTTCCCCAAACCAGACAGTAAGAAGACAGGTCACCTGTGTGAAGCTCAGGCAGTAGGAAGCCTTCATGTAATGCCTCCAGAACTTCATATCTATTCTCTTTCCTTGGAGGCTTTGGGCTCTGAAGAATCATGTAAAAATGTAGATGACAAGAGAGAAGAGAAGTACAGGCATGAAAGGGACACTACCATTTATTTGGGAATGAATCATCGCTAGGCTGTATGGGGGTTCAGTTCACAGTTATTGTCTTTTTTTTTTGTTTTTCTCCTTCTTTCATGTCAAAAGTGCCTTGTCTACAATTTTTCAACACTGATCATGCATATTTTGCTCTCTCATGTTCGTAAGCACAAGGACAAGGTTCATTGATTCCAGTTTGATGAACCAAGTGTAGAGCAGTGGTTATCAACATCCCAGGTCCCTGCCCTCCCATTTCAACCCAGGCTGACCCCCCCCCCCCCCAAATAGCCTCCAGTATCATCATCCAGAAAAGGATTTTTGCCAGTATACACTCTCTAATGGAAAATATTCCTCCCCTTCTTATTCATCTTCATACACTTCATTGGCGATGATGCGTGGAACCCTGATTTTTTAGATTCACCTTTTGGCTGAGTTCCTCCAACTTCAGCACCTTTCCTTGCTAGGGCAGATTGGTCTTGCTCAGACTGCCATGAAGACAGTGGTGTAGGCTGGCCAGGCCAAAATTTTTTTTTCCAGCCTCTGGTGGCTGTACTTAAGCCCCTTCTCCACATCAGATCTAACATGCAACACTGGCTGGCCAGACGGCTTTGAAGACAGTACCACAGAGATGCTCTGACCTTGGGACGAGGAATCCAATGCATGCTTCAGCAATATCCATTCCCCGCCACCTATAGTCTGCTGGCTCTGTTTTGTTTACATCATTCTGATAGCCATTGTTGTAAAGACATTCTGGGTTCATTGGTTTCTCCTCAGATTTTCCTCATCCCCGCCGGTGATCTCCATGTCCCCGTCCCTCCACCAACCTGACATTACATTTTAGAAAAATAACAATTACAATTAGTGTTGATTGCTACAGGTTTCCGGGCTACAGAAGTAGGTCATAGTTTTTAAGCAAACAGATCTGATGTTCCCTGTCTCACAGAGACCGTGTTAAGATAAGTGTGCTCTTAACACAGTTGCTCCCAGGGAGATCCCTCCCCTCAGACTTGGAACTCCTTCCCATAGAGCCATCTGCCTCCATGTTGAGAATCAGTTGCATGGTGAGCATATTTGCTGGATGCATTCTGGGGACTGTCATGGCACATACAGTGTGTGGTCTGAGCAGGTTTCACTTTATATAGATGAATTTATAGTCAGTGTGTTGTTTGTATTATGATATTACCACCTGACCAACAAAGTAGGGATCAGCATAAGAGAGGAGGAGGAGGTCTTCTAAACAGGGAGGATAAATGGGTAGAGAAGCAGAAGGAGGCTGAGAGAGGGGGTAATGAGCTGTCTTCACTATAAAAAGCTTACCAGTCACTTTCATGTACGGGGGACTGGGTAGTGGAGTCTGATAAAGAAGTATTGCACAGTCCTTGCTTTTTAGTTCCACTCGCAGAATGAAAAAATGGCCGCCATAACCCACCCCCAAACTGACACGCTGCTGTCCCCCAACTCTGACTGCAAAGAGTACCAGTTCGCAATTCCAGGGAGATTGAAGAAGAAGAAGAAAACTATACAGAGATGCATGCTGATTCAAATCACAGAATACTGATAAAAGAAAATGGTTTCCATATGAAATAATTGTTAGCCATTACACATGTAAGCTCGCTGAGCATAGCTAAATTAGTGACAAATGTAAGTCTTATCTTATATGACTTACTTGTTAAAAAAAAAAAAAAAAGGTAAAGGTAAAATTTCCGTTTCCGTGCCATTAAGACATATTGGGGATACAGTGTAAGGCTCAGAAATTATGAGAATGCTGGAAGACATCAACATAGATGGGAAAGATCTGAAACTCATCAAAAACATATACTGGCAGCAATCAAGGTTGAGAACCAAATAGGAGCATTCCAAGACATAAAATTGGGAGGGAGATAAGGATGTGTTCTATCTCCTGACCTCTTTTCCTTGTAGAGCGAAAACATACTGAGAAATATAGAGAGCTTGCCATGAATATCAAATGGCGGGTACAACCTTAACAACTTAAGATATGCAGACGACACAGTTCTAATTGCTAAAAGTGAAGGGGAGCTACAGGCTGTTCTGGACATTGTGGTTTGTGAAAGTAAAAGTAACGGTCCAGCTTGAATAAAAAGAAGACTGAAGTGATGGTCACAGAAAAGAATATCACCAAAATGTAACATTACATCAATGGCACAGAACTGAAACAAGCTGATAGATTCAAGTACTTAGGAACAATTATAACAGCTGATGGGAAATCTCACAATGAAATAAAAAGCAGACGTACTCAGGCCAAGTTAGCATTCCATAAAATGAGAAACATCTTGTGCAACAGATCCATATCAATGGAAACAAGATTCCGAGTACTTAAATGTTACATCGAGCCAATTTTGTTCTATGGATGTGAAGCATGGTCCATGAATAAGAGAGTAGAGCAAGAAATGGAAGCCATGGAAATGTGGTTCATAAGAAGGATGTTGAAGGTACCATGAACAGCTAAGAAAACCAACGAAGAAGTCTTAAGAGAGGCTGGACTTAAAAGGCAAATTACAGCAAAGATCAGGAGACAAGCGAGATTTGTAGGACATTTTCTGAGAATAGGAAAATTGGAACACACTGTGGCAACTGGAAAAGTTGAGGGAAGAAGAGACAGAGGAAGACAGAAAGAGAAATTACTGGATGGGCTGTCAGTGTGGCTAGGAAGAAAGTCACCGGTGGATCTCATAACCAAGTCTAAAGACGGGAAATTGTGGAGAGAAATGATCACCTACGCCACGCAGCACGGAGCATGGTTGATTGATTGGTGTAAGGCCCATATTTACATGATCTTCGGCATATGAAAGAATGATGTGGTCAGTATTGCATCTGGCAGCATTTACCTTCCCAGATGGTACCCATTTTTAGAGCCTGGTACACCCCGGGGTGTATAAGAAACAAAAATCCCACTGCTGGGACTGAACCTGGTACTGCTGGATTAGTAAATCGAGCCCCTAGCCACTCAGTTAAACAGGCCCTCCCTGGGGCCCCGTAATGGATGATAAAAGAAAACTAGGTAGGGAAAGTTTTTTCACCAACTTACAAAATATCCCCTGAATGCCCAATCTACTTTTACCTTCTTTACATATAAACATTATATGCACAGAACGTTAATTTTGCTGTTAAAAAAAAAAAAAATAAAAAATCAGCTATAACTTTTTTCCCTTGAATTCATTCATTCCTTTGCATGTCCCTTGCGGAACTTTGCCTCCCAAACAGCACTCCTGTAGGCCTCTCGGTTGTGAGCAAGATGGCCTGCTGCTGCTGCATCCATTTCCAGATCATCAACGATGTCTTGCAGCCATCTTCGTTTCGGTCTTCCTCTTTTTCTTTTTCCAATTATGTATCCTTCCAATACGGTCTTCTCTAAATTATCATGACGTTTAATGTGTCCAAAATATTTCAGTTTTCTCTCAGTAGAACTAGAAAATATCAACCTATAAAACAAGGGGTGTGACAAGGATGTGTACTATTTCCAGATCTTTTTTTCTCTGTATAGCGAGAATATTCTAAGAACGATCATCACAGAACCAGGCATTAAAAATTGGAGGATACAATATTAACAACCTTCGGTATACTGACGACACAGTACTGATAGCTGAGAACCAACAAGACCTGCAAAATCTCTTGGATAAAGTCGCCAAAGAAAGTGAACAGAAAGGTCTTACTTTGAACATCAAAAAGGTTCTAAGGACTGTTATTGCCGGAGGTAGGGTGAAGAATTCGATCTCCACTCCAACGGCGTGCGTCTCTAACAGCCTCTGGCAGTCAAGTCCAGCTCCTGCCGTGGCAGAACTGTTTAAACTGACAGGAGAAGGGGCGAGGGCGAATATCTGGCGCCTGAAAACCAGATACTTAGGGTAAATGAGTGGCACGTTTGGTAGCTAATCTGCCGCTGTTGCGAGATTCTTCAGCTGCCGTGCGTGGAGCGGTGCTCCTCCCGGCCAATGAAGAAAGATGCAAATGGGGTTGCCGCGCAGCACTACTGCGGAAAAGGTGGTAGACATGATAAAGCGAAGCAAACAGTCAAATCACAGCACCTCTGGTCTGGAGGTTGGCCACGTCCTGAGTGCAGTCATACTGGGTGAAATGCATGAACCGGCTTGTCCCAGAGGTTAAGACACTGCTGGCGAGACTCTTCGAATGCCGCGCGTGGTGTGAAGCTCCTCCCGGTCAAGGAAGAAAATGCGGAAAATAAATAAAGGTTGCTGTGCGGTGCCGATGTGAAAAGGTGGTGGAAAGGATAAAGTGAAGTTTAATCGGCATGTCCAGTAGTATCGCGCGAGAGCTACACATACCACGGCGCCTCTGCTCTAGAGGCCGGCCACGTCCGAAATACACCTATACTGGTGAATTTTGCCTAAACCGGTTCACACCAGGGATGAATCTTGAAGGCTACGCATGGCACAGTACCTCTGCTCTAGAGGTCGGTCACGTCCCAAACACGCCTATACTGGGATAATATGCTTAAACCGGCTCAAACCAGGGGTGGAAATCACTAGTGGCGAGGATTCGTCCTCTTGAACAAAAGCTCCATCCTGGTCACAACTAGGAAGGGTAGCGGCCACGACCGCAAAATGACACTGGACCAGTGCAGTCTATATAGACAACCACCTCTCACCCGGCGGGGATGTCTGCGTATCCTAATCACGCTGAGGTTTTCCGGTGAGAAGGTCCAACTCTGGCCTGGGTGGGCTACCGCCTCTCACCCAGCGGGGATGCAATGATATCCTAAACACGTCGAGGTCTTCCGGTGAGAAAGTCCAACTCTAGACTAAACTGGTGCAACGAAAACCACGGTGTCATGCAATCCGCTTCAGAGACCCACCAAACACAGGCTAAAGCCCTGCGACACTCTGAACCCCTTGTGGTCCTCTCGGGGATCTCGTGTGGTCCTTTCGGAGACCACACATGAGACCACAGGACCTAACGAGGACCACAGGCGTAAATTCAGTAGGATCACAGAGCGGTTTTGGTGGTAGAAGCGAACGAAGAAGAAGAAGAAGAACATCAAAAAGACAGAGACTATGATTATATCCAAGAAACAGAATACACCAACACGCAGTTTAAAATTAAACGGAACTATTGTAAAGCAGGTGCAGAAATTCAAATACCTTGGAGGAGAAATAACTTAGATGAGAAATGCAAAACAGAAATTAGGAACAGAATAGCCCAAGCAAAGATTGCATTTCAGAGAATGAGAAACATATTATCCAACACATCCTTATCAATGAATGTTAGAAAACGAGTCCTAAAATGCTATATTGATCCTGTCTTGTTATATGTAAGTGAATCATGGACAATAGGCAGGTCTGCACAAAAATCATTGGAAGCAGCAGAAATGTGGTTTATTAGAAGAATGTTGCGAATCCCCTGGACAGCAAAAATAACTAACGAAGAATGTATGAGAAGAGCTGGAGAGACAAAAAAAAATCTTGTCAAAAAAAAAAAAAAAAAAATAAGAGAGACTTTCATAGGACATGCAATGAGAAGAAGGGACATTGAAAATATTATAACAACAGGAAAAATAGAAGGAAGAGGATCCAGAGGAAGACCAAGAGAAATGATACTGGGCAGTCTGACGGGATGGTGTGAGAGGAGATCACCAACTGAACTGATGGCCTGCAAGAAGGATCGTGTACTCTTATCTTATATATCTTATATCCTTCCCGTGCCGTTAGACGTCACATAGGGCTCGCAAAGTAGTTCGCCAATTTTTCCTGTCTTCGGTGAGTCTTTCAACCTCATCAAAGGATTTTATGCCTGTTAACTTGGCCTCTCTTAATAATGTTCTCTTCAGAGTTTCACGCGGTCTGCCCCTTTTTCTTCGGCCTGTTGTGTTCCACTTGATAGCTTGTGGTTCTGTGTACTCTGGAGAAGCATAATAGCCAACGCCAGTCGGCACGGCACCTGATGATGATGAATGCTCTCTCTCTCTCTCTGGTCCATGCCAATCAGGCGTTGGTCGCCACTGACTCCCACAGCCATCTACCCTTTGCTCTTTATATAAAGGATGTATGCTGAACCGTGTTGCATGCCACTCTTTTAGTTCGTCAAGTATCTTTGTCTTCCTCTGTCCCTCCAGTGTTTCTGTTGTCACTAGGTGTTCCAGTTTGTCTCTTCTCAAAACACAATCTACAAATCTGGACTGTTGTGCTCTGAATTTTGTCATAGTTTCTTTTGTGCCCAGCTTCATTTAAAATTTCTTCGTTTGTTTTCTTGACTATCTGTGATATCCTCATTCTTCCTAGGAACCACAACTCCTCTGCTTCCGGTAGATTCTGCGCTAGTTGGGGTCACGTGACATGACACCGCGTTAGGCTATAAATAGACACCGAGCAAAAATAAAAAAACAAAAGTAAAACTGTAGTCATTATTGTTTAATTTAAATATTTTTTGAATTGATTGATTTTGCTATGTAGATATTTGTTAACTTTTATTATTAACAAAATAAAGAATAAGTTATTTATGTCTCGCGAGATGTTAGTTTAGTGACGTATTAGTCGCCGCGTGTGTAGCAGCCATTTTGACAAAGGAAAACCGATTCTGCTTGATATTGGTATGGACGGGTAAGATAAACAAATAAAGTTATGAAAGCAAATGTTTTATACCATGCCGGCTGCATGCAGGCTTGTGAGATATAATACGTGTGCTCTGGAAACATCAGGGCTGCCACTTAACAATCGTGCGAGCTTTCTTTAGAACTGTTTGATGTGATTTCGTCTGCGCTTTGCCAGCGGCTGTCGCTTTATCTGTTCGAAAACATCGGAATCTGCAACTCTTTAAACTTTGATTAATTTTATGTATTATTTAAATTGTTATTTAAATCGTTGCACCTAGGCAGAGCATCGGGTTTAATAATTTAGCAATAGTTGAGTGATTTGCAATGACTGACCGCGTAAGGTTTAGTTATGTGAAGTCAGTGTTCTGTATTTCCATTCGTCAAAATGTTCAGTTAACTTTGGACGGAGGGGCAAATAAAAGCAAGTTTTCATCGAAACGGACGTAGACTGAGTCGTCACAGAATATAGAGGGAAAAAAAAATCTTGACTTCTGAGAAACAAATGGTGTTCACGGAAAGAGGAAGTTAAAAAGAAATTTTGTAGAGCACAAGTTCTGTATGCAACATGAGTGCCCAAAATGTACACCTGGTAACTGCAGTTAAGCTATGTTAATTCAAAAGGTGCGATCTATATGTAGTAGCAGAGTGGACGGTTATATTTTTTTACTTCGCCATATTCATACTTAAAACATAAAAACCAAAAAAAGTAAGAAAAATAGTAAGGTTATGTAACACAAGACCGTAATTATGAGAAATAAGACCTGTCAGTCTACCTGAAGGACTCCTTGATCCTAGGAGCAGTATCTGCCAGATTTCAACCCCAGTGACTACGTCAACTTCAGGCTGCACACAGGACTCATCACTGACAAATTATAACAGTGGCAAGAAGAGGAAACTGAAAGACTACCTACTGAATTTCAGTGAATTAAAAATGCTTGCTATCACCAAACTCCTCCATCACAGAAATACTGTACAGATATACAGAACATGAGACATGAAGAAGAGACCTGTACAGTCCAGTTCCAATGGCACATGGGGAAGTACTGACAGCTAGTAAAACTGGGAATCACCTGTAACATGTTGTAAAACACCATTACACCTCCTATACATCTGCATAGAGATATCTCTGCAAACCTGTAAAGACTCAGTTCAGTACTCTCTTTGCTTCCTCACCTTCAGTGAAAGTCAGTACATTATGTCTTTGTGCCTTTCTCAGATATTAACATGACGTTTTATATAAAGTTACTACGTATTATTTTGTCACTTAACTCATCTGCCAAACAATATTTTCTTGTTACCAAACATCACAGGTGTAGAGTTGTACAGGAAAATGATAGTGTCTATTTTTAGCATTTATTGCAGTTTAAAATTATAAACTCCCAACTACAAAACAAAACCACATGTTGGGGGGGGGCTGTTTTTAAACAGGTCATGGTAAGTTAAGAATTAATATAACCACCAGTGTTGACATAACATTAATGCTAACATTTCCTTTTTTTAAAATATTACAGAGACTTCTACTCATCTGGAATGAAGGTAAACTGTAATGTACATTGATTATCAGAATGCTCTGTTTTTATGATTGGCTGTGGAGTTGGAAGTCAGGGGGGATCTTTTTGGGTGGATTTGGAGTAGGTAGAAATGTAAAGTAAAATTCCTGTTTCCATGCCATTGAAGCATATTGGGGTTGTGGTGTTAGGTCCATATTTCCATGACCTTGGGCACATGAAAGTGTGATGCCTGGCCGCATTTACCTTCCCATATTTCTCTGGTACCTATTTTTAGAGGCTGAAACATGTAAAGTAGGAAAAAAAGTAGGAACAGCTTTATTACTTAATGAGTACACAGTTGTGACATTTGTGCGTGAGCCTTAATCATACAAAAACACTCACGACAAAGAAATAGAAGGAAGACATAAAGTATAAATCCACATGAATGCTGTATCTAAAAAAAAAAAAAAATGAATAGAGCACTTAGCTGTAACTTGTAGAAGCTGTGACTTGTCCAACGCTGTGTGTCAGAAATTTCATTCTTTTATACTGTGTATTTTTGTATGATTAAGGCTCGCGCCAAAACGTTGCAGCTATGTACTCGGTAAGTAATAAAGCTGTTCCTACTTTTTTTCTAACTTACACATTCTGGTATCACAGCTTGACTACAGTGGCTCCGTGTATAGTTATATACTTATACACTAATACACCCCCCTTAGAGTGTCAGGAGTTTAGAGGGCTGAAATACTTGTCGGGGGGGGGGGGGGTACTTCCTCAGATGATCTGAAGGAGTTGTGTTGTTGTTCCGCTCTCTACGGTAGAGTTTCCTGCACTAATTATTGTGTTACTAAATTTTTAGAAGCTGGGTGTACCCCAGGGCTTTTGGTGTGTACTACCCACTGCTGAGACAAAACCCGGTACCACCATTGTAGAAATGTACTGTTTGAAAAAGTTGGATACAGTTCTGGTTGGAATTGGAAGTCTGTGGTGCTAGGAATGTACCATTTATGGTTGTACTGTTCATAAAGAAGCTATATAGGGATGCGCATAAACTGTAGATGACCAATGATTACTTCAAAAGTGTACACCTTGATGTCTGAGATGATCAAAGAAGAATAGTCAAACAATTGAAAAATCATAACTACAAGTTTGCCATATCAACCCATTGTTATGTATTTACATGAAGTCAAGATTCATCCATATTTTCCAATATAACTGTTTTTCCTCTTAAAAGATATAAAATTTGTGACATAACAATAATGTAATCTTGTCAGTAGAGAATTTAAGTGAGATAGTTTGTTTTTTTTTGTTTCAGAGTTCATGTGTTAAGTAACTTTTCTTTCTCTATTCATATATTTATGGCGACTGCTTCAGGTAAAAAGTCATTAATTTCTCAGTCTCTGTACAGATACACAGAAACAGGTATATATACTGTAATTAGTACTTTCAACAGATATTTTTTTAAGTAGATAGTTTGTACAAATGGGAGGGGGGGTGGTGGTGGTGTGTGTGTGTGTGTAATCATGCTGAGCTTGGCTAAGTAGTGTTTTTGATTAAATTTTAGCGTGGTCCCGATGACATGATGCAGATCAACGATGGCGCTGGAGAAACAAATGATGCTAAAAAGGTGTGTATCAGCAGCTGTTTCAATTTGTATACCTGGTGCTGTGGAAGTGTGGCTCTGTAACGGATGTGAACCAATGGTGTGGAGTGTAACACTGTACCTGATGTGTAACTGATGCTGTGGAAGTGTGGCTCTGTAACGGATGTATAACCGATGCTGTGGAAGTGTGGCTCTGTAACCGATGTGTAACCGATGCTGTGGAAGTGTGGATCTGTACTTGATATGTAACTGATGTTGTGAAAGTGTGGCCCTGTACTTGATGTGTAACTGATGCTGTGGTTAAGCTAAATGAAGATTGATAATATGATGTTATTAGAGCTAGCCAATTAGAGTTGTCCAAGATTCTCCCCATCTTGTATACAGAATGCTCCTGGTGATAGAACTTGGTGAAGTTGCAGCTTGACCATTAGGGATTTATATGGTGGAGGATGCTTCTCTGTCAGAAGGTTGAGAAAACCATCAGTAGTGCAACTTAAATGTGAAGTGATGACTTCTAACAGCAAAGCACCTGTGAACCTGTTTCTGTTGAGCAGTGTATATCCTTGTATGCCTGTATTTACAACATGGGTAAAATACTTCTTGTAGCTCAGGTGGAGGTGATGGTAAGGATGTGGGAAAAGCGTTGAGGGCAGTTGACAAGAGGAGTCATCTTTCATCAAGACAATCCTCCAATTCACAAGTTGGCGTGGAGTGAAGCTCCTCCCAGCCAAGGAAAGAAAATGCGGAAAAGCAGTCAGGGTTGCTGTGTGCCGCTGATGAGAAAAGGTGATGGAAAGGATAAAGTGAAACATAATTGGTATATCCAGTAGTATCGCGGCGAGAGCTATTCATACCACTGCGCCTCTTCTCTGGAGGTCGGCCACATCCGAAATATGCCCATACTGGTGAAATATGCCTAAACTGGCTTACGCCAGGGGTAAAACTTGATGGCTACACATGTCGCCGTACCTCTGCTCTAGAGGTCAGTCATGTCCGATATACACCCATACTGGTGAAATATGCCTAAACTAGCTTACACCAGGAGTGAAACTTGATGGCTACTCATGTCACGGTACCTTTGCTCTAGAGGTCGGTCATGTCCTAAACACGCACATACCGGGATAATATGCCTAAACTGGCTCAACCCAGGGGTGGAAGTCACTAGTGGCGAGGATTCATCCTCCTGTACAAAAGCTCCATCCTGGTCACAACTCGGAAAGGTAGCGGCCACGACCACAAAATGCTGAAGTGGGAGACACTGGACCAGTGCAATCTAGATAGGCAACCACCTCTCACCCGGTGGGAATGTATGCGTATCCTAATCACATTGAGGTTTTCCAGTGAGAAAGTCCAGTGCTGGACTGGATGGGCAACCACCTCTCACCTGGTGAGGATATACTGATATCCAAAGTGCGCCAGAGGTTTTCTGGTGAGAAAGTCCAACTCTAGATTAAACTGATGCAATGAAAACCACGGTGTCACGCAATCCTGCTTCTGAAACTCACCAAGAATACAGGCTCAAGCCGTGCAATACTCTGCACCTCTAGGGGATCTTGTGTGGTTCTTTTGGGGATCACGGGACCTATCGAGGGCAGCAGATGTATATTCAGTAGGATTACAGGGTGGGTCTTGGTGGTAGAAGCGAACGAAGAAGAAGGAGAAGACAAGTCAACAGTGATAATGGCTGCCATTCATGAATTCGGCTTCCAGCTTCTTGAACATCCTCCTTATTTCCCAGATTTGGCCCCTTCGGACTATTACCTGTTTACCAAACTCAAAAAGGAGCTCAGTGGTCGCAAATTTGCTTCAGATGACGACGTAATTAATGCTGTAGACCACTTTCTACTGGCACAAGATGCAGACTTTTACAAAGAAGGGATCCATATGCTCCAGGATCGTTTGATTAAGTGCATAAACTTGCAAAGGGACTATGTTGAGAAATAACCCAAAAAAGTTGTCCACAAATAATCCGTTGTACCTTATGCCGAGAACTTATCAGTCACCCCTCGTACACCCAGACATTGAAGAATTAAGTATATTTTCTGATAGCTTGAACATTCAAGCTAGTTGTTTGGAGTTTTTTTTTCATGAGTTGGACGACTTGTTAACATGCATCTTGCTAGTTTTATGGTATTTTTTTTAATCTGAGCTCGACACAACTTTTGTTTTTTTCTTTCAGGCAAAGTTTGACAATGGTGGAAACCCGCCGTCACGAGTTGTGCACATTCGCAGCCTTCCAAATGATGCAGCTGAGACAGATGTTGTCCAGCTGGGGCTACCTTTTGGCAAAATGACCAATGTTTTGGTTTTGAAACAGAAAAATCAGGTGAGAAATGGCATCATATTGTAAAGACCTTTTTTTTTTTTTCATTTCTGTCTTGTTTTATGTGGTAGCTTTAGTTGAGGTGAAATTGGACACTTTTCAGCCATTATGTGCAGTTCTTGAAGACATCAATATACACACTTCATATTTCTCTAGAACAGCATTTATTTACTTTTATTTCATCAAAGAGATAATATATGTGTAGCACAGTAAAATGAGAAGCTGCTCTAAACTAATGTAATGCGCCACATATAATGTAGCAAATGCTACTTTTTTTTTTTTTTTTTAAAAGGCTTTCCTCGAGTTTCAGGAAGAGTCATGTGCAGTCAACATGGTTTCATACTTCAAAACTAACGCAGCTCAGATACGTCTCAAGACCTGTTATGTCCAGTTTTCTAATCACAAAGAGCTCAAAACAGATGCCTCAAATTCTCAGGTATGCTTAACTTTGATCAGTGTTTGTTTATAACTTTGTGGATTGTAATTATGAACCCTTGCAGGCCATACAACGCCAGCATTTTTTCTCATTTAGTAATACAGTGATTGGCTACTGGTAGATGGCATGTGTGTTTTATGTTCTTGTGGACATTAATGTGAATATTAAGTGCCTGGAGCACTTGCACTGAATCTGTTCCAGCAGATGATGATCTGTAAAGCAAATTTCAAACCATAAGCTTTCTTATGTACCTCTAGATGGAAGAAGTGATGATGTGCTGTTTGTGAGATTTTTAACATTTTGTGTCACATTGACCATGTTAGCAGAATATCATTACACATGTGCCCCTTCTCATTATTTATATCAGAATAAACTTGGTCTGCAGAACACCAGTGCTCAGGCTGCACTTCAGGCAGCCCAGGGGCTCCTGGGAGCTGGTGGTGGTGGAGGAGAGCAGACCACAATCCTGCGTGTGATTGTTGACAACGTTCTGTATCCTGTCACACTGGAAGTTCTGCATCAGGTATGTACAGCATTTGGAGTTGTCAAATTTTTTTTTTTCTCTCTCTCTTGGCATTTTGCAAGGTTTTAATAGCAGATAGGCTTTTCGCAGTTTGTTACTCACAAGGAAGTATCTTTTGGGATTTATTATGTATTCAGCTGCAGTACAAAGATGTGTGCATAAACTGGCATTGCCAGTCTTCCTGCATTGGGAACTCTTTGGGTACCTGTGTATGCATGGGCAAGGTCCTGGCTTTTAATATTATGTTATTTTTCTACCCACAACGTGGGTAGAAAATTGCACTTGGAATTTATGAACTCTTTATCTGTTATTTTCTGTTAAAATATGCTATTATTTACATTGAATTGATATACATTTTCTGTCACTTGTGTCCACGGTGTAAACAGATTAGTGTATTGTTCAGCATTGTGTAGGAACTGTATCTTGCCTGAATGGTGGATGTGGGAAATAGTTTCCCTAATATAGTGGCTGTGTTAACTGTAGTTTCCTTAGTATAGTGGATGTGTGAACTGTAGTTTTCATATATAGTGGCTGTGCAAACTGTAGTTTTCATATATAGTGGCCGTGCAAACTGTAGTTTTCATATATAGTGGCCGTGCAAACTGTAGTTTTCATATATAGTGGCCGTGCAAACTGTAGTTTTCATATAAAGTGGCTGCGAACTGTCGTTTTCATATATAGTGGCTGTGTTAACTGTAGTTTTCATATATAGTGGCCGTGGTAACTGTAGCTTGTCTGTATAGTGTGTGTGCGTTGTAGCTTGTCTGTATAGTGTGTGTGCACGCTGTAGCTTGTCTGTATAGTGCACGTGACTTTTTGTTCTGCTGAGTGTTCTTTACAATTTTTTTTTCTTCTATTTTTTTACTGTTTGCAAGTATTGATATGTATCTGTTATACATTTCCAGCTGTTTTCAAGGTTTGGCAAGATACTGAAGATAATCACCTTCACAAAGAACAGTAAGTGATTGTTACTTGCTGATAAATACACTGAACACCCACAATCCACAAATGTATTTTTTTATTTTGCAGTAAAAAATGGCCATATTGCTTTAATGAGAAAGGACATGATACCTGTTTTAGCATTTAAAATTCCAAATTTCTGATTGTATAACAAAACCAGTGATTTTTTTTAAACGGTATAAATGGCTGATAGGAAATTGAGAATAATTTAGCTAGTTCTGTCAAGTCTCAACACTAATTTTGTCAGATAAGTGTTGTTTTGCTATTGCAGTTGATAATTGTACTTATATGATTCAGTGTATCTCAGCTGTGCCGTTATAATTTATTCTGCCCTGAACTCTTGCAGACACATTCCAGGCACTCATACAGTTCTCAGACCCAATTTCTGCAGCAGCAGCCAGAGATGTGAGTATAGCACATGTCAACTTGTTCTGTCAGTTTCTCTTGTCTGCCCTTCTCTTTCCAATCTTCCATCAGTCTTTCTCTCTTTACTCTTGCGATATATGTAGGGATGGATTGTGTCTGTTAAGCGCAAGTATATATGTTCATTTTGGCTTTAATTTTACATTTGCAGCAAAAATTATAAGCTTGTTATGTTATATTTCATTTGAATATATATATATTTTTTTCCTGTTCAACTGTAGTGGCATGGGCAAAGTCTCATATTTACGGGGCAGAGTTGGATGTGATGTTCCATTTGTCCTTGCATTCACGGGCAGCGGGTATAGTGTTGAGCACCTAAATTTGTAGGTGGATATTCTTAACATAGCCGGGCTGCATACCCAGTTGTAAAGCTGCAGGAGAGTGAAGAGCTAGAATCAGTCTTGTGTCTTCAGTTAAAAAAGAATGGTTCTCAGAGTGGGGGCTTGGGGAAGATCTAGTGGGGTGGTTAGGGAGAAGAAACCAACAGGTGACGTCGGATGTGGTGTGAGGGCCAAAGTAGGGGGGGGGGTGTGGCAGCCTGAAAAAGTTTAGGAACCACTGAGGTGAAGGCTGATCAAGAGACAGTGTCATTTGGGCCAATTCTATCATCAGTATGTGTGAATTTGTTAGATATGACAGTTCCATCCCAACAAGTGTCAGTTGCTGCTTGTGGTGCACTAACACAGTTATTTACCCTGAAAAACCCCCAGTTCCCAGCCATTTTTCTGAAAATGAACTTTTTTGAGTGGCTTAGAAAAACATGCATATCTACTCATCATTGAGATAAATTAATCCAGGTTGGTAGACAGACTCCTAAGACCCTCTAGTACTTCTTGAGAGTGTGATATTTTGTGAAACAGTTATCTGGATGCAATGGGACTTGACAACTTTTATAAATAAATTTTGTTTCACTCTTTTTCTCATTGACCAAGCACACTCTGCACTTCCTGGATGGTGCTTTTTTAGTGCCTTCCTCAGGCTTCACCAGGACATGATCCTTTACTATTCCAGATAATCTTTTTTGTGCATTTTTGATATCATGCGGACAAGTCTTTTGTCTTTCCTTCATCAGTCAAAAGCTGCTGCTTCGGTTTATATAGCTCTTGAAATTTAGGCAAAAAATAATCCAGCAGAGGTTTTATTTTGCTAATTCTGCCTGTTTCTGGAAACGTCTGAGAGTTGCCAGAGAAATGCAGAAGTGTCAGAAGATACTCAGATTTAACTCTGCTCATTGTTTTTGAAAATTTTGATGTTTCCAGAAGAGGGTCTGTTGTCCAGTACTCTTTCCAATGTGGCTGTCTAGTCTGGCCCATCAAAATTATCAGTCCAAAGAATTTGTTCATGTCTGAATGTTTTATATCTTCAGACGAAAATTCAGTAGGTTTGTTCATATGTTGGGTCTTTGCACAGTCTAAATTTTCATGATGAGCTAACAGTTTAAAAAAATCATTGCCAAACATTGTACTAAAAATTTCCTCTATACTGTCTGATTTGTTTACATTCACTGAAACACCAGGATTTCCTAGAAATTTTTCAAGAACTGGTGTAGAATCAGTGTTACTCCACACACCTATATCACTGCTAACTATATCACATGAAAAATGTGAAATACTTACTGTTGGAGCATCATATCCTGACATTGAATAACAATCACACTGTCACTTGAATTTTCACTTCTAACACAGCAACGTTGTGCCTAGTTATCACGTTTTTAATCTGATCGCCATCCCAGAAATTACTTTGAAATATCAATTTCATTTGAGGAAAAACTTAGGAAAGAGCAGGCAGGATTTAGGAAAGGAAGATCATGCATAGACCATATATTTGTACTTAGACAAATATTAGAACAGGCAAATGAGTGGCATAGCACAACATATGCATTATTCATAGATTTTGAGAAAGCCTTTGACAGTATCAACAGAGATGCACTGTGGAAAATCCTAAGATGGCATGGCCTCCCCCATAAAATAGTTAATGTAATCAAAGCCCTATACGAGGGTTTTCAGTGCAAAGTTATCTGTGGAGAACATACCTACAGCAGCTTTAGGGTACAAACAGGAGTGAAACAGGGATGTGTACTATCACCAACATTATTTATCTTGGCAGTAGACTGGTTAATGAAGGAGGCAACATCAGATACACGCAGAGGATTACAATGGACCCTTAACACAGTGCTGGAGGACCTTGACTTTGCGGACAACATTTGTCTATTATCAAGCAGTCACAAAGATATGCAAGATAAAATAAACAAGTTAACCCAGAATGCAAACAACATAGGACTAAAGATCAACGTAGGAAAGACAAAATTAATGAAGCAAAATGTGAACAACAGAAATGTACTCAGAGTAGATAACAAGTTAGTGGAGGAGGTCAACGAATTTGTATACCTTGGCAGCAGAGTAGTAGAAAATGGAGACAGCACAGAGGACATCAACAGCAGACTTACTAGAGCAAACCAGGCTTTTGCAATGCTACAGAATATATGGAAATCAAATAAACTAAGCATAAATATGAAAATCAGGATATTTAAGAGTAATGTTCTAAGTGTACTACTCTATGGAAGTGAATGCTGGAAAATCGCCAAAACCATAGAAAACAAGTTGAATTCTTTCCAGACTAAATGTTTACGAAGAATTAGAAAAATATTTTGGCCAAACACCATAAGAAATAACATCTTATTAGCAGAAATGCAGATGAAACCACTGACAACAGTTATTGAGGAAAGACGCTGGCGATGGTTGGGACATGTGCTCCGAATGACTGACAACTCACTACCAAAAATAGCACTAAGATGGACACCACAGGGGAACAGAAGTAAGGGTAGACCAAAAGAGACATGGAGAAGAACAACAGAAAGGATGTTGAGCAATAGAGGGCTCACCTGGGCAAGAGCAGAAAAAAAGGCGAAAGACAGGCATTTGTGGAAAATTGCATGTCATTGAAAGAAGTGTGCTCCGCCATTTGCACAAAATGTCGACTTGGTGGGATCTCGTAAACACGTGTTCCCGATGGCTAAAACTGCGAGATTTTTTATATTTTTTTTATTAACTGTGCAGTAAAAACATAGACAACCAAAAATTACTTTAAATAACACACTAGAAACAGTTTAAATAAGACAACCATCGAAAACAGCAAATCCGGTTTTCGGCCAACAACACATGGAAACCGGAAAACGGATTTTCCCATCTTTGGCCCGGGAAGTGTTAATACTGCATGGCCCTGTAATGCCACAGAATTGTTTAATGGTGTTAGTGCTGATTTTTCCTTCACCTGTTGGCACATTATAGAGGATGGTGTGATGATCATCAAGTCTGGCTGTGTTTCTTTCCACATGCGTAGCCACTTCTATAGTAGAGTGACTGGCAGACCTCTGGCCTGACTTGAACACTGACCCCAGCATGGAAGATGAGCTCACAAGCCGCTATGTACCACTCAGGGACCCTAGTTTTTTAGAGGAACAGCAGATGTATGGCTTTGTGAAGTGAATTTTCTTTCTTTCATTGCAGTCCCTTGACAACCAGAACATTTACAATGGGTGCAACACTCTAAAGATTGACTTCTCCAGGTTGACAAATCTGAATGTCAAGTACAACAATGACAAGAGCAGAGACTTCACCCGTCCAGACCTCCCTACAGGTGATAGCATGGATAATGGTGAGAAGCGGAACAAAATATCTTCACTTTGTATGTGTCTTGAAGTTTTTATGAATACAAACAGTTAAAAGTACATATATAGCAGCACAGTGCAGGTGCTTAATCCTTATAACTTAAGTGGAACAGATGCTGGATGAAGTTAATGATTAGTAATATGAAGTACTTCTAAATAGTGCACAGTTTGTAATGTTTTAGCATTTGTGCTGAACACTTTTTTTTTGTTTGTTTGTTTTGCAATCATATTAATAATTGTGTGTGTTGCTTGTTGTCAGATATTGGGCTTGGTGGTGGCATGGGAGGAGCTGGAGTACTAGGATCAGGTAGAGCACTTTTATTACATTTTTCTTGCTGAAGTGTTTTGTGTAGAGAATTTATCAAGTTAATGTATGAAAATTCACATATTTTGGAGACATAAGTAGATATACTAAACATGGAGTATGACAGAGTAAGACAAACAACAACTGCAGATCTTTGAGAACAAGATCCTAAGAAGAATCTTTGGGCCGATAAAGGATACCAACAGTGGAGAACGGAGAGTTGGAAAGAAAGTGAACTGAACGGCTTATTTAAATCCCAATGAATTTTAAATGTCTTGAAACTGAACGGACTACGCTGGCTGGGGCATGCAGATAGAATGGAAGAGAACAAACGAAAATGGTGTATGTACAAGAGAAGGAAACGAGACCAAGGGGTAGACCAAGACAGATGGAAATACAACATAGAAGAGAATATAAAAGAAGTTGGTGTCACCGACTGGAGAGAAGAGGAATAGAGAGTCATGGAGGTGAACTTTATATGCAGCAATCTTCTTCGTATGCACACTGGCGATGATGCGTGGTACCCTAATTTTTGCTATGCGCCTTTTGACTGGATACCTCCGACTTCAGCACCTTTCCTTGCTAGGGCAGACTGGTCTTGCTCAGACACCCATGAAGACAGTGGTGTAGGCTGGCCTGACCAAAACTTTGTTTTCCAGCCTCTGGTGGCTTGCTTAAGCCCCTTCTCGTCAGATCCACCATGCAACGCTGGCTGGTCAGACACCCTTGGGATAGTTCCACAGAGACACTCAGACTTTGGGATGAGGAATCCGATCAGTGCCTCAACGATATCCATTCCCTGCCATCTAGTCTGCTGGCTCTATTTTGTTTTCATCAATCTGATACTCATTGTTGTAAAGACCCATAGGCTTGTCACGTCCTGGATTCTCCTCATCCGTGCCGGCGATTTCCATGTACCCATCCCTCCACGAACCTTACATTTTACAAAAATAACAATTACAATTAGTGTTGATTGCTACAGGTTTCTGGGCTATAGAAGTAGGTCAGTTTTTAAGCAAACATCTGATGTTCCCTGTCTCATAAGGACTGTGTTAAGATAAGTGTGTTCTTAACAGTTGTTCCCAGGGGAATGCAGCAGTGATCCTTATTGGCTTGGAAAGCTGAAGAAGAAGAAGTAAATATACTGTGAGATTAGGGGGGAAAATGTGCTATTTACGAGGACATGCAGACATCATTTAGTCTGTTGATAGTCTTCACTTTGTTAACTGATATAAAGTTATGAGATCATTTAGACTGTTGATAGTCTTCACTTTGTTAACTGATGTAAAAGCTATGAGATCATTTAGTCTGTTGATAGTCTTCACTTTGTTAACTGATGTAAAAGCTATGAGATCATTTAGTCTGTTGATAGTCTTCACTTTGTTAACTAATGTAAAGTTATGAGATCATTTAGACTGTGGTCACAGTTTGTATAAGTTACAGTAAAAACTATAGATCATTTAACTAGTTTATAAACTGCAGTATATTCTTTCTGTGTGATATTGTCATTCCTTGGATATATCTGCAAGAACCCCTCATTTGAAATCATATGAGGAAATATGTATTGTTTTTGTTCTGTCACACACTGATGGCAGTCTCTTGAATGTAGCAACTTATCTCAGCTTATCCATGTTGTCCTGTAGCTTCTCCTTTTTGAGGGTTGAGGTGTGGCCAAGTCCTTTGCCTGAAGTAGCTTGTGTGTGTGACTGGCACTGTCAGTCTTGCATGACTGCAATGATAAGATGATTTTAGATTTGTGAAATGTGTGATAAGAGAACAGATGTTTTAGAGATGGAGAGGCTGGATAAGATCTGGAAAGTGAATGAGTGTTGATGATGCTTTTTTGTTGCTTTAGTTTTTGGTATGCTGAAAACAGATTAGTGAAGGATGTACTTCTTTGTCGTTTACCCTCAAAAGGGCAGTGGTTGCATTAGGTTGTGGTTATGCACCTGTTGATCCAACATTTTCAAGACTGAATTCTTCTTTCCACTGTAACCCCTACTCACTTGACCATTGCTGTCTGTTTCCAGGAGCACCACTGGTAGGTAGAATAGGGTCTTGCCCAGCTACAGGTTGCTGACTGCTATCTCATTCAGCTCGACTGTGCTTTGCCCCCAGTACTAGAACTGTTGTGTGAATTGTGCATGTGCTTAGTTCTTGACATACTGAAACAGCAAGACAAAAATGAGCTTGGGAAGATGACAATGAATTCTCTGTGTGTTCTCAAGGAGCAAATGCCATGGCCCTGGCAGGCATTGGAGGTCTTGGAGGTGGTGGTTTCAATTTTGGTGCAAACCAACTGGCAAATCGTTTGGGCAACATTGCTGGCCTGAACCAGAGTACTGGCAGCCCATGTATATTGGTTTCCAACCTGGATGAAGAGGTGAGTGTCTTGCTCGTGTTTCTACCAGATTAGTGTTCTCACAGTGGTATCATTCTGCCTGCGGCACATGCTGTGAGAATCCCTGAAACTTTTTTTTTTTCTTTTTAAACCAGCCTTCATTAGTAAAATGCTACATTCTGCATCTGGAATTTTACAATATTCTGGTCGTTACAGGAAAGTCTGATGTAAAGTTTAGATAAGTAGTAGAAATAAAGTCCTGATCAAATTAGTGAAACCAGGATTCATGCAGCAGTTGCTGGGACAGATATTCTAGTCTTATACTATCTGATGGGATTAATTAAAAATATTCTTTGAGCAGTGAATGTACAGAAGTAACAGTAATTGTTGGAACTATGTCTTACAAAAATACTTTCATTTTACTGCCTTCCTTCCTTTTGATTGTTACATTTTGTTGCAGTAGTAGTAATTTATTGAGCTGGTTATTTACAGATTCTTCATAATGAAATTAATTATGTGAGACTGTTAATTCAGACATATTTGTATAGGACTTCCCTCACCGTCCCTCTTGTTAGCAGACCCTTCTACTTCAGCATTCCTCAGACCAGACCACATGCTTGGTCTAGAAGTGAGGCAGTACCCAACAGTTTTCTGTTTAGGTGATTAGTCTTTGCCTGCTCCTTTCCTTTGTATAGTCTTTAAGGCATTGGCACTTCTATGATGCATGAGGTAGAAACTTGTAGAGATGGCGTTCCATAGTGCTGATGTATTTTCATTCATTGGTGACCTGTTCTCCTTATTTGGTAGCTTGCAGGATTCTTCTTTTAAATAAATAGTACAGCATGAATAAAGTAGTGAGACCACTTAGCATCTCTTTAAGATTATGCAAAATTTATCAAGTCCCAAGTTTTAAATTGTTTTCCGTGGACAGCTAAGAAAACTAAGAAATCTTAACAGAGACTGGAGTAAAAAGGCAAATTACAGCAAAGATCAGAGGCAGACAGGCGAGATTTGTAGGACATTTTCTGAGAAGAGGAAAATTGGAACACATTGTGGCAAGTGAAAAAAGTGAGGGAAGAAGAGACAGGAAGACGGAGAGAGAAATTACTGGATGGGCTGTCAGTGTGGCTAGGAAGAAAGTCACCGGTGGATCTCATAACCAAGTCTAAAGACAGGGAATTGTGGAGAGAAATGATCGCCTACGCCACGTGGCATGGCACTTGAATTTAATTGATTTTAAAAAATCTCAATGACTGGAACTTTATCCTTCCTCTTGGTGAGGGAAGATGAATTTGATGTTTTTTGGGCCATATGAGTGAATTCAGTGGTGTTCATTCGAGTTTCTATAACTGCATCAGTCTGTTTTTTCTGGGGTATTGCTCTTGATCTGTGCCTTGTAGTTCTTTTGTTGAAGGTCTTTGCCACTAGCTGTATATATGTCATTCTCATTAAGCAGTCAGTCCACATAATTCTTTGTTTTTCTGTGTATTGTAGGCAAGCTGTAGTTCCTACCAGCTGTCTTATGTTGTCATTTCTTAACTTATCCCTCCTAGGGACAATTGCTGCTTTTCTTAGGCATCTCATTTTACATCTAGATATTTTATTTTGCTGTTTCTTGGTTAGTGCCACTATCTGGCATTGGTAGCACAACATTGGTTATAAACAAGATTTAAATTGGAATAGCTGAATTATATGATTTTGAAGTTTCAATCAAAGACAGCGAAAACCAGGGACGAACACATAACAACATACAGTAGCATTTTGTAAAGAGTGTTCTTCTTTTCCTGTGTTTGCCCTCAAAAGAGCAGTGGTTGTGTTGTTTGTTGCAGTTTGTGGCTAGGGCTAAGCTGTGATATCGGATATATTCAGTTTCAGCAAATTCATATAATTAAGAAATTCGATCTTTCACCTGAGCAAACATTGTGCTTTCAGTCTCTAACCTGGTGTTTTTTTTTGCATCTAACAGTGTATAACAGGTCCATTTTCACAGCCTGTAAATTATATATTTGTACAAAAGAGCAGTGATTCTAAACAAACAAAAGGAAGGATATGGTACAGCATGCCTGCTTGCATGTTATAGTGTTTTATTGCAGTGAAATAGATTTTTTTTTTAAAAAATGAACCAGTTTGAGAGATTTGATAAGACAGACAGTTGCATGAAAGGGTACAAAAGTAAATATTTTTAATTTGTTTCATTTTCAGTGTTGTTAGCAAAGAAGATAATGCACAGACTTTTTAGTCTTTGTAATGGTTAGAGATTAGTGTGCACCTATAATCTGTCGTAGAATTGTTAAAGTAGTTCTTTTGTAAATGTCAGATTGTAAAGGTAGTAGAGAACAGAGAGATATGTAAAATGTTTAGTTCACGCTCATTTGTGAAATATTTGTGCTGTTTTATAGAGGATGTGTTGTTGATAGCTAGTAGTAATTGTGTGGGTGTGTGGCATATGTTTTACTTATGTTTATGGAGTTAGGGGGATTACATGTGAGATCGTAATGAGATTGTTTAAAGCTGATACAACAAGAGAGTGCATCTAATCTTTGTACCTGACCTTTGTTGTTGTATTCTTTGTTACCATGTCTTAATTATACTTAATGTGTTCTTTTCTTTCATTGCAGCCTTGATGCTAAATCATGAACTCAAATTGTTTTTTTGTTTTGTTTTTTTTTCTTTCCATTATTTTATGTCTTTTGAACTGACACTTGTCAACAACAACCAAATGTCATGCCTGCCCTGTTCTACCCCAAATCTCGCCCTGATGTGTCGCTGTTGCTGGGCCACCTTTTGTCTGGTCTGATCCGCACGCCTGACCACACGCTGCTGCTGCTGTCGCTGCCTACCCTACTTCATCTCATGCTGACTTGCCTGTACAAAAACACAAAAAAAAAAAATAAAACTGAACCTTACCTGCTGCTGTTGAACAAACCCTTTGTAGAAAGTTACACCAGATGCTCTGTTTATACTATTTGGTATGTCACTCTTACTTTTTTCTAATGTTCTTGATTAAGATTAGTATTATCTCATTCTTCTAGACTGTGTTGCCAGTGATAATAACCTGTTTAATGTGCAGTTATATAACATAATACAGAATTTTGTTTATGTTTTATATCTATAACAGCCATTGTTTTTGTAAGCTATTTTATTTACAGTTTATTGCTTTTAAAACTATAACTACGCTAATATTTGAGAAAATATCCAGTTTTCTTCATATGTGTACATAATATCAGTCATGGAGTGTTCTCCATGATCAGAAAGACATATCTTGTTCAGCTGTTTTAACTAAATCTGGTGTTGTTCACACGTTTCTTTTCTTTTACCATATCGCTTTTTTTCTTCTTTTTTTCTTTGTTACTGTTTTCAGTTTTCCATAACTTTTTTTTTATGTTTAATCTTTAGTACTAGTACCAAACCCTTGTGTATTTAGTCATTGGCAACACAGTTTAATTTTTTTTTTTTAATTGAAGCTTTTATTAAAATAATGAGGTGTAGAGCTCATATTTGCATGTACTTGGTTCAGCATTTCTAATTACTTCTGCACTTATTTATCTGTTGTCAGATCTATGTTTGTTTTTTTTTTTTTAAGCAAAAGTTACAGGGTAATCCTAGAAAGATTTTTTTTTATCTTAATCTCAGTCTCGGGGGGAGGGGGGGAACGGCTGATTTATGTTTTTGCAAGTGTTGATACTGTTACCAGATGGGAAAGATGTTTTGCTAGGCAGACATTTAGGTATAAAATGTCTGGGGGGAGGGAGTGTTAGGTTTCCTGCTGATGATTGAGATTGTTGCATTTGGGCGTTTCGATATTTTTATTAGCAACTTTTGTTCGTTCGAGAATAGTAGGTTAAAAGATTCTTTGTAGGCTGTGCTGTGGCTTAAGAAATTTGAGTACTTTTTTTTTCCCCCACCCAAATTGTTAGTAATAGTTTATTATTCCATTCCAGGTAAGCCCCCTTTTTTTTTTGTCTAGAAAAAGTGAGGCTGAAGCTTGGATTTTATTACATTGTAAACATGGAAGAATAATTTTGTTATTTGACTTGCGGGCAAAAGTTGAGAACAAGAATATATTTGTGTGCAGAATGATATTGTGTTTCTGCTGCTCAGAGATTCCATTTTGTGCCTGTGCAGCAGTGGAATCTTTTTTCTTTAGTCCATGAGTGGAGCTACGAAATGGGGGGGGGGGGGCGGCATGCAGTGCTTCTTTAGCAGGCTTCACTGCCTGGGGTGGGGGGCTATGGCTGGGCTTGTTAATGGCAGTACCAATGGAGAGGTTTATGGTTTTTTGGTTAGCTGTGGTTTTGCCAGTCCTGATGCTAGCATGTCAGTTATGAGTTCTCGATTGCCAAATCGGACAGCATCTTTGCTCTCATTGGTAGTGTATACAATATGCTAGACTTCTTAATTGCTCTGCTACTGTTTAAATATTGTTTAGCAAATGTACCATCATTATTTGTCATATAATGTAAAAAAAAATCTGGAAGTAATTCAAATAATGTGATACAGTAATAAATTCACCTTGAGTACCACTCAGGTATGAACAAATTGAAGATGTTGCCCAGAAAAAAAAAAAGACGCACAAAATTGGTTACATATTTTTTTGTTGCCTCATTTTCCAAGAAAAATTGAAGGTGTAAAGTTGAGAAAGCTACATTGGCCTGAATGGAGACTAACATTTTCTGTGTTGAACATATAGGTGTGTACGGTAATGTGCACCGTGTGAAGATCTTGTTCAACAAGAAGGACAATGCACTGGTTCAGATGGCTGACCCTGCTCAAGCCCAGCAGGGTATGTTGTTGTCCACCTAGCTAGTCCTTGTGTTCTCATTTAACTATTAATCTAACAAGCATAACTCATGACCCATGCAGTTTTTTAACATGTTATACTGGGAAATGACTTGATGTCTGTCTTTAGCATTTACAGTAGTTTAAAATTACAGGCTCTCAACTTATGAAACAAAAGCATATATATATATAAAAAGTTAATGAAACTTTCTGTGCCAGTGGTCAATTTTTAGATCCTTCCTGTTTCCCAGTTGCGTGCCAATGGTTGAAATTTCGATCATGATTTGTTTCAATAAAAGAACTGGTGTACCATTTAGATTGTACATATTTTGTCCACGTTTCTGGTGACACTTTTCAAAATGGTGAAAGAGTCAGATACGATGGACATGGCCTGCGACCACCCTACTGCTCTTGAATGTATCCCAAGTGGATCTAGACATATTTAGATGACTAGAGAAGTAGTTAGGAGGTTATTTCAGACATTAATTTAGCGAGAATGCAACACAGAATCAGAATATGAGATCGACAAGTAGATCTAGACATATCAGATGGTAAGTAGTGCATTACCTAGCCGATGGTGAGCTGGGCACAATCATTGTCTAAAAACATCACATTACTTCTTTTTTCTTAAAAAAAACTCTGCATTTATGAATTTTCATACATTTAGTTATATTTTGAAACATAATGAGTACACAGAAGTACATGGAAATACTGTTTTCTATTCCATTTTACAACTAATACCCCCTAACATATCAAGAACCGCGCTTTTACTCTGGTAAGCAACTGAATGTCTGCTTTTCTTCCTGTGGCACGGGAAGAGTTGAGGTCCTACATGTTTTCAAGCTTAACACTTCATTTATGTATGGATCTTCTCCTGCCTGTGATTATGGCACTGTTCATGTACATAGCAGTAGTAAAGTTGTAGCTTGAATATGCCACTGATTTCTAACTACCCAAACTTCTGAAAATGTCCAGCAAATTAATTTGATAATTCTATTAACTTGAATGTTCTGTCAGTGATCATATTAATGGTGTTTTGTGCATGTTTATAAAGTATCAGCATATAAAAATCAGTTGGCATATATGCTAACAGTTAAGATACATAGTTGGTTATATTAGCATACATTTGGCATACGTACCTAGAAGCATATTCTGTATATATAATTCTATGTTATGCATTTTAAAAAATATCCAGTTCCAAAATAAAACAACTGTGGTGTTTCTTTGAGTTGGAAATGGCATCATTGTAAAAGGGGGAAACTGGCATCGGCTTAATATGTCATACATAAATTAAGCATTTTTAAGGGGGGAGGGGGCTTAATAGTATGAAGTCATCATCATCTAGTTTCCAGTGTATGGGTTTTTAATTTTTGTTTTTGTTAGTGCTAATGTTGCATATACTGTGGTTTATTTACTGATAGTAGTAACCTTGAAGATAACGAATAATAAATTTTTGGATATGTGTTTGCTGATGATGTTTTGTTCTGTTTCCTAGCAATAACATACTTAGATAAGGCACGCTTGTGGGGCAAGCAGCTTCGTGTTGCCCCATCAAAACATATGCTGATTCAGATGCCTAAGGATGGACAGTCTGTGAGTAGTGTATCTCTTTGTTTTCATCTTCAAATTACTGATGGTATCTTGTCTGAATTTTACTGTGAGGCCAGGATATATTGTGTAAAATTTGTATTTATTGTGTGAAACATTGTGTGCTGTGAATATTGCATTGAGTTTAGAAAGTTAAGATATGTGTGCTGCATTTAATGCACAAATGTAGTATGAGAGGTTGTGTGTGTGCTCCTCAACACTTGAAATATCTGTTGTGTTGTAGGATGCTGGTCTGACCAAGGACTTTGTGAACTCACCTCACCACAGGTTCAAGAGAGCAGGCACTAAAAACTACATCTTCCCTCCCACACAAGTGCTGCATTTGTATAATGTGTGAGTATTGGCTTCATTTTTGTAGGGCTGATCAAAGAAAAGAACAGGTTTTTGTAGATTTTAGTCCACATTTTTATAGAGTGTAATTCAGCATAACATTCATTTGATGTAGTCACATTGATTAAATATTCAGTTGGTGTCCTGGACAAGGTGATGAATGTTTTTCAAGTTCAGCCAGGCAGCCATTTTGACATCATTGTGAATAAATTAGATTTCAAAGATTGATAAGGTAATTTATATATTACAGCAAAACTAATCAAGTAATTATGAATTCCCACAAACAGTTGACTTCAAGCACCTTTTTAAAACCCATAATGTTATGTGTGCAGGAAGTGTTGGATTATGCAAGTGTGTATTCTTTAGGACGATCTAAAAATATGAGATTTGTTAAGAATAGTCTGGTCTTTATTTCTGCTCTCCCCATATAAAGTGCGACGCTGGAAGAGGATGACATACGCAGCATGTTCTCACAGTATGGCACTGTGAAAGCTTTCAAATTTTTCAAGTAAGTAATACATATCAGTACATGTCTCGGAGCGGTTTTTTTTTTTTCTCTGCAAGAAATCATGATTGTGTGGGTGTGTTTGTGTATTATGTACCTGCCTGCTAGCTAAGTTGTCATATTACACATCTTTTGGCAAGCATGCTAACCCCAAGTTTACTAGCTTGACTAGTTTTAATGTGATGACTCTGTGGATAGTCGCCTTTGCTAGCAGACCAGTGTTGATTTAAGAGGCAATGTTCTTCCAAATGATTGTTGATTTGAGAGATTTTTCCTAAAGAAAGTCAGTTTTAAAGAGATTTACCAGAAGAGAATGCTTTTCAAAGATGATTTCCATCAGATCTAGTGAAAATTGAATCATTCAACACATGGAGAATACTTGGGGTGGTGGGGTGTAGAAGATGACACAAGTTTGAAAATTTTAAGTTTTTGATAACTTAGCATAGCTTTTTTTTTCTTCCAATTTTCCAGCAATGATAGGAAAATGGCACTGATAGAGATGTCCACAGTGGAGGAAGCCACTTTGGCACTTATGGTGAGTCTTTTTGCCAGAATATTTCTAATTGCTTTTGGTGATCAAACATGGTAGAGCACTTTACAGCATTTTTTTACAAGAAGAAAATTGTCTGACATTTACAGTGTGATTTGAGAAAGCTTACTGTAAAGGTTGGTGGAGTAAAGCCAAAATGAAAGAACAAAAGGGAAGTAAAATATATGAAAAGTTTGAGCATTCAGTCAGTAGTGTGGATGTGATTGAGAAGTAGTAAAGGGATATCCAGATGTGTGTGGGTTATGCTGTTATAGACGAGGCACTTGCTCCTGTAGTCTAAGTTATAGGCGCAAGACCTTGCTTGTGTCTGATGTCTTAGTGTTTTTTCTCTCTTGTTCCTAAGACTAGTTCTCAGTTCTATGTCTTACATACAAGCAAGCTTTGTTAAAACAATGGGAATATTGAAATTAGGTAGAATAAAATAATACAGCTTGATCTTCTAATGTCATCTTTCAATATGTTTTAAAGTGACAGTCATCAGCTTGAGTATGGTTTAGCATTTATTGTGTTTCAGAGGTTAAGATTAAAGACCAGTAAAAGCAGTGCCAGATATAATCAAATGCTGAGTAAATCACCGTAAAGGAAAAAACACTTATTGCGAATGAAACAAGAAGTATTTTTACTGTGATAAAATATGCGGACAGCAAGTCGAAGCATGCAAGTTCAGTCCCCTATAGGTTAAAAAAAAATATTTTTTCTTTCAGTTAGCATTATCAGCAATTTGTAGGGGGATTAAACTTGACAGTGTCACAGTTAACAGTTGAGTCAACAGAGACTAGTATCACCAGCAGGAGTACATGGACAAATACATAAACAGTTTTGGGAATAAAATGGAAACTTCTGTGACCAAAGCTTGTTTAGTTTAAGTGGAAAAAATTACATTTTTATTCCCTCTCAGATTATTTTTTGACAAGTTATGGAACATATATGTACACATTTTAGACAAATCCAGCAAGTTCCATGCTCACATCAGCTGCCCAGAACTAGAATTTGTATAGTTTAGTAAGAAAAGTTTTAGTTTGGCAAGAAGCTGATATTAGTTAAGTATTTCATCTTCCTTTTTCTAGGCATTGCACAACTTCCAGGTGACAGATAATCTTCATCTGAGGGTGTCCTTCTCCAGGTCTACCATCTAAGTGCTGCAGTTTGCCAGTGGTTGTCATGACATCTGTTTGCCAATGCTGGACCCATTTTGTTTCATTTCCCACTTTTTTTTAATGTCATTATCATCGCTGTTGTTAGACATTCAATATATCTGCAGTTTGACATCTTTTCATAGCTTCCTTCTTTTATTGGGTGCAACAGTTTTTTTTTTTTTAGTTACTTTTAAGCTTGTACTTTAGTTAGTCTAGCCAACTACTCCTTTCAGAATTCATTTCTGACTGAGCTAACTGCAGGTTGAAGTTTTAGTTCTCTGAGGGTAGAGTGACACAGTTTGAAAAAGGGGTGGGGGTAGAGTTCTAAAGTAGAGTGCTGTAGACCTGAGATAATGTTTTCATCAATGATTTCACGATAAAACCTGAAGGAATCAAATTGTATATAGTGGTTTTTTTTTTTTTTTAAATCATTAATGGTTGGTGAAAGTTTAATCTGAGGATGAGCAGTTTTGTTGTTTTCTTGACTCTTCATGACATATATGCTGCATTTTTCCCCCTTCTTGTAATTAACTTTTCAGTCTTTAAAAACTAGTAGAGGGGACTTTCTGTGTTGGCCGTTACCTGTTAATTTGAGTGTGTTTGTTGCTCTGCTGGTCTTTAACCCAAAACAAGATTTTCACTTTTCTCAAGAAGTTCCTGCATTAACTTGATAAAGACTGTTTTTACATTCTGGTATTTTGTGTAAGAAACTCCAGCTTTTCTTGTCACTGGCCATAGCTTTTTGGTTGCATCCCCAGCTGTAGTTTGTGACCTGTTAGTACAGTTAGTTTTCTGAATGGCCTCTTTTTAAAATTTTATTTGTTCTTTCTTACAACAAATGACTGCCAGATGTGTTTAATTGGTGCCGAGTTTTAACATTTCTCATTATCATTTGTTACAGTTTTAATGCATACTGAGTTACAGAATAAATAAAGTTTATATGTTGTTTATTTTATGTCAGAGTTGAGTTGCTTTTTTTGTGTTGTGTTGTGGCCAGTCTGGTGTTCCTGATGGTCTTTTGTTCGGTATGAGAAGGCTCACATGTCATAAGCTTCACAAGAAGTGACCAAAAGAAAACAGTGCAAGAGTTAAAATGTTTTCACAAACAAGAAATTTAAGGTCATGAGAACCTGTACTGCCATTTGTGATTTGAGAGGAGGTGCACTCACTTTAGGAACCAGCTTTTTTTTTTTTTGGGAATAATAATTTAGAATTGTTTAGCAGCCCCAACATCGGCTGTTTGGAGATCAACTAGCAATATTTTGATTATAAACTGGACAACCATAGAATTTGGTCAAGACACCTTCCATTCCCAGTATCTGTACATAGCTACAGTGACTGGAATGTCGAAGGCAGCATTTAAGGAGGATTTAAATGGGGAAATATGGACCACAGATTGACAGGCTTGTCACCTGTTGGAGGGGATTGAGGCCACAGATTGTCAGACTCGAACAAAAAAAAAAAGAAGTTGAAATATTGGTCTTTTTTTTTTTTTTTTTAAAAAGATGTAGATCAGTATTCCAACAGCACAGGTCTGTCAGATACAGGCCCGACTGGTTGAGAACCTTTGTTCTAAATTTTCAACAGAGACCTGATAAATTCAGGCGTTCTATGACGGTAGAATGGAAGGTGCAGTTTTAAAGTTAAAAAGGAAATTAGAAACAATCAGCAATAAAGGATAAAAGCAGTGACATAATTGCTTAAAAAAAGCAATATTTTGTCAAGAATGTCTTTATCAAAGACTGGAGAAGACAACACACAAACACTTAACTGAAGTGTGTGAGAAAACTAGATAGAAATCTGCTGTATGAGAAAACTGGATAAGATCTGCTGTGAGAAAACTGACTGCTGTGAGACAAAAAAGTAAGAAAAATTTCCTGATGCTCCAACTTGGAATAAAACCAGAGGACAAGAACTAATTATCTACTCCCTTTGACATTGGCAGTACCGAGACATCTTGTAGAGCAGACAAAATTCTGACGTGTGATCTGCAACTGTACTGTACATGGTGGCCTAGCTGTGATGTTTGCTGGTCTTCTTAGCTTTTGCAGTTATTTGTCAGGCTGCTCTTGGTTTGCTTCCCTGTTCCGTTCAGTTATGACTGTTTTAACAACAGTTGAATAAAATAGTGATTTAATTATGTGTGTGAAAATAGCAAAGAAAACAAATGAATTCAGCTTCTTGTGGTGGGCATTTTGTTAGGCGTCAATTTACGACGAAAATCATATTGAAGGAGGTTCTAAGGACTGCAAACGCGCCACAAACAGCCTCTGGCAGTCAAGTCCAGCTCCTGGCCTTCCCGTGGCAGAACTGTTTAAACTGACAGGAGAAGGGGCGAGGGCGAATATCTGGCGCCTGAAAACCAGTTACTTAGGGTAGATGAGTGGCACGTTTGGTAGCTCATCTGCCGCTGTTGGCGAGATCTTCAGCTGCCGTGCGTGGAGCGGTGCTCCTCCTGGCCAATGAAGAAATTTGCAAATGAGGTTGCCGCGCAGCATCACTGCGGGAAAGGTAGAAAGGATAAAGCGAGTGAAATCACGGCACCTCTGGTCTGGAGGTCGGCCACGTCCTGAGTGCAGTCATATCAGATGAAATGCATGAATCGGCTTGTCCCAGAGGTTAAGACACTGCTGGCGAGACTCTTCAAATGCCGCGCGTGGAGTGAAGCTCCTCCCGGTTAAAGAAGTAAATGCGGAAAAGAAATAAAGGTTGCTGTGTGGCGCCGATGGGAAAAGGTGGTGGAAAGTGAAGTTTAACCGGTATGTCCAGTAGTATCGCTACGCGGCTATACCACGGCATCTCTGCTCTAGAGGCCGGCCACGTCCGAAATACACCTACACTGGTGAAATATGCCTAAACCGGCACACAACAGGGGTGGAACTTGATGGCTAGACATGTCATGCCACTTCCGCTCTAGAGGTCGGTCACGCCTGATAAACACCCATACTGGTGAATTTTGCCTAAACCGGCTCATACCAGGGGTGAATCTTGAAGGCTATGCATGCCACAGTACCTCTGCCCTAGAGGTCGGTCCCGTCCCAAACACGCCCATACTGGGATAATGCCTAAACCGGCTCAACCCAGGGGTAGAAGTCACTAGTGGCGAAGATTCGTCCTCCTGGACAAAAGCTCCATCCTGGTCACAACTAGGAAGGGTAGCGGCCACGACCGCAAAATGCTGAAGTCGGAGACACTGGACCAGGGAAGTCTAGATAGGCAACCACCTCTCACCCGGCGGGGATGTTTGCGTATCCTAATCACGCTGAGGTTTTCCGGTGAGAAAGTCCAACCCTGGACTGGATGGGCAACCACCTCTTACCCGGCGGTGATACACGGGTATCTCAAAACACGTCGAGGTTTTCCTGTGAGAAAGTCCAACTCTGGCCTGGGTGGGCTACCGCCTCTCACCCAGCGGGGATGCACTGATATCCTAAACACGTCGAGGTCTTCCGGTGAGAAAGTCCAACCCTAGACTAAACTGGTGCAATGAAAACCACGGTGTCACGCAATCCCGCTTCCGAGACCCACCAAGAATACAGGCTAAAGCCCTGTGATACGCTGAACCCCTTGTGGTCCTCTCGTGGATCTCGTGTGGTCTATTTTGGACCACACAGGGGACCACGGGACCTAACGAGGACCACAGGCGTGAATTCAGTAGGTTCACAGTGCGGTTTTTGGTGGTAGAAGTGAACGAAGAAGAAGATATTGAAGGAAATATAGTAGATCAATACAGAACTGTCACAGTCGCTACATGCTGGAGGATATGTTGAATAGGAAATCGGATCACATTCGGGTATGTCCAGATGATATCTGACTAGTAACAAACAGACTCGTTTATATTCGAACAAACAAAGGCAAAAAAGCATATAAAAAATAGCAGCACGCAATACATAATTTACTTCACAAACTTGTCAGATGAAGTAAGATGGAGGACGCTAGCATGTCTTTTTATGACCGGCCAGATTTTTCTCAGGAGCTTGGAGGACTAAAAATGTGTGGCAAATTAAAAGGCAAAAAAAAGACATGCAGAGTTACATGACGAAGTTTCTGAAACAGTGGTCCCCAAACTATTGTTCAAGTGAGGACCTATGTAGTAATTCTACTTTATATAGAGTATTACAAATTTGTGAATGTTTTTAAACTTAAAATCAAACTGCGTGGAAGTGTACAGGATATGAAAAAGAGTGAGAGTCACTGTACAAAGTAAATAAATAAAACCAAAATAAAAAAAGTTACCTCGTCTAGATACATTTTTTACAAGTAGGAAGCAAGACTTTCGCACAGTGTTGTTTTGTTAGACCTGGAGAAAATCATGAAGAAAGCACTTTAAGACGTGAAAGAAAGAAAAATGACAAGAGAATTACATGGGACTTGAACCTGGACTCCGGTAGGACGAGAAACCGTCTATCCACGAGAGAATATCGCATTAATTAACTTAGCCATCTAGCACCCCCCAAATAAGATGTTTGATAGCGAAGCGATCAATGCCTGCCTGACTGAAAATCGTGACGCATGGAAAGAGGACGAAGTCGTGACACCGAAATTCCGTCGCTTAGATTAATTCCCCCTTTGGTAGCAAATTTTTGAGACACAAACATACACACATGGTCTCCTGCAAATGTCTAGTACATACTGGACAACAGTAACGACACATAAACTTTTTTTTTACATAAGCAAAGGTAGTTTACATAAAGATAGTTGCAGTTTATGTTAAAAAAAAGTATTTGCTTATTTGTCGTTATTGTTGTCCAGTGTGCACTAGTCATTTGAAGGAGACCTTGTGTGTAAGTTTGTGTCTCAAGGTTGGTACCTGTGAGATGCTGAATCTGAGCGACAGAATTTCTGCGTCACTGCCTCGTTTCCTTTCAGGGTGTCACGATTTTTTGGTGACTCAGGCAGTGATGGCTTCCCTGTCAGACATCTTTTTTTTTTTTTTTTGAGGGTGCTAGATAGCTAAGTTTATTAATGGGCTGTTCTCTCGTGGCTAGGCGGTTGCTCGTTCTACCTGAGTCTGTTCAAATCCCAGGTAATTCTCTTCTTATTTTACTTCTCTCATGTCTAAACGTGCTTTGTTTATTACTTTTTTTTTTCAAGGTCTAAACATACAAAACAGTGCTGTTTCTTTACCTCGTCTTGACAAGATTCTAAAGTAGCTGGAAACTGAGACTGACAAGATTGTGTGCGGTCCGGATTTTTTTGTCAGGACTGGGTCCAGGCTGAGAGCCCCTGTACTTGACATAGTCGAAAGTGAAGGAGGAAAAATCAACATAGACAAGATTGTTTGCTTACGAGGGGCGGCAGATTTCATTAGTTGAGAAATATCCATAGATTTTTTTTTTAATGGTGGGCGTAAGGCGGGGTAGTTGTAGGAAAGGACATTGTCAGCAGATTAAACATATAAGAGACTGCACTATAATGTAATACAATAAGAAAAATGTATGACCAACACTACACGTCATTATTTGCCATTCGTTACGTCGTCAGGATCGTGGTTCCGGTTAGTGTCTGCCGTTCGATTTTATGCAGCGATTTTACTTCTCAAGTATCGCCAGCTGCCCGTAACTCGTAACTCTCCTCCCACATTCACAGGCAAGGTCCTCTTAGTGGTTTCTTATCTGGAGCAGCCGACACTGTCACTCTCTTTACTCTGCCTGGCCCACGGCGGGTTAGTTTGAACAAGCTGGGATCAGTATTATGAACTTCACGTCGTTTATGTTGTTCTTTGCTATATTTTTTTGTTGTAATGTCTATTCGCAACGGACACGTACCGAATATTTTGACTGTGCATAGAGTATATCATCTTTAGGCTAGTAACTGAGTGTTGATTCCAAATATTGCCGTGTGTTCTTAGCAAAACTGGACGTAAAGTGAAATATTCTGTGGATCAGCTGTGTTCAGCCCTCAAGATAACCCGTCCTTAAGATTCTGTTATGATAACGATATCAGGTCAACTGCAAGACGCCTTGAGATTTCCTTGAGGAATAGTTAACATGCTCTGGTTGAGAGTGAACATGAAGCCTGTCTTAAATTATTAAGTCAGATATGTTTTTAGACTTTATAAAGCTAGAGTGACCAATTGTCCCATGATTAAGTCAGATATTTGTAGACTGTCTAAAGCTAGAGTGACCAATTGTCCCATGATTAAGTCAGATATTTGTAGACTGTCTAAAGCTAGAGTGACCAATCGTCCCATGATTAAGTCAGATATTTGTAGACTGTCTAAAGCTAGAGTGACCAACCGTCCCATGATTAAGTCAGATATTTGTAGACTGTCTAAAGCTAGAGTGACCAACCGTCCCATTACTGTCAGATATGTTTTAGATTATCTAAAGCTAGAGTGACCAATAGTTCCGTATTTTGTTAAGCGACTGGATATTCCCGGGGAATCGTATTGCTTATGTCGGGGTGCCTAAGTTTCTCCTATTTTAAGCATGTCCCATATTGTCATGAATTCTCATCTTTAATCAGCTATGTTCTGCGGACACAGTGATGGAGACAGAAAAATACTTGAAGAGGGCAACAACTGAACTTCGCGAGCCGTGAGCACAGTGCTAGTTAGTTGGTTGTTTGGTTGGATAGGAAGGACCATCATCCACGTATTCTTGACATATCCTTAGGCGCTCTGATCTCCTATTCCGTATCTTCTTCAGCATGCAGTAACTGATGATACCCGTTCTTTGTTGATTGACCATCAGTCTAGCGCTCTTGATTGGTCGTTCATTTTTCGCATCAGCTCCTTCATTCTTGACAGCTGTTAGTCAAGTCATCTCTTTTCAACCAGCTTCTCTTATAGGAGTGATGATGTCTGCCTGATCCATGCCTGACTTTCCTTCATGACAACTGAATCTGCCAGCTGATCTCCCGGACACTTGTGTGGTCTAGTATAAAAATGAATGTCAGTCGATGGATTTATGTCATCTTCAGGGGTTCGAGCCACAGCTGGCTTAGGGAGACAGCCTGAACTTTCTTCAGCATCTTCATCGAGTCGCTCATGATGTGTGCTTACGTGTAGTCTTGTGACTTTACCCAGCTCACAGGTTTTGTTACAGCCATGAGTTGCATGTAGTCTTGTGACTTGTGCCAGCTCACAGCTTTTGTCACAGCCATGAGTTGCATGTAGTCTTGTGACTTGTGCCAGCTCACAGCTTTTGTCATAGCTATGGCTTGCGTGTAGTCTTGTGACTTTACCCAGCTCACAGGTTTTGTCACAGCCATGCGTTGCATGTGGTCTTGTGACTTTACCCAGCTCTCAGCTTTTGTCATAGCTATGGCTTGCGTGTAGTCTTGTGACTTAACCCAGCTCACAGCTTTTGTCACAGCCATGAGTTGCATGTAGTCTTGTGATTTGAGCCAGCTCACAGCTTTTGTCACAACCATGGTTTGCGTGTAGTCTTATGACTTGTGCTAGCTCACAGCTTTTGTCACAATCATGGTTTGCCTGTAGTCTTGTGACTTTACCCAGCTCACAGCTTTTGTCACAGCCATGAGTTTGCATGTAGTCTTGTGACTTGAGCCACCTCGGAGCTTTTGTCACAGCCATGAGTTGTGTGTAGTCTTGTGACTTGAGCCACTTCGGAGCTTTTGTCACAGCCATGGTTTCCACTGTGAAGCTGCTTGTTGATGCAGCAAAACCACCTGTGGCTTCTTTCACTGTTCCACCATTTGAGTTGACTGTAAAGGCCCAGGAACATCTCTTGCCCTTAACCGCGGATCTATCTGTACAAATAACGGTCTCGCTATTTCTGATATTTTCACTAATTAGTGCTGTGATCTCAGCATCTACTGCAGCGGGAATATGTTCTCTGTAATGTGATGAACAGGCAGAGCCATTTTTTGGTGGTGCAGGTACCCTTTCGTGTCCAGGATCTATATTCTCAGAAGGGCGCAGCTCACGGAAAACATCTCGTAAAGTCTGCTCCCAGTTACTCTTACCAGTTCACCGTGGAGTGGGTGAGCATCGCCCGCGCTTATTTCTGGGTAGATATGCATTTTTGTAAGTGAAGAAAAACAATTTTATGGATGGAGCCTGCACAGCAGTTGTCGCTTAATTTTCCCTTACAATGATCCCACATCCTCAAAATCTGTAAGGACTACTTCTGTGTCTTTCTGTCAGTCTAGCTGAATGCACATACCTGTCTGTTTTATCTGTTTTCTGTCTATCCTTCTATCTGTCCATCTCTCTGTTTTGAACTATTCACATTTTTTAAAAATAAAAGAAACGCGTATGTGTATTTACTGAACGCACGTACGCATGAATAGTCCCGTCTCAAGCGTGACATACTTCTGAGGTTAACTCCTGTCCACAAATTAAATTCACTGAAGCGTAATTAATACATCCTCTTATGAATTTACAAAAGGCGGCTTTCATCGTCTTAGAAGAATGTTTTGATGAAGGCACGTGTCATCTGTGGTGCAACTACACGCGAGGTCCAATCTGTCTACGCACTAAATTGATATGCAAGGTCCACTCTGTCTACGCACTAAATTGATACGCGAGGTCGAGTCTGTCCACACAATACAACGATACACGAGGTCCAGTCTGTCTGTGCACTAAAATGATACACTAGGTCCAATCTGTCTACGCACTAAAATGATACACGAGGTCCAATCTGTTCACGACTAAAATGATACACGAGGTCCATTCTGTCTACGCACTAAAATGATACACGAGGTCCAATCTGTCTACGCACTAAAATGATACACGAGGTCCAATCTGTCTACGCACTAAAATGAAAGCAGCAGACAAGAAGCTCGTACCGTAAAAGAAAGTGATCTTTATTTTGTTCTAGCACGGCCCTTCAAGTAATAAAATGATATCACATGAAGAGATAGTGAAATGATATCACATGAAAAGATAGTGAAATGAAAATTGAAAGAGATTTTTTGCTCGGACTGGTCAGATAGTTACTTTATTCTAGTTACCCACAAGTCACTTGTTGAAGTGTTAACAGTCAACTCAAATGACAGAACAGTGAAAGAATCCAGGAGCGCTTTTTGCTGCAGCATCACAATGGAGACTATGGCTGTAACAAAAGCTCTGACCTGACTCCAGTCACAAGACTTACATGCATCTTAAATGACTTGAATATGCCAAGGAAAATTTGGTTTGATTCTCTAAAGCGACAGTGGCTCGAATCCCTGTAGATGTTACAGATCCATCGATTAACCTTCATTTTTGTACCAAGCCACGCGGATCAGTTGGCAGTGAAAGGGAGCTGCAGTCGTAACTTAATACAGTCATCAAGAAAAACGAGAAAAATGGAGCTGCAGTCGTAACTTAATACAGTCATCAAGAAAAGCGAGAAAAATGGAGCTTCAGTCGTAACTTAATACAGTCATCAAGAAAAGCGAGAAAAATGGAGCTTCAGTTGTAGCTTAATACAGTCATCAAGAAAAGCGAGAAAAATGGAGCTTCAGTTGTAGCTTAATACAGTCATCAAAAAAAGCGAGAAAAATGGAGCTTCAGTTGTAGCTTAATACAGTCATCAAGAAAAGCGAGAAAAATGGAGCTTCAGTTGTAACTTAATACAGTCATCAAGAAAAGCGAGAAAAAGAGACTAAATTTTAACCTAAAGAAAACAGTTGTGATGCTCATCTCAAAAGCCAAGACACCCCCCCCCCCCCCGCCAAGCTACAACATATAAGGAAAGAGGGACGAAGTTAAACAAAGCTGGCAGTTTTAAGTACTTAAGCACTTTGCTAACATCAGATGGAAGATGTTTCATCAAAGTAAAATCAAAATTGCACAAGTCAAGACCCTCATTTCTAAAGCTGAAACACAAACTGTGCAATAAGTCACCATCTTTGAGAGTCAGGAGGAGAGTGCTACAGTGTTACACTGAACCAGTCTTGCTCAATGGAAGCGAATCCTGGGCGGTCAGTAAAGAGACACAAAGAAGCCTGGAATGTGGTTCTTAAGCAGAATGCTGAAGGTAGCATGGACAGCGAGAAAATCGAACGAGGATGTTCTGAAAGAAACACAAGAAATATAGATCGGTAAACGACGGTCCAAATATGTGGGGCCATGTTTGGAGGAGAGGAGGGCTAGAGCAGCTAATGGCAACAGGGAAGGTCGAAGGTAGAAGAGACAAGAGGTAGACAGAGAGAAAAGATGTCTGATGGTTTGTCGTCCTGGCACAGGAAGTGCTGAGTGTTGGGAGGATCACTTTTGGGCATATGGTAGAGGATCACTTGAGAGGATCACAATCCAATGTCTGTTCAGATGCACAAGGGACCGAGAGTTATGGAAGGACATGATATCCTACGCCTGTCGGCAGGGACTTTGTAGGTGTGTGTATGTGTGAGAGAGATAGATAGATAGAGAGAGAGAGAGAGAGAGAGAGAGAGAGAGTAAAATCTTCCAGTATTACTGTTTAGGGTGAAAGTCTGTACTGCCATGTGCCCAAATAGCCCGTAGCTTGAACAACTATCTGTGTAATAACGTGCAATTTTAACTATAAACTTCCTTCAAAACCGATAACTTTTACTAATAACCACCCTTATTAACCAGGGTGTTGCTGCTAGCGGCCTTCACGACTCGCAGCTGTTATTAACAAGTGACTTAATAACCAGTAGCTTTTACCACTAACCATCTGTTGACCTCCCCTGCCACAAACTCCGCCGCCTAAATCCAGTATTAATTAATAAGATTGACATCCGCTCTGCTTCACGGGACTCCTGTCTCCAGATTAAGTCACTCGCACATGAAGTGCCAGGCAGCTGATTTCTTAAACAGCTCCAGACCTTCTTAAGATCCTGTCTTCTCCACTCTGACCCTGGGGCGTTTTTTTTTTTGGTGTGCCTATTTTCTCTCTTTCTCTCTCTCTCTATCTTTCTCTCTCTCTCTCTTCCCCCTCCCCTACCCTCCACAAAAAAAAACAAAACAATAATTTCATCTTTCTTCTCTCTGGTTTCCGGCGACCCGAAATCTTGATTTGTATTGTGACAGGTCGTATTATTCTCCTCGCTCTATCCCTTTTCCGTTTCCAAGCATTCCCCCCCCCCCCCCCCCCCCCCAACAATGCAGTTTCCTCTTCGCTCGTTCCTTGTCCGACTTCGTTCGTCAGCACGAGCAGGGAAGGGACTGCTGCAAGCTCGTAGCGGCAGATCTTGTCAGGATGTAAGAACCTACAGAAACGAGAGACATCGAAAGACGGGAAGAGCGAGGGACCTATCGTGGCTTGCCCAGACCGTTTTGTCTACTTTAGCGCTGAACGTGTTAGTCTTGCCCAAGTCATCTACGTCATAGTTCCGTTACAGATAGTCTAATTCGTAATCAGATTTAGAGATTATTTATGTTAATTTATTAGAAAAAAAACCATGTTTCGTTACTCCAAAATAACGATAGATAATCTCACCATACTCTTGTGGGATTAATTGTTTAATACTATGCATGATTATTTTAATTTAATTTTATTTCATTTACTAGCCTCGTTTTCGTGATAAAAAAGGGAACAATTTACCTGGTTTGTTTACATTCTCGGATCTTTTTTCCTAAGTTCAGGTAGGCTGTGTGATATGGACTGCGAGTTTTTATGTTTACATCGTTCATGTGAGTGATTATTATTATTATTATTATTTTTATATTATTGCCAAACTTCAATATGAATTTTGTTTGTATATGTATATATTTGTACAAGTGTGAATAGAACGGCTGGATCTATCGGAAACTGTGCTATCGATTTTCACTCTCTGATGGTTTGAGGACATGACAAAGCATTTTATTCCCCTCCTGCAGAGCTGGTACATACATTGGGAAGATAAAAGGAAGTTTGTGCTTAAGGTAAACTACTTGTATGTAGCTGAGAGATTTGAGATAAACCACTCACTATTTAATGAAGCTAAAGCAAGTTTTTTTTATTCTTTTTTTTTAATCTCAATGCAAAGAAAACTAAACTGTTGAGAAAAACAAAGCAAATATAACAATTGAAATATTTATATCAATGAGGAGAACGTGGAATTGGTGGAGAGTTTTGAGTGTATTGTATCATTACCAACAATGGAGACACAATGAGGGAGATTAAAAGGAGGACATCTATCGCTCTTCAGAACAACTAAAGAATCTACGAAGAGGGACAGACAGAGCCACACAAATTAGATTTTTAGGGACACCCATTTCTCCCATCGCAACATATGCCCGTGAGACCTGGACACTTAACAAAACAGCCGAGAAACACATAAATGTCTTTGAATGTAAATGTTATAGAAGAGCCCTATAACTATCGTGGACACACACAGAAAAGAACAAATATATTCATACTACAATAATTTAATATTGAAGAAAGTTGGTTAGTAAAGAAGATTAAACAGAGAAAACTTATATATTTTGGACATATTAAGCGTCACGAGGGTTTGGAGAAGACAGTCTTGGAAGGGAAAAAGAAAGAGAGGAAGACCAAGACGGAGATTGCTGCAAGACATCGTAGATGATCTGCGAATGGATGCATCAGCAGCGGGACATCTTACTTACAACCGAAAGGCCTTCAAGAGAGCTGTTAGGGATGCAAAGTTCCACAAGGGATATGCTAATGAATGAATGCAAGTTTTGGTCTCTCAAGAATTTAATTTAAAAACTTAGTTACATATCTCTGTAGCAATAAATGAGGCCCAGTCGCTATAGTGAATACAACACACAATAAGTTCGCGAAAATCAACGAAAAGATCTATATCTTTCCCTAGAGAGGGCATGAAGGAACAGAAGTACGACGTGAACAAAATTAACATCTTACATCCTTCCCGTGCCGTCATGGTGTCAAACAGGGCTCTCAGAGTGTTTCGCCACATAGGACTGCAAGTGCGTGAGAAATACTGAAATTAAAATATAAACTGTTTCTCCTTCAGAACTTGTCAAACACTGTATCTTAAGTCTCACACAGACCACGTGTTGAAGGTGGGTACCTCTACCTCGAGGGCGTTTGGGTTCTAGCCTTTTGGTAGGCTAAACTGGATTCGTATTCTGGAGAACAGAGGTCTCCCTGCTTGCTTCCCGCCATTTTCTCCTATTTTCTATATCCATCTGGGCTTTTATACTTCTGTAACAGTATCTTGTAGGTCTTCCTGGGTAGTCAGCTTTTGAAACGCACAACTCATCTGACGACCAGATGCGGCAACTTCCACTTCATGACCAAACCAGCTTCTCCAGACTACCCACGGGTCACAACATAACTGTATCGCCTTGGCATGTCACACACACCCCCTGACTGCCTTGACCTGTCACACACCCCCTGACTGCCTCGGCCTGTCACACACCCCCTGACTGCCTCGGCCTGTCACACACCCCTTCTCCCCTGACTGCCTCGGCCTGTCACACACCCCCTGACTGCCTTCCCATTCTCCCCTGACTGCCTTGGCCTGTCACACACCCCTGACTGCCTTGGCCTGTCACACACCCCTTGACAGGCATCAGGCTTCAGAGTACATCCTGCAGCTCTACCATCTCCACCAAGAAGCCCGAACCCGGCTATGACCTCAGGGAGCAACAAGGAAAAAACAAACTTTTGGGCGGAACGCACGGACTCCAAAGAACTTCGCAGCTTACCTGGTCAATAAATATGAATATCTGAGGCTAGAACCAAGGGGCATGGAAGAAGAAGCTTTTGATAAAAGAGAAGTATTTCAAATATCCAGACAGCACAATATCATCCTACAGTAGGAAAATCGACGCCGAAATTGAAAGCATATGCAGTAAAACAAATAAAGTCCTTCGACAAAACAACATCTTTACTGAAAAGCAAATATATAACAACTGAAACAAAAAGACCGGTGTCTTCGTCCCAGCCCTTTCCTTATCAGTGTCAAACATAGACACTTATATCTTATATCTTATATCCTTCCCGTGCCGTTAGACGTCACACAGGGCTCGCAAAGTAGTTCGCCAATTTTTCCTGTCTTCGGCGAGTCTTTCAACCTCAACGAAGGATTTTATGCCTGTTAACTTGATAATATAGACACTAACAGCCAAAAAATCATCGCAACAGAAATGAGACGTTTGAGGAGAATGCTGAATGTAACAAGATGAGGACCAAATCAGAAAAGACACAGTCAGGGCATATGTTTTAGCAACACCAGTACTACACTGCATCCAGAAACAAGTGAAATGGTTTAGCCACGTTTAACGACTACCACCAGACATTAGACCATAGGAAACATTTACTCTAAGAGGGAGAGGCCACATCCCCAAGAGACTGAGGAGGGGTGGAGGGGAGTAAATTACATAAACCTTAAATATCCCATTATACGAAGCAAATCGCCGAGGCCTGTCGAGGTGTCTTGTTTGTCCCCTCACAATGAACGATATATGAGGAAGGAGGCACAACAAGACAAGGCAATACAAGACAGGACGAGACCTGACAAGATAAGTAACCTATACTTTTATAATCTTAACTCTCAGCTATATATAAGTAGTTTGCCCAAAGTACAAAATGGCTACTATTTCGCAGATTGCTTTGTTGAGGGATTAAAAATGAAACTGAATTTCTTCACGTATAAGGTCAATTTATTTGGCGTGCCATTACTTACTTCTTTTTTGTCTAAGGAGTCGGTTTTGGAGCGGATGGATATCAGCTGTTGTGAGTTTTTGTCGAGCATCATCTGGCCAAGAAGCTGTTCTCTTGGCTGACTCTGCCACTGTTGGTTCTTGGCTGACTCTGCCACTGTTGGTTCTTGACTGACTACATCACTGTTGGTTCTTAGCTGACTCTACCATTGTTGATTCTTGGCTGACTCTGCCACTGTTGGTTCTTAGCTGACTCTACCATTGTTGATTCTTGGCTGACTCTGCCACTGTTGGTTCTTGGCTGACTACGTCACTGTTGTTTCTTGGGTGACTCTACCACTGTTGGTTCTTGGCTGACTATATCACTGTTGGTTCTTTGCTGACTCTGCCACTGTTGGTTCTTGGCTGACTCTGCCACTGTTGGTTCTTGGCTGACTCTGCCACTGTTGGTTCTTGGCTGACTCTGCCACTGTTGGTTTTCCTAAAATCTGCCACAGATACAGCAGGCACACGTTTGTTGTGATGATACATACAGTGTTTCACATTCCGCAGGTCTAGTTTGCCTTTAGTTGACTTTCCTGTATGAGACTCTTTCTGCGGTTTGTTTTGTTTTCCTCCGCAACATTTCCGTTTAAAAATAACTCATTCATTTATTGGACAATCTGCTGTGAGGCAGGATTGGCTGAACCGATAGAGCACGCGGTCTCTCAGTCAATTTTGGACTTTGGGTGTGTGTTCGAATCCCAGCCGACACCTCCAGTTCGTCAGTGTTCTCACAGGTGCTACGGAGCATGTGCACTGTGCTGAGATCCTCCTTCACAGAGGGAGATGGGAGCACCTAAGGACTTCTCCGGCGTGCAGTGATGGCAACCCTTTAACATTTTAACATTTAAAAATCTGACGTACCCGTAGGAGTTGGTAATCATGTTCCTTGTTTTCTGTATTCATTTCTGCGTAATATTGACGGAGAAGGCTAATAAGAGAAGACTGATAAGAGGAGACTAATAAGATAGACTCTCTGACTGACAGAGTTCTGTAGTCAGAGTGTTAAACAAAGGCCTTCTGTTCTCTTTTTGGTCTAAGGTCAAACAATCATAGCCATGTCTGGTGTAAATTACCTTGTGTAACATTGGGTGCCAGCAGCAGGCCATCTTGCTCACAGCCGAGAGGCCTACAGGAGTGCTTTTAAGGAGACAGATTTCCGTAAGGGACATACAAATGAATGAATGAATGGGATGGTGAATTCAGCGATGAAAATGAAGAAAGCATATGATTGGTCAGTCGGTTTCTTTGACTGGCCACGCTCTGTCATGATTATGATTATAACTACGGCAAGAATAGGTATATGAGAGGCATATTTGATGATAATAGAGGCAAAAAGCCAGAGCCAAGAAACATTGATGACCCACAAATCATGGGAGCAGAGTTTGAAAGAGGCATAAACAAAATGAAAAGAGGTAATATAATATTGAAAGGTTCTGATTTATACGGGCCATTATAATATTGTAAAGTTCTGAATTGTATATTGTTTTTAGTGTTATCTGATTAATACTGTCTTGTAAATTCTACCATTTGAGTCGATGGTATCGCTGGAGTAAATTCTGTCACTTGAGTCGATGGTATCGCTGGAGTAAATTCTGTCACTTGAGTCGATGGTATCGCTGGACTTTGAATGATGGCGACTGTCACGTATAACAGCACATTTTGGCCGTTTAAATGCTATCTGCCTAATGCACTTTCATACAACATTGTTAGCACGTTGTGTCCGCGGCGATATTATCTTTTTTTCCACCGTAAATTTTTATTTATGAATGCACTTTACTACTTTTTCTTTTTGTTTACGTCAACATTTCAGAATGTTACTACACGTGATGCTATATGATTCACCACAGGACTGAAACTTTAACACACGGTCGCTATAACATTCAGACGGTTCTTTCCTGAATCAAATTATAATTCACCTTTAATGTTCACCAAACGAAACTCACAAATATTAAACTGAAGCGTCACTGTAAGCGTTTTACACAAAGTTTCAAAAAATATCAAATCCTCTGTATTTCTCACGCAGTGCTAATAATCACTTTCTAACTTCAAATGCTATCTTCTGTCTGTCCTAAACTACTTCTGCTTCTAAACTGCTTCTCTGTCTCCTGAATATCTACTAGCTCTACTTGTCCATCTGTTCTATCTGTCGTTGCTCTCCTATCTATCATTATGTTATTCTTTTCTGTCCCCCGTCTTCACTGTCTTCCCTTATCAAAACTGTGTGACAGTCTTATATATCGTGTCAGTTGTCCATTAGGACACACCTCTAGATCTTTCTACTGGTCATCTGGTTGACTACATACTGACTGAACTTCGGGATAGATCGGTCCACTGCCCTTGGTCATCTTATTGGTCCATCGGATCATGTGTGCAAATTGAGTCCTAAGATTAGCAGATATGCCTCACCTGTCAATAAGTCTATTGCGTCAAATCCGTCTGTGCAGTTTTCTCGCGCGGGTAAACTCTTCTTATCCAGTATCAAGTGTTTACGATACCTGACGGGGATTATTAGTCCATTTCTGTTTACAAAGTGTCCGCCTGTCTCCATGCGTACTATTGTTATCTGAGTAAATCCTCTTAGTCTGTATTCCGCATCCCTGTGTCTATTATTCCTAAGTATCGGCCTAATTCTGTCGTAATAATTCTAATACCGTGGGAGTGTTCCTCTCCCACTGCTTCTCAAATTTTCCATCGTTCCTTACCTACATTATGCGTATCAATAATGATCATAATTATAATAAAAATGTTAATAGTAAAAAAATAATAATGATAATAATAACAGCGTTAACAATAATACTATCCTAACTTACTAGGCTATAATAATACTACAGTAATAACTTACAAGGCACTATTTCACAGTAAAGCAGCGGGGCCAGATGAAATGATGTAGGAATCTGGAGTTAACAAGATAACAGAAAAATGCAATAACATGTACGAGCTGGGACTTATTTCTGAAGGGCGTCTGGCAAGAAAGAATCACAGCATGAAGGCGGGACTGGTTTAATTTCAGTCAGAGGAGCATTGGAAAAGCTTGAATTCTCTCATAGATAGATAAACAGATTCTTTACAAAAAAACGTTTTATCATAATCTGATTGGATGACAATGTCTTTTAGCAGGGTATGGTGGCTGGCGTGGTCGAACTCTCTGAACACCGGTTACTTACCCGGCAGACACGGGTTCCAATCACGATAGGGTCAAAGCTTTTTTTTTTCTTTCCGGGGCAAAATTAAAATACCCTGTTTACACACACCGTAAGGAAATCTCTTAAGTTACAGGTCATCGACCTTCAACTTCAAAGTTTCGCACTAGCGGACTCTGAAACAAAATGGGTCTAAACGAGGTACGCGACAGCTGACAGTTCTCTTGACCAGGGGGATGGGTGCCATTGTTAAACAGCCGTTTCAGAGATGCATGATGAGCTGGGACAAGGTAGTCCGGTGGATTTATAACACGCCGACCTGTATCTCTCTTCCTCAAAGCACTGCTGTTTTTTTTTTTTTGTTGTTGTTGTCACGAATTTCGACCTGCCACGCTCTTCTTCAAAGCACTGTCGTTTTTTGTTTTTTTTTTGGTCAAGAATTTCGACATGTCACATTCTCCCTCAAGTCACTGCCATTTTTTGGTAAAGAATTTCGACCTCTCATTCACTTCATCAAAGCACTGCCGGTTTTTGGTAAAGAATTTCGACCTGTCATTCCGTCCCTCAAAGCACTGCCGTGTTTGGTCAAATAAAATCCTATTACATGTGATTACGCGATCGAATGGAACCGACAAGGGACAGCTGTCATCAAGATAAATGTCAAAAAAAACAAAAACAGGTTGAATTTTCATCAGCGGCTGCTTAAACCCTGTGTTCATGTGTGACCTACTTTGTTTTATGACACATATACTTTCTCATCCAATCAAAACGCTTCCTCATGTCGCTCAAAGCATTGGAATTTTGTTGTTGTTGTTGTCCTCTCTCTCTCTCTCTCTGGCAGAGATCATTTTCTCATTATTACTTAACTCCATCTACTCACCGCCTTTCTTTACCTCAGTCTTAAGTACCTTAACTCTGCAGGTGTTGCCTTAGTTTTCTCATCCCCTGTCTTATCTAAATTTTTGAGATTTTTTTTTCCTTGTGAGGGGCCGAGTCAGGTTACGGTTGGCTGCACTAAGACACTAACAATAGTTGATCCTACTGTTTGCTCAGGGCATTCCTAGTTCCTCAACATAATCTGTGGAATTCATTCCTTTGTGCCAACCGTTCCCACCTTGAGTATCCGCGAAGGGGCATAAGAGGGGCTATGAAGTCTCCTGTGGGTGGCCCCACATAGCAAGTGTAAAATATATGCAGAGTATATATTGCGGTATCTAGCCACATCTACCTGCCACGATCATTAAGATATCACAACGATACCGGAATCGATACTGGGTTAGTGCACAGTTATTTTCCGAACGCGTTGTAGTATGTTAGAAAGGTATGAAGGATTTTATACAAAGAGGGCGTGTGTGTATGTAGGGAAATGGGGGGAAGGGAGGAGAGGAGAGGATGAAGCAGTAATATGCCGCGTCCGTGTGTTCTCTAAGCTGAGTATTTTCTAGATTGTATACGTTCTTGACCGTGTTCTGAAAACTGAGTATATGTGGATTAGTTATCCACTGTCTCCAGACTCATTTTCATTGCCCAGATTCTTACTAACCAATGCGTTGGCACGAACTTGTATGGGAGTCAAGCCAGTCCTGCGAGCTAAGTTGACACAACATTTATTCAATGATGTTGATGATAGTGCTAAATGATGACGAAAACTTTGACCGCCGGCAGGCTGTCCTGCCACATGGCAAGTCCGTTCATACTTTACAAATCATTCCAATCACAGTAACAAGACGTCCATCTTCTCGACAGTCACAAAAGATGCCCTTTTTCACATCCAGACGTAGACTGACTGCCCACTCACAGGCTCTCTCACAATAGTTTCTTCTAGCACGCGATATACAACCCTCTCAAAAGACCTTTACCCCGGAAATACCCACAGTCACACAAGGGCGACAAATACCTTCGTCTATAACTAAAGACGATTGCTTCACTTATACCGGAACAAGGAGAGTGGAGGAGAGAGGGAATTATCAACAGTTTCAGAACCTCACTATTCTACCCCCCCCCCCTCCTCAAAAAAGGTTTAGAAATCCCTGTTTGATAGTTATTGGTATAATATCTTCCCACCACACTTTTACTTTTAATGAATGCATCACAATTGAAACAAAACAAAAAACAAACACTGTACAACAATTTTCCTCTGTGCTGTCAATATAAAAAACATGGACACTAACAGTTAAAAACAAATGGAAAAATCATCATGACAGAGATGAGATGTTTAAGGAGAATACCAAATGTGACAAGGAGAGACCAAATAAGAAATGACACCATCAGGGCAAAGGCTGGAGTAACACCAGTATTACACTATATCCAGAAACAGCAAGTCAAATAGTTTGTCCACGTTACATGGTTACCACCAGAAAGTATATCGCAAACAAAATTCACACTAGGATTTGTAGGTAACAGAGGAAGAGGCCGCTCAGGCAAGAGATCTTCTTATGTCTTACATCCTTCCCGTGCCGTTAAACGTCACATAGGGCTCGCAAGGTAGTTCGCCAATTTTCCCTGTGTTCGGCGAGTCTTTCAACCTCATCAAGGGATTTTATGCTTATTAATTTGGCTTCTCTTAACAATGTCCTCTTTAGAGTTTCACGAGGTCTGTCTCTTTTTCTTTGGCCTGTTGTGTTCCACTTGATAGCTTGTTCTGGTATTCTCTGACTGTTTCTCTCATCACGTGACCAACATGTGTCCATCTCCTTTTTCTGATCACCCATGAGACTGGTTGTTGTTCAGTCATCTGTTTTATCTCTGCATTGTTCTTGAATTCGTTCCACTTGATTCTGAGTATTTTCCTTAGACATTTGTTTTGAAAAAAGTCTAATTTCTTGTCTATTTCTTTAGTTAATTTCCAGCTTTCACATGCATAAATGAGGGTGGATATTACATTTGAATTGAATAGTATTAACTTGGTTTTTGTTCTTATAACTTTTGAATTCCATATGTTCTCAAGATTCTTGAAGATCGATGCTGGTTTTGCAATTCAAATTCTAACTTCCTTTCTGGTGTCACCATCCTGGTCTATGTAGCTGCCAAGTTATGCAAATTGATTGACTCCTTCAATATCTGTCCCTTCTGCGTGTATTTTTCCATTTTGATTAATGGGAAGTTTCATTATTTTTGTTTTGTCCTTTGTTAATTTCAAGTCCTATTTTGCTAGCTAGATATGGAGAGAGGAAAGTGCAGAAGCAGTAAATATCCCATTATATGAAGGAAATCGTCGAGCCCTATCAAGACGTCTATTTGTCCCCTCAACACCGAAAGTTATGAGGAAGTAGACAAGACTGAAAGCAGTGCAGAAAAACAAGGATACGCTGATGACATGGACTTAGTGGGGGGAAACTATACAAGAAGTCGTCAGTACCTGAGAGATGCGGCACTAGAAGTGTGTCTGACCATTAACTAAGATAAGACAGAGCATATGAAGATATCAAGAGACCAGGGATAGAATGATTCAGATTATACAAATGTTGGAGATATGATTATTAGGAATGCAGAAACATACAAACAAGTGGTCATAACCTTCAACAGAAGCAACATAGTAAGAGAGGATATTATAAGCAGTACATATAGGGAATAAAATATACACCGCCTTGCAACACCTGTTAACATCCAAAATCCTGTCCCAAAAGACCAAAATAACAATCTACAAAACTATAATAAGACCAGCTGTCATGTATGGATCAGAAACGTGAAGTACAACAAAGAAAGACGAACAACAATTGCAGCTATTTGAGAACATTATCCTAAGAAGAATCTTTGGGCCCATAAAGGATACCAACAGTGGAGAATGGAGAGCTAGAAAGAACACTGAACTGAACAGCTTATTTAAATCCCAACAAATTATAAATGTCTTGAAACTGAACAGATTACGCTGGCTGGGCCATGTAGAAAGAATGGAAGAGAACAGACAAACGAAAATTATGTACGCACAAGAGATGAGGGAAACAAGACCAAGGGGTAGACCAAGACAGAGATGGAAAGACAACATAAAAGAGGATATAAAAGAAATTGGTGTCACCAAATGGAGAGAGAAGATTAAGAATAGAAAAGAATGGAGGCGAACTTTATCTGCAGCAGTGAGCCTTAATGGCTCGGAAAGCGGAAGAAGAAGAAGAAGAAGAAGAAGAGGGAGGAGGAGGAGGAGAAGAAGAAGAAGACAAGTCAACCTGTCCTCGAATGTTCTCATCTAATCATCTTGTTGACTTTTCCATCTTGTTACTGACCGGTTTCAGATAAAGGCACAGAATACAGCAGTGAAAAGCAAAACATGTTGCTTTATATAATTACTTGCTGTCTTGTGTTCTGCGTATTGTCATGACAACGGCGCGTTGCTGAAATAGCTTTGGGGGTGGGGGTAAAGTTAAAGGTAAAACCCCCTGTCTCCATGCCATTAAGACATACTGGGGATACAGTGTTAGGCCCATATTTCCACGACCTTCAGGACATGAGAGAGTGACATGGTCAGTATCACGCCTGGCCGCATTTGCCTTCCCAGATTTCTCTGGTACCCAGTTCTGGATCCTGGGTGGACCCAGCGGCGTGCTTGATGTGATGGTACCAGAAAAAAAAATCCCCACTGTTGGGACTTGAACCGGTACCACTGGATTAGTAGAGCGAACACCTAACCACTCAGCCAACCAGGCCTTCAGAAATATCAGAGTTTTTGGGTTAAAAAAAATTATCCCGCGATCTTATTATTGTCGTTTCTCTATTTATCTGTCTTTTTATCTTTTCGTGTAAAACTGAACCGCACACTTGATCGGCACTTCATCACCAGGGTAACCGCAGCTGTCAATCACACTTATCTCACCACTGAATCTTAGTGATCCGCGCTGTCAAGAAAGAATAAAGGCTCAGTGTTTTAAGACACAAGCATAACATTTAATGCGCGTCCACCGACAAACACATCTTTTGGATCGTTCTGAAACCCAGATGTATGTGTGTTTGTTTACTCTTGTCCTCCATCCCATATCGAACGCTGCTGTCATTTTGAGCGGGATAACTCAGTATTTAGCGTAGCGCTACATAAATCATGATACTAAGATATATATTCTAACAATTGTTATTATGTAGTGTTACATAAATCATGATACTAAGATATATATTCTAACAATTGTTATTATGTAGTGTTACATAAATCATGATATTAAAATATATATTCTAACAATTGTTATTATGTAGTGTTACATAAATCATGATACTAAGATATATATTCTAACAATTGTTATTATGTAGTGTTACATAAATCATGATACTAAGATATATATTCTAACAATTGTTATTATGTAGTGTTACATAAATCATGATACTAAGATATATATTCTAACAATTGTTATTATGTAGTGTTACATAAATCATGATACTAAGATATATATTCTAACAATTGTTATTATGTAGTGTTACATAAATCATGATATTAAAATATATATTCTAACAATTGTTATTATATCTTATCTTATATCCTTCCCGTGCCGTTAAACGTCACATAGGTCTCGCGAGGTAGTTCGCCAATTTTTCTTGTCTTCGGCGAGTCTTTCAACCTCATCAATGGATGTTAATTTGGCCTCTCTTAACAATGTCCTCTTTAGAGTTTCACGCGGTCTGCCTCTTTTTCTTTTGCCTGTTGTGTTCCATTTTATAGCTTATTTTGGGATTCTCTGGCTGATTCTTCGCATCACGTGACCAACATATGTCCATCTCCTTTTCCTGATCACCCATGAGACTGGTTGTTGTTCAGTCATCTGTCTTATCTCTGCATTGTTCTTGAATTCGTTCCACTTGATGCCGATATTTTCCTTAGACATTTGTTTTCAAAAGAGTCTAATTTCTTGTCTATTTCTTTAGTTAATTTCCAGCTTTCATATGCATAAATGAGAGTGAATATTACATTTGAATTGAATAGTCTTAACTTGTTTTTTGTGCTTATAACTTTTGAATTCCATATGTTCTCAAGATTCTTGAATATCAATGCTGCTTTTGCAATTCTAACTTCCTTTCTGGTGTCACCATCCTGGTCTATGTAGCTGCCAAGGTATACAAATTGATTGACTTCTTCAATATCTATCCCTTCTATGTGAATTTTTCCATTTTGATTAATGGGAAGTTTCATTATTTTTGTTTTGTCCTTGTTAATTTCAAGTCCTATTTTGCTAGCCAGTGAAGACAGGCTATCTGTTTTTCTTGCATGGAATTCATATTGTTACTGATAAGAGTTATGTAATCAGCAAAATCAAGATCTTTTAGTTGGGTCTCATATACCCAGTCAATACCTGTGTTACCTGTGCAGGATTTTTTTCATTATGAAGTCTATTGTAATTCCGAAAAGCAAAGGAGACAGTATACATCCTTGTTTAACGCCTGTTTCAATCTGGAACCATTCACTCATCCCTTCTTCTGTTTTGACTGCACAAACATATCCATTGTAGAAGTCCTTAATGATGTTGACAATTTTAGATGGTATTCCATATAGACTTAAAATTCTCAGCAATGAATCTCTGTGTATGCTATCAAATGCCTTTTTAAAGTCTATGAAGTTCAGTATTAATGGTTTCTGCTTTTCAATATGTTCTTCAAGTATTATTATTAGAGTAAAGATCTGGTCGAGACAGCTTCTCCCTTTTTGAAATCCTGCTTGTTCTTCTCTCATTGCAGTATCCACTATATCTTTAAGTCTATTCAAAATGACCTTGCAAAATACTTTTGACACAACTAATATTAAGGTTACTCCTCTCCAATTGTTGCAGTCACTAAGGTTGCCTTCTTTTGGTATTTTAATAATGATTCCTTTTTTTCCATTTAGAAGGGACCTTTTCTTCTTTCCAAATCTTATTAAACAGTCTTTTTAGTTGTCTCATGTTGTCACTATTGATAGCTTTTAACATTTCGTGTGTTATTTCATCTTCACCTGCAGCTTTGTTGTTAGCCATTGTTGTTATTTCATCTTCACATGCAGCTTTCTTGTTAGCCATTAAATTCACTGCCGTTTCAATTTCATGCAATGTAATTTCATCTAGGTTGATATTTAGTTGTGGGGCTGGTAAGTCGGTTTCAAGGTTGAACAATTCTTTTGGGTGTGGTCGATTAAGTATTTCTTGGAAGTGTTCAGCCCATCTTTGCTTTTGGTCTTTACTTGATGTTAATAGGGTTCCAGTTTTGCTAAGGATTGGTCTTTCTTTAGATGTAATAGTACCTGTTGGCCTCTTTTGTATGTTATATAACGTTTTGCTGTCTCCTGTTTTTGCTGCTTTTTCTGCCTCTTTCGCCATATTGTCTATGTATTCTCTTTTATCCCTTCTAGCTGAGTTTTTTTTTACTTTCTTGTCTATTTCTTTGTATGTTGCTTTCACCAGATCTTTTCCAAGGTCTGTTTTTAACCATTCAACATGTCTAATTTGGCTGGTCGTCTTTCATATATGTACTTCCATGTGTTTTCTGATATCCATGCTTTTTTATTTGTTTTTTTTTTCAGTCCAGCTCTTGCTTTTGCTGCTGTGATTATGGCTGTGCTGTAAGAATTCCATAATTCATCTATACCTATTTCCTCTACTTCACTGGGTGGTGTGGAATGATTGGCAAGTTCCTGATTGAATTTAATGTTAGTATTCTCTTCTTGCAGGCTGTGGCTGTTTATCTTTCTGTGTACTGGTTTCTTGTGTTGGCTTTTCAGTTTTAGTTTTATTTTCCCTATACACAGGTTGTGATCAGTGGTAACATCTGCACCCCTGTATGCCTTTACGTCTATCAGCGATGTTCTGTATTGCTTTCTAATACAAAAATGATATGATCTATCTGGTTTCTAGTTCCATCATGTGGAGATATCCACGTTGTTTTATGTATCTCTTTGCGTGGAAATATTGTGCCTCCAATGACCATGCCCTCTGTTAGACATATTTAAATTAATCTTTCTCCGTTCTGATTAACCATGTCAGTTCCTTCTTTCCCCATTACTTTTTTAAACGTTGGTGTTATCTTTCCCTACCTTAGCGTTGAAGTTCCCCCATAGCAATTAGGATGTTGTGTTTAGGGACTTTGTTGATGATTTGTTGCAACTGGTGATAGAAATCGTCTTTCATCTCTGCATCGTTCGTGGGTGCATAACACTGTATTATTGTAATTCTTCCGTGTCTTAGGTTGTATCGTGCTCTTATTAGAGTGTTCACTGGTTCCCATTCTACAAAGCTCTTTGCTGCTACATTTGACATAATAATACCTACCCTCTCTCGATGTTTACCGTCGTCTCTGCCTGAGTGTATTATTAACTTACCGTTTTCCGCCGATCTTTTACCCGCTTCTGGACATCGCATTTCAATGATGCCCAGTACGTCTAGGTGGTATCTCTCCATTTCTTTGATGACCTGAGTAGTTTTTGTTGGTGCTGCTATCGTTCTCACATTCCAGAATCCAATCCTTGTCACATGTTTGGGGCCGACGAATTAGGTCTTCGGAGTTGGCATCCCTGATGTTCGGTTAGTTTCTGTGCGAGTTTCCGTAACGATATCTTATTTTTCCCATCTGGAGTCGCCTCTAGATAGATCCCAGGATAAGGTTGTTAGTCTTATGCCCAACTCCCAGTACATGATATGTAACAGATCAAGCTGATTTCTGCATGCCCGTGAGAGCGTTAAAAGCGTTGTTAACGTTACAAAACGTTAAAGAGCGTTATTATATAGTGTTACATAAATCATGATATTAAAAATATATATTGTGACAATTGTTATTATCTAACAATTGTTATTTAATGTTACGTAAATCATGACATTAAAAAATATATTCTAAAAATTGTTATTATTATTTAGTGTTACATAAATCATGATATTAAAAATACATATTCTGACAATTGTTACTGTTTAGTGTTACATAAATCGTGATATTAAAAAAGATCCTAGCAATTTTATTTTTACTACATTCTTTGTTGTTATGACATAAAGAAGTTGTAAACACTATATGTTGTTTATATTAAGTCTCCCAAACAATAATAAATAGCAACAATAATACACACATGCTTTTTCTTCTTCCTCTTTCTCTTTCTTTTTTCTTTCCTCTTCTTATTTCTTTCTTTCTTCCCTCTTCTTTCTTTCTTTCTTTCTTTCTTCGGGCAGCTGCTGAGTTCAGTAACTTTCCAAGCCACCGAGGCTCTCTGCTGTAGGCAAGATCTTTTCTTGATCATTTCTTGCCAACTGTCAATTCCAGGAGCGAGTATATCAGTGGTTCTCAACCCATGGCCCGCGGCCTAAAGATGGGCCGTGACAGGGAGTATTATGGGCCGCGCTGAAATCTCAAAGCAGAAAAAAAAAGTAGATACAATAAAAAAAAAATTATTCCGTCTTTTTCACGCAATACTATGGCCTAGCGGCAGACTGCACGGATGCAAGCCGCAGAATTATAGGTCGCGTTATTAGTATGTCCGCAGTGCTGCTATTGGAGAAAGGATGGTCCAGACAGCGTTTCTTCCAGCATCAAACAGAAATGTGACGTACATAAAAAGACGGCATCGCTTTTGAAGTGCGACACCTGCGTCTTTTCTGACCGCGTTGCTCAAGCGTGCAGTTTGACAACGTCATTTTAGAGAACAGTCGGCGTAGACTGTGCAAGAGAGCAGAAGTGAAATATAATTCTCAGCAATTGTTTTATTCAAGCCAGAATAGACATGCTATCCAACCGGAAACGGTGCCATCTGTAAGGTAAATGAAAAGAACTCTTGTGTAGCAATTAAGATGCAATTAAACATGTAGAGAAAATATGACATAATACTTTATACAATAGATTTATACCTTGCATATACTTTATTAGTGGGGTGCAAAAATATTTGACTTTTAAAAAGGATGAAGAGTTGATGGTGTTTATTTCAAGCATGTTATCGTGTTTGTTGATAGTTTCTTCTGTCTGGTGGTTACTGTCTTTGCATTGTTCTGTTCCTGGCCGAGAAAACTGGTCGGCGAGGTTCCGTGCTCCTGCGATATGACGAATGTCTGGGGCCGACGAATTAGGTCTTCGGAGTTGGCATCCCTGATGTTCGGTTAGTTTCTGTGCGAGTTTCCGTAACGATATCTTATTTTTCCCATCTGGAGTCGCCTCTAGATAGATCCCAGGATAAGGTTGTTAGTCTTATGCCCAACTCCCAGTACATGATATGTAACAGATCAAGCTGATTTCTGCATGCCCGTGAGAGCGTTAAAAGCGTTGTTAACGTTACAAAACGTTAAAGAGCGTTATTATATAGTGTTACATAAATCATGATATTAAAAATACATATTCTGACAATTGTTACTGTTTAGTGTTACATAAATCATGATATTAAAAATACATATTCTGACAATTGTTACTGTTTAGTGTTACATAAATCATGATATTAAAAATACATATTCTGACAATTGTTACTGTTTAGTGTTACATAAATCATGATATTAAAAATACATATTCTGACAATTGTTACTGTTTAGTGTTACATAAATCGTGATATTAAAAAAGATCCTAGCAATTTTATTTTTACTACATTCTTTGTTGTTATGACATAAAGAAGTTGTAAACACTATATGTTGTTTATATTAAGTCTCCCAAACAATAATAAATAGCAACAATAATACACACATGCTTTTTCTTCTTCCTCTTTCTCTTTCTTTTTTCTTTCCTCTTCTTATTTCTTTCTTTCTTCCCTCTTCTTTCTTTCTTTCTTTCTTTCTTCGGGCAGCTGCTGAGTTCAGTAACTTTCCAAGCCACCGAGGCTCTCTGCTGTAGGCAAGATCTTTTCTTGATCATTTCTTGCCAACTGTCAATTCCAGGAGCGAGTATATCAGTGGTTCTCAACCCATGGCCCGCGGCCTAAAGATGGGCCGTGACAGGGAGTATTATGGGCCGCGCTGAAATCTCAAAGCAGAAAAAAAAAGTAGATACAATAAAAAAAAAATTATTCCGTCTTTTTCACGCAATACTATGGCCTAGCGGCAGACTGCACGGATGCAAGCCGCAGAATTATAGGTCGCGTTATTAGTATGTCCGCAGTGCTGCTATTGGAGAAAGGATGGTCCAGACAGCGTTTCTTCCAGCATCAAACAGAAATGTGACGTACATAAAAAGACGGCATCGCTTTTGAAGTGCGACACCTGCGTCTTTTCTGACCGCGTTGCTCAAGCGTGCAGTTTGACAACGTCATTTTAGAGAACAGTCGGCGTAGACTGTGCAAGAGAGCAGAAGTGAAATATAATTCTCAGCAATTGTTTTATTCAAGCCAGAATAGACATGCTATCCAACCGGAAACGGTGCCATCTGTAAGGTAAATGAAAAGAACTCTTGTGTAGCAATTAAGATGCAATTAAACATGTAGAGAAAATATGACATAATACTTTATACAATAGATTTATACCTTGCATATACTTTATTAGTGGGGTGCAAAAATATTTGACTTTTAAAAAGGATGAAGAGTTGATGGTGTTTATTTCAAGCATGTTATCGTGTTTGTTGATAGTTTCTTCTGTCTGGTGGTTACTGTCTTTGCATTGTTCTGTTCCTGGCCGAGAAAACTGGTCGGCGAGGTTCCGTGCTCCTGCGATATGACGAATGTCTGCAGTGTAGGCTTGGATGAAATGACTCCATCGTTGTATGGATTACTGTTGTTGCTGATGTCTTGTAGTAACACGGCGCTTACTGTTGTTGCTGATGTCTTGTAGTAACACGACACTTACTGTTGTTGCTGTTGTCTTGTAGTAACACGGCGCTTACTGTTGTCTTGTAGTAACACGGCGCTTACTGTTGTCTTGTAGTAACACGGCGCTTACTGTTGTCTTGTAGTAACACGGCGCTTACTGTTGTCTTGTAGTAACACGGCGCTTACTGTTGTCTTGTAGTAACACGGCGCTTACTGTTGTCTTGTAGTAACACGGCGCTTACTGTTGTCTTGTAGTAACACGGCGCTTACTGTTGTCTTGTAGTAACACGGCGCTTACTGTTGTCTTGTAGTAACACAGCGCTTACTGTTGTTGCTGATGTCTTGTAGTAACACGACACTTACTGTTGTTGCTGTTGTCTTGTAGTAACACGACACTTACTGTTGTTGCTGATGTCTTGTAGTAACACGGCGCTTACTGTTGTTGCTGATGTCTTGTAGTAACACAGCGCTTACTGTTGTTGCTGATGTCTTGTAGTAACACGGCGCTTACTGTTATTGCTGTTGTCTTGTAGTAACACGGCGCTTACTGTTGCTGATGTCTTGTAGTAACACGGCGCTTACTGTTGTTGCTGATGTCTTGTAGTAACACGGCGCTTACTGTTGTTGCTGATGTCTTGTAGTAACACGGCGCTTACTGTTGTTGCTGATGTCTTGTAGTAACACGGCGCTTACTGTTGCTGATGTCTTGTAGTAACACGGCGCTTACTGTTGTTGCTGTTGTCTTGTAGTAACACGGCGCTTACTGTTGCTGATGTCTTGTAGTAACACGGCGCTTACTGTTGTTGCTGATGTCTTGTAGTAACACGGCGCTTACTGTTGTTGCTGATGTCTTGTAGTAACACGGCGCTTACTGTTGTTGCTGATGTCTTGTAGTAACACGGCGCTTACTGTTGCTGATGTCTTGTAGTAACACGGCGCTTACTGTTGCTGATGTCTTGTAGTAACACGGCGCTTACTGTTGCTGATGTCTTGTAGTAACACGGCGCTTACTGTTGTTGCTGATGTCTTGTAGTAACACGGCGCTTACTGTTGTTGCTGTTGTCTTGTAGTAACACGGCGCTTACTGTTGCTGATGTCTTGTAGTAACACGGCGCTTACTGTTGTTGCTGATGTCTTGTAGTAACACGGCGCTTACTGTTGTTGCTGATGTCTTGTAGTAACACGGCGCTTACTGTTGCTGATGTCTTGTAGTAACACGGCGCTTACTGTTGTTGCTGATGTCTTGTAGTAACACGGCGCTTACTGTTGTTGCTGTTGTCTTGTAGTAACACGGCGCTTACTGTTGCTGATGTCTTGTAGTAACACGGCGCTTACTGTTGTTGCTGATGTCTTGTAGTAACACGGCGCTTACTGTTGCTGATGTCTTGTAGTAACACGGCGCTTACTGTTGTTGCTGTTGTCTTGTAGTAACACGGCGCTTACTGTTGCTGATGTCTTGTAGTAACACGGCGCTTACTGTTGTTGCTGATGTCTTGTAGTAACACGGCGCTTACTGTTGTTGCTGATGTCTTGTAGTAACACGGCGCTTACTGTTGTTGCTGTTGTCTTGTAGTAACACGGCGCTTACTGTTGTTGCTGATGTCTTGTAGTAACACGGCGCTTACTGTTGTTGCTGATGTCTTGTAGTAACACGGCGCTTACTGTTGTTGCTGTTGTCTTGTAGTAACACGGCGCTTACTGTTGTTGCTGATGTCTTGTAGTAACACGGCGCTTACTGTTGTTGCTGTTGTCTTGTAGTAACACGGCGCTTACTGTTGTTGCTGATGTCTTGTAGTAACACGGCGCTTACTGTGTTGCTGATGTCTTGTAGTAACACGGCGCTTACTGTTGTTGCTGATGTCTTGTAGTAACACGGCGCTTACTGTTGTTGCTGTTGTCTTGTAGTAACACGGCGCTTACTGTTGTTGCTGATGTCTTGTAGTAACACGGCGCTTACTGTTGTTGCTGTTGTCTTGTAGTAACACGGCGCTTACTGTTGTTGCTGATGTCTTGTAGTAACACGGCGCTTACTGTTGTTGCTGATGCGTCTGTGTTTATTTAAATCTGGGAATGCGAGCATGGTCTGCCACATCAGCTCATTTTTTTAATGTGTCGAATGCCCTTTGACATTCCGCTGACCGCAAGTTGGCTAATTTTCTTGTGAGCGCGATTAAGGGTTCTGTCTTGTGGGAAAAATTGTCTGTAAATCGTCTGTAGTATGATATTGTTCCTATAAACCGTCTGTATTATGATATTGTTCCTATAAAACTTCGTATTTGTTTTATTGTCCTTGGTGTGGCTGTCTCTGCCATTGTTATCTTTATCATTATCTGGTGTGATGCCTTGGCTACTTATGGTGAAACCTAAATAGTAGATTTGGTTCTGTGCGAAGTTGCGCTTGGCTATTTTCAACTTGACGTCATGTTGTCTTAGCCTGTCAAACACAGATTGTATATGTTTGATGTGGTCCTGAATCGACGTCTTAGTAAAAATCAGGATGTCATCTATGTACGCTATGGCGTGGTCTGATAATCCGTACAGTACTTCATCCATTAATGCCATGAATGCTGCTGCAGCGTTGGCGACGCCGTACGGAGTTCTGGTAAACGTGAACTTTCCAAAACTGGACATGAAACTGGTTTTCATTTTAGAGTCTTTTGTTAGGGGTACACTCCAATATCCTGATTTGGCGTCCAGTGTTGTAAAGTATTTAGCGCCGTTGAGCACTGACATAATTTCTTCCACGTTGGGCATCTGGTATGTGATGGGAGTCGTGATTTTGTTTAGTCCTCTAAAGTCGCAGCAAAAGCGATGTGTTCCATCCTTTTTTCTTACTATAACTATCGGTGAGTTCCACTTGGACAGTGGTGCTCGTTCTATGATCTTTGCCTCTAGCATATCCTTAATTGCTTTCTCTATAATGCCTCTGTGTTTGAGTGGCGTAGGGTATGGTTTTGTGTATGCTGGTGGGTTGGATCCAGTGTCTATGTGCAGATGGACGGTATTAGTTCTGCCCAATTCTAAGTCGTTATTTGCGAAAATGTCTTGATTCTTGTATATTATCGTTTTGACAGCTGCTTCGTGTTTTGGATGTACTTGTATTTGTGTAAGCAGTTGTTGGAGTCTGTCAGTAGATCTGGTGGTATTTGCGTTGTTCTGTGTTTGTTCTTTATTTATACTATTTATGTCGAGGCCGAACTCTGCTTTTGCTATGATTTGTCCTTTTTTTAATTCTAAAATGCCTGTTGGAGTTGTTGGCTATAGTCACGAGGCATTTTCCTTGTTTATCAGGGTTAACGATACTGTCTATAGTTTCAGCACAAGGTTCGTGAAGTAATACACTGTTCTGGTGAATAGTGATCATTAACTCCGTGTCTTTAAATGCCGGTAAAAGTCTTTGCAATTTTGCTGGTACGATGGTTATTGTTTGTGGTTTAATTGCGATGTCACAAGTAGCTCTGATCGTTGAGCAAATCTCGTATTCGTTTTTCATAGGTACTCTGGTATTTCCAATCGATAGTTGCATGCTTCCGAAATCCACTGTTGCTTTTGTGTGAGATAGAAAATCTCTGCCTAGTATTGCGGGTCTGCATATTCTGTCTACAACTATAAACTTTTGCTTATGCATATTTTTACCCATGTGATTCCTTTTGTCCTTAATTCGTAATTGTCGACAGTCCAGAGTTTGCCTTCGCTGGGCAGTAATACCGTGTTTGAGTGAATAGTTTCCCATACGTTTTGTCTGATCAGACTGACTTCGCTGCCAGTGTCGATGAGTGTGTGGATGATGGTGTTGTTTATCTGCATGGGAATGGTGGAAGTTGCGTTTATGCCGTTTTCGGGTGCTGTGATACGGCCGGTTGCTACTTGTAGAGGTGGGGTGGACCGTTTACCATACTTCCGGTGAAGTTTTCCGAGCGTCTTCTCTGTTGGTTGTAGACTCTGTACTTTGGTGCAGATTCTCGTGGTGTTCTGTATCGGTCCTCTGGTGGTCTGGTGAATCTGGGTAGTGTATATTTATGGTTGGTCTGCGTGCTCCTCCATGAACTTCTGTTTGATACGAGCTATGTGCCTACGAATGCCGCAGTTGAAACATGGTTTTTATTATTTGTTTGTGTGTGTGTGTGTCATGATAAGAGATCTGGGCCACGGTGGCCGCGCTTTGAATTGCGTTCTCCGAGGCAGCTTGTCTGTGTGTAGCACTGTCGGTGCGTAAAGAAGAAGTCATTGGTTCAGTTGTCGGACATGGGATCTCCCCGTTGGCCATGCGGGATATTAGTCTTTTTGTGAACTGCTCCATCTCGATTGCTGTATTGATTGCCGAGCTTAATGTCTGTGGGTCTTTCTTGATTAACTTTGTTTTGATTGCTTTGTCGTACACAGCGTCTATAAAAAAATTTGCCAGCAAATGCTGTGTGGCCGGTTGTTGTATCTTGTCGCTATCGAAGGCTTGTTTTGCCAGTTTAATCATTGTTTCTACCATGTTTTGGATCGGCTCTTCTTTGTGTTGCTTCCAATTTCTTATTTGTCTCAAGGTTGCATGAGGATCGATGCCTCTGCTGAAACATTTAGCTAGTTCTTTTTAAAGTCCGTATATGTTTAATCCGGGTTCTCCTGAATTCGCCTGGAGACGCAAAGTCTGAAACGCTTCCTTTGCCCGTAATAAGGAATATGTTTTTCTTTTGCAAATCATGTAGGTTATGCACAAACACCAAACGCATACTTTTCTGTCTGTTCGATCCATTGTTGGAATCTCTGTGGATCGCCATCGTAGGTATCAGTGTGGCAGGATAGACCTTGAGTGGCGATGGTTAGCTTTAATTGTCTCAAGGCTTCGGTCATTATGGTGACTGGGTCAGCTTCTGGTTTGGTGCCTATTTTTGTTGTAGACTCCATTGTTCTTGGCACTTAGACGAAGATTATCGGTTGAATATTTGCAGAGATATTTTCCAAGATTTTTTAAAAATTGCTACTCGTAGAAATATACTGTGTGCTTCTTCACACTGCACCGCCATGCGTGATTCTCTGTACTGACTTCTTCACACTGCAGCACTATGCGTGATTCTCTGTACTGACTTCTTCACACTGCAGCACTATGCGTGATTCTCTGTACTGACTTCTTCACACTGCATCGCCATGCGTGATTCTCTGTACTGACTTCTTCACACCGCAGCACTATGCGTGATTCTCTGTACTGACTTCTTCACACTGCAGCACTATGCGTGATTCTCTGTACTGACTTCTTCACACTGCAGCACTATGCGTGATTCTCTGTACTGACTTGTTCACACTGCACCGCCATGCGTGATTCTCTGTACTGACTTGTTCACACTGCACCGCCATGCGTGATTCTCTGTACTGACTTGTTCACACTGCACTGCCATGCGTGATTCTCTGTACTGACTTGTTCACACTGCACCGCCATGCGTGATTCTCTGTACTGACTTGTTCACACTGCACCGCCATGCGTGATTCTCTGTACTGACTTGTTCACACTGCAGCACTATGCGTGATTCTCTGTACTGACTTGTTCACACTGCACCGCCATGCGTGATTCTCCGTGCTGACTTCTTCACACTGCAGCACTATGCGTGATTCTCCGTGCTGACTTACTGTCCAGCCTGCCAGTTCCGAGACTAACACACATTTCTTCTGGCTAGGACTGCTCTGCTCTAACTGTGGAAGTTCCAGTAGGATTTTCCTCACACGGGAATACATTTTTCTTCGAGGAACACAAACTTCTTGGAGCCTCTGTGCTGATCTCACGTGACACGCGCGGGTGCGCTGAGCTTTGACCCTGCCGCGGTGGAATTTCCCACATCATCATCATCATCATCATCATCATCATCATCATCATCATCATCATCATCATCATCATCAGGTGCCGTGCCGACTGGCGTTGGCTATTATTCTTCTCCAGAGTACACGATCCTTCATGCAGGCCATCAGCTCAGTTAATGATCTCCTCTCACACCATCCCATCAGACTGTCCAGTATCATTTCTCTTGGTCTTCCTCTTGATCTTCTTCTTTCTATTTTCCTGTTGTTATAATATTTTCAATGCCCCCCTCTTCTCATTGCATGTCCTATGAAAGTACATTGTCTTTCTCTTATCTTTTTGACAAGGTTTTTTTTGTCTCTCCAGCTCTTCTCATACATTCTTCATTAGTTATTTTTGCTGTCCAGGGGATTCGCAACATTCTTCTAATAATCCACATTTCTGCTGCTTCCAATGATTTTTGTGCAGACTTGCCTATTGTCCATGATTCACTTCCATATAACAAGATAGGTTCAATATAGCATTTTAGGACTCGTTTTCTAACATTCATTGATTAACGATGGTTAAACAGTGAACCTTGGCTGACCTCTGGTCAGCAATGTTGGTATAAACGTTGACCTTTAATGTCCCAGTGTAATCTAAATGGTTTGTAAAACAAGGTCAGCTTGGAATAAATAATGACACTGTATGTCCTTTACGTAGAAGTTGGTCTGAATATACTCACACGTATATTAGCAAACGCTCATAGGATACTGTTATACATACACATTGTGACATATAACATATTTTATCATATATTATATATTTATCTTTCCTTCTGTACATATTTTTACATACTCTCTCTCTCTCTCTCTCTCTCTCTCTCTCTCTCTACAGGGGAGTTATGCTATACGAAGGTTCCCTGGGTCACGGCACCACATGTAGGAAAATAGACGTTGGATTGATGGGGAGGATGTTTAATCTTTTGTTTTTTTAATATCGATGTTATACTAAGGGTTGGAAGTGTGATTATACTATACATTCACACATCACGTATTGACACTTTACACTAGTAACACGAAATAACCATCCTTCATATAATCACGATCTTTGTATTTACACAACATCGACTTACAAGATAGCAAAGAACCAAATGAATCTTATGTACGTGATGTTAAATATCATGCTGATATGCGTCATCAGATCATTAAAACATTTCCTTGAACATTATGGGTTCAGCTCTGATTGTAAACACACATAATCTACTGGTAAGAAATATATATATGAATGCCCAATGCAGAATCAGTAACATGAATTTACATACAACTAGGACCATATTCGCATACACAAGGGAATATCAAAGTCTTACATGGAAACATCTGCACATCTGTACTGGGTGATGATTTATCCATGATCACGCGTAACACAATCCTAACTACATATATTTACCTAAATGGTCGATCGGGATTTGATCGAGGGAGCCCACAGTACAACTTGCATTCTTCCACATCACATATTATATTAAAGGGCCAAACTAACCTACACATATTGGCTCCTATCTAGCGACTGACTTCTCTCATTCACGCCTGAACAATGACACGGCTCCCTACAGTCGCTGGCCTCTAACGTGCTCAGCATATGGAATCCCGACCTCGTAAACTTCTATCTTCACGTCTTATATACCTGGTCAGCGACGGATTCGCAGGACTGCGCATTTCCGTAAAGCCCGTCTCTGACCAGTGGGGTTGCCAATCAAACCGGGCAACTGCTTGCCTTGTTATCTACTCCTGACATAGCAATTAATATGCATTTAAACATGTAGAGAAAATATTACACAATATTTTATAAAATTAGATTTACACCTTGCATATACACAAAACACTTTATTAGTGGGCCGCAAAAATATTTGACTTTTAAATGTGGGCCTTGCAGCAAAAAGGTCTGAGAACCGCTGGCGTATATTTTCTTCTGTGTTATCTCGACGCCGTTGTCTGCGTCTGCCTCTGCCTTTCATCACTTCTCTGTAGGCCACAGACAGAACATGTAACTATATGTAAGTGGAAATACGCAGACCAGGTGGCAGCCAAAGTTTATTTCTTCTCGTCTACAAATAACACAAATAAACAGATAAATTGATGAGCGATAAGAGTTAAGGATGTTTTAGACAGAACTGGAGATACTACAAACACAAATATTACGAATGGCAAAGAGTACGGAAAAGAACGAAGTTAAACTTTAAGGAAAACCAATGGTGGTTTAGAGCAGTACCACTATCTATCTATCTATCTATCTATCTATCTATCTATCTATCTATCTATCTATCTATCTATCTATATATCTATCTATCTATCTATCTATCTATCTATCTATCTATCTATCTATCTATCTATCTATCTATCTATCTATCTGCCTGTATGTCTGTCATGTGTTTCCATCCATGTATCTGTCGTCTGTTGTCTGTCTGTCTGTCATGTGTTTCCATGCATGCATCTACCGTCTGTTGTCTGTCTGTCTGTCATGTGTTTCCATCCATGTATCTACCGTCTGTTGTCTGTCTGTCTGTCTGTCTGTCATGTGTTTCCATCCATGTATCTACCGTCTGTCTGTCTGTCTGTCTGTCATGTGTTTCCATCCATGCATCTACCCCTGTCATGTTTTTCCATACATGTATCTACCGTCTGTTGTCTGTCTGTCTGTCATGTGTTTCCATCCATGTATCTACCTTCTGTTGTCTGTCTGTCTGCCTGTCATGTTTTTCCATACATGTATCTACCGTCTGTTGTCTGTTAGCGCGTGTGGTTAATCGTGACCCATATTTGTTACAGTCACAAGATCACTTACATATAGCCTCGGCTTGTTACACTGAGAAGGTCACTCACAGCATCAGCTTGTTACACTGAGAAGGTCGCTCACAACATCAGTTTGTTACACTGAGAAGGTCACTCACAACATCAGCTTGTTACACTGAGAAGGTCACTCACAACATCAGTTTGTTACACTGAGAAGGTCACTCACAATATCAGCTTGTTACACTCAGGTCACTCACAAAATCAGCTTGTTACACTGAGGGCACTCACAACATCAGCTTGTTACACTGAGAAGGTCACTCACAGCATCAGCTAGTTACACTGAGAAGGTCGCTCACAACATCAGCTTGTTACACTGAGAAGGTCACTCGCAACATCAGCTTGTTACACTGAGAAGGTCAATCACAACATCAGCTTGTTACACTGAGAAGGTCACTCACAACATCAGCTTGTTACATTGAGAAGGCCAATCACAACATCAGCTTGTTACATTGAGAAGGTAACTCACAGCATCAGCTTGTTACAATCACAAGGTCACTCACAACATCAGTTTGTTACACTGAGAAGGTCATTCACAGCATCAGCTTATTACAATCACAAGGTCATTCGTCACTCAGAACATCAGCTTGTTATACTGAAAAGGTCACACACAACATCAGCTTGTTACACTGAGAAGGTCACTCACAACATCAGCTTGTTACACTGAGAAGGTCACTCACAACATCAGCTTGTTACACTGAGAAGGTCACTCACAACATCAGCTTGTTACAATCACAAGGTCCCTCACAACATCAGCTTGTTACACTGAGAAGGTCACTCACAACATCAGCTTGTTACACTGAGAAGGTCACTCACAACATCAGCTTGTTACACTGAGAAGGTCCCTCACAACATCAGCTTGTTACACTGAGAAGGTCACTCACAACATCAGCTTGTTACACTGAGAAGGTCACTCACAACATCAGCTTGTTACACTGAGAAGGTCACTCACAACATCAGCTTGTTACACTGAGAAGGTCACTCACAACATCAGCTTGTTACAATCACAAGGTCCCTCACATCATCAGCTCGTTACACTGAGAAGGTCACTCGCAACATCAGCTTGTTACACTGAGAAGGTCACTCACAACATCAGCTTGTTACACTGAGAAGGTCACTCACAACATCAGCTTGTTACACTGAGAAGGTCACTCACAACATCAGCTTGTTACACTGAGAAGGTCACTCACAACATCAGCTTGTTACAATCACAAGGTCCCTCACAACATCAGCTTGTTACACTGAGAAGGTCACTCACAACATCAGCTTGTTACACTGAGAAGGTCACTCACAACATCAGCTTGTTACACTGAGAAGGTCACTCACAACATCAGCTTGTTACACTGAGAAGGTCACTCACAACATCAGCTTGTTACACTGAGAAGGTCCCTCACATACAACAAGCATCAACTTATTAAAATAAGAAAAAAAAAAGTCTCCTAGTGCAACTGACTACTCCAACTCCCACCGCGCCTTGCGACCCCTGTGGTGTAGTGATTTGCGTACTCTGCTACCGATCAGAAAGTCTCAGGTTTGACTTCGCACTCGGGAGGATTTTTTTCGGGCCGACCGGCTCCGGGGTCAGCTCAACCTCAGAAATGAGTGGACAGGTGCTGGCATACTTAACTACAGCAGGCTTAAGTTTAATAATAAAACTGTGATAACTGACTGAGTATACATCCTTAACTGTGCTATTTTTCTGTCTCAGTTTCAATGTTAAATTTCAACCGCGCTCCTCCTCCTCTCTCCCTTTCTCTCTCTCTCTCTCTTTCTTTCTCTCTCCCTCCCTCCATCTCTCTCTCTCTCCTCTTCTCTCCTTTCTCACCCTCTCCCTCCTTCTCTCTTCCTTTCTCTCTCTCTTCTCTTCTCTCTCTCCCCACTCCCTCCCTCTCCCTCCTTCTCTCTTCCTTTCTCTCTCTCTTCTCTTCTCTCTCTCCCCACTCCCTCCCCCTCTCTCCTCTCTCTATCCTCACTCCCTCCCTCCCTCCCTCTCTTCCTTTCTCTCTCTCTCCTCACTCACTCACTCCCTTCCTCTCTCACTCCCTCCCTCCCTCTCTCCCCTTCTCTCTCTCCCCTCACTCACTCACTCACTCCCTCTCTCTCCCTTTCTCTGCTTTCTCTCTTCTTACTCCCTCCCTCTCTCTCATTTCTCTCCTCACTCCCTCCCTGTCTCTCCCTTCTTTTCTCTTTTCTCTCTCTCCTTACTCCTTTCCTCTCTCTCCTTCTCTCTCTCCTCACTCCCTCCTTCTCTCTTCCTTTCTCTCTTTTCTCTCTCCTTACTCCTTCCCTCTCTATCCTTCTCTCTCATCTCATTCTCCATTTCTCTTCCACTCTCTTCTCTTTATCCTGCTCTCTCTTCTCTCTACTCACTCCCTCTCTCTCTCCTTCTCTCTTCCTTACTCTCTCTTCTCTCTCCTCGCTCCCTCCTTCTCTTTCATTCTCTCTCTTCCTTCTCTCTCACATAAATTACAGATTGAATTTGTTATGATCACAACCTTATTTCAATATTAGCACGAGTTTATAATATTATTATTACTATTTTATTACTGATATTTTATATGGTAGTTTCTAGTTTAGTAACACGATACAGCCACCGTTCGTGATACTGCGCCATCTGGTGGTTGCTTACAGGTAGCCGAGGGTAAGGTAAAGGATCGGCTTGGGTCTGTCTCCCTGCATGTAGTAAGTTGTCCACCATTGGCTAGTAGTATTTTTGTGGCATTCTGTCATTCATTTGCCACACGCGCTCATTAAATATAGACAGCTAAAACATTGTGGCAACCGGAATGATTTAACACATGGGTCGCGTTAATATCGATCTGTTTAGGCCACTAATTGCGTGCTAACTTTGCTGAAACGAGCAAAAGTGTACTCGATATAAAGAGCTCTAGCGAAGAAGTGGAGCTCAAGAGTTGAGGGCTGTAAAATTATACCTGACGTACTGGCTACAGAGCTGGTTTACGTTAGCGTCTGGTTTGCGCACTCTGTAGCGGTTGTTACTGATTTTTACAATAAGTAAGGAGTCGTAGCTACATTTGTCTGTGTTCTGTATTCAAGAGTCGGTGTCGAAATACCGGCTGTGACAGGAGTATATAAATTACGATTGAAGACATTTTCTTGTGTTTATCTGTGTCAAGATTACTTAATATCACTTCCATTAACACTTTGACTCTTATGACGATCTCAGTGTTTTCAACATCCGGGTTCTACACAGCATGTATGTAAGCTTTTACCCCTACGGATATCCAGCAGCAGTTCTACCTTCTCATCCAGCGCCAGCTCATCCAGCTTCTGCAGTTTCAGCGTCCTCCACACTCATCCAGGCTCCTGCTCATCTGTCTTCCTCCCTGAACCACCAAGACCTGCTTGTGCCAGTCCCCGGCGCTGTCCAGAGCGTTCCCGGCTTGTCAAGGGTTAATATCTCCCGCCACCAGCCAGTCAAAGCCAGCTTGTCAGCTGTTGCTCCCATTGTCATCTGCCGAAAGGTAAGTAAGTGTTCAGGCTTAATCTCATAGCGGACAGAGCTCAAGTTCTCCTCGTGGAAAACTCTGCAGAACAACTTGTCATTGTTTGCACAACACAACTTTTGTCTGCCATCTTTGTTATTTATGAGCAAGAGCACTTTCAGTATCTGAACACGATGTATATCCCGTTATATGAGCTACAATTTCTCTTGTCTCTGTTTCTTCTCTTTCTAGAGCTGCAAGAAAAAAAAACCAACAACAACAAAAACAACTATTACTAATATTGCGGCTGCTGCTGCTGCTGCTGCTACTACTACTACTACTGCTGCTGCTGCTGCTACTACTACTACTACTTCTACTACTACTACTAACTACTGTTACTACTAGTACTACTACTACTGTTGCTTCTGCCACTGGTACAACAGCTACTGCTACTATTACAACTAATACCACTGCTACTGTGGCTGCAACTATTACGACTACAACTGCTACTATTACAGCTACTACCAATACTCTAGCTACTGCTGCTGTTACTATTACTATAGCTACTACTAATACTATAGCTACTGCTGCTACTACTACTACTACTACTACTACTACTACTACTACTACTACTACAGCTATTACTATTACTATAGCTACTGCAGCTGCTACTATTGTTACATCTACTACTAGTACTACAGCTACTTTTACTGATATTACTAGTATAGCTACTACCAATACTGCAGCTACTGCTACTGTTACTACTACTACATCTACTACTAATACTACCGCTACTACTACTTCACGATTGTTCTTCATGGCTCCTGTTTTTCTCAAGCAAATCTTAACATGCTGCCTTAGAATTCAAAAGGCAATCATTGAAAGCGTCTTTGACTGTGGATAGATCACAGGCATTTACTCGTAGCTTGAAAGCTGGAACAGAATAAGAAGAGAGCTAGCACAAATGTGGAGTATTCTTCCGATCATCCACCGCCTCTTGTGGATGTTAAAGACATCATCATGAACTCCTTCACTCTAGGCTTTCTTGAATCAGTCATCACAGTTTGTATAGCGGTGATGAACATTAGAGTAACTAAGATGTCCAGTTGTGAATTATTGAACAAGTAACGTAGCGGAATTATAAAACTTCCAATGTGGAATTATTGTTCAATGTAAAACTTTCATTGTGGAATTATTGTTCACTGTAAAACTTCCAATGTGGAATTATTGTTCAATGTAAAACTTTCATTGTGGAATTATTGTTCACTGTAAAACTTCCAATGTGGAATTATTGTTCAATGTAAAACTTTCAATGTGGAATTATTGTTCACTGTAAAACTTCCAATGTGGAATTATTGTTCAATGTAAAACTTTCATTGTGGAATTATTGTTCACTGTAAAACTTCCAATGTGGAATTATTGTTCAATGTAAAACTTCCAATGTGGAATTATTGTTCATTGAAAAAACTTCCAATGTGAAATTATTGTTCATTATAAAACTTCTAATGTGGAGTTATTGTTCACCTCCTCCTGGCCTAGTAGGCTAACGCTTTAGTGCCTGCCCGTAGTTTGAATAATAAATGACCTCTCCTAATCGTGGACGGATGAAAAGGCAGATCGCAGCCGTAGGTGAGAACATTTTGGTTACCTGATCAGAAAACATCAAAAGGTATTTGCTCTACGCAACTGACATGTGTTAATCAAAGAGACAGGCACTGCTCTTTCCCTCCTAAGCAAAGACTTAACCGCAACATCTGTTCATTTGGCTCTGTCTTGGATCAGTCATCATCGTTCGTTCCCAGCATTCATTGTCCGGACAGGCCGCATTCCTACAGGTGTTCTCCTAACTTCAGGGTGTTCCAAAATTTACGTTTACGCTTTCCAGAGAGGCCTCTGTAGGGAGACAAACGCAGCTGCATGGGGGAAAGTGGGTGTTATTTTGTAGAAAAATTCTCAAAGTTTGAGAAATACTTTACGGGAACTCGGTGTGATGACTCCGCAACCAGTTGGCAGCTCATGCCTTATCTGAGCAGATGCTCGTGTATTACGATCATTATCTTTATATCCAGTGAAAGGGAATCAAATCCACAGGCAGGGAAGTAAATCGTGAAACTTTTGGGAACGGGATTCTATTGTGTATTTTTTAAAAAAATGTCTATTTATCAAAATGCCGTTCCTTGATTTGTACAAATTAATGTATTCTCATAAACTGGCAGGAAAGACGCTTTTCATTCTGGCAGTCGGTAACCCATAGCTGACATGATGGCGTCAGGCTTGACGAGTCATAGCTGATCAAGACCCTGTTCCACCTCTCCAGTAATAGGCTTAACCTAGCTAACGGGGCAGGGATCATCATAGTACCCTTGGCGGTGGTGATATTTGCTATTTTTTTTATTTGATGTCTCCCGTCCAGCAGCAATTTGAGCTTGTGCTCTTCGGCTTGAAGTGGTGGCAGAGTATCTGCAGGTCTTAGTGGGATCTGTTAAAGAAGTATTGCGTATCCCGTGCTTGCTAGCTGCGCTCAGGGACTGAAAAATATATCCGTCATAGCCCACTCTCAAGCCGACACAATGTGCGCTCCAACAATTTCACCGCATGGTTGCAAAGAACGCCAGCTCGCAGTTCCAGGGATATAGAAGAAGAAGAAGAAGAAGACAAAGAAGAAGAAGAAGAAGAAGAAAGAGGAGGTGGAGGATGAGATGGAGGAGGAGAAGAAGACTAATAAATTAGTATTCACGTTATTTTTACAGTCAGACTTGGAGATTTCCCCGGCCTGCACTCACAAAGAAAAACCTGTAAGTGTTGTTTAAAATTTTGCCACGTGGTTTGCCACGTGGTTTTAAAATGGCCATTATCACGTATTTGTAAACGTACTCGTTCTTCTGTTTTAACTTCGGCAAATACTTTCCCAAATTAAAACTCGTTGTGTTTACGGGCACACGTCTTTCCCACAGCAGCATATGCCTGTGAGACCTGGGCACTTAACAAAACAGCTGAGAAACACGTGAAGTACCTTTGAATGTAAATGCTGTAGAAGAGTCCTTCAAATATCATGGGCACAAAAAAATAACATATAAATCCATACTACAAGAACTTAATATTGAAGAAGGCTGGCTTGTAAAGAAGATTAAACAGACAAAAAGTTAAGTATTTCAATATATTAAACGTCATGAGAATTTGGAGAAGACAGTCTTGGAAGGGATGTATCGAGAAAATCATTGGAAGCAGCAGAAATGTGGTTTATTAGAAGAATGTTGCGAATCCCCTGGACAGCAAAAATAACTAATGAAGAATGTAGAAGAGCTGGAGAGACAAAAAAATCTTGTCAAAAAAAAAAATAAGAGAGAGACAATGTACTTTCATAGGACATGCAATGAGAAGAGGGGGCATTGAAAATATTATAACAACAGGAAAAATAGAAGGAAGAAGATCAAGAGGAAGACCAAGAGAAATGATACTGGATGGTATGAGAGGAGATCACCAACTGAGCTGATGGCCTGGATGAAGGATCGTGTACTCTGGAGGAGCATAATAGCCAACGCCAGTCGGCACGGCACATGATGATGATGATTCTTGGAAGGGTACATAATGGGAAAAAGAGAGGAAGACCAAGGCGAATACGACCGCAAGTCGTTGTTGACGATCTGCGAATGCATCAGCAGCAGGGCATCTTGGTTACAACCAGCAAGCCTCCAAGAGAGCTGTTAGGGAGGCAAAGTTCCGAAACGGACATGCTAATGAATGAGTGAGTGAAAGAATGTTGTTTATCAGTGTTTCTATACTCTCTGTAGTCCATATTCCATGGACGGTATTCGAGATCTTTTCTATTTCCTGAAAGTCGAATTTGCCGACCTCGTCGATCACGCGTGACTGAGTACTCAGCTGTCCTCCATTTTCTTGTAGTCCCAGAGTTTTGATGGCACAAATCTAATCTGAAATTACAACACAAAGTTCAATTTTTTTTTAAAAAGTTGAAGCTGACGAAAAATTAATGAAAATATATTTATAAAGTAAATATAAAGCTGAAAAAAAAGAGGACGTAGAAGGTAAAACAGAGAAATAATGACGCGTGTGATGCCCATTTCTGTTAGCTGTCTTTTTCGACGTAAACTGGGCTGTGTTTCAGACGAGCTGCATAAAGGGGTTCTCAACCTGTGAGGATTCCACTCCTACCGTCAGGCGGGATAATTTTAGGGTTTCGGTTGAGAGAGGGGAAAACTGGATCACAAACTGATTGACTCAAACTGTTGGAATATACAATTAGACAATTTTAAATAGAGAGAGAGAGAGAGAGAGAGAGAGAGAGAGAGAGAGAGAGAGAGAGAGAGAGAGAGACGCATATGGCGAAAGAGATGCATGGGGACAGAACAATTCTGAGAACCTCTGCTTAGGAACTGAGTGTAAGCTATAGATAATTTAGTCAAAACTATAGATAGTTTAGTTAAACCTATAGATAATTTAGTTATGTGAAATTTAAGCTATAGGTGACAAGAAGTTGCCGTACTCAACAAAAAGTTTACCTGTGTCATAGTTACAGGTGGAATGATATGCCCAGATGGGCCCAATGAGGAATGGAAGGGGGAGGAGTCCGGCCAGTGCACTGCTTCCGGGCCCGATGGCCTTGACCTGTTTTAAGGGCTTCTCCTATTTCAGACGTTATTCTGGCGTGTGTTATCACTGGGGTGGGGGTGGGGGGGAGGGAGGAAAGCAGAATGACTAGTCAAGAGGATGGAGGGGGGAGTGGCTGTGGAGGTGGAAGGGGGGGTGAGGGGATTAATTTATGCACCACCTAAGAAAAATTCTTTTCTAAAGCCTTGTGTCCAGGTGGTGCGCCGATGTAGTTAGGCCCTTCAGTACATGGCCTATGTAGGACATAAATAAATATGGCGTGTAGACTACGCTTGAAATGGTTACAAATATCATTATATCCCGAGTAGTTTCTTCTTCTTCTTCTTCGTTCACTTCTACCACCAAAAACCGCACTGTGAACCTACTGAATTCACGCATGTGGTCCTCGTTAGGTCCCGTGGTCCCCTGTGTGGTCCAAAATAGACCACACGAGTTCCACGAAAGGACCACAAGGGGTTCAGAGTATCACAGTGCTTTAGCCTGTATTCTTGGTGGGTCTCGGAAGCGGGATTGCGTGACACCGTGGTTTTCATTGGACCAGTTTGGTCTAGGGTTGGACTTTCTCACCGGAAGACCTCGACGTGTTTGGGATATCAGTGCATCCCCGCTGGGTGAGAGGCGGTAGCCCACCCAGGCCAGAGTTGGACTTTCTCACCGGAAAACCTCGACGTGTTTTGAGATACCCGTGTATCACCGCCGGGTGAGAGGTGGTTGCCCATCCAGTCCAGGGTTGGACTTTCTCACCGGAAAACCTCAGCGTGATTAGGATACGCAGACATCCCCGCCGGGTGAGAGGTGGTTGCCTATCTAGACTTCCCTGGTCCAGTGTCTCCGACTTCAGCATTTTGCTGTCGTGGCCGCTACCCTTCCTAGTTGTGACCAGGATGGAGCTTTTGTCCAGGAGGACGAATCCTCGCCACTAGTGACTTCTACCCCTGGGTTGAGCCGGTTTAGGCATTTCCCAGTATGGGCATGTTTGGGACGGGACCGACCTCTAGAGCAGAGGTACTGTGACATTCATAGCCTTCAAGATTCACCCCTGGTATGAGCCGGTGTAGGCAAAATTCACCAGTATGGGTGTATATCAGGCGTGACCGACCTCTAGAGCGGAGGTGGCATGACATGTCTAGCCATCAAGTTCCACCCCTGGTGTGTGCCGGTTTAGGCATATTTCACCAGTGTAGGTGTATTTCGGACGTGGGCGGCCTCTAGAGCAGAGGTGCCGTGGTATAGCTCTCGTAGCGATACTACTGGACATACCGGTTAAACTTCACTTTCCACCACCTTTTCCCATCGATGCCGCACAGCAACCTTTATTTCTTTTCCGCATTTACTTCCTTAACCGGGAGGAGCTTCACTCCACGCGCGGCATTTGAGGAGTCAAGCCAGCAGTGTCTTAACCTCTGGGACAAGCCGGTTCATGCATTTCACCCGATATGACTGCACTCAGGACGTGGCCGACCTCCAGACCGGAGGTGCCGTGATTTGACTGTTTGCTTCGCTTTATCCTTTTTACCACCTTTTCCGCAGTGATGCTGCGCGGCAACCTCATTTGCAAATTTCTTCATTGGCCGGGAGGAGCACCGCTCCACGCACGGCAGCTGAAGATCTCGCCAACAGCGCCGAGTAGTTTCAAATATCATTATATCCTCAGCAGTTACAAATATTGTTATATCCCCAATAGTTACATATATCATTATATCCCAAGTAGTTTCAAATATCATTATATCTCCAGTAGTTTCAAATGTCCTTATATCCCCAGGAGTTTCAAATATCATTATATCCACAGTCATTCCTTTCCATGTCCCTTGCAGAACTTTGCCTCCTAACAGCACTCCTGTAGGCCTCTCGGTTGTGAGCTAGATGTCCTGCTGCTGATGCATCCATTTGCAGATCATCAACGATGTCTTGCTTTGGTCTTACTCTCTTTCTTTTTTCCCATTATGTACCCCTCCAAGACGGTCTTCTCTAGATTATCGTGACGTTTAATGTATCCAAAATATTTAAGTTTTCTTTGTTTAATCCTCTTTACTAGCCAGCCCTCTTCAGTATTAAATTCTTGTAGTATGTATATATTTGTTCTTTTTTTTGTGTCCAGAAAGTTTGGGAAATAATGAAAAAAAATGGGATTTCCAACACATTTGATACAATTAACATCACTGCTGTATCTAGACCAACAAGCAGAAGTAAGAATAAATGATGAAACAACAACTTGGTTTGACATAAAACAAGGGGTCCGTCAGGGGTGCATATTGTCACCTTACTTATTTAACTTGTATACTGAAAATATAATGAGGAATGTTAGAGAAGATGTAGACAAAGAATATTACGATGCCATAACATTTGGAGGTTATGAAATACCAGAGATTAGATATGCTGATGACACAGTGTTACTGTCCACAACACAAAAAAGGAATGGAAAAATTAATTATGTCAGTTCGTAAGAAGACCGAAGAACAGAACCTCTATCTTAATGCAAAGAAAACTAAATTGATGACAACTGACAAAACAAACAAGGCAGCTGAAATATGTATCAATGATGAAAAACTGGAAGAAGTGGAGAGTTTTGAATATCTTGGATCACTACTAACTAATAATGGAGATACAATGAGGGAAATTAAAAGGAAGACATCTATTACTCTTCAGAAAGTAAAACAAATAAAGAATCTGTGGAGAGGAGCAGACAGAATCACAAAAATAAGATTTTTAAGGGCATGCATCTTTCCCATCGCAACATATGCCTGTGAGACCTGGGCACTTAACCAAACAGCCGAGAAACACATAAATGCCTTTGAATGTAAATGCTACAGAAGAGTTCTCCAAATATCATGGACACAAAAAAGAACAAATTTATCTGTACTAGAAGAGCTTAATATTGAAGAAGGTTGGCTAGTAAAGATGATTAAAGAGAGAAAACTTAAATATTTTGGACACATTAATCGTCATGATAATCTAGAGAAGACCGTCTTGGAAGGATACATAATGGGAAAAAGAAAAAGAGTAAGACCAAAACGAAGGTGGCTGCAATACATCGTTGACGATCTGCAAATGGATGCATCAGCAGCAGGCCATCTTGCTCACAACCGAGAGGCCTACAGAAGTGCTGTTAGGGAGGCAAAGTTCTGCAAGGGACATGCAAATGAATGAATATGTTTCTCCTTTTAATTTCACTCATTGTATCTCCACTACTAGTTAGTAGTGATCTAAGATATCCAAAACTCTTGTTATATCCCCAATAGTTACAAATATATTCCCAGCAGTTACAGATATCATTATATCCCAAACAGTTACAAATATCATTATATCCCAAGTAGTTGCAGATATCATTATATCCGCAGTACTTACAAATATCACATATGTCCATTTTTAACATGAAACAGTTATGTTTACCGCTAAACTTACAAATACAAGCGAGGTCACTGCAGTAACGTGACCATCCGTCCCTTATTATAAGGATTTGTCGCGGGGAATGTAATACTTCGATCGGGTAGTCTAAATGTCTCCTATTTTAAAACACGCGTCCCATATTGTCACGCAGTGTCATCTTTGATTTGCCGCCTGTGCGGAATTACCCCATGATAAGTTCTAAACTTATCTTAGTGGAAACGTCAGTGTTTGAAGAAAGTGAACACTGAAGAGAAGTGCAGTAAGTAGGCCCGAGTGGCGCATGTGTCATAAACCTGGCCTGCTGATTACAATTTTGGGTTAAAAAATGAATATACCTCCGTCCCCCCAAACGAAACAAAACAAAACAAAACAAAAAACTAGAGAGCTAGGTTGAAATTTGAGTGTCTCCTATTTCAACTTAGAAAAGGGACGTATAGTGAACTACAGCAACGCTGTGATACAGAACGGATTGCTCTTAAAAAGTAACGTTTGTGACTTTGGCCGTATTTCATACATTAACGTACAGAGCGCAAGGAAAGAAATTCGACAAACAGCGTAGACTACGGCTAACTTATTTTTAAATTGTAATATGTATCAGGAAAAAAAAATCCGTTTTGTTTTGTTTTATTTTGTTACATTTTTTTTAAACGACTGCGTTAGCGAGGAAAATAAAATACTCCAACCGTCAAATTAGAAATTTTGGAGGTTTTATTTTGTTCCGTTAAACTGTAATTGGTGGGCCAAGTTTTACTTTTTTGTTGTTGTAAACTTACGCGTCTGTATAAATGGATAAATATTTCTAAGACACTGGGTAGGAGAGTACACTGAAGCGAGGCGAGGGGAGTATCACACTAAGTGGCAGTTATAGTTTGCTAGCGATGGGAGTAGGAGAAATAAAGGAGCTTATTTAAAATATTGAATTTCTTTATTTTGCTTTTGTTTCTCTAATAATCAGCTTCAGGCAGGGGCTGTGGTGGTTGTTGGAGATAAATGCAGAGCATAAAGCGAATGGACCTCTCAGTGCAGCTGCGGAAATGTTATAAAATAAGTAATCTTTCTTATTCTCTCTCTCTCTCTGAACCTTAAGTGCCCAAGGCACATGGGGCTTCCACAGAGGTTTTCCACAAACGCCTATCCTTTGCCTTTTTTTTCGGCTCTTGCAAGAGAAGTAATAATGTGGATAAAAAACAGTCAGAACTCCATGTGGATAAAAAACAGTCAGAACTCCACGTGGATAAAAAACAGTCAGAACTCCATGTGGATAAAAAACAGTCAGAACTCCGTGTGGATAAAAAAACAGTCAGAACTCCATGTGGATAAAAAACAGTCAGAACTCCATGAAAAATATCACCTGCAAACTGGTTGGAAACTCGACAGTCGCTGGAAAATTCGATGCGTAAACAGACAGGTAAAGAGGTGTATGTGTGTATCGCGCTACTTACAGGGCTCATTCTGTGATACACACACACATACACACACACACACATATATATATATATGTATACATACATATATATAAAACATGAAACATTCAAGCAAAAGTTTAGCATGTACACAAGGTTTTATAAAACTGAATCCTAACAATCCTAACTTGTCGTACAAACATTCTAACTAGTCGTACAAACACTCTAACTTGTCGTACAAACATCCTAACCTATCGTACAAACATCTTAACTTGTCATACAGGCATCCTAACTTGTCGTATAAACATTCTAACTTGTCACACAAACGACCTACGTTGTCGTACAAACATTCTAACTTGTACAAACGTCCTAACCTGTCGTACAAACATTCTAACTTATCGTACAAACATTTTAACTTGTCTTACAAACATTCACGTATGCGATATTAGTGTCCATGTTTTACTTGATCTGACCGTCAGTCTAGACGGGACTTAATCTAACGGCACACTAGATGGGGGCTTGATTTAACGGCGCATTAGACGGGACATGATCTGACGGCGCACTAGATGGGGACATGATCTGACAGCGCACTAGACAGGGACATGATCTGACGGTGCACTAGATGGGGACATGACCTGACGGCGCACTAGATGGAGGACATGATCTGACAGCGCACTAGATGGGGACATGATCTGACGGCACACTAGATGGGGACATGATCTGACAGCGCACTAGACAGGGACATGATCTGACGGTGCACTAGATGGGGACATGATCTAACGGCGCACTAGATGGAGGACATGATCTGACGGTGCACTAGACGGGGACATGATCTGACGGTGCACTAGATGGGGACATGATCTGACGGTGCACTAGACGGGGACATGATCTGACGGCACACTAGACGGGGACATGATCTGACGGCGCACTAGACGGGGACATAATCTGACGGCGCACTAGACGGGGACATGATCTGACGGCGCACTAGACGGGGACATAATCTGACGGCGCACTAGACGGGGACATAATCTGACGGCGCACTAGACGGGGACATGATCTGACGGCGCACTAGACGGGGACATGATCTGACGGTGCACTAGACGGGATTTGTCTTGATGGCACACTGAACAGGGATGCGATCAGTATCACACATGACGACCTTCCCTTTCGCAACTAAAATAGAAACCAGGTACCACTTTCTGTAGCTGAGTGACTGTGACACCGACCCAGACTTGAACTGCTGACCCCCAGAGAGAGGACAGAAAGATGCGCAGTTTATGAATTGATAAAGCCTCTGGCAGATCAACAAAACATAGACTGGGGGAGCTCGATACATCCCTGCTCACGCCACAACTTTGACTGGTAAGTAATATGTAATTACACGTCGCGTTCTGAAACATTTAGGAGAGATTTTTGTTTTTTTTTTCCACGCGTCGTAGTTCATCGATCTGGTTTGTTTGATGAGTTTATTTGATACTTTGTTAACACGAGGAGTTCTGTGGCCTACAGCACGCGGCCGTCTTGATTGTTTGTCATCTTGTCTGGCTAGTTGTATAAAATCATCATCATCGTCATCGTCATCATCATCATCATCACCAATTGTACTGGAGGAGTGATTCCCAAAATGGAAGATATAAGAGGGTGGTGAGAAAGGGGGGGGGGGGGCATCGAAACAGAATGAAAGGGAAAAAATGTTTTTTGGGGCCTCCAGGGATAGAGAGGTTAAAAAAAAGATAACCTGGAAAGGGGGGGGGCACATCATCATCGTCTTTCACTCCCTTTGGAGCATAGGTCACGGATAAAGGTTCTTCTCTCGTCCCTTTTTTTCCTAATTTAATTTGTATATTTGTACTAAATCAAGTGTGTGGGAAGAATGAAAGATGGAGTGATGAAGGGCAGAATATAAGACGGGCCTGCGTGCCCAATTCTTTACCCTTTAAAAATAAAGATTATTCATTCATTCATCCTGTCATTGGAGCTGTTCTCTGCTTCCTTTCATGTGTACTTCCTGTCTCTGAGCACTGTCATAATTTATTTCCAGGTCTTCCTCGATTTCTGCTTCCCCGACGATACCACGTCAGAGCCTGTCTTGGTATGGTGGTGTCAGGTTGTCCTCAGCGCGTGGCCAATCCACCTCCATTTCCTAGACATGATTTGTAGGTTCCTTGGCTCTTGTTCTGCTCTTTCCCAGACATCCTCGTTCTCGATCTTCTTCCTGCCATTTAATGTTTAAAATCCTCCTCAGACAGTAGTTCCTGATGTTTGTATTCTCCATTATACTGTCCTAGTCATTTTGAATAGACTTAAAGATATAGTGGATACTGCAATGAGAGAAGAACAAGCAGGATTTCGAAAAGGGAGAAGCTGTCTCGACCAGATCTTTACTCTCAGAATAATACTTGAAGAACATATTGAAAAGCAGAAACCATTAATACTGAACTTCATAGATTTTAAAAAGGCATTTGATAGCATACACAGATTCATTATGGAGAATTTTATGTCTATATGGAATACCATCTAAAATTGTCAACATCATTAAGGACTTATACAATGGATATGTTTGTGCAGTCAAGACAGAAGAAGGAATGAGTGAATGGTTCCAGATTGAAACAGGCGTGAAACAAGGATGTATACTGTCTCCTTTACTTTTTGGGATTACAATAGACTTCATAATGAAAAAATACTGCACAGGTAACACAGGTATTGACTGGGTACATGGGACCCAACTAAAAGATCTTGATTTTGCTGATGACATAACTCTTATCAGTAATAATGTGAATTCCATGCAAGAAAAAACAGATAGCCTGTCTTCACTGGCTAGCAAAATAGGACTTGAAATTAACAAGGACAAAACAAAAATAATGAAAATTCCTCTCAATCAAAATGGAAAAATACACATAGAAGGGACAGATATTGAAGAAGTCAATCAATTTGCATACCTTGGCAGCTACATAGACCGGGATGGTGACACTAGAAAGGAAGTTAGGATCAGAATTGCAAAAGCAGCATCAATCTTCAAGAATCTTGAGAACATATGGAATTCAAAAGTTATAAGCACAAAAACCAAGTTAAGACTATTCAATTCAAATGTAATATCCACCCTCAACTATGCATGCGAAAGCTGGAAAACAACTAAAGAAATAGAAAAGAAATTAGACTCTTTTGAAAACAAATGCCTAAGGAAAATACTCGGCATCAAGTGGAATGAATTCAAGAACAATGCAGAGATAAGACAGATGACTGAACAACAACCAGTCTCATGGGTGATCAGGAAAAGGAGATGGACATATGTTGGTCACTTGATGAGAAGAAATGATCAGAGAATCCCAAAACAAGCTATCAAGTGGAACACAACAGGCCGAAGAAAAAGGGGCAGACCGCGGGAAACTCTGAAGAGGACATTATTAAGAGAGGCCAAGTTAACAGGCATAAAATCCTTTGATGAGGTTGAAAGACTCGCCGAAGACAGGAAAAATTGGCGAACTACTTTGCGAGCCCTATGTGACGTTTAACGGCACGGGAAGGATATAAGATAAGAAGTCATAACCAACGTTTCCCAACCATTTAGTAGGGTGGTCTTTACGTATATATTAAATAACCTAAGTCTGGTTCCTGTTCTGTTGTTCTTCCATCCCAATATTTTGTTAGGCTGCATAACCTCCGTTATGGAGAGGCGCAGCGGGCTACAACCCGAAACGTTTGGGATCCACTGTGTTAGAGTCAAGAACTGCTATATGAAGACTAGCCAGTAAGAGTTCGCCAAAGCTGTTTGTTGGTGAACACAGAAACATGCTCAGCCTTATTAACAGGGTCAAGTTGGCATTGTCCGTATGATGGCAGGGAGCGAGTCAAGAAGTTTTTGTTTTGGGTCCAGTCTCTCTGTCTTCAGTTTAACCATCCAGTCTATGTCAGGTTTAACCATTCAGTCTCTGTCTTCAGTCTAACCATTCAGTCTCTGTCTTCAGTCTAACCATCCACTCTCTGTCTTCAGTCTAACTATAGTCTCTGTCTTCAGTCTAGCTATCCAGTCTCTGTCTTTAGTCTAACTATCGAGTCTATGTCTTCAGGTCTAACCACCCAGTCTCTGTCTTCAGTCTAACCATCCACTCTCTGTCTTCAGTCTAACCACAGCAGTCCAACCCTAGTTCGATACGACGTTCGACGCGATGATGTATTCCACTATCTTCACGGCATGGGCTGCAAAGAGGGTTTTTTTCTTGCTGTCTCAGAGAGACAGAGCATGACCATTTATGCACTAGACGGCCACAGGGAAAAAAACCCATCAGAATCCATGCTTAAATAAGCACAAGTAGTCTTCTATCTTTCCTAGGCTAGAATACAGTTCTATCTATCTATCTATCTATCTATCTATCTATCTATCTATCTATCTATCTATCTATCTATCTATCTATCTATCTATCTATCTATCTATCTATCTATCTGCCTGCCTGCCTGCCTGCCTGCCTGTCTGTCTGTCTGTCTGTCTGTCTGTCCTGTCCACTTTCCTCACCTTCTCTTTACAACCAACCTGTCGCACATCCCAAGTTTCATTTAAACACAACATTCTGTCACGCGCACGCTTGTTGGCAGTGTGTAGTGTTGCTTTCATATGTGATCCTTGATAAAAGACTTTTGCCGACATATTGAACTGTTGTATGTTCTTCGTTTATACGTGCTTATCTTTTCTGACATTTTCGTTTATGCCCATTTTCCTCACTATTTCTATCTTTTTGTAAAGTTGAACCATACACCTCTATCTACCTTCATTACTAGAGCCAGTTTTACCGCAGTCATCATTTCTCTTATCTCTCGCACTCCTGATCGCAGCTTCTTACAAGTCACAGATAAGTGCTCCTTTAAAAAAAATTGTTTTCTAACTTCTTACATTCCTGTATGTGGCATATCGTTGATGTGAATTTATATTGTATCTTCTTTTCCAATTTCTTTATCCTGTTTGTTTTTCTACGATTAAGGCGCAGACTGAAGCGCCACAGTTGTGTGCTCGTTAATTAATAAAACTGTTGCTACCTTTGTTTTTAATAGTTTTAACGCTTCGGTAATATGTTTTTCTTATCTTTTCTGGCATTATTTTTTTCATTTATGTCTCTTTCATCCATTTTCTCATCATCATCTCGTCTACTGTCACGTCAGAAGAGTCGTCGAGAGAAAGATTTGATTCCACAGCTACCACGGATCATGTCAAGGGTCCAGCATTTCACCTCCAGCCTGTCATATCTTGCTCAGCTTCAGACAGACGCAAAACTAAAACAGACGTGACATTAAAACAGACGTGACATTAAAACAGGCTTGATATTAAAACAAACGTGACACTAAAACAGATGTGAAACTAAAACTTCTACTGACTTCTCTACGGGTTGTGGGATGGAAGGAAAAGCTGCAAAGTAGACATAAAAAAGACATGGAGTGTATGGATATATCTCTTCTTCTTCTTCTTCTGAAACTGCGAGATGATGTTCTTTGCAGTCGATGCGATGAAGATGTTGAGGCACAGCATTGTATCGGATTGGGAGTGGGTTACGGTGGCTATTTTTTCAGTCCCTGAGTGGCGCTAAAAAGCGGCGGGGGGCATGCAATACTTCTTTAGCAGGCTCCACCACCATGGGAACTATGGCGATCCCTGCTTCGATAGCCAGGTTAGGTCTTCTACTCTGAGCACCAACGGAGAGGTGAGAGTCTTGGTCAGCTATGAGATTATTAATATCGTATATATTATATATTATATATATATAGGAGCAGACAGAACCACAAAAATAAGATTTTTAAGGACATGCATCTTTCCTATCGCAACCTATGCCTGTGAGACCTGGACACTTAACAAAACAGCTGAGAAGCACATAAATGCCTTTGAATGTAAATGCTATAGAAGAGTTCTCCAAATATCGTGGACACAAAAAAGAACAAATATATCTATACTACAAGAGCTTAATATTGAAGAAGGCTGGCTAGTAAAGAGGATTAAAGAGAGAAAACTTAAATATTTTGGCCACATTAAACGTCATGATAATTTAGAGAAGACCGTATTGGAAGGATACATAATGGGAAAAAGAAAAAGAGGAAGACCGAAACGAAGATGGCTGCAAGACATCGTTGATGATCTGGAAATGGATGCAGCAGCAGCAGGCCATCTTGCTCACAACCGAGAGGCCTACAGGAGTGCTGTTTGGGAGGCAAAGTTCCGCAAGGGACATGCAAAGGAATGAATGAATGAATATATATATTAATATATATATATATATGACTGCCAATCGTACATGGTCTTCACAGCCTGTCTCTGCTCTCTTAAATATACCCTTAAACGCCAAAAAAAAAAAGCTTACACAGGTAAGATGGCGATACATGAGACAGCTACAATCGTGTACAGTGCTGGTCTTGAAAAGAGTTTCCTCAATGGCTGATGGTTTAAGTGTCTGTGCTTTGTTGACAATGGGCGCTGCAAGGGGAGAAAATGGCCGTGGAAATGGTTAGTAAATACCTCGGGTTTATATTCCGTTCTTATTGTTCCGTGTGGCCTTAATCTGGGTAGATTTATGTGGCCGTTCACGATCAAGTTGGACAAATTCTTGGACTGGAATTTTTATAATACCCAGAGACAAACAGAAAAATTTTAGGCTCGTCTGAGTTAGATTGTTCAAATCTCTCTCTCTCTCTCTCTCTCTCTCTCTCCACACCCCCTCTATAATAATTAGTGTATAAGTATATAACTATACACGGAGCCACCGCAGTAAAGCTGTGATACCAGAATGTATACATTAGGAAAAAAGTAGGAACATCTTTATTACTTAACGAGTACACCGTTGTGACGTTTCGGCGCCGGCCTTAATCATACAAAAACACACGAACAAAGAAATAGAGAAAGGAGAAGTATAAATTCACGTGGATGTTGTATTTTTTAAAAAAAATCAAATAAAATAAATAGAGCACTTAGCTGTAACTTGTAAGAAGCTGTGGCTTGTCCGACGCGGTGTGTCAGAAATGCGCATGGTGGAGTGTAAAGAGTGTTTAAATGGAGACTTGGGATGTGGGTTGTAACTGAGGACGGTGGGTAGGGAAACTGTGGAGGGGAGAGAGAGTGATACAATGGTAATCTAGCCAGGAGAAGGCGAAATATGTGATTATAGTTGGGGTAGAGGGGTTATAATGTGATGCCGTGTGGAGGTTCTGAGCTATGTGGAAAAAATGAGAAGGGAGTGAAGCTTAGTGGGGAGGGATTATGGAAGAGGATAATGTTAGGTGTAGCTGAATAACGAGTTCAAACCATGTGGTTCCTGCGTCCGGTATTCTTGAATGTAGCATTTTTTTCTCTCTCTACCTATCTCTCTCTGTCTGTGTTTGTCTCTCTCTGTCTCTGTTTCTCTCTCTTTCTTTGTACCTCTCTGTCTGTCTCTCGCTCTTTCTTCGTCTGTTTTTCTCACTTTATATATATATATATATATATATATATATATATATATCTAAACTTAAAGTGCCTAAGACATATGGGTCTTCTGCAAGGGTTTTAAACAAACGCCTATCCTTCGTCTTTTTTTTCCGCTCTTGCCCAAGTGAGCCCTCTATTACTCAACATCCTCTCTGTTGTTCTTCTCCATGTCTCCTTTTGTCTACCCTTACTTCTATCCCCCTGTGGTGTCCATCTCTGTGCTAGTTTTTGGTAGCGAGTCGTCAGTCATCCGGAGCACATGTCCCAACAATCGGTTCAAATATAAAGAAACAAAAAAAAAAAAAAGCAACGCTGAGCATTTATTTCACTTATAACAAAAGCAGAGAGTGCTTTTTCCTACTTAAGTTGTTGTAGAAATCTTAGATGTTAGAGATAACTGATGATGAGATGTAAGATGGCCAAGTTGATAAGCGCACCGAACTCTCGGGACTAGGTGGATGCTGGTGGTATCGGGGGTCTGTGGTTCAAGTCCTAGGTAATTTTCTTGTCTTTTTTTTTTCCTTCTCTCTCACGCCTAAACCACTTTGTCGACGATTTTTCGACGTCTGACAGCCATACATCACTGCTCTCAGTCACTTTATTATCAGAAAACATAGAGGCATGCATGCCTTTTTTCTGTTACCATTATATGATTATCATTTTCATTGTAATATCATTGTATATGATATATTTAATCTACGAGCGGTAGATACAAATAAGATACAAATACTTGAAACACACAGTTAGGTGCATTTGTAGATCAGGTTAATGTAAGATTAAACACAAAGTTTCAAGAAATTAACTGCAACCAATTTTTTTTTTACATGCTACAATAGTAGTAAGAGGTGGCAGAAATTGAGAAAATGGATAAAATGTCTCATCGAGCAGTCATTCGCTACCTCTGCATCAAGGGCTTATCATCGAAGGAGATCCATGAGGATATGGTGGAGACTCTAGGGGAGAGTTCCCCTTCTTACAGCACAGTGAAGAATTGGGCAGCTCAATTGAAACATGGAAGGAAGAGTCTGGAAGATGATCCCCGTCCAGGAAGACCAAGAACGGTAACCACCGATGAAACCACCGGCAGAATCCATGACATGATAATGGAAGATCGACGACTAACTGAGCGGTCCATTGCTACAGAGTTGGGCATCTCCCAGGAACATGTTCATGCCATTATTCACAATGATCTTCAAATGACAAAGGTCTCTGCTCAATGGGTTCCGAAACTTCTTGAAGCTGATCACAAACGACAGCGTCTCAACATGTCAAGATACAATCTTGGCCATGTCAAGAGACAATCTTGGCCATTTTTCTGTAGATCCTGAAAAGTTTCTTCAGCAATTTGTGACTATGGATGAGATTTGGGTTCATCATTTTCAACCTGAAACCAAAGAACAGTCAAAGCAGTGGAAACATCATGGATCTCCATCTCCAAAGAAAGCAAGGGTGGTTCTGTCTGCAGACAAAGTGATGGTTTCCATCTTTTGGGATTCAGAAAGTGTGCTAATGGTAGGCTATTTTCAAAAAGGCAGAATGATCACCGGGGCCTATTACGCTAATGTTGTGAAGCAACTGCGGGTCAAATTGAAAGAAAAGCGTAGAGGGAAATTGATGAGAGGAGTCATCTTTCATCAAGACAATGCTCCAGTTCACAAGTCGGCGGTGGCAATGGCTGCCATTCATGAATGCGGCTTCCAGCTTCTTGAACATCCTCCTTATTCCCTAGATTTAGCCCCTTCGGACTATTACCTGTTTACCAAACTAAAAATGGAACTCAGTGGTCGCACATTTGCTGCAGATGATGACGTCATTCATGCTGTAGACCACTTTCTACTAGCACAAGATGTTGACTTTTACAAAGAAGGGATCCGTATGCTCCAGGATCGCTGGACTAAGTGCATAAACTTGCAAGGGGACTATGTTGAGAAATAACCCCCCAAAAAGTTGTATCTTTTGCCGAGAACTTATCAATCACCCCTCGTATACTACTATCTGTGCAGTCATCAAGACAGAAGCAAGGGGCCGTAGGTTTTCTCAGCACTTCCTTTTTTGCAGTCATTGGAGAAACTCCTTCTCCACACACACACACACACACACGCACGCACGCACGCGCAGAGAGAGAGAGACAACCGCCTTTTTGCCACATGGCCTGGCTGGAGCCATTGGGTATCTGTGCTAGGGTCAGTCAGTCAGTCATTTGCATGTTCCTTGGGGAAATTTGCCTCCCTGACAGCTCTCTTGTAGGCCTCTCGGTTGTGACCAAGACGCCCTGCTGCTGATGCGTCCATCTGCAGATTATCAACGATGTCTTGCAGCCATCTTCGTCTTGGTCTTCCTCTCTTTCTTTTCCCCATTATGCACCTTTCCAAGACGGTTTTCTCTAGATTATCATGACGTGTCATGTGTCCTAAATATTCAGTTTCCCCTGTTTAATCCTCTTTACTAGCCAGCCTTCTTCAATATAAGTTCTTGTAGTAGGGATATATTTGTTCTTTAGTGTGTCTATGATAATTGAAGAACTCCTCTGTAGCATTTACATTCAAAGGCATTTATGTATTTCCCAGCTGCTTTGTTAAGTGTCCAGGTCTCACAGGCATATGTTGCGATGGGAAAAATGCATCCCCTTAAAAATCTTATTTTTGTAGTTCTGTCTTTTCCTCTCCACAGATTCTTTAGTTGTTTTACTTTCTGAAGAGCGATAGATGTCGTCCTTTTAATTTCCCTCATTGTATCTCCACTATTAGTTAGTAATGATCCAAGATATTAAAAACTCTGCACTTCTTCCAATTTTTCATCATTGATACATATTTCAGCTGCCTGATTTTTATTTTTTTTGTCAGGTGTCATCAATTTAATTTTCTTCGCATTAAGATAGAGGTTCTGCTCTTCACTATTCTTGCGGACGGACATAATTAGTTTTTCCATTCCTTTTGTGTTGTGGAAGTAAAACTATGTCATCAGCATATCTAATCTCTGGTATTTCATAACATCCAATTGTTATAAAGTAGGTAAAAAGGTAAAGGTGATCCTGTCATGCCTTGGAGGCACATAGGGATATGGTGTTAGTGCCCATATTTTCCTTGACCTGTCAGCACACTAGAGGGTGATATGGTTAGTATCACGCCTGGCTGCCTTTCCTTCCCCAACTCCAGAAGAAGTCGGGTACCAATTTCTACAGCTGGGTGACTGGGGTGCCGCCGGCCAGATTCGAACCCCCGACCTTCGCCATGAGAGACCAGTGCACTAACCACTTCACCACTCAGACACCCATCCAATTGTTATGGCATCGTAATATTCTTTGTCTACATCTTCGCTAAAAACTACCAAAGAAGGGTGACCTCAGAGATTGCGGGAACTTGAGAGGCATTACCCTACTGCCACTCACCAGTAAAGTATTTTGCAGAATAATCATCAACAGAATTGTACCAACACTTGAGGAAAAACTTCGGAAAGAGCAGGCAGGATTTAGGAAAGGAAGATCATGCATAGACCACATATTTGTACTTAGACAAATATTAGAACAGGCAAATGAGTGGCATAGCACAACATATGCATTATTCATAGATTTTAAGAAAGCCTTTGACAGTGTCAACAGAGATGCACTGTGGAAAATCCTAAGATGGCATGGCCTCCCCCATAAGATAGTTAATGTAATCAAAGCCCTATACGAGGGTTTTCAGTGCAAAGTGATCTGTGGAGAACATACCTCCAGCAGCTTTAGGGTACAAACAGGAGTGAAGCAGGGATGTGTACTATCACCAACATTATTTATCTTGGCAATAGACTGGTTAATGAAGGAGGCAACATCAGACAAACGCAGAGGATTACAATGGACCCTTGACACAGTGCTGGAGGACCTTGACTTTGCGGACGACATTTGTCTATTATCAAGCAGTCACAAAGATATGCAAGATAAAATAAACAAGCTAACTCAGAATGCAAACAACATAGGACTAAAGATCAACGTAGGAAAGACAAAGTTAATGAAGCAAAATGTGAACAACAGAAATGTACTCAGAGTAGATAGCAAGTTAGTGGAGGAGGTCAACGAATTTGTATACCTTGGCAGCAGAGTAGTAGAAAATGGAGACAGCACAGAGGACATCAACAGCAGACTTACTAGAGCAAACCAGGCTTTTGCAATGCTGCAGAATATATGGAAATTAAAAAAAACTAAGCATAAATATGAAAATCAGGATATTTAAGAGTAATGTTCTAAGTGTACTACTCTATGGAAGTGAATGCTAGAAAATCACCAAAACCATAGAAAACAAGTTGAATTCTTTCCAGACTAAATGTTTACGAAGAATTAGAAAAATATTTTGGCCAAACACCATAAGAAATAACATCTTATTGGCAGAAATGCAGATGAAGCCACTGACAACAATTATTGAGGAAAGACGCTGGCGATGGTTGGGACATGTGCTCCGAATGACTGACAACTCACTACCAAAAATAGCACTAAGATGGACACCACAGGGGAACAGAAGTAAGGGTAGACCAAAAGAGACTTGGAGAAGAACAACAGAAAGGATGTTGAGCAATAGAGGGCTCACCTGGGCAAGAGCAGAAAAAAAAGCGAAGGACAGGCATTTGTGGAAAACCCTTGCGGAAGCCCCATGTGCCTTGGGCACTTAAGGTTCAGAGAGAGAGAGAGAGAGAGAGAGAGAGAGAGAGAGAGAGAGAGAGAGAGATAGAGAGAGATATCTTCGCTAACATTCCTTACTATATTTTCAGTATACAAGTTAAGTAAGGCGACAATATGCACCCCTGACGGACCCCTTGTTTTATGTCAAGCGAAGTTGTTGTTTCACCATTTATTCTTACTGCTGCCTGTTGGTTTAAATACAGCAGCGATATTAATTGTATCAAATGTGTTGGAAATCCCATTTTTTCCATTATTTCCCAAAGTTTCTGGTTTTGTACACAATCAGATGCCTTTGAATAGTCTATAAAAGATAAATATAGATTCACATTGAACTCTCTGCATTTCTCTATTATTAATCTTATATTGAGTATATGATCTCTTGATCCTCTTCCTTGCCTGAAACCAGCTTGGACCATATTGACTTCTTCTTCTATTTTCTGTCGAAGTCTACCCATTATGATTTTTAACAGAATTTTACTGGCATGACTAATCAGGGCAGTAGTTCTGTAGTTTGTGCATAATTTCAGGTTACCCTTTTTTGGCAGTGGTATGAATACAGTTCTTTTCCATTCTTTTGGCCAAATACCTGAATGCCATATCTTTTTACATAGTGCATGATAGATTGTTGCACATTCCTTTCATCCTATTTTAATAAGTTCAGCTGTTATCTCATCACATCCTGGTGATTTACCATTTTTCAGATTCTTTATTGCCCATAAAACTTCTTCTATTGTCGGTTCAGGTTCTTTCTCCTCCAATAATAATTCACACTGTTGATTTATGTTATCACAGTCAGTTGTTTCATACATTCCTCTGCAATATTCCTTCCATCTGTCTAAAGTTTCCTCTTTCTCCGTCAAGGTATTCCCCATCTCATCACAAATTACATTTAGCTTAGGTGTGACATTTCTCGTCATTGTCTTCATTTCTTTAACCATTTCTCTATCTCTTCCACACTTCTAATGTCCTTCTATTCTTTCACAACAATCTTGTATGTATTGTTTTTTTGTGTGTCTCTTCTTATGTTTCTTCGTACTTCTTTTGTTAAAGATTTATATTTCTCTTTGTTGTTGTGTGTCATTTTCCATTTCGTCTTCATTTCTGTACGTTATTTTTATCAGTTCTAGTGTGCCTGCTGTAATTCATCCATTCTTTTGTGTTTTCTTTACTGGAACTATGTCTTTAGCTGTTGTTATTAAGATATCTCTGGCCTGCGTAACTAATTCATCTGGTGTCATCTCCTCCTGTACAGCCATCAGGATTTCGAAACGCTTCTTCACCTCTATACCGTATTGTTCTGGTATTTCTGTAAGACCAAAGCGGAGTGGTAATGTGTTCTGTTACATTACTAAAAATAATAGCTATGTTTACCGTTATTTGCTTCTGGTTACTAATAAATATAACAGCAAAGTTTTCCCGTTATTTGTTTCTGACTACTACTAAAAATAACAGCAACGTTTTCTTCTCTTATTTGTTTCCTACAATTGATGAAAGTATCAATAATGTCAGTAACTCTGAAAAAAAACACAACTAAAATCGTTAGAAAGCAAGATTAGAGGAAGGAAGAAGAAGAAAGCTATAGCAAGATTAGAGGAAGGAAGAAGAAGAAACCCGTAGTAAAGATTAGAGGAAGGAAGAAGAAGAAAGTTATAGTAAATATTAGAGGAAGGAAGAAGAAGAAAGCTATAGTAAAATTAGAGGAAGGAAGAAGAAGAAAGTTATAGTAAGATTAGAGGAAGGAAGAAGAAGAAAGCTATAGTAAGATTAGAGGAAGGAAGAAGAAGAAAGCTATAGTAAGATTAGAAGAAGGAAGAAGAAGAAAGCTGTAGTAAGATTAGAGGAAGGAAGAAGAAGAAAGTTATAGTAAAGATTAGAGGAAGGAAGAAGAAGAAAGCTGTAGTAAGATTAGAGGAAGGAAGAAGAAGAAAGCTATAGCAAGATTAGAGGAAGGAAGGAAGAAGAAGAAAGCTATAGCAAGATTAGAAGAAGAGGAAGAAAGCTATAGCAAGATTAGAGGAAGGAAGAAGAAGAAAACTAAATAAGATTAGAAGGAGGAAGAAAGCTATAGCAAGATTAGAGGAAGAAGAAGAAAGCTATAGCAAGATTAGAGGAAGGAAGAAGAAGAAAGCTGTAGCAAGATTAGAGGAAGGAAGAAGAAAGCTGTAGCAAGATTAGAGGAAGGAAGAAGAAAGCTATAGCAAGATTAGAGGAAGGAAGAAGAAGAAAGCTATAGCAAGATTAAAGGAAGAAGAAGAAAGCTATAGCAAGATTAAAGGAAGAAGAAGAAAGCTATAGCAAGATTAAAGGAAGAAGAAAATAGCTATAGCAAGATTAGAGGAAGGAAGAAGAAGAAAGCTATAGCAAGATTAAAGGAAGAAGAAAAAAGCTATAGCAAGATTAAAGGAAGAAGATGAAAGCTATAGCAAGATTAGAAGAAGGAAGAAAAAGAAAGCTATAGCAAGATTAAAAGAAGAAGAAAGCCATAGCAAGATTAGAAGAAGGAAGAAGAAAGCTACAGCAAGATTAAAGGAAGAAGAAGAAAGTTATAGCAAGATTAGAGGAAGGAAGAAGAACAAAGTTATAGCAAGATTAGAAGAAGGCAGAATAAAAAAGCTATAGCAAGATTAAAGGAAGAAGAAGAAATCTATATCAAGATTAGAGGAAGGAAGAAGAAGAAAGCTATAGCAAGATTCACCTTTAACTTCACAGCATGAAACAGCTCGAGGTAAAAAAGCGATAGGCAATTTACAAACGATTTGGCTATAATGTCAAGGGTGTCCAGGATCTACACCAGGCCTGCTTTATAAAAACGATGGTTTACATCTTTGCACATCTCTAAGGTGTTTATAAGTGCGCACCAGCGGACGCGCGCATGCGCGGTGGGCTCGTTTACAGATGTGCAAGTTTAAGCTCTCTGTCTGCACCAAAGTCTTGGAGGCGTTTGACATTTCTGCCGAGGTGAAGTACAAACACTGAGGGTTATCTTCTGGAGGCCAGGCAATATTTTTTCTTCCCATTTCATAGCTTGTGTGAGCTCAGAGCTAAAGAAATCCCAGCGCTCATAAATTTTACCTGGCTCTCGTTGACATTTCTATCACGTTTTAGGGAAAGGGTAGACCTTTGTTGGGGGTGGGGGTGGGGGGTTTCTGTTGATTATTTTCTTGTGTTTTACTTGTACCATCTTCCTTGTCATGTTCTGCAGACCATTTTGGACTCCTTTCTATTTTTTTTTTTTTTTACAAAATTTCATTTATTCTCTAATTGTTCATTTATCTATTTATTCACCCCCTGACATAAACTTTACAATTCATTAACTCACTACCCGACGTAGCTTTATGGTTCATTAATTTACTGCCTGACATAACTTTACAGGTCATTAATTCAGTGCTTGGCACAACTTTACGGGTCATTAATTCACTGCCTGGCATAGCTTTACAGCTCATTAATTCACTGCCTGACATAACCTTACAGTTCATTAATTCACTGCCTGACATAGCTTTACACCTCACTAATTCACTGCCTGACATAGCTTTACAGCTCACTAATTCACTGCCTGACATAACTTTCGTTCATTCATTCATTTGCATGTCCCTTGCAGAACTCTGCCTCCCAAACAGCACTCCTGTAGGACTCTCTCTGTTGTGAGCAAGATGGCCTGCTGCTGATGCATCCATTTGCAGATCATCAACGATGACATAACTTTATAGCTCATTAATTCACTGGGTAGCATACATTGGCTTCTTCACTCACTGTGGTAAATAAATAATCACTCAATAAACATTCACTCGCGCATTCACACACACCACACACACACACATTTTTTTTTCACTATTTTAGCACCCGCACCCTCGCATTTACTCAAGCATTATGCGCCATCTGTTGGCATTTCCACACCATAACTAATTAGTAATTGACATACATTCTTTCTCCTTCCTTCATATTTCTTCACATACTCTCTGAACCTTAAGTGCCCAGGGCACATGGGGTTCTTCACATACACAAACTTTCAATTTTTCATTTACTCTCTCTCTCTCTCTCTCTCTCTCTCTCGCATTCATTCACTTATCTTGTTTTACTCACTTTTTAAAAACTCTTTCAGTCACTACCTAACTTGCTCACTCACGAATTCACATAATATTAATTTACTCATTAATATATTCATTCACTGGTCAGCTCACTCAATAACAAATTACTTTCTTCTTCTTCTTCTTCTTCTTCTTCTTCTTCTTCTTCTTCTTCTTCTTCACGTCGGCTTGTGTACTTCTGAAGCTGTTGGTGGTCATCTGGAGGACGTGAACATCCCCGTACAGTTTGTTCTGGACTGGTCTGGTAGTTGGCCATATTTGCCTTCTCTGTTGCTCGTATGTTGGGCACTCCTGCCGTATGTGATCTGCTGCCCTCTTTTTGGTGTCGCATGCACATTCACCAGCTGATCCTATCTTGACTTTGTTGTACAGATGGCGTCCTAGCCTGACTTTGTTGTACAGATGGCGTCCTAGCCTGACTTTGTTGTACAGATGGCGTCCTAGCCTGACTTTGTTGTACAGATGGCGTCCTAGCCTGACTTTGTTGTACAGATGGTGTCCTAGCCTGACTTTGATGTACAGATGGTGTCCTAGCCTGACTTTGTTGTACAGATGGTGTCCTAGCCTGACTTTGTTGTACAGATGGTGTCCTAGCCTGACTTTGATGTACAGATGGTGTCCTAGCCTGACTTTGTTGTACAGATGGTGTCCTAGCCTGACTTTGTTGTACAGATGGTGTCCTAGCCTGACTTTGTTGTACAGATGGTGTCCTAGCCTGACTTTGATGTACAGATGGTGTCCTAGCCTGACTTTGATGTACAGATGGTGTCCTAGCCTGACTTTGTTGTACAGATGGTGTCCTAGCCTGACTTTGTTGTACAGATGGTGTCCTAGCCTGACTTTGTTGTACAGATGGTGTCCTAGCCTGACTTTGATGTACAGATGGTGTCCTAGCCTGACTTTGATGTACAGATGGTGTCCTAGCCTGACTTTGTTGTACAGATGGTGTCCTAGCCTGACTTTGTTGTACAGATGGTGTCCTAGCCTGACTTTGATGTACAGATGGTGTCCTAGCCTGCTGTGCCCGACACTTAGCCTCAGGATGATGACCTTGCTCTTCTCTGTTTACCTGGTAGTAGGCATCATTTCTTTGGTGATATGGGTGCTCTTTCTCCTATTTGTTCCTGCAACCGAGGTTTATCATGGTTTTTGGCCTCCTCAGATGTTCACATTCATATTCATATTCATCCATGTTCGTACTAAAAACTTACGTACTAAGTAATGAACTTATTCCTGCGTTCTTTCACTTGTTCAAGCAAGACACACAATTTTTTTTTCCTTGCTTCAAGCCATTTTGTTAAAAAATGCAGTTAAAAATCTTTTTAACGGTATTTCAATATTATCTGGAGATTCAAAATTTAAACTGTAATTAATATAAGTTAACTACGGGGATCGCGCCATTTTTTTTTCAGGTAAAATATGGAGGGCTTGTTTAGTAGACATTTTTTGTGTAGTCTTGGAATTATATTGACAGGTGGGAAAATAATTGAGTAATTCATCTGGTCTGCTGCAGTTTTTCTTTTTACACAAATAGTCAGTCAGCTTTCTTTCTTTCTTTCTTTCTTTTTTTCTTTCTTTCACATGACAGTTAAAAAGATCAGCTACTCATTTACTTAACTCTAGTTTTCTTTCATTCTCTCAGACTTTTAACTTGATCTCCACGATGTCTCGGGGTATAGTTCTAGGTCTACTTTTTTTCAGCTCCGACACACCCCGGAAAATTGCCTTGTAGTCTATTTATCTTGTAGCCGGTGGAATGTCCGCGGTTCCGTACAGCGCCGCTGCGACTTGACACCGGCTTCTGTTTACCCGAGAAAAGATTGTGCGTTAGATTTGTGCTAAACATTCGGGACTAGCATTGGCGTAAAGTTAGTTAAACAATCAGCAAGGTTTTCAGTGGCTGATCGCAGACGTAAGTCTTAAACCCGTGTATATAACAGGACAAAGCTTCACTATCACTATCACATTTTGTGAAACGTTCAGGCTGGGCAAATTGGCATATTGAATCTTTGTTGTCCCCCCACCCCCCTCAATGCCTTTCTGGATGTGCTATCTGTTGATTATATACAAAACACTATTTGTGGTGAAGTGAATTTATGATGCCTGGTATAGATTTTTAACACGAGGCTGCAAATACCGGTATCTGTAGTCTTAGTTTTAAAAAAAAGGTCTATTATCTGTAGATTTTGTAAATACAGTCGAGACCCGACTTAACGACAGTATTTGGGATTAGAGGATCAGGCTGTAAGTTGATTTGGTTATAAGTCGATTTGGTTATAAGTCGATTTGGTCGTAAGTCGGTCGCTATAGGGGGAGGTCGGACACTAAGTACACACACACACACTCTCTCTCTAGTCCATGTCAGTCAGGATGTGGTCGTCATTGATTTCCACAAGCACCTGTCCTTTGCTCTTTTTACAAGATGTGTGTTGGAGCGTGCTCCGTGTCGCTCTTTTAGCCCGTCGGATATCTTGTTTCTTTGTCTTCCTCTGTCCCTCCCCCCCCCCCCCCCATCTAGTTTTCCTTCAAGAATCTTGAGAACATATGGCATTCAAAAGTTATAAGCACAAAAACCAAGTTAAGACTATTCAATTCAAATGTAATATCCACCCTCATTTATGCATGCGAAAGCTGGAAAACAACTAAAGAAATAGACAAGAAATTAGACTCTTTTGAAAACAAATTCCTAAGGAAAATACTCGGCATCAAGTGGAACGATTTAAAGAACAGTGCAGAGATAAGACAGATGACTGAACAACAACCAGTCTCGTAGGTGATCAGGAAAAGGAGATGGACATATGTTGGTCACGTGACGAGAAGAAACTTTCAGAGAATCCCAAAATAAGCTATCAAGTGGAACACAACAGGCCAAAGAAAAAAGAGGCAGACCGCGCGAAACTCTAAAGAGGACATTGTTAAGAGAGGCCAAATTAACAGGCATAAAATCCCTTGATGAGGTTGAAAGGCTCGCCGAAGACAGGAAAAATTGGCGAACTATCTTGCGAGCCCTGTGTGACGTTTAACGGCACGGGAAGGATATAAGATATAAGTTTTCCCGTTGTCACTAAGCTTTCCAGTTTGCCTCTTCTCAAAACATGTCATACAGACCTGGATTGTCGTAGACACTAAGTACAGTTCACAACTGTAACATGTTACAAGAAGAACAGACATGTTCACCTTCACTTTAAAATACTAGAAATGTTTACTTTCACTTTAAAAATACTAGACATGTTTACCTTAACTTTATAACACTAGCAGAATATAAACCAGTATCTGTGTGGACATGAATCAGAAGATATGAATCATAGCACATTAAATAAAGGCTCTTATCGTAATAACTTTCTCAGTGACACACAGAAATGTACATACAGGGCCACCGAGCGGGGTTGGGGGGGGGGGTGTCCAGCCGGTGCACTGCTACTGAGTCCGAAACGTTTTCTTTGTTGGATTGGACCCGGGGGAGGGGAGGGGGAACGTGAGAGGGCCCCGACTGGACGAAAAAAAATAACTCACTATAGCATTTATTTCTCTCTTGACATCCCTATCAAACCTTTCGTTATTTCGTGGCTTATATCTGCTGTAATTTCCTTAAAAGAATTGCGTTGGTAGTTTTCTCTATACCTTTTGTCGCTGTTTGTCTGGTTTTGATAACTCATGTCTGTGTAGTGTCCCTGGTTTTGATAACTCATGTCTGTGTAGTGTCCCTGGTTTTGATAACTCATGTCTGTGTAGTGTCCCTGGTTTTGATAACTCATGTCTGTGTAGTGTCCCTGGTTTTGATAACTCATGTCTGTGTAGTGTCCCTGGTTTTGATATTTGTTTCTTCTTCCGTGTCTCTCATTTCTATAACAAGAGTTCTGTGTCTGTCTAAAGTCTGTTCTAGGATTAAAAACTGCAAAGTGTTCTCATATTTCTTTCCTGTCTCAACTCTCTACCTAACCTAGCTACTTCTCTCCTCGGATATCTGACCTTCCCTTTTAATATATCTGTTTCTTGTGTTTCTTCTCTGCGTTTTGTTATTTTCTCTAATATTCTCTCTGAACAATCTTTGTATTCATTCATTCATTCATTTGCATGTCCCTTGCGGAACTTTGCCTCCCTAACAGCACTCCTATAGACCTCTCAGTTGTGAGCAAGATGGCCTGCTGCTGATGAATCCATTTGCAGATCATCAACGATGTCTTGCAGCCATCTTCGCCTTGGTCTTCTTCTCTTTTTTTTTCCCATTATATACCCTTCCAAGACGGTCTTCTCTAGATTATCATGACGTTTAATATGTCCAAAATATTTAAGTTTTCTCTCTTTAATCCTCTTTACTAGCCAGCCTTCTTCAGTAGTAACTTCTTGTAGTATGGATAATTTTTTTTTTTTTTGTGTCCGTGATATTTGAAGAACTCTTCTGTAGCATTTACATTCAAAAGCATTTATGTGTTTCTCAGCTGTTTTGTTAAGTGTCCAGGTCTCACAGTCATTTGTTGCAATGGGAAAGATGCATGCCCTTAAAAATCTTATTTTTGTAGTTCTGTTTGTTCCTCTCCACAGATTCTTTAGTTGTCTTACTTTCTGAAGAGCGATAGATGTCCTCCGTTTAATTTCCCTCATTGTATGTTAGCATTGATCCAAGATATTCAAAACTCTCCACTTTTTCCAGTTTTTCCATCGTTGATACATATTTCACCTGCCTTGTTTGTTTTGTCATTTGTCATCAATTTAGTTTTCTTCGCATTAAGATAGAGGTTTTGCTCTTCGCTGGTCTTATGGACTGACATAATTAGTTTTTCCATTCCTTTTGTGTTGTGGGCATCAGCATATCTAACTGCTGGTATTTAATAACCTCCAATTGTTATGGCATCGTAATATTCTTTGTCTACATCTTATCTAACATTCCTCATTATATTTTCAGTATACAAGTTAAATAAGTAAGGCGACAATATGCATCCCTGACAGACCCCCTGTTTGATGTCAAACCAAGTTGTTGTTTCACCATTTATTCTTACTGCTGCTTGTTGATCTAGATACAGCAGTATTCTTATTCTATGAAATAATCAGTGAAAGAATCAATAATTTCTGGTGAAAAAAATATACTAACAAAGCAGTATAAATCAAACAAATATACACTGTAATTGCAACAAGTCTAACTAATACATAAAACTAAACTGTCTCTTGTTCTTGGCGGAATACACTGTCCCTCCGTTGTTGATGTTCTCGCTCTTTGCGAATGTCTAATTAATGTTCTCTGTATACCACCATTATTAAAGAAACAATTGTTCTTTGCCTAAACCACATCAGTTCATTCTAGCACGTGATCATCAGCACTTCGCACTGTCCTATCCTCGTTGATTTCCTTGTTAATGTTGATAATATTAATACGTTCTTATTACTACCGTTAAAGAAAGCAATGTTATTTGTCTGATCACATCAGCTCATTACAGTCTTGTACGTTAGCAGCTAACACTCCACATTGTGGCCGCGAACATTCCCTGAACGTCTTCTCTCAAATGTCGGGAAAAAGTCACCGGCTCCAGTATAATGTTGCCAGTTGTGAATTATATATTGCTGAATAGTTCTGTAGTACTGAAGCTTAGAAATGCTCTTTGATTAACACATCACAGGTTTCAAAAAACGTTACCGCATTCACTAGATCAAGTCCGATGAAATGTTCACTGCATTATTTAATCCTGACAATTAAGGTATCAGTTCAACAGTTGGTAACATCACTTGTACTAAGATGTAATGTGACATAATCTTCGTTAGTTTCGTCGTTGAAGCACATAATCATTTGTTCACAATATCAAACTCATCATATTCTACATGCTGCATTTCTCAGTGTTCTCAACTTCAAGATATTCTACACGTGATACTAGGACGATTCTGAACTCTGTTTTCTAATAGATCTGCAACACGTGGTCTGCTAATTTCTGGTCTGAAATCTCTTTACTCGAAGTGTCAAAGTAACAAATCTTCTTAATCACTTGAATCACTTGAAACACATCTTCCGTCTAACACTGCTTCTGATTCTATATCGTCTCGTTTTCTTTCTTGTTCTTCCGTGTTTCTGTCCCCTCCGCTCTACTGTTCTTCTGTTCTTTTTCTGATCTGTGTTCCCCTTCTTCTGTGCTTATCTGATTTTCCTCTTGTCTGTCTGATCCTCTCTGACAGTCTTCCTCTGCCGTCTCAATCGGCCTTCGCTTACTGATCGTCTTTGTTCCTCCATCTTGGGGCTCCCTCTCCAAATTCCCCGTGACTTATATGTCGGAAGTCAATTGTCCAATAGGCCACGCCTCTAAATATTTAACTAGCCAGCTGGCCGAGAAGATTACTCTTTTATTTAAAAACTGTGTGCAATAGCGTCCTAACGCTAACAAGTGTCATGCGTGTCAATCTGCGTCAATTTCGTCTATACACTTGTTATTTACCTAAGTCATTATCTTGCTCTTTCATGTCGGAGGTTTTGTTGTGTCCTCGCTTTTTCATTGTGTCTGCCTTCTCTATTTGTCTTTTCTATTTTGTTTACTTGTGTCAGCTTCCAATCATACTAGTGTCATGGAAGTTTGTTTTTCTACTTTGCTCTAAATTTCCTGTTTACTTTTTTTGTTGCTATTAGATGTTACTGTTATGCCTACAATATATTCATAATCATATTTATTAATAATAATAATAACAAGAACTATAATCATTACTTACAAGACCATGCTACAATCATCATCATCATCATCATCATCATCATCATCATCATCATCATCATCATCATCATCATCATCAGTCCTGTTAAGTACCAGTAAGACTTCAAAAGATGACAGAAAATTCAGTTTTACTTTACACGTTAGGGGTGGGGGGGGGGGGAGGGGCGGTACTCAGAACAACTGAAAGGATGTTCTAATCTAAGAACAATTTTTTAGACTTGGAATTTTATTCAAAGATCTAATCTTTTACATGCCCTCATGTAGTTCATACAACACGAAAGATAAGAGAAGCGAGGACTGCAGTAAAACTGGTTCTAGTAATGAAGGTAGATAGAAGTGTATGTTTCTAGTAATGAAGGTAGATAGAGGTGTATGTTTCTAGTAATGAAGGTAGATAGAAGTGTATGTTTCTAGTAATGAAGGTAGATAGAGGTGTATGTTTCTAGTAATGAAGGTAGATAGAGGTGTATGTTTCTAGTAATGAAGGTAGATAGAGGTGTATGTTTCTAGTAATGAAGGTAGATAGAGGTGTATGTTTCTAGTAATGAAGGTAGATAGAGGTGTATGTTTCTAGTAATGAAGGTAGATAGAAGTGTATGTTTCTAGTAATGAAGGTAGATAGAGGTGTATGTTTCTAGTAATGAAGGTAGATAGAGGTGTATGTTTCTAGTAATGAAGGTAGATAGAGGTGTATGTTTCTAGTAATGAAGGTAGATAGAGGTGTATGTTTCTAGTAATGTAGGTAGATATAGGTGTATGTTTCTAGTAATGTAGGTAGATAGAGGTGTATGTTTCTAGTAATGTAGGTAGATAGAGGTGTATGTTTCTAGTAATGTAGGTAGATAGAGGTGTATGTTTCTAGTAATGTAGGTAGATAGAGGTGTATGTTTCTAGTAATGAAGGTAGATAGAGGTGTATGTTTCTAGTAATGTAGGTAGATATAGGTGTATGTTTCTAGTAATGAAGGTAGATATAGGTGTATGTTTCTAGTAATGAAGGTAGATAGAAGTGTATGTTTCTAGAATGAAGGTAGATAGAAGTGTATGTTTCTAGTAATGAATGTAGATATAGGTGTATGTTTCTAGTAATGAAGGTAGATAGAGGTGTATGTTTCTAGTAATGAAGGTAGATAGAAGTGTATTTCTAGTAATGTAGGTAGATAGAGGTGTATGTTTTAGTAATGAAGGTAGATAGAGGTGTATGTTTCTAGTAATGAAGGTAGATAGAGGTGTATGTTTCTAGTAATGAAGGTAGATAGAAGTGTATGTTTCTAGTAATGAAGGTAGATAGAGGTGTATGTTTCTAGTAATGAAGGTAGATAGAGGTGTATGTTTCTAGTAATGAAGGTAGATAGAGGTGTATGTTTCTAGTAATGAAGGTAGATAGAGGTGTATGTTTCTAGTAATGTAGGTAGATATAGGTGTATGTTTCTAGTAATGTAGGTAGATAGAGGTGTATGTTTCTAGTAATGTAGGTAGATAGAGGTGTATGTTTCTAGTAATGTAGGTAGATAGAGGTGTATGTTTCTAGTAATGTAGGTAGATAGAGGTGTATGTTTCTAGTAATGAAGGTAGATAGAGGTGTATGTTTCTAGTAATGTAGGTAGATATAGGTGTATGTTTCTAGTAATGAAGGTAGATATAGGTGTATGTTTCTAGTAATGAAGGTAGATAGAAGTGTATGTTTCTAGTAATGAAGGTAGATAGAAGTGTATGTTTCTAGTAATGAATGTAGATATAGGTGTATGTTTCTAGTAATGAAGGTAGATAGAGGTGTATGTTTCTAGTAATGAAGGTAGATAGAAGTGTATGTTTCTAGTAATGTAGGTAGATAGAGGTGTATGTTTCTAATAATGAAGGTAGATAGAGGTGTATGTTTCTAGTAATGAAGGTAGATAGAGGTGTATGTTTCTAATAATGAAAGTAGATATAGGTGTATGTTTCTAGTAATGAAGGTAGATAGAGGTGTATATTTCTAGTAATGAAGGTAGACAGAGGTGTATGTTTCTAATAATGAAGGTAGACAGAGGTGTATGTTTCTAATAATGAAGGTAGACAAAGGTGTATGTTTCTAGTAATGAAGGTAGATAGAGGTGTATGTTTCTATTAATGAAGGTAGATAGAGGTGTGTGGTTCTAGTAATGAAGGTAGTTAAAGGTGTATGGTTCTAGAAATGAAGGTAGATAGAGTTATATGGTTCAGTTTTACAAAAAAAAAGATAGAAAGAGTGGGGAAAGTGGCCAGAAACAAGAATGCCAGAAAATAAGATGAACACATATACATGTAGAACATGCACTGTTTCAGCAGAAGCCTTCTCTTTTTTCAAAGATCACATACAAAAATATCACAATAGATGAAAAGACGAAAAATAAATGAAAAATTAAACACTTAGGGTTTATGTGCTCATATACCGTACAAAGACTTACTTATTACTAAGGGGCATGGGAACATATTGGACAGCCCATTGTGGGATGTGGGATTGTAAAAAGATTAAGAATCCCAGATTTGAGGAAACCATAAATTCTCGAATTTGCCACTTCCCAGTTTATTTCTACAGATCCACCGCGACATTTTTCTTTATTATCACCTGGTAAACAAAGCCGACGAGACTGATTTACCACACAACCAAGATTCAGATAAACGTCCTTTTGCTGAAGTTACACACAGATCATTAGGGAAGAAGTGTTTACACCCACAGGTGGCTCTGGCAGTTGGAGGGGAAGGTTACAAGAATGCCGGCGCGAAAGGGTTAAACATTTATCACGTGATCGCAATTTTGTTGCTGGAGTTACCTCCCATCCCTCTCTCTCATTTTCTCAACATTGCGCAACTTCCTTTGCCGGTGGATGGTGTCGGGTCGTAAATATCTCCAGGGTGTTACTTTTAGTTATTACTAAGTAAATGTGTCGAGGCCTCCCCGCCTCTCCCCCAACCCCCGTATATGCCTGAATAAATACAAGATCACAGTGTTTTTCTTTTCTTCCCTGGCCATGAGATGTTTCTGAGTTTGGGTGTGATCAACCTTTTTTTTTCATTGTGAGTTTTCTTTCTTTCTTTCTTTCTTTCTTTCTCCTACACCTCTTCTTTCTTTCTTTCTTTCTTTCATTCTTTCTTTCTTTCTTTCTTTCTTTCTTTCTCCTCCACCTCTTCTTTCTTTCTTTCTTTCTTTCTTTCTTTCTTTCTTTCTCCTCCACCTCTTCTTTCTTTCTTTCTTTCTTTCTTTCTTTCTTTCTCCTACACCTCTTCTTTCTTACTTTCTTTCATTCTTTCTTTCTTTCTTTCTCCTACACCTCTTCTTTCTTTCTTTCTTTCTTTCATTCTTTCTTTCTTTCTTTCTTTCTCCTCCACCTCTTCTTTCTTTCTTTCTTTCTTTCTCCTACACCTTTCTTTCTTTCTTTCTTTCTTTCATTTTTCTTTCTTTCTTTCTTTCTTTCTTTCTCCTCCACCTCTTCTTTCTTTCTTTCTTTCTTTCTTTCTCCTACACCTCTTCTTTCTTTCTTTCTTTCATTCTTCCTTTCTTTCTTTCTTTCTTTCTTTCTCCTCCACCTCTTCTTTCTTTCTTTCTTTCTTTCTTTCTTTCTTCTCCTCCTCTTCTTTCTTTCTTTTCTTCTTCTCCTCCTCTTTCTTTCTTTCTTTCTCCTCCACCTCTTCTTTCTTTCTTTCTTTCTTTCTTTCTTTCTTTCTTCTTCTCCTCCTCCTCCTCTTTCTTTCTTTCTTTCTTTCTTTCTTTCTGTCTCCTCCACCTCTTTCTTTATTTGTTTCTTTCTTTCTTTCTCCTCCTCTTCTTTTTTCCTCCTCCTCCTCTTCTTCTTCTCTCTTTCTCTTCATCCTCTTCTTTCTTTCTCTTCCTCTTCTTCTTCTCTCTTTCTCTTCCTCTTCTTCTTCTCTCTTTCTCTTCCTCCTCTTCTTCTCTCTTTCTCTTCCTCCTCTTCTTTCTTTCTCTTCCTCCTCTTCTTCTCTCTTTCTCTTCCTTCTCTTCTCTCTTTCTCTTCCTCCTCTTCTTCTCTCTTTCTTTTCCTCTTCTTCTTCTTCTTCTTCTTCTTCTTCTTCTGTGTGTGTGTATGTTGGGGGGAAATGTATGTGTTTGAAAATAATAAATAAATGATGTGGAGGGCTCTCTGAACTCTTGATACTGACAAGGAGAGCGGGAGGGGATGAAACATTAGGGGACAAATATTGTTCACATAATTATCAGACAACTCGTTAAGGAGAAAATAAATGGCAGTGAATGCTTAATAATACACACATGGATGTTACAAATAAGCAGAAAGATTAACTAGGGTAACGGATGGTGAGTAGGTATGGTGTTTTTGTTTTCTTTTTTTTTGGAGGTTGCGGGTATGGAATGAGGCCACTATAAGGGAGAAATTCAACTTCTCTTCCAGGAGGAAGCAAAACTGTGCGCACCTGCAGACCCCCCGAGACACAACCACCCAAGAAGTCACGATCTACGGTGCTATACAGGAACTACAGCAGAACAGTTTATCACAGAGACAGAACTGCAAATATGGTCATAAGAAGAAGGAGAAAAGGAAGGAGAAGAAGAAGTGAGGAGGATGAGAAGAAGAAGAAAAAGAAGAAGAAGAAGATGAAGAAGAAAGAGTGAGGAGGAGAAGAAAAAGAAGAAGAAGATGAAGAAGAAATAGTGAGGAGGAGGAGGAGGAGAAGAAGAAGAAAAAGAAGAAGAAGATAAAGAAGAAGGAGTGAGGAGAAGAAGAAAAAGAAGAAGATGAAGAAGAAGAAGAAGTGAGGAGGAGAAGAAGAAAAAAGAAGAAGATAAAGAAGAAGGAATGAGGAAGAGAAAGAAAAACGAGGAGGAAGAAGAAGACCCTGTTTTCTCTTCCGTTTAAATATTTTTAAGGCCAATATTAGGGTGAAGGTAGCCAAGCAGTGTCTTTCTTTATTTACTCCAGGCGAGGCCAGACCCTCCCCCCCCCCCCCACCACCTGGGACTCTGGTAGGCCAGAGAGATAGTAAGTGATAGGTAAAGATGAAAGACAAGGTAAATAAATATACAGGCGAGAAGTTCCACTTCAGATGGATGGGGCAGGAGTTTATTAAATTTATTGTTACAGTAGTAGTAGTAGTAGTAGTAGTAGTAGTAGTAGTAGTAGTAGTAGTAATAGTAGTAGTAGTAGTAACAGCAGTAGCAGTAGTGGAAGTGGTAGTAGTAGTAGTGGAAGTAGTATTAGTAGTAGTAGCAGTAGCAACAATAGCCGCAGTAAAAGTAATAATAGTAGTAGTAGTAGTAATAATAGTAGTAGCGGTTGTAGTAGTAGTAGTAGTTGTAGTAGTGGAAGTAGTAGTAGCAGTAGCATTAGCAATAATAGCTGCAGTAATATTAATAGCAGTAGTACTAGTAGTAAGAGTGGTAGTAGTAGCAGTAGTAGTAGTAGTAGTAGTGGAAGTAGTAGTAGTAGTAGTAGTAGTAGTGGAAGTAGTAGTAGTAGTAGTAGTAGTAGTAGTAGTGGAAGTAGTAGTAGTAGTAGTAATGGTTGTAGTATTAGTAGCAACAGCAGTAGCACTGATAATAATATTAGTAGTAGTAGATAGTGTAGTTGGTGCTGCCATCGTTCTCACATTCCAGAATCCAACCCTTGTCACATGTTTGGGGCCGACGAATGAGCTCTTCGGAGTTGGCATCCCTGATGCTCGGTTGGTTTCTCTGCGAGTTTCCATAACGATATCTTTTTTTCCTGTCTGGAGTTGCCTCTAGATAGGTCTCAGGATAAGGTTGTTAGCCTTATGCCCAACTCCCGGTACATGATATGTAACAGATCAAGCGGAATTCCGCTGATTTCTGCATGCCGGCGAGAGCGTTTTAAAAACGACCGCCATCTTGCACGTCACGCCGGAAGCGTGAAACTCTGAAGAGAACATTATTAAGAGAGGCCAAGTTAACAGGCATAAAATCCTTTGATGAGGTTGAAAGACTCGCCGAAGACAGGAAAAATTGGCGAACTACTTTGCGAGCCCTATGTGACGTCTAACGGCACGGGAAGGATATAAGATATAAGAAGATAGTGTAGTATTGCCGGATGTAGCAGCAGCAGTAGTTGCTGTAGCAATGCCCGTAGTATCAGTATAAGCAGTATAAACTTATATTACAGCTTTAGTGTAGTGACTTCGTGTATATATGCTTAGTTTTATATACTTATACACAAGACACTGAGAAATAATTACTGGCCCAGTGAAACCACTCTAGAAGATAAGCTCTGTGGTTCCATACATGAATTACAAAAAACAGTGAAATTTGTCCAAGAGACAGGACTGCAGATATAGACAGGCAATGCGAACGAAGAAGAAGATATACTTATACACTAATTATTCGTCTGTATTAGTAGATCATAGTACACATGTTTCTTTAAGAATGAAAAGTTTAAGAAGAAAAATTGTTTTGGATGCATCAGCAGCAGGCCATCTTGCTCACAACCGAGAGGCCTACAGGAGTGCTGTTAGGGAGGCAAAGTTCCATAAGGGATATGCAAATAATGAATGAATGAATGAATAGTAGAGCTGGTAACAATATTAACACTTATAGTTATTTTAATAACACTGGACAACAATAGTTGTTAGAGCAATACTGGTAGTAGTAGTAGCACTACTAATAGTAGTAGTAGTAATGGTAGTAGTAGCAGTAGTAGTAGTAGTAGTAGTAGTAGTAGTAGTAGTAGTAGTAGTAGTAGTAGTAGCAGTAGTAATAGTAGTAGTAGCAGTAATACACATAATCTCTCTCTCTCTCTCTGAACCTTAAGTGCCCAGGGCACATGGGGCTTCCGCAAGGGTTTTCCACAAATGCCTGTCCTTCACCTTTTTTTCTGCTCTTGCCCAGGTGAGCCCTCTGTTGCTCAACATCCTCTCTGTTGTTTTTCTCCATGTCTCTTTTGGTCTACCTTTACTTTTGTTCCCCTGTGGTGTCCATCTTAGTGCTATTTTTGGTAGTGAGTTGTCAGTCATTCTGAGCACATGTCCCAACCATCGCCAGCGTCTTTCCTCAATAATTGTTGTCAGTGGCTTCACCTGCATTTCTGCCAACAAGATGTTATTTCTTATGGTGTTTGGCCAATATATTTTTCTAATTCTTCGTAAAAATTTAGTCTGGAAAGAATTCAACTTGTTTTCTATGGTTTTGGTGATTTTCTAGCATTCACTTCCATAGAGTAGTACATTTAGAACATTACTCTTAAATATCCTGATTTTCGTATTTATGCTTAGTTTTTTTTTTGTTTCCGTATAGTCTGTAGCATTGCAAAAGCCGAGTTTGCTATAGTAAGTCTGCTGTTGATGTCCTCTGTGCTGTCTCCATTTTCTACTACTCTACTGCCAAGGTATACAAATTCGTTGACCTCCTCCACTAACTTGTTATCTACTCTGAGTACATTTCTATTGTTCACATTTTGCTTCATTAACTTTGTCTTTCCTACGTTGATCTTTAGTCCTATGTTGTTTGCATTCTAAGTTAGCTTGTTTATTTCATCTTGCATATCTTTGTGACTGCTTGATAATAGACAAATGTCGTCCGCAAAGTCAAGGTCCTCCAGCACTGTGTCAAGGGTCCATTGTAATCCTCTGCGTGTATCTGATGTTGCCTCCTTCATTAACCAGTCTACTGCCAAGATAAATAATGTTGGTGATAGTACACATCCCTGCTTCACTCCTGTTTGTACCCTAAAGCTGCTGGAGGTATGTTCTCCACAGATCACTTTGCACTGAAAACTCTCATATAGGGCTTTGATTACATTTACTATCTTATGGGGGAGGACATCTTAGGATTTTCCACAGTGCATCTCTGTTGACACTGTCAAAGGCTTTCTCAAAATCTATAAACAATGCATATGTTGTGCTATGCCACTCATTTGCCTGTTCTAATATTTGTCTAAGTACAAATATGTGGTCTGTGCATGATCTTCCTTTCCTAAATCCTGCCTGCTCTTTCCGAAATTTTTCCTCAAGTGTTGGTACAATTCTGTTGATGATTGTTCTGCAAAATACTTTACTGGTGAGTGGCAGTAGGGTAATGCCTCTCCAGTTCCCGCAATCTCTGAGGTCACCCTTCTTTGGTAGTTTTACTATAAGGCCAGTTGTCCACTCCTCTGCAGCTTTTTCTAGATCCCAAATTTGTTGTAGTATCCGGCAGAGTTGTTTTGGTGTTTCTTTTTCTTCTGCTTTGAACATCTCAGCAGTCACTTCATCTTCACCTGGTGCCCTGTCTGATTTTAGCTTCTTTATCGCCTCCTTTACTTCACTTATTGTTATTGGTCCTGTATTGATGTTTAGTTCCGTTTTTGCTTCAGGTATGTCTATTGTTTGTGTTGCTTGTGTTCTGTCTAGTAGGGTGTTAAAGTGTTCCCTCCATCTTTCAATTTTTTTCTCTTTCTCCACTGACCAGTTGTCCATTTTGCACTTTCATATCTTGTGCTGAAGTTACCTGTCATCTGCTTTGTGATTTTATATATAGTTTTCATGTCATTTGCATATGCTGCTTTCTCTGCTGCTTCTGCTAAGTTGTCATAGTATTGACGTTTATCTTGAAGGCATGATTCCTTCACTTCTTTGTCTTTTTGTGCATAATTACTTAAAACTTGTTCTTTAAGCCGTTGTGATTTGGTGTTCAGTAATTTTTTCTTGATTTCTTTTCTTTGCTCTATCTTTTCCCATGTGGTCTTGCTTATCCATTCCTCTTTTCTCCGTTTCCGATATCCCAGCACCTCTTTTGCTGTTTCCTGTAGCGTTTTATTGGACTCTAGTATGTACATTTCTGCTTTGTCTTGTAGGACACTGAAACGGTTCTTAAGTACTATTGAGAATTCATTTCTTGTTTGCTGGTCTTTCAGTTTTCTTGTATCAAAACGTATCTTTCTGTGTTCTCAGATGTTGGGTTTCCTTAATTTTAGTTTTATTTTTGCTACCAGAAGGTTGTGATCACTTCCTACATCTGCTCCTTTCCTTGCTCGCACATCTTGTAGTGACCGTTTCCACTTGTTGTTTATTAGTATGTCATCGATTTGATTTTCTGTGGTTTTATCTGGTGACCTCCAAGTCACCTTATGGATGTTTTTATGTTGGAAAATTGTCCCTCCGATGGTCATCGTGTTTTCTTCACAGAAACTGCAGTCTTTCTCCACTTTCATTTATTTCTCCGATTCCTTCTCTTCCCATGATTCTTCTTCTATCTTCATTTCCTTCACCTACTTTTGCATTGAAGTCACCCAAGATGAGTAGCATATCATCCTTGGGTATTGTTTCTACTGTGGCTTTAAGGCTGTTGTAAAAATCTTCTTTTAATTCCTCTTCAGCTGCTTCTTGTTGGTGCATAACAAACTATAATAGACAGCTTCGTGAATCTTGAGTTGAAGCGTGCATATAATAATCTCTCATTTATAGGGGTCCATTTCAGCAATGCTCTTGATGCTTCTTTTGTTATAATCAATGCTACTCCTCCTTCATGAAAATCTTCTTTACTTGACCATATTATTGTATCTTCTGTGTGATGTGTTGTTAATTTCCTTCTGCCTTGTTCTGTCCATCTTGCTTCTTGTATTCCTAGTATGTCTAGTTTGTATCTGTGCATTTCCTTGATGGTTTGTGCTAGTTTTCCAGTCTGGTTAAGTGTTCTTACATTCCAGCTGCCTATTTGCATCTTGTGTTTAGGTTCCAGGAGGTCTGCAGTCGGGCTGGGGACTTCCAGTGGCTGGCTTTCATCCACAACCTTCATGGGCTCAGTTTCCTGATAAGCATTTCTCCTTCCACCTGCAACTGTTTTTTCCCTTGTTTCTGTTTCTGTAGCAGTCTGATAGTTTTTTTTACCAGATAGGGTTGCTGGCCCTATGCCGAACCCTCCTTAGTCGCCTTTTACGATCATGCGTGGTAGGGTACAGTGGTCCTATTCTTTGCAGATCCCGTGTACCACACCGGGGAATACACGTAATAATAGTAGTAGTAATAGTAATAATAGTAGTAATAGTAATAGTAGTAGTAATGTTTGTAATAATAGTAGTAGTAATAGTAGTAATAGTAGTAGTGGTAGTAGTAGTAGTAGTAGTAATAGCAGTGGCAGCAATAGTAGTAGTAATAGTAGTATTAGTAGTAATAGTATTAGTAGTAGTAATAGCAGTAGTAGTAATAGTAATAGGAGTAGAAGTAATCTTATCTTGTATCCTCCCCGTGCCGTTAAACGTCACATAGAGCTCGCAAGGTAGTTTGCCAATTTTTCCTGTTTTCAGCGAGCTTTTCAACCTCATCAAGGGATTTTATGCCTATTAATTTGGCCTCTCTTAACAATGTCCTCTTTAGAGTTTCACGTGGTCTGTCTCTTTTTCCCTAGCCTGTTGTGTTCTACTTGACAGCTTGTTTTGGGATTCTCTGATCGTTTCTTCTCATCACGTGACCAACATATGTCTATATCCTTTTCCTGATCACCCATGAGACTGGCTGTTGTTCAGTCATCTGTCTTATCTCTGCATTGTTCTTGAATTCGTTCCACTTGATGCTGAGCATTTTCTTTAGGCATTTTTTTTTCTCAAAAGAGTCTAATTTCTTGTCTATTTATATCTTTAGTTGTTTTCCAGCTTTCGCATGCATAAATGAGAGTTGATATTACATATGAATTGAATAATCTTAACTTGGTTTTTGTGCTTATAACTTTTGAATGCCATATATTCTCAAAATTCTTGAAGATCAATGCTGCATTTGTAATTCTGACTTCCTTTCTGGTGTCACCATCCTGGTCTATGTAGCTGACACGGTATACAAATTGAGTGACTTCTTCAACGTCAGTCCTTTCTACATGTATTTTTCCATTTTGATTAATGAGAAGTTTCATTATTTTTGTTTTGTCTTTGTTAATTTCAAGTCCTATTTTGCTAGCCAGTGAAGACAGGATATCTGTTTTTTCTTGCATGGAAGTCTTATTGTTATTGATAAGAGTTATGTCATCAGCAAAATCAAGGTCTTCTAGTTGAGTCCCACGTAAATACTTGTGTTACCTGTGCAGCATTTTTTTGCATTATGAAGTCTATTGCAATTCCAAAAAGCAAAGGAGACAGTATACATCCTTGTTTCACGCCTGTTTCAATCTGGAACCATTCGCTCACCCCTTCTTCTGTTTTGACTGCACAAACATATCCATTGTATAAGTCCTTAATGATGTTGACAGTTTTAGATGGTATACCATATAGACTTAAAATTCTTAACAATTAATCTCTATGTATGCTATCAAATGCCTTTTTAAAGTCTATGAAGTTCAGTATTAATGGTTTCTACTTTTAAATATGTTCTTCAAGTATTATTCTGAGAGTAAAGATCTGGTCGAGACAGCTTCTCCTTTTTTTTAGAAATCCTGCTTGTTCTTCTCTCATTGCAGTATCCACTATATCTTTAAGTCTATTCAAAATGACCTTGCAAAATACTTTTGACACAAATGATACTAAGGTTACTCCTCTCCAATTGCTACAGTCACTAAGGTTGCCTTTTTTTTTGTTGGTATTTTAACAATGATTCCTTTCTCCATTTAGAAGGGACCTTTTCTTCTTTCCAAATCTTATTAAACATTCTCTGTAGTTGTCTCATGTTGCCACTATTGATAGCTTTTAACATTTGGGTGTTATTTCATCTTCACCTAGTAATTATACTAGTAATATTAATAGTAATATTAGCAGTAATAGTAGTAGTAATAGTAGCAATGAAGCAGTAGTAGCATTAGATTGGTAGTTTAATTGTAACATACAGCAGAACAGTAGATAAGAGAAATGAGCATGCAGTAAACAGTCTTAGCAGTGATAAAAGAAAACTAGGTGGTGTCTGTGGACCACTTGATGCGAAGAAAAAATCAGAGAATCACAGAGCAAGCCCTCAGATAGGAACCATCTGGACAAACAATAAGAGTTCGACTTCGAGAGACCCTAAAGAGAACACTGACAAGAGAGGCTAAGATGACTGGCATCAAATCCCTTGATGAGATAGAGAACTTCGCCGAGAACAGAGACTCATGGCGAGGCGCACTGTGAGACCTGTGTGACATCTGACAATACTGGAAGCATGTAAAAGGTAAGAGAGAGGTACCATTCTATAAAAAAAACAGTCCTTCCTATATACGCTGGTATGTAGGTGTATGCAAGTATGTAATTATGTAGGTATGTAAGTATGCAGGTATATATGTAGGTATGTAGGCATATAGGTATGTAAGTATGCAGATATGTAGGTATGTAGGCGCGTAAATATGTAAGTAAATAGGCATATAAGTAAGTACGTATGTAGGTATGTAGGTGTATAAATATGTAGGTAAATAGGCATGTAGGTATATAAGTATGTAGATATGTAGGCGTGTAGGTACAAAAGTATTTAGGTATATAGGCATGTAGGATCTCAACGTAGTAAGTATATGGGTATGTAGGCATGTAGGCACGTAGGTATGGACACAAAATAAACAAGAAAATAGACACGAATAGAAGATTTTAAAATGTCACCTTGCGGAAGTGTTGGGGGGGGGGGGGGGGGTGAGGGAGTAAGGGTGGGGTGAGGGAGAAGCCGGTAGCATAAGGATAGAAAGAAGGGATGAAAAAACAGTAAATAAAAGAAACTTGAGGAGTGAGTGCTCTCTGTTTTAGTTGGAGGAGGGCGGAGAGAGTTGACACAACTGGTGTCTTAGTGCACGCCCTTGATGTAATGAGATAAGAAGTTTTCACAGGTGGCCTGTCTTGCAGGTTTCTTAGTTCACAATCTTCTGCCAGCTCACGAGTGTGGGGGGGGGGGGGGGGGGTGGGGTGTATGTATGTGGGGGGGGGGGGTGGGGGGGGGAGGAGCGAAACAAAAGTTGGCAGAACTTCTTCTTCTTCTGCAGCGTTCGCTTCTACCACCAAGAGGAAAAAAAATTGTGCTGGTGCAGAGGCGTGTCTAAGCTGGGGGACGGGTCTTTTTTTCATGTGACGTGTCCTTTACAGAACGTTGTCCCTCTCATTACCTCCCAGAATGCAGTGCGTGTCTTAGTTGTGAGAAGGTCACTCAGAGAGAATATGTTGGCTCAGAGGCGTGTCTTAGTTGTGAGAAGGTCACTCAGAGAGAATATGTTGGCTCAGAGGCGTGTCTTAGTTGTGAGAAGGTCACTCAGAGAGAATATGTTGGCTCAGAGGCGTGTCTTAGTTGTGAGAAGGTCACTCACAGAGAATATTCTGGCTCAGAGGCGTGTCTTAACTGAGAGAAGGTCACTCAGAGAGAATATGTTGGCTCAGAGGCGTGCCTTAGTTGTGAGAAGGTCACTCACAGAGAATATTCTGGCTCAGAGGCGTGTCTTAACTGAGAGAAGGTCACTCAGAGAGAATATGTTGGCTCAGAGGCGTGCCTTAGTTGTGAGAAGGCCACTCAGAGAGAATATGCTGGCTCAGAGGCGTGTCTTAGTTGTGAGAGGGTCACTCAGAGAGAATATGTTGGCTCAGAGGTGTGTCTTAATTGTGAGAGGGTCACTCAGAGAGAATATGCTGGCTCAGAGGCGTGTCTTAGTTGTGAGAGGGTCACTCAGAGAGAATATGCTGGCTCAGAGGCGTGTCTTAATTGTGAGAGGGTCACTCAGAGAGAATATGCTGGCTCAGAGGCGTGTCTTAGTTGTGAGAAGGTCACTCAGAGAGAATATGCTGGCTCAGAGGCGTGTCTTAGTTGTGAGAGGGTCACTCAGAGAGAATATGCTGGCTCAGAGGCGTGTCTTAGTTGTGAGAGGGTCACTCAGAGAGAATATGTTGGCTCAGAGGCGTACCTAAGTTGTGAGAAGGTCACTCAGAGATAATATGATAATGAGTCTCGCAGTGTCAAAATGCCGATGTGCCACACAAACAAAGCGTTATTTCTAAGACGAAGACGTGTAAACCACAAACAGATAAAGAAGGATAACTAAAATGAGATGATAGTGAAATGATGTGACATTTAAGATGGTTGAAATAGAAACTGTAGCAGCAGGAGCGTATTGTAGCCAAATCACGTAGACTTCAGCAGGTGTGGATTGTCTGTCTGCCACACAGTCTGAACTGAGACAAGGAAATATGAGGTGCAGATGAGCTCTGCTGATGCTCGTGAATCAGGTTTACTTACCGTTTCCTCAAAACTTTAGCAAAGATGACTGTGCTGTGGTGATGGTGCGGTACCAAGTCGAAGTGGAGCTGGTGAAGATTCAGTCCAGTCTCTTTTTCTTCTGCGTGCTCCGCGAGTGTGGCTAACTAGCAAAGTTGTTGTTGAGATCCTACGACTAATCTAGCTGGCTACAAGAAATATCGTCTTCACATGAGTCAGTAGTGCTACACGCGTAAATAGGATCAATATGAAAAATACTTTTCCAGAAATAACACCATATAGTTGATGGTTTTCCAAGAATAACACTATTTAGTTGATGGTTTTTCAGGAAGAACACCATATAGTTGATGGTTTTCCAGGAATAACACCATTTAGTTCATGGTTTTCCAGGAAGAACACCATTTAGTTGATGGTTTTCTAGGAAGAACACTACACCATATAATTCATGGTTATGGAGCATGGATGTTATATGTACTTTATGGTACTAGTAAGGATACTTTGCATAGTCCGGGATCCCTAGATCTGACTAAACGCTCTAACCAGGCACTTCCACACGAGGAAGGGGGAGGGGGTGGGGAGTGGGGAAGATGTCTGAAGCTTTGGTGGAAGGGGGGGGGGGGTCGTTCAGACTTCTGGCGCTGCACTCACCACCGCCGCTTCCATTCGTTAAACTTACTGAAGGGGGCACTTGCGCCACGCTGAGATCCACAAACGCAAAGGAGGAGGTTAAAGCGCCCTCGACTTGTCCCGAGATCATTTGATGAGAACCCTTGATCATTTTAACGTTTTCCTTTGCGTCGTTGATTTGGTGCTATCTGTGCTATCATCTTACGCACTGACAGCAGTTTTTTGCTGTTTTTATTTCTTATTTCATTTATCACGATTTTTTTTAAACCTCATCTCGTTTGCATATTTAGTTTATTTTTCATCCCGTTCGCATATTTGATTAATCCGTTGGGTTATCTTTCACATTTTTTTTCGCTCATTTTTATCAGATCTCGGGATGGACAGTTTCAGTTCGATCCTGCCCCCTTTCAGCTTTTCCGCGATACCAGATACTCCACTGGGCCAGACTACGAGTATTTTTGCTTGTAACGGAATGCGTTTGCCGCGGTTTTAATCTCTTTTAGAAATCAAAACAAAGAGAAATCGATTAGCCCCGGAGTGGACAAATATTTGCTTTGACTAAACTACTCAAACATGGCGTATTTAGGGCGAAATGGAACGCAAGAGTGATCATTACAGGTAATGGCATTGCTTTATCTCCACGGTGTTGCTGATGTCGTTTTATAGACGACGGCAGTAAATCGGTTCGTCGTGTCTCCACTGACGTCACTGGTTGGAAGTACGTATGATGTATATTACTGTTTACAGAATAGTTCCTTCAACCAGGCCGTACATCATCTTGGCAGTATCACCAGCTTCTGGTACAAGCGTTCTTAATATTTACTTTTACAATTACAGACATCCCCCCTCCTCTTTTCCAGTGAACTGGCCAGTAAACCACATATAACAGTGCACGAAGCCACGCTGTATTGAGAAGATCTCCCAAAGCAAACTATGAGCGGGAACAGGAGAGGAGGATGTTGATGAGACGTGACAGACGAGGAGAATGGAGCAGACCTTGGAATGGAGGGTTTAGGATGTGTTCAGAAACTCAGAAATCAGAATCCGGCATCCTCGTATTCAGGGCAGTCCCATGCATACTCTGCTACCTACTCCAACATCCACTGAAGCGTTTATCTATTAATGGTTCCTGTCAAATGTTGGTTGTTGATTATACGTCTTCTCCAAAGAAGTTCAGATTTTCTGCCAGCACCCGTCCTCTGTTCTAACGTCATTGATCTCCGTACACGGACATTGTCCTTCCACTCCCTGTGTTCATCTTCCCGCATTCTGTCTGAAACAGCCTCCACAACGGCCTTCTCATCCGATCTAGTGCTCATTTCCATGCACACTGGCATGCCCTGGACAGAAGATCTGTAGCAGGATCCAAATAGCAAATTGTTACGAATTCTCATCCTTTTGTATTGGTAGCTGTGTTACACAGGCGTGTAAGAGGCAGATGTCCAGCTACTTCATGTGATAAACCAAGCTGGTCACTGAAAAAAAAAAAAAGAACTGTGGATTCAGATTCCCGGTGATTCTATTTTCTAATTGTTGATATTTGAAACATTCATTAAGCTTGAAAAGAAAATATTGTCTTGAAAAAACTCAGGCTACAGTGAAGTGTATCAGCTGACACAGAAGCTGGGGATCTACTGCCACTGTATGTCACTAAGAGGATCATATGCCAAAATAACTGTAGGGTCAAGCTACCCAAAGCAGCAGTGTAGCTATGGTAACCTGCCGAGCCGAACCTCAGTTTTCCTTCACCAGGCTATCAAAGACAACCTCCCCCACCTCCAACACCATCACCACTTTCCAATGTCGTTGTCCCAGTTCGGTCTATGTGGCAGATAAACAATCCGCGCCTGGTAAAATCTATGTGCGGGCACAATACGCTCCTGCTGCTGCTGTTCCTATTTTAGCCATCTTAAATGTCGCATCATTTCACTGTAATCTCATTTTAATTATCGTTCTATATCTTTTTGTCATTTATAACATCTTTGTCTTAGACACAACGCTTTGTATGTGTGGCATGTTGGTATTTTTACAGTCCGAGACGTCATCATCATCATCATCATCATGTGCCGTCTTCGGAACAAAGGTTGGCGACAATGAATCTCCAGCTGTCTCGCTCCATGGCCTTGATGGTCCTCTCAGACAGGCTGTATCCTGTCCATTGTCGTATGCTGTCTTCCCATCTTCATCTCTGTCTACCTCTCGCTCTTTTCCACTCCATCTTTCCTTCTAGTATGGTCTTCAGTATATTATTATTGTGTCGTTTGATGCGACCAAAGTATTTTGTTTTGTTATCTTTATTTCTTTGAGAAGTTCACTGTACACATGTAGTCGTTCTAGTGCTTGTGCATTTTCTCTTATAATTTCCAGTGAATTGTAATCTTCTTTCTAGTAGATCTACATTTCGAATGTATTTATTCTTCTCTCCGACAATTTGCTTAGAGTTCAGGTCCCTGCCGCGTATAGTAGTACAGAATAAATAATAAATATAGATTTCACGCATCTCTTTTCTAGTTTTCACTGAACAGATTCCCAGATAACATGAATGGTGGTGAATATGACTTGCTGTTCCTATTGTTCTGACACAGACATACACAGGTTATATACACCGCGTTCGGAAAATAACTGTGCACTAACCCAGTATCGATTCCGGTATCGTAGTGATATCTTAATGACTGCGGCAGGTAGATGTGGCTAGATGCCGCAGACATTACGATATGTTAGTGCACAGTTACTTATAGAACATCCTGTATAATACATAATGTAGAACTCTGAACATCCATACGGTGACTCTTCAAATATGATTGGCGGAAGAAACGAGTATAAACTAACACTGATATATAGTTTGCTAGGATACTAAATAATTGTCCCAGTGAGTTTTAAATTTAGGAATGGTCCAGTAAAAAAACAATAATTACTCCATGCATATTTATCTAGAAGGAACAATGTATGAAATATATGCATTTGGGGTATGGACAATATATGTAGTTCACAGATATCCAGCACTTACACGCATGATTAACCAGCAAGGACAACCACGTGGTTAATGGTTTTCCAGGAAGCACACTATGTAACGCATGGTTATCCAACAAGGACACTGTATTTATTATACGTGCTTTTGCTGCTCGTAATTTGCTTCGAGAGTTCTTCCCAGTAGAGCATGACGTCATGTGGCTCGTTATGCGACAACGAGATTTCTTTCCGCCAATCAGATTAGAGGGAGAATTTTTAAAAAAAAAGATTTTTGGAGAAAATTGTCGTTGAGATTGTTGTTGATCTGATTGGCTAAATCTCCTCCTCATATAATGAGCCACAAGTGCTATACGGGTACTAAAATCACTGTTACTAACGGGGCAGGACTTACTGTTTTCTTCATGGCAGTGGAGCCTGTGAAAAAGCTTGCCTTTTTCGATCCACTCTGGGTATTTAAGCTGGCCGATTAATCTCTTAGAGTAAGCCTCGATTAGTTGGAGTGACTGGTACGGCAGGCCATAAAAGTCGTCAGCGGAGGGGAAGTGAAGTCGGAAGTATTGAAGAGTCTTTCAGAAACAGCAGGAAAAACAACAAGGCTACGAGGCGGGTGTGGACCATGCAGAATAAGCAGTGATAAGAATCCTAAAAGAAATCGTGACATGTGACTTGCAACACCAAATCCCGCGTGGCAGTACGGCTAAGATGCGTTACAAGTCTCTGTGTCACACGAAGGGCGATGGTTCAAAAGTCTAAGAAAAGGAAAAAAAAAATAGTCAAGAAATAAATTACAGATCCCTGGAAGTTATGACCCTCCCCACCCTCCCCCACACCCCAAATCTTAAGAGTGTCAGGAGTTTAAAAGGCCCGGGTAGGGGGTATTTCCTCTGGTGATCTAGGGAGTTGTTTTGTTGTTGTTCATCATCATCATCATCATCATCATCATCATCATCATCATCATCATCATCATCTACCTTCATAGGACATGAAGTGAGAAGAGGGAGCATTGAAAATATCATAACAACAGGAAAAATAGAGTGAAGAAGAGCCAGGGGAAGACCAAGAGAAATGATACTGTACAGTCTGACGAGATGATGTGAGAGGGAGATCACCAACTGAACTAATGGCCTGCATGAAGGATCGTGTACTCTGGAGAAACATAATAGCTAACGCTAGTCGGCACGGCTTCTGATGATGATGATGAGTCATCCCTGTTCTTGGAATTATTCTCTGCTTCCTTCCATGTGTATCCCTTGTCTCCGAGCACTGTCATAATTTCTCTTCTCCAAGTAAGTCTAGGTCTTTCTCGTTTTCTGTTTCCTTGAGGATTCCATATCAGTGCCTGTCTTGCTATGTTGGTGTCGGGTTTCCTCAGACTGTGGCCAATCCACCTCCATTTCATAGACATGATTTGTAGGTTCATAGGTTTTTGTCCTGGCCTTTTGTTATTGCCCTCTTTATATTTCCTGAGTAACCATAATAACCCACTTCCTTTCCTACACGATGCCCTTGCCTCCAGCATCTGCACAGTTCCGGCTATATAAAGACCTCATAATTCTTGGGCAGTGCAAGAAGAAGAAGAAGAAGCAGAAAAAGAAGAAGAAGAAGAAGAACAACAACAATAGCATCCGCACAGCCCCGGCTATATAAAGACTTCACAATTCTTGGGCAGTGCAAGAAGAAGAAGAAGAAGAAGAAGAGGAAGAAGAAGAAGAAGAAGCAGAAGAAGAAGAAGAAGAACAACAACAACAACAATAGCATCCCCATAGCCCCGGCTATATAAAGACCTCACAATTATTGGGCAGTGCAAGAAGAAGAAGAAGAAGAAGAAGAAGAAGAAGGAGAAGAAGAAGAAGAAGAAGAAGAAGAAGAAGAAGAAGAAGAAGAAGGAGGAGAAGAAGAACAAGAGGGAGAAGAAGAAGAAGAAGAAGGAGAAGAAGAACAAGAGGGAGAAGAAGAAGAAGAAGGAGAAGAAGAAGAAGAAGGAGAAGAAGAACAAGAAGAAGAAGGAGAAGAAGAAGAAGGAGAAGAAGAAGAACAACAACAACAAGAACAATAACAACAACAATAGCATCCCCACAGCCCCGGCTATATAAAGACCTCAATTCTTGGGCAGTGCAAGAAGAAGAAGCAGAAGCAGAAAAAGAAGAAGAAGAAGTAGAACAACAACAACAACAATAACAAAAGCATCCGCACAGCCCCGGCTATATAAAGACCTCACAATTCTTGGGCAGTGCAAGAAGAAGAAGAACAAGAACAAGAATAGCAACAACAATAGCAACTAGTCCAACCAACAGGTTGGCAAATGAATCTTACCAAGACTCACAAGCTATCAACGGTCGATGAACGAAAGTTATCATTTGAGGCAGCTAATCTCTGAAACATAATATTGATTTGCAAGAATTATACAATTTAAACGCCAATTAGTTGGGACTGAAATATTCAGTGTGTACCACGGACCATAAAAGTCATCAGCGGTCGGGAAAGAGCTGATTCAACCTTTAAAACAGATTTGCCCAACATTTCTATAACCTGCATTATTCATGAGTTTTACTGGCTGAGAATATCAAGCCGATCTCTGAGATATTATCTCCCCCTGATTTCTCCATCGATTGGTGAATAATGCTTTCTGTATAGGTGCTCTGATTCCCTTTGACCTCTGACATTAACCACGTGGTTTGTGCCTGTTTCACCGTCTGTGTGAAACTCAGCGGCAAATTGTGAAGCTGTGTTATTTATTTATGAAGTGCGTCTGGTACGTTGGTCGTTATAAATTTATAACAAGGAAAAAGGTGAAGTGATTTGCCAGTCAGTGAAGTTCTGATGGGCGGGTAATAAATGGCGTATGTCCCTATTTGTTTAGTATTGTCTTCATGTGCTTTTTGTCAAGATATTTCATGAACGATAAAGGTGAAATATATATCAATCTGCTACACACTGTCATGAAAAACAGCTGCCGTGAAAAATATCTATCATTCTGCTACAAAATGTCATGAAAACCCAGCTGCCGTGAAAAATATCTCCCAGCCTGCTACAAAATGTCATGAAAAATATCTTCATTTGCTACAAAGTGTCATAAAAATATCTCTCTTCAAAATGTCATGAAAAACATATCTCCATTTACTACAAATTGTCAATATGGCATGGATAAAAGTGAAATATATTTATCAGTTAATTACAAACTGCCATGAAATATATCTCCCTGTTTACTACAAACTGCCATGAAATATATCTCCCTGTTTACCACAAACTGCCATGAAATATATCTCCATGTTTACTACAAACTGCCATGAAATATATCTCCATGTTTACTACAAACTGCCATGAAATATATCTCCCTGTTTACCACAAACTGCCATGAAATATATCTCCCTGTTTACTACAAACTGCCATGAAATATATCTCCCTGTTTACTACAAACTGCCATGAAATATATCTCCATGTTTACTACAAACTGCCATGAAATATATCTCCCTGTTTACTACAAACTGCCGTGAAATATATCTCCCTGTTTAGTACAAACTGCCATGAAATTCATTTCTCAATTTGTTACAAACTGCCGTGAAATACGTCTCTCTGTTTACTACGAACTGTAGTGGAATATATCTCTCGATCTGCTATAAACAGGCATGGCATGAAATATATCTCTCAGTTTAATTACAAACTACGTAGAAGATAAAGGTGTAATATATATCTCAGTTTACTAAAAACTACGTAGAGGATAAATGTAAAATATATCACTCAATTACTACACGTTATCAGGGTATTTTATAGACAACTAAGGTGAAATATATCTCTGAGTGTACTACAAACTGTCAATGGTTTGTTGTGTCATAATACTAGAGTTGTAATGTGTCGTTCAGCTTACCAGAAATTATCAAGATATGTCATCGAGGAGAAAGGTGAAGATTATTTCCATGTTTACTGCAGGGTGTCAAGGGTTGTCCACGAAAGATGAAGACAAAAATATATCTCTCTGTTCACTAGAAATTGTCAAGAAACTTCGTACACAGCTGTTGTAAAAACAGAGAAGTGAAGAAAATAGACGAGCTAGAAAAACATTCGATTTTTTTTTTATTGAACACCACAGCAGATAACACCAGCATCTAATCCTTTAAGATATAATCATGGGATTCAACTTTAAAGCGCTTTAACTTCAGATCTTCCAAACACGTTGTATCCATCTACCAGGTCTTTGAATCCCATCTCGTGGCCATCCATTTTCGGCACATTTTTTTCTGGCATTTGTTTCGCACCCAACAGGTCCTAGGAGAGTATCGTGTATACCCTGTATATTACCACGTTGGTTCTTTGCCCTCACTGAAACACATCTGCTCTTTGTTCTGCATCTCATTGCCCACACTTCACCAGCATTCCACGAGACTCTGCACTCTCAGGATTACCTGCTGACGGTGTCTTATGCAAGGAGAAAATGTTACCTCCCCCTGCGTTTCTTCGTTCCAAAGATTCCTGATAGAATTTTTTTACAAATAGGACACAAGGAAACTTTCGTACAGTTAAGTAATAGAACACAGTATTTTATGGTTGGACCTAGAAAAAAATCATAAAGCAAAACACTTTTAGGCGCCAGAAAAAGAAAAGTGACATGAGAATTACCTGGAACTTGAATCATGGACTCGGGCAGGATGAGCAGCCTCTAGCCACAAGAGAACAGCGCATTTATAAACTTCGCCATCTTGCACCACCGAAAAGGGTGTCTGATAGCAAAGCCACAAGTGCCCTGTCAACCGAACATCGTGACATTCAAAAAGGCAACGAGGTCATAACACAGACATTTTGTCGCTTAGATTCAGTCTCTCAGAGGTACTAAACTTAAGACACATACATAGTAACATATTTACACATGGTCTCCGGCTCATGTCTAGTGCATACTGAACAACAATAACAAGAAATAAAACGAATAATTTTGGCCCAAAGGTGGTTTCAGGTTATGATTTCAGATACAGCAGTTTCAGACACTGGCCGGAGTCCGTAGCTTCAAGCCCCAGCTAATTCTCTTGTAGTTTTTTCTTTCTCTCGCGTCTAACAATGATTTGTGTATGATTTTTTTCCCCCAAAGATTCCTGACAATTCTTGCAGTTTCCTCCCTTGGTATCCCCTTTCCTCTTTCTGTTTAGATTTGGTTTATGGTTGTTTGTTGTTACATTTTGAGAGAGAAGTGCAAACCAAGGAAGGAAAAAAAAAGAGTTCTACTAGAATTTTTCTATTTTTCTTTGACTGACTTCTGTTTTTCTCATAACTTTGTCCAAGGAATCGAAATTCTTTTTATTCTTGTTTTGAATTTGTTGAGACCGACTTTTCATACCTAATCGAGATTCTTCTTTTTATATTTGGTCTGAGTTTCTAGCAGTCGACTTTGTAGTCGAGATTCTTATTCCTCTTTTCTTGTGTCCAATTTTATGATATCGACTTTGTCCGAGTAATCCAGATTCTACTTGTCATTATCAGTCTGAATTTCTAAGAATCGACTTTGCCCGAGTAGTCGAGATTCTACTTGTTACTATCAGTCTGAATTTCTAAGAATCGACTTTGTTCGAGTAGTCGAGATTCTACTAGTTATTATCAGTCTGGATTTCTAAGCATCGACTTTTTTCAAGTAGACGAGACTATTTTTTATTCTCAGTCTGAATTTCTAAGAATCGACTTTGTCCAAGTAGTCGAAATTCTACTTATTCTTGTTCTCTGTTGATTCAGAGCACTTTTTCCTTTAATACCAAGAGTTAACAATGATGATAATGATGATGTTTTTAGGGAAAAGATGATAACAGCTGCTGTTCTATTTTCCATGACGTGCACAGGAAGATTGGATGATGTTTTCTAAGTTAGCTGCCACACCCGTCTTCTGAAGTAACTCCACCACAAAAGTTGTCATATTTCGCCTGCCTATGATAACTGACAGCGGGTTTCGTGACTGTATATATAAGGGGAGGTAAGCAAGAATTTGATGACCAAAATATTTAAAAGAAATACAGATGTCACAGACCACAACAGACACAATATAACATGATTATGAACACGGTCATCGCTGTAAATCATGGTTTCAGCAGTGTGTAGTTTACTTAGTTTTATTTTTCTACACAAGACATAGCAATATTGCGACGTTAGAGGTGAGAAGACAGAAGTTCGTGAGCCTTTATTGATCGTGCTGGATTTATATAGGTTATGTCCCTTCCTCAGGAAGTGATGTGGAAGGTATCGCACACGGAGGTGCGGTTTGTTGTGTCCCGGACACTTTTTTGTTGTTGTTCTGATGTCTGTCATAGCTGGCTGAGATTTGTTTATACAGACAGAGACAGAGATGGGTGCACTGTCAGATGAATGGGAGACTGACAGACAGGCTGACAGATATTTATGTAAATAGAACGAACAAACTTTATTTTCCAAGTGTCAAGAATTGGGAACGGGTAGGTAGGTAGGTAGGCAGGTAGGCAGGCAGGCAAGAATTAGATGAAACGTTGATTTGTTCGAAAAGAGAAAACCGAAATAATTTTTAATATAAAGATATGATCAACGTCCAGTAACTGATACATGTAACAGAGATCTAGTCAGGTGTAACTAGCTGATATCAGCCTTTATGATATAAGATCGGAGGGCGTGGTCTGCCATAAAATGTTCTGTAGTCCTCGAGACTTGAGCCATGCGCCTTGAATTATCGAACTTTTGCGATATTTCTGATACGTATATTACGAACACAGTCCTGATTGCTAAAAGTGAAGGGGAGATGGTTCATGAAAGTAAAAATAAAGGTCTCACCCTGAATAAAAAGAAGACTGAGGTGATGGTCATCTCAAAGAAAAGAATACCACCTAAAATGTAGCATTACCATCGATGGCACACATCTGAAACAAGTTGATAGATTCAAGTACTTAGGAACAATTATAACAGCTGATGGGAAATGCCACAACTTAATAAAAAGCAGACGTGCTTAGGCTAAGTCAGCATTCCAGAAAATGAGAAACATCTTGTGCAACAGATCCATATCAATGGAAACAAGATTCCGAGTACTTAAATGCTACATCGAGCCAGTTTTGTTTTATGGATGTGAAGCATGGTCCATGAGTAAGTGAGTACAGCGAGAAATGTAGGCCATGGAAATGTGGTTCATAAGAAGAATGTTGAAGGTACCATGGATAGCTAAGAAAACCAATGAAGAAGTCTTAAGAGAGGCTGCAGTTAAAAGGCAAATTACAGCAATGATCAGAGGCAGACAAGCGAGATTTGTAGGACATTTTCTGAGAAGAGGAAAATTGGAACACATTGTGGCAACTGGAAAAACTGAGGGAAGAAGAGACAGAGGAAGACAGAGAGAGAAGTTACTGGATGGGCTGTCAGTGTAGCTAGGAAGAAAGTCACCGGCAGATCTCATAATCAAGTCTAAAGACAGGGAATTGTGGAGAGAAATGATCGCCTACGCCACTCGGCACGGCATTTGATTTGAATTAAATATTACGAAGGAAAGGTACATTACAACCGAGGGACCTTCCAGAGGCAAAAGTTCCGCCGCAAGGGGCAAGTAAATGAATGAATGAATATTATGAGGTTATATTGCAAAATACGAGAACGAGTCGAAAAGTAAGCGCAAATTAAGGGATGCAACCACTGAAAAGTATATGAAAGTTTTTTTCTTTTTTCCCCTTCGCCCTCAAGGCTTTCATTATATTTTTCAATGGTTACGTCCCTTGATTTGCGGTTTTTTTTAGGACCCGCTCTCGTATAAGTTATGTTCCGTGATATAAATTATTTGTATATCTTAAAATTAGTAACACGTTAATCAATAGATATTACGTTATATATATTAAATATTATATTATAAATATGTACGATGTACATGTACATGTACTGAAATAAGGAAATCGCATACCTTATTCTTATATATTTGATTGTCAGTACAGCGTTTGAGTTTAGATGTATTTCAGTTTTGTGTTTTCTTCATCTTCTCCGGACAGACGGTTAATAAAAGGTCACGTATCACATCTTTTCTAGCCGTCCTGCACCAAACATTTAGATGTACCGTGCATCTGTCTGCTAGTTACAGACACGGCACTAATTAAAGTACTTCATATTTGTGTAAAGCCGCCAGCCAAGTGGTAAACTGTACTACTTTTTCTTCTTCTATCTACTGATTACATCTGAGGAATTTTATGTGTAACTGAGAACGAACACATCTCAACAGTTTGAGAACCACTAACATTCAAATTGGTAATAGCAATTACACATATTTATTATGGGAAAAATGAGTTGTGAATAAGTGAGGATAAACTGAATAAATAGATGAATAAACAAACTCCTCTCCAGACGAAAACTAGTTCGCCATGTAGGGAGGGAGTGGCAACAATCACTACTCTCAGCTAGGAAAAACAGGCATTCAACATGATGGAATAAGAGCCAACTTACTAACTCACTGAAAATTACGTGGATCCTTATATACAAGTTCATATCACCAAAAAATATCGGACTTAAAAGTCCTAAAAAATCTCATTACTTCACATTTCTTCCGTTACAGACTATTTCTAACAACTCGTAGCTGCATCAAAAATTTACACATTGGATCCATGAGAAAGAATAAAAAACTAACAATTCATATCCTAGCATCCTATCTGAAACATCCTTCTCAGTCAACCTCTACATAATCAATTTATAATCATAATGTCTCTCTATCTACCAATCAATCTAAACCTAATCCTAAACCTTCTACGTAAGAGTTTGGTCCTTAAATACCAACCACAATTCCTATTCCTAAATCTTCCCGAAGTTTCTATCCCGAGAATCCCTCAGCCCGTGATTCTACCTGATTACAACCCTCATCCCGAAAATAACTTTTCTCTTACTAACATGTCAAGGCTAAGTTCGTAAAAAATCCCGTGGAGTTTAACGTCTCAACCCTGACCTTTTAATTGCACTCTTATACAACAAAAAATACCAAGGACTTTAAATCAAATGGTCAAAATATTAAAATACCCCGGAATATAACTATTTTATGACAATCCAACCATCGTAACAGTACATTTTCCAATATACTGTTATACTTTACTGTAAACTCCAATGCCTTTCCATTCCACGCCCCATGTACCGAACTTAGGGCAGTGGCTCTTAACCCCCTTTTTTGGCCGTGGGCCCCCCCCCTTTCCGGCCCAAGAAGAGCTGTGGGGCCCTCATTAGAAATAAAGCAATAAATAGAACAAAGATGAGGCTAAGATTTTTGTTCAAACTCGGGCTAACCCATTTGTCGCTCAGTGGATCTCAAAATAACTTCCGAAAGTGTAGGGTCTTGGCCTGCTATAAAATTTTATATCTTAGCGAGCGATCTCATATAAGAGAGTTATGTGTTCATTATATATATATATATATATATATATATATATATATATATATAGAGAGAGAGAGAGAGATCAAAGAATAAAAATGATCTAGATCTTAGATCAACAGAAATGCGCACGATAGATAAAAACGGAGCCTTTGATCTCAAAAGAAAACCGCAAAATCGCACAACTCTAATGGCCTATAAGAGACTTCACGCCTCGCATATGTCCTCCACTATGTCTGGGTGCACATGATAGATACGCAGCACTTTCTCCCAAGCTTTTATTCCCGGTAAATTACTTCCCTTCTCTTTACACAAAATGAAAAAAACAAAAACAAAAACAAAACAAATGCTTATATTTATTTGTTAACCATGTGGCGTATGATAGATGCAATAACATTTGTTTTCTTTTATCCTTGATTCCATTAAGATTGTTTCGATTGTTTAAAGCATTCCTCAGTTGATTAGATAAACGATGATTGATGGAATGGGTGTTATTTTGTTGTAGTTAAAGGAAAGGATATATATATATATATATATATATATATATATATATATATATATATGAGGCGTGAGAATATATAAAAGAGAAATACAAAACTAAAAAAAAACAGGAAAAAAAAGATTGAACGGTTCTAAAAATAAAGCTGATAGAGAGACCTCCAGAAAAAAAGAAAAAAAAAACAACCTTGTAGATTTCCTATCACCAACAGACAGAATGCTGATATTCAAGACAAGGAAAATGCCAGAATGCAGACTTATAGCGCAGGGTAAGATATTAAGACAGATCTACAGATACAAATACACAGATATAGATCTCAACGTCTGACGGCAGGTGCACTGGAGCAAATCAGAACTAGGATAGCAATGGCAAGGACAGCTTGTGGAAAAACGAAGAACATTTTAACAAATCAAAAACCGCCATTGCCAGTAAGAAAGAGAGTTCTAAGTTGCTGTTTAGAACATATTGTACTTTATGCAAATGAAACTAGGATTATGAACAAACAGTTAGAACAAAGAATAAAGGCTACTGAAATGTGGTTTTAAAGAAGGATGCTGTGCATACCATGGACAGCCAGAAAGGCAAATGAAGAAGTATTACAGAAGGGAAAGGATTACCACAGACTAGTGTCGTTCTCTGGAAAAAAGACCCAGTTTCTCGAACACATCAGCAGACATGAAGGTCTCGAAAAATTGGTTGTGAATGGAAAAGTCAGTGGCAAAAGAGAGGGCGGGGAAGACAGAAATACCTAGATAGCCTGGGTCCATGGTTTGGTAGGAAAACAGCAATCGACTTGATTCGAGACACGGAAGATCGAGCGAGATGGAGATAGATTACCGTCTTCGCTTACTAGCGCGGGACTGTCTGAAATGAACAAACGTAAACAGGAACTTTAGACCACACTGCCCAGGATCGACTAAAACATATATGACATCGGAAGGACACTTCTTCTTCTTCGTCGTCTCAAAAAGTTGGCTGCTTTCCGTTACGGTTTGCGGCCAGGCATAGATATCTGCACCTTTCGACGAGACTCATCTGAAGGTGTCATGGTGTATCTTTGGGGCCAGAATCTGTCTTCCTATTTCAATCCGTGTTTGCCGGACAAGCTGTGTCGTTTTATCAAGTCTGTGTCATGAAGTGAGAACTTAAGACGCTGTCATGAAATGAGAACATAAGACGCTGTCATGAAGTGAGAACTTAAGACGCTGTCATGAAGTGAGAATTAAGACGCTGTCATGAAATGAGAACTTAAGACGCTGTCATGAAGTGAGAATTAAGACGCTGTCATGAAATGAGAACTTAAGACGCTGTCATGAAATGAGAACTTAAGACGCTGTCATGAAGTGAGAATTAAGACGCTGTCATGAAATGAGAACTTAAGACGCTGTCATGAAGTGAGAACTTAAGACGCTGTCATGAAATGAGAACTTAAGACGCTGTCACGAAATGAGAACTTAAGACGCGGCCATGAAATGAGAACTTAAGACGCGGTCATGAAATGAGAACTTAAGACGCTGTCATGAAATGAACTTAAGACACTTTTCTGATTAGTCAGTTTGGTATTTGACGTATTTACTAGCTAAAGTTTTCTTGGCAGTTGATTAAATAGAAACTTTTGTTGGTAGTTGATTAAATAGAAACTTTTGTTGGTAGTTGATTAAATAGAAACTTTTGTTGGTAGTTGATTAAATAGAAACCTTTCTTGACAGTTGATTAAATAAAAACCTTTCTTGACAGTTGATTATATAGAAACATTTCTTGACAGTTGATTAGATAAGCCGTTTCTTTTCTTGACGGTTGATTAGATGAAAACTTTTCTTAACGGTTGATTAGATAGAAATTTTTCTTGACACGTGACTGTAAACATAAACAAAATAGAGTACTTGGTATATAATCTGATAAGGCTAATAAGTCTTTATCCGGATAAAATGGCCAGTGACAACAATTATTAGATAAGACTAGTCAAGTATCGTAACAAGAGTTGTATATACACACACGGGATAAAGATAAAAAAAAATAGAACTCATGTGAGTAAACTTCTAATCTAATAAAACGAGAAAGGGTAAATGCGCTTTTTTGTAATTGTGTTCCAGAATTCATGGCGCCTTCTTGCACCTCATGAGCCTGGACAGACCTCGCTGTTCCCAACCAGTGATTGCTTATAAAATGTAATGAATATGCAGAAAAGAGGCAAACAACCAATGGAAATCGAAATAGCAAGGGGAAAAAAAAGGCTCAGGAATTCCATTTCTTTTTTTTTTTTTTCTTCTTTCAGTAATTATTCCAAATATTTGATGTAAAGTTTTCAGATTTCTACTCGTAACTTCGGAAAGAATGAATGTGTCAGGAGAGATGGTAAAATATTAAAATAAATATTACGAGAAAAAGGCAATTCCTGAGCTTCTGCGAAACATTTTAATTATAAACTGCAATTATTTCTTTTCTAAGTTAGTGAACTGTAGTTTACCAAGCCACACATGTCAGTGAACTGTAGTTTACCAAGCCACACATATCAGTGAACTGTAGTTTACCAAGCCACACAAGTCAGTGAACTGTAGTTTATCAAGCCACACAAGTCAGTGAACTGTAGTTTACCAAGCCACACATGTCAGTGAACTGTAGTTTACCAAGCCACACATGTCAGTGAACTGTAGTTTATCAAGCCACACAAGTCAGTGAACTGTAGTTTATCAAGCCACACAAGTCAGTGAACTGTAGTTTATCAAGCCACACAAGTCAGTGAACTGTAGTTTATCAAGCCACACAAGTCAGTGAACTGTGGTTTATTAAGCCACACAAGTCAGTGAACTGTGGTTTATTAAGCCACACAAGTCAGTGAACTGTGGTTTATTAAGCCACACAAGTCAGTGAACTGTGGTTTATTAAGCCACACAAGTCAGTAAACTCTGGTTTATCGAGCCGCACAAAATTTAAAACAGATGCACATATTTAACGCTTAGAATTTAACTTCAAGATCTGAGAGGAGATGTTAAAAAATATTTCGTCGATAATAAATAAATACCTCAAGAAAGCTGTACACTGAATAGAGGAAAATGTATGGCTATTGAAAAAAAAACCAACTGCGAAAGGATATTTCAAGCCCCATGAAATTCTGTATTGTGAGCGATGTAGGAGACTGTTGGTGTGCAAATGTTCCACTAAATAAGAAAGTTTGTTGACCTCAGGAAAACTTCATCGCCACGACAACTGCGCAAAAAATTGGATGATTTATTTTCTCACAGATGATTTTTTTTTTTTTTTGTGGTTGTTGTGATGATGGCAGTGGATCGAGTGACAAATTCGTTTTCGCTTCAGAGTTTGATAGTTTATGTTTGTGTTGTATGTTTTATAGTTGTTATTTGGCTTGTATGCTTTATAGTTGTTGTTTTTGTGTTGTATGTTTTATAGTTGTTGTTATTCGGGTTGTGTGTTTTGTAAATGTTGCTATTTGTGTTTTAAGTTTTATGGCTGTTGTTACTTGAGTTGTATATTTTATAACTTTTGTTATGTGTATTGTATTTTTATAGTCATTGTTATGTGTGTTGTATGTTTTAGAGTTTCTGTTGTTTGTGTTGTAAGTTTCATAATTGTTATTTGTGTTGTATTGTTTATAGCTGTTATTTGAGTTGTATTTTTATAACTGTTGTTTGTGTTTTATGTGTTATAGTTGTTGCTATATTTGTTGTGTTTTGTATTTGTCGTTATAACTGTTGTATGTTTTATAGTTATCGTGGATGGTGTTTTTGTTGTATGTTTTATAGTTGCTGTTTGTTTCATACGTTTTATTATTATTGTTGATATTGTTTGTGTTGCATATTTTATAATTGTTCATGCTATTTTTAGTGTATGTTTATGATTGTTGTTGATGCTGTTTCTTATGTATGTTTTATAGTTGTTGTTTTTGTTCCATGTTTTATAGTTGTTATTGGTGCTGTATGTTGTTATTTGTGTTCAGTTTTTTAATGATTTTTTTGTTGGTTGTGCTGTATACTTTATAGTTGTTGTTTATATTCATGTTGCATGTTTTATAGTTGTTATTTGTGTTGCATGTTTTATAGTTGTTATTTGTGTTGCATGTTTTATAGCTGTTATTGGTGTTGTATTTTGTTATTTGTGTCCTATTATTTTATGTTTTTTTTGTTGGTTGTCTTGTACGTTTTACACTTGTTCTTGATGCCTATTCTGTATGTATGTTTTATTGTTGTTGTTGATGTTTATGTTGTATGTATTATAGTTTGTAATGCTTATTTTGAATGTTTTACTTTTTATTGGTTGTATTGTATGTTTTGTTGAGTTATGGAATATCATCATCATCATCATCATCATCATCATCATCATCATCATCATCATCATCATCATCGTCAGAGTATAATAACCACTCTCTACACTACCCTTGCTCTGAAACGTAAAACATATTTTCCACCAACTCTTTAACAGTTTCTGGGCACAGAAATGGAGAAAAGCATCTACGTGGAGATCGTCTTAATTCATAATTTAACAGTCGTAACATAAGGCAAATCAAACACCCAAAACAGGAAGTAAATATATAAAGGGGGAGCAACAGACATAGACATTCTAGTTGAAACAAGTTTCTGTCTTTGTCTTTTTTTTTTTGGGGGGGGGTGTGAACTTGCTATGGTAAAGTCTGAGTATGTGCTTGAAAAGTGTGAAAACCTCTGCATGATCAAGTTACTTTCGGTCGCTAGCACAGAAAATTTTTCTCTGTATCTTCTCTAGTTGTACTTTTCGCCAAGAAACAAAGAGTGTAGATAAACAGCGTGCATGGGCTTTCCAGAAGGGTGAACCTTTTCTGTTTGATAGTTTCCTTGTGGTCATGCATGGGGCTTGCTTTTTTTTTTTTGCGTTCTGTTTAATCGATATTTCAATCTCATCACAATGTAGATTTGATTTTTTGATGTTGCTGTAATAATAGTCACAGATGGTCTCCCGTCATCTCTCTCTCTCTCTCTCTCTCTCTCTCTCTCTCTCTCTCTCACTCACACTTTCACTCTGTCTCTTTCGATCTCTTTCTCTCTCTCTCTCTCTCTCTCTCTCTCACATACACACTCTTTTCTCTTTCACTTTCTCTTTCACTCTCTGTCTCTTTCGATCTCTCTCTCTTTCTCTCACACACACGCACAGACACACACTCTCTCTCTTACTATGACTATGTGACTGTAAAACGATTTGTAACCGGAATAATACTGTATAAAATATTTATAATATATCAAACACATGCCCAGAACCAGTGCTGAAAAAAGTAGAACGTAATTTAAATATAACACAACACACTGAAGGAACACATGTAATCTTCATCAGGAAAACAACAAGCTAATATGTGAAATATCACAAAATTATGTAGCTTGTAAAGCTTACTACTACTCTAGTTTACTTTTAAAACATCATCCAATTTACTTCTCTAGTTTACTGCTTCTCTAGTTTACTACTTCAATATTTTACTACTAGTTCTCTAGTTTACTACTACTTCTCTAGTTTATTACTTCTCTAGTTTACTACTATTTCTCTAGTTTACTACTTCTCTAGTTTATTACTTCTTTAGTTTACTACTTCTTTGGTTTACTATTACTCAAGTTTACTACTTCTCTAGTTTACTACTATTTCTCTAGTTTACTAATATTTCTCTAGTTTACTACTAGTTCTCTAGTTTACTACTACTTCTCTAGTTTACTACTTCTCTGGTTTATTACTTCTTTAGTTTACTACTTCTCTGGTTTACTATTACTCAAGTTTACTACTTTTCTAGTTTACTACTACTTCTCTAGTTTAATACTATTTCTCTAGTTTACTACTAGTTCTGTAGTTTACTACTACTTCTGTAGTTTACTACTTCTCTGATTTACTACCTCTTTAGTTACTACTTCTCTTGTTTATTACTACTCCAGTTTACTACTTCTCTAGTTTACTACTACTTCTCTAGTTTACTACTAGTTCTCTAGTTTACTACTAGTTCTGTAGTTTGCTACTACTTCTCTATATTACTACTGCTCTAGTTTACTACTACTTTTCCAGTTTTTTTACTTTTACTACTCTAGCTTACTACTACTCTAATTTACTACTCCTCTAGTTTACTACTACTTCTCTAGTTAACTACTACGCTAGTTTACTACTACTCAAGTTACTACTACTTTAGTTTACTACTTCTCTAGTTTACTACTATTCTAATTTACTACTACTTCTCTAGTTTGCTCCTACTTCTGTAGTTTAGTTTACTACTTCTCTATTTTACTACTTCTATTCTAGTTTACTACTACTACTCTAGTTTACAACTTCTCTAGTTTACTACTTCTCTAGTTTACGACTTCTTTAGTTTACTACTTATCTAGTTTACGACTTCTCTAGTTGACTATTACTACTATAATTTACTATTACTTCTCTATTTTACTACTTCACTAGTTTACTAATACTTCTCTAATTTACTACTTCTCTATTTTACTACTACTCTAGTTTACTACTTCTACTCAGGTTTACTGCTTCTCTAGTTTACTACTACTCTAGTTTACTATTACTCTTATTGACTACTTCTTTAGTTCACTACTTCTCTAGTTTACTACTACTCTCGTTTACTACCACTTCTCTATTTTACTATTACTGTAGTTTACTACTTCTCTGGATTACTACTACTCTAGTTTACTACTATACTCTAGTTTACTACTTCTCTAGTTTACTACTACTACTCTAGTTTACTACTTCTCTGGTTTACTGCTACTACTCTAGTTTACTATTTCTCTAGTTTACTGTTACTACTCTACTTTACTACTACTTCTCTAGTTTACCACTAGTACTCTGGTTTACTACTTCTCTAGTTTACTACTACTTCTCCAGTTTACTACTACTTCTCTAGTTTACTACTTCTCTACTTCTCTACTTTACTACTACTTCTCTAGTTTACTACTTCTGTAGTTTACTACTACTACTATTACTACTACTTTAGTTTACTACTTCTCTAGTTTACTACTACTACTACTACTACTACTACTACTACTACTACTACTACTACTACTACTACTCTAATTTACTACTTCTCTGGTTTACTACTACTGCTCTAGTTTACTACTTCTCTACGTTTACTACTACTACTCTAGTTTACTATTTCTCTAGTTTGCTGCTACCAATCTAGTTTACTACTTCTCCATTTTACTACTAGTACTCTAGTTTACTACTTCTCTAGTTTTGCTACTTCTCCAGTTTACTACTACTTCTCTAGTTTACTACTTCACTAGTTTACTACTTATCTAGTTTACTAGTAAAACATGATTTCCGTGTGAAACAACCCTGCTCCTGGTTGCATGGTGAAGTGAAGATACATCTCCTGGTTATTTTCCCCATTCGTCTGAAAACATTTTAGAAGATTTATTAGGCAACTCTCATTTTGCGTTTCTTGAGATTTGATCTGCCGGTGAGGATTTTCCTTCTCGAAAAAAAAGTCCCCGTTTGCAACACATTTTTTTTTTACTCGGTGTTGGCAACCCAGGACTAGAAGAAAATTTTTTTCCCTGTGTATTCATACGCTTCAGGGGAGGTAAACCAAAGATTTGGTAGGTTTTTTTCCCTTCCTTACAATTATAATGTTGCTATAATTTGTTCAATTTTTGGGTTAAAAACGAAAGTTTTCGGATTAAATTCTGGCAAACTTTTGTTATTTAAAGCGGCTCGGGAGTGATCTGAATTTGTCTCTGTAGTAAAAATGCCTGAGTAAAGTAGATAGATAAACAGACTACAGACAGACAGATAGACAGGTAGGCAGACAAACAGACAGACAGGCAGACAGGTAGGTAAGATGGGTAAGTACGTAAATAAAGAGAAAATCAGACAGATATAAAGTTATGTAAGTATGTAGAGAGTTGTATAGGCAGCTAGACAGAGAGTCTTTTGAGGAATAGATAGATAGATAGATGGACAGACAGACAGCAGACAGACAGACAAACAGACAGACAGATAGATCCAGAGTAAGGTACACAATAAAAAAATTCGAACACGAAATGGTTAAAGAATAATAAAACAGCGAGAACCGAGTACGTTAACACAAGCAGAGTATACAGTAATGTGCAACTTAAGAGACAAGATGGTCCAGTGTGGTCCGAGACAAGATGGTCCAGTGTGATCGCAGACAAGATGGTCCAGTGTGGTCGGAGACAAGATGGTCCAAGGTGGTCGGAGACAAGATGGTCCAGTGTGGTTGGAGGCAAGATGGTCCAGTGTGATCGGAGACAAAATGGTCCAGTGTGATCGGAGACAAAATGGTCCAAGGTGGTCGGAGACAAGATGGTCCAGTGTGGTTGGAGGCAAGATGGTCCAGTGTGATCGGAGACAAGATGGTCCAGTGTGATCGGAGACAAGATGGTCCAGTGTGATCGGAGACAAGATGGTCCAAGGTGGTCGGAGACAAGATAGTCCAAAGTGGTCGGAGACAAGATGGTCCAGTGTGGTTGGAGACAAGATGGTCCAGTGTGGTCGGAGACAAGATGGTCCAGTGTGGTTGGAGACAAGATGGTCCAGTGTGGTTGGAGACAAGATGCTCCAGTGTGGTTGGAGACAAGATGGTCCAGTGTGGTCGGAGACAAGATGGTCCAATGTGGTCGGAAACAAGAATAACAACACGTTGAAATTCATTAAATAAAAAAAGTAGATGCAAAAAGCATTACTACTTTTCTCTTACGTTAATTATCGCTGTATTAAAAAAAAAAGTTTTTTTTTCCCCACAGACATCTTCGTTAGCTCTGTATGTAGTCACAGTGTTTTCCTCATTTAAGTTTTATAGTTTTCTAATGAGTATATGAACGTTGTATTATTACTGGAAAAACTCACCAAATCCTTGTTACCTCCCCTTGCGGTGCGGCTGTTTTCATCCAAGAAAGGGGAGATAATCACTGTTGTTCAAACTACTGCGACCACGTTGCAGCAGTTTTATGAGAGGAGGGGTGGAAAGAAAATAAAACTGGCGCTGAACGAAAAGGAACGAAACAATTTGTAAATCGCTGGTTTCTGTCGACGGGACAGAAACTTTCGAGGTGTTAGATATTGTTTCAAGACAAAGCGTATATACATCTTACCCCGTCGTCCACTAGTTTATGAGCACGTTAGTTTTGAAAGTAATGTAATCACAAATTAAGATTAGTCCAGGTCCACCAATCTTTCCTTTTTCTCTGTGTCGGTTTTTGAAAAAAAATTTTTATTTAAAGTTTGAAAATAGTTTTCATGTACGAATGGCAACCCCTGCGGGGAAGGAAAGGTTAAAGGGATGTAACCCGTAAAATTTAGGATAAACATTTTTTTTTTTTTACGCAAGGAAAAAAGTTAGCGGATTTATTTTTGTGTTTATGTCTTCATTTTAGAAGACCATAAGGGTTATGTCGATATGCATATGCGACGTTAAAAGATGTGCGGATTTCGTTTGCTACTGTTTCAATACGCCTCTTGTGTTTCTTCGGCTAAACAGAAGGTATTGTATAAATGTACTTCATGTGCAGGGTGGTGGATCGTGCCTGAAAGCCTGCTTTCTAAGAATGGTACTGGAAGTAACCTGACTGTGTTGACTCATCTCCGTCAGATTCGGTGCCCACTGGTTTAAGATCTGTGCATTAATGTACTCAAGTTCATTGTTACAAGGATCTGTCAGCCAACCAGAGAAATATCCAACCAATCAACCCACACACCAGCCAGCCAATTCGTCGATATAAACCAGCCAACTAAACCACTGACTACTCAACCAAAAAAGTTAACCCAACAGTATAAACCAACCAATCCATCAGTATAAACCAACCAATCATACCGCTGACCAATCAGCTGACCGACTTATCGACGGACCAACCAACCAGTCAAAACCATTTTCATAATCAAATATTACATTTTCTCTGTTATAGAATTTTAAAAGCGATTTCGTTCTAACCACATTTTCTGTTGTAGAATTTTAAAAGTGATTTTGTTCTAACCACATTTTCTGTTGTAGAATTTTAAAAGTGATTTTGTTCTAACCACATTTTCTATGGTATAGAATTTTAAAAGGGTTTTCGTTCTAACTACATTTTCTTTGTTTCAGAATTTTAAAGGGTTTTTTGTTCTAATGACATTTTCTTTGTTTTAGAATTTTAAAAACACTTTCATTCTAACCACATTTTCTCTGTTTTAGAATTTTAAAAGCGGTTTCATTCTAACATTTTATCTGTTTTAGAATTTTCAGCTTCTGTAGTTCCTTCTCCTAACCTTACTAACGGAGAAGAAATCGCCATAGTCCCGATGGTGGTGGAGTCTACACAAGAAGTATTGCACGCTCCCTGCTTTTTTTTAACTTGCAATTAGGGACTGAAAAAAAAAACAACAAACTGTCCGAAGCCAACACAATGCTGTGCTTCAACGTCTTCACCGCGTTGGCTGCAAGGAACAGCAGTTCACTGTTTGAGGGAGATTAAAGAAGAAGGTCAAAACATCATAGCTGCCTATACTGCTTATGCGCAGAGATATTAGTTTAAATGCTGAAGTTACAACTTCATATCATGGGTCTCAGAGCCCAGAACCATTGCATAGTGGCTGCCTCAGGGGTCTCCCGTGTCTCCTGTGTCTCTCGTGTCTCCCGTGTCTCCTGTGTCTCCCGTGTCTCCTGTGTCTCCTGTGTCTCCCGTGTCTCCTGTGTCTCCCGTGTCTCCCGTGTCTCCTGTGTCTCCTGTGTCTCCTGTGTCTCCTGTGTCTCCCGTGTCTCCTGTGTCTCCTGTGTCTCCTGTGTCTCCCGTGTCTCCCGTGTCTCCCGTGTCTCCTGTGTCTCCCGTGTCTCCCATGTCTCCCGTGTCTCCCGTGTTTCCTGTGTCTCCTGTGTCTCCTGTGTCTCCTGTGTCTCCCGTGTCTCCTGTGTCTCCTGTGTCTCCTGTATCTCCTGTGTCTCCCGTATCTCCTGTGTCTCCTGTGTCTCCCGTATCTCCTGTGTCTCCCGTATCTCCTGTGTCTCCTGTGTCTCCTGTGTCTCCCGTATCTCCTGTGTCTCCTGTGTCTCCTGTGTCTCCCGTATCTCCTGTGTCTCCTGTGTCTCCTGTGTCTCCCGTGTCTCCCGTGTCTCCCGTGTCTCCTGTGTCTCCTGTGTCTCCCGTGTCTCCTGTGTCTCCTGTGTCTCCTGTCTCCCGTGTCTCCTGTGTCTCCTGTGTCTCCTGTCTCCCGTGTCTCCTGTGTCTCCTGTGTCTCCTGTGTCTCCTGTCTCCCGTGTCTCCTGTGTCTCCTGTGTCTCCTGTGTCTCCTGTGTCTCCCGTGTCTCCTGTGTCTCCCGTGTCTCCTGTGCTGTTTTTGGATATTCTGCTGGCCTTGCCCTGTTACTTGGGAACGGCGTGGGGGCGAACGCTGACCTATTCTGATGGTATATTAAGTAACAAAACTGTCCCTACTTTGTTTCGTAGTTTATACGAAGAGAAACAAAATCGTGTGGACGCATCCGTGTTAATTTTGCAGCATTTTGAGCGACCTAATGGTAACTTTCTGGGACGATTCGTCACTGTTGATGAAACATGGCTGTACCACTATTATCCTGAGACTGTGGCTGTACCACTTATCCTGAGGCTATGGCTGTACCACTTATCCTGAGACCATGGCTGTACCACTTATCCTGAGGCTATGGCTGTACCACTTATCCTGAGACCATGGCTGTACCACTTATCCTGAGGCCATGGCTGTACCACTATTATCCTGAGGCTATGGCTGTACCACTATTATCTTGAGGTCATGGCTGTACCACTTATCCTGAGGCTATGGCTGTACCACTATTATCTTGAGGTAATGGCTATACCACTTATCCTGAGGCTATGGCTGTACCACTTATCCTGAGACCATGGCTGTACCACTATTATCCTGAGGCTATGGCTGTACCACTATTATCTTGAGGTCATGGCTGTACCACTTATCCTGAGGCCATGACTATACTACTATTATCCTGAGGCCATGGCTGTACCACTATTATCCTGAGGCCATGGCTGTACCACTATTATCTTGAGGCCATGGCTGTACCACTATTATCCTGAGGCCATGGCTGTACCACTATTATCTTGAGGCCATGGCTGTACCACTATTATCCTGAGGCCATGGCTGTACCACTATTATCTTGAGGCCATGGCTGTACCACTATTATCCTGAGGCCATGGCTGTACCACTATTATCTTGAGGCCATGGCTGTACCACTATTATCTTGAGGTCATGGCTGTACCACTATTATCCTGAGGCCATGGCTGTACAACTATTATCTTGAGGCCATGGCTGTACCACTATTATCTTAAGGCCATGGCTGTACCACTATTATCCTGAGGCCATGGCTGCACCACTATTATCCTGAGGTCATGGCTGCACCACTATTATCCTGAGGCCCAACAACGGTTCTCACAGTGGCGGCAATCGGGTTCTCCATTGCCGAAGAAATTCAAGGACCCCCCCCCCCAAAAAAAAAAAAACTCAGCAAGAAAGGTCATGGCCACTTTTTTGGGAGTTTGGGGGGGGGGGGGGTGATGTTAACAAAAAAAGGGCGGGGGCCTAAGGAAGGTATTTATGATGATTGACTACCTTCCCCTAGGAGCAGACAGGTAATACAGAACTCTGTTCTATCCTGATGAGCCGAGTAAAGGATGACCTGAAACTGGGAGAGAAGCTGTAGGAAGGTGTTCCTTTTTTTTTTTTTTGCAATGCGCCTGCTCACAAGACATTGGAAGTTTTGAAGAATATGGGTTCTGGGTGCATAGATCATCCATCGTACTCGTCAGATTTTGCTCTGTCGTTTTTTTTTTCCTTTCTCCAAACCTTGAAGAGTAATTGAAAGGGAGGAGATTTTCAACTGATTGGGGGAAGGTAAGAGCAGCAAAAGGGAAGTAATTCAGTCTGATTTTTGTTGAAAATTTTTCAAGTTTGAGAAAACGATGTGCCGACTGTGCTGAACTCCGGGACGGATATGTAGAATAGCATATACAGGGGTGATTGATAAGTTCTCGGCATAAGGTACAGCATATTTTTTGTGGGCATCTTTTTGGGGTTATTTCTCAACATAGTCCCCTTGCACGTTTAAGCACTTAGTCCAGCGATCCTGGAGAATACGGATCCCTTCTTGGTAAAAGTCACCATCTTGTGCCAGTAGAAAGTAGTCTACAGCATGAATGACGTCATCATCTGAAGCAAATATGCGACCACTGAGTTCTTTTTTGAGTTTGGTAAACAGGTAATAGTCCGAAGGGGCCAAATCTGGGGAATAAAGAGGTTGTTCAAGAAGCTGGAAGTCGCATTCATGAATGGCAGCCATTTCCACCACCGACTTGTGAACTGGAGCATTGTCTTGCTGAAAGATGACTCCTCTCCTCAATTTCCCTCGACGCTTTTCCTTCAATTTTACCCGCTTTAGCGTAAGATTAGCGTAATGGGCCCCGGGGACCGTTCTGCCCTTTTGAAGATAGTCTACCAATAACACACCTTCTGAATCCCAAAAGATGGAAACCATCACTTTGCCTGCAGACAGAACCACCCTTGCTTTCTTTTGAGATGGAGATCCATGATGTTTCCACTGCTTTGACTGTTCTTTGGTTTCTGGTCGAAAATGATGAACCCAAGTCTCATCCACAGTCACAAAGTGCTGAAGAAACTTTTCAGGATCTGCAGAAAAATGGCCAAGATTGTCTCTTGACATGTTAAGACGCTGTAGTTTGTGATCAGCTCCACAAAGTTTTAGGACCCATCGAGCAGAGACCTTTGTCATTTGAAGTTCATTGTGAATAATGGCATGAACACGTTCCTGGGAGATCCCCAACTCAGTAGCAATGTACCGCTCAGTTAGTCGTCGATCTTCCATTATCATGTCATGGATTCTGCCGGTGGTTTCATCAGTGGTTACCGTTCTTGGTCTTCCTGGACGGGGATCATCTTCCAGACTCTCCCTTCCATGTTTGAATTGAGCTGCCCAATTCTTCACTGTGCTGTAAGAAGGGGCACTCTCCCCTAGAGTCTCCACCATATCCTCATGGATCTCCTTCGATGATAATACCCCTTGATGCAGAGGTAGCGAATGACTGCTCGATGAGGAATTTTTATCCATTTTCTCAATTTCTGCCACCCCTTATCACTTCAGTAGAATGTAAAACAAAATTGGTTGCAGTTAATTTCTCGAAACGTGGTGTTTAATCTTACATTAACCTGATACAAATGCACCTAATATCAACTGTGTGTTTCAAGTATTTGTACCTTATGCCGAGAACTTATCAATCACCCCTCCTCGTATAAGTTTCATGGCTCTAGGTCATTTCCGTCTTGGTTGGGCCGATAACCTTTCAGCACCATGTAGTCACTACACCTCTCTCTACCAATGCTGTAATATGTGAATGATGGCCTTTCTTTTGTACGTAGGTAGCTGCTACCATCACTAGAGCCAAAACAGGCGCAAAAAGGTGGCTGTGACAGTAACACTTGACATGTGATCCTCCTACTTGTAGATGTGAACTTGATATGCAGCCCACTTGGCTGTGGTTACGCGTGACCTTGGGCGTGTGTGTTAGAGTGCATGTGACGCATCCAGAAGTAACTAGGACGCATGTGACATGATACATGACGCAGCAGTGTCGTACATACAGCTGCATATCTAAGTGACTGCTACGTCATCTCATGTTCTCTCTGACCGTACTGGCAGTAAAAAGGAAAGTGTAATACAGTGCGCCTCAACCTGCAGTCAGTGAAGTAACAGAATACAGTGCTGTATGATTAGACACTTAAAAAAATCGTAGACAAAGCACTTTTTAGACGTGAGAGATAGAAAAATCACAAGAGAATTACCTGAGACTTCAGTTACGGACTTCCAGGAGAACGAGCAACAGAGAGAGCAGCGCATTTATGACCCTCATTATCTGGCACACACCTCCCCCTAAAGTAAAAAAAAAAAAAAGTGTTTGATGACGAAACCATCACTATCTGTCTGGATCATAATCGTGACACCCGGAACGGAAACCAGGCCATTACACAGAAATTCCGTCGCTTAGATACCGGATCTGGCAGGTACCAACATTTTCAGACACAAACATGCACACATGGTAAAAAAAAAGCAGACGTTTGCCTGTTGTTATTGTTGTCCAATTTGCACTAGACATTGCAGCAGACTCATTGTATGAAGACTCTCATTGTATGAAGACTCTCAATGTATGAAGACTCTCAGTGTATGAAGACTCTCAGTGTATGAAGACTCTCAGTGTATGAAGACTCTCAGTGTATGAAGACTCTCAATGTATAAAGACTCTCAATGTATGAAGACTCTCAGTGTATGAAGACTCTCATTGTATGAAGACTCTCAATGTATGAAGACTCTCAATGTATGAAGACTCTCAATGTATAAAGACTCTCAGCACAGGTCATCGTTCACCACCTTTTGGCGCCTCATCCAGATCGCACACTGACATTACTGTATCCTCAGCCTCAGCCATCCAGGACCTGCCTCGCTCGATACGTCTGCCTCTTTATCAACCCCAGCTCCTTCTGGAGAGAACGGTCCTTCACGCCAGCAACCCTGATGTGCGCCTTTACCTGAGTATACCTGTGTTTAGACGTCACTCTCAGCATATCAAGCAGAAAGCGCATGATCGGTCAAGGAGTATCCCCGGTGCAACCAAAGACCACTCTCATTGCCTCATTCTGTACACGCTGTAGTCTGTTGAGATGTGCATTTGATAGCGCGAGAAGACCTAGGCCTTACTCCAATGGTAACACCACCAGCGCCTGCATCAGGAAGAATAGAGTGCTCTGTGGAAAGTTTGCTGCAGCCATTAACCTAACTGCTCCCAATGCTTTCATGGCTTTTGTATTACATTGTCCACATGTTGTGCAAAGGACAAAGGTCGATCAAATGTGATCCCTAGATACCGCATGAATTGTGTTCTCTTCATATATTGTCCCCGACACTTCACAATCGGAACCTCCGATTCTACAATTCTGTTATTGAATGAGCACCACAGGATGGTGGCTTTTTTTTTCAGATTTATCACCGCATTGTTATCCTCATACCAGCCCGAAGTTCTACACTTGAAAATTCCACACTTTTCCTTGATATGGCTCTGTCACTGATCTGGAAAAAAAGTAAAACAAAAACGTGGTGGGGTTGTGATGGGAATGCGCCACTATCCTGAAAACGGACACTTTACATTTATAAAACAACTCTCTTTCCAGCTCAGTCAATCATTTGCATGTCCCTTGCAGAACTTTGCCTCCCAAATAGCTCTCCTGTAGGCCTCTCGGTTGTGAGCAAGATGGCTTGCTGCTGATGCGTCCATTTGCAGATCATCACCGATGTCTTGCAGCAATCTTCGCCTTGGTCTTCCTCTCTTTCTTTTTCCCATTATGTACTCTTCCAAGATGGTTTTCTTTAAATTATCATGATGTTTAATATCTCTAAACTATTTAACTTTTCTCTGTTTAATCTTCCTTATTAGCCAAACTTCTTTAATATTAAATTTTTGTAGCATGGATATATTTGTTCTTTTTTATGTCTATGATATTTGAAGAATTTTTCTGTAGCATTTAAATTCAAAGGCATTTATGTGTTTCTCAGTTGTTTTGTTAAGTGTCCAAGTCTCACAGGCATATGATACGATGGGAAGATGCATGGCTTTAAAAATCTTATTTTTGTAGTTCTGTCCGTTCCTCTCTACAGCTTTTTTAGTTGTTTTATTTTTTGAAGAGCGATAGATGTCCTCCTTTTAATTTCCCTCATTGTGTCTCCATTATTAGTTAGTAATGATCCAAGATATTCAAAACTCTTCCACCTCTTCCAGTGTTTCCTCACTGATATATAATTCAGCTGCCTTGTTTGTTTTGTCAGTTGTCATCATGTTAGTTTTCTTTGCATTAAGATAAAGATTTTGCTCTTCACTTTTCTTACAGACTGACATAATTAGTTTTTCCATTCCTTCTTGTTTTGTGGACAGTAATACTGTGCCTTCAGCATATCTAATCTCTGGTATTTCATAACCTCCAATTGTTATGGCATCATAATATTCTTTGTCTGCATTTTATCTAACCATCTTTATTATATTTTCAGTATACAAGTTCCTTCCATGTCGCTGTACAACAGAATTCTTTAGTTCTGGAATTCCTTAATTCTGGAATTCTGTACTTGTATTTACTTCTATAGGGGAGTTAACCAGGGATTTATTTGGTAGATTGACGTAGTGGTTAGCGCCCTTAGTTGTTTTTTTTAAGTACAGGTCAACTATAGGTCAGGTTTGACACGTTGAAGGCCATTCCTTGTCATGTCCAGACAAGAGATTTTCTTTTACAGTTAACTAAAGTTATTTAGGACATGTCTGTTTAATTCGTTATTTTTAGTTACAGAAAAGCTTAAAATATGAATTATGTTTTTAGTTTATTGTCCAAGGTAATTTTTGCAATGGTTGAGATTTTAGGCAGAAATGTTTTAATCAGGATTTTCATCTTCCATGAGATAGAATCTTCGGGAAGATTTAGGAGTAGGAACTGTAGTTCATATTTAAGGACACAACTCTTACGTAGGATTATGTTAAGGATTAGATTTATTAGTAGTTTGGGATTCATTCTGATTGCAAATTCATTATATAGAGTTTGACTGAGAAGGATGTTTCATATAGGATGCTAGGATGTGAACTGTTAGTTTTTTTCCCTCATGGATTCAATTTGCAAATTTTTGATGCAGTTGCGAGTTGTTCGAAATAGTTTGTAACTGAAGAAATGTGAATTAGAATTAGTTCTATTGAGATTTTTTAGGACTTTAAGTCCGATATTTTTGAACTACTTTGCGAGCCCTATGTGACGTTTAACGGCACGGGAAGGATATAAGATATATAAGATAAGAAATTGTATGTAAGGATCCATGGAATTTTTAGTGAGTTAGTACGCTGGTTTTTATTCCATCATGTTGAATGTCTGTTTTTCTTAGATGAGAGTGCATGTTGCCCACTCCCTCCCTACATGGCGAACTAGTTCTCATCAGGATAGGAATTGGATTATTCATCTGTTTATTCAATTTATTGCTACATCCTCACTTATTCACCACTCATTTTTCCCATAATAAATATGTGTAATTGCTATTACCAATTTGAATGTTAGTGGTTTTCAAACTGTTGAGATGTGTTTGTTCTCAGTTACACATTAAAATTCCTCAGATGTAATCAGTAGATAGAAGAATAAAAAGTAGTACAGTTTATCACTTGGGTGGCGGCTTTACACAATTGCGAAATACTTTAATTAGTGCCGTGTCTTGGTACATGCCATACTATACCATTCTATTTTAGATGTTTGGGCTTCTTGGTATATTTCCAGAAAGTAGTTTACCATTGCTTTCTTTCCGGGCAGTGACTGTACTAGTCAGTGGTCGTAGCCATCGTCCCTACATTGAGATCATCTGCCTACCATCATTGAATGATGACCATAACCAACATTATCTGTCGGCTACTCCCACGGCTTTACAGCCGGAGTTACAAAATAACGCTCAGATTTGGGAGGAGGATCGACCCGATAGCTTTTTCAGTCATCATCATCATCATCATCATGTGCCGTGCCGACTGGCGTTGGCTTTCTAAATTAAAGACACTGACGATTACAGAAAGGCGGTCCATGACAAATCGCGCGATGATATTGCTGTTCACAACACTTTTTTTTCAGTGCGCAAGTTTATCCTGTGCTAACTGCCAAATAATTAAATATTAGAAGTAGTGCAGCTGAAAGAGGCAAAACTATATCTGTTGAAAGGGCGAAGGAAAGTGATAGAATCAAACAAGCCCGCCAAATTGGTCCATTTCGTTGGAGGAAAGAGATAGAATCAAACAAACGCGCCAACTTAGTCCCTTCTATTGGTAATTTTCTTGTGCGGTCTACCTTCCCTAGCACGCCGTTGCTAAACTGTAACAGGTTCTGTCTGTAACTGCGGCTGATCTGACACCAGATCTACACGATTTCTCGTTCAGAACACGCTGAAAGATAGCAGGGAGAGATTGGAGCACACATGAACTGACATGAAAGTAAAGTGACAGTGACACTAAACGTATACACTGTTCTCTCTCGTTTCACTATGCGCATGCCTCGCTGTTTTGTATCTTGACTCTATCCAGAACTAACTTCTACATATAAAGACTCTGTATAAAGATTCTAAATGTGTGATGACTCTCAGTGTATAAAGACTCTCAATGATTGATGACTCTCAGTGTATAAAGACTCTCAATGATTGATGACTCTCAGTGTATAAAGACTCTCAATGATTGATGACTCTCAGTGTATAAAGACTCTCAATGATTGATGACTCTCAGTGTATAAAGACTCTCAATGATTGATGACTCTCAGTGTATGATGACTCTAAGTGTATGAAGATGTGACTTCCCCATCAACCAAAAGAAGACATTTAAACATCAGCATATTACGAGCGAAAGTACGTATGGTACTGGAAACAATGGATAAGCCAGGTGGCAGCCATATTTAAATAAGTACAACACGACAGCCTGACAGGCCACCGCCGCACGCTAAACCGACAATGCAGGACTTCTTTTTCTTCCATGTTCCTTCAGATATCGATACCTATCTCTCTCTCTCTCTCAGAAGTGAAAGAGTTCGTCTTAGTCATGCGACCAGTTCACGTAAAGGACCTGACCGGATTTCGCAATACTTTGCAGAGATTCCCTACGATGATGTTGAAAACTCACAGCAATGTGCAGATGATTTGCAGCTTAAGATAGTGGGGAGAAAAATAAGACCGAAAGTAACCACAAGCAGGAAGTAAAGATAAAAGCTCAGGATCGGGCGGGGAGCAAGTCTTCTAGTATTGCTCATCATCTGAACGCCAACACGGCAGCGTTTGAGGAGTCACGAGACACAGATAGGCTCAAGACCTTGACTTCTGCCGGTGCTGTTCACGTGACGGCGCAGAGACATAAATCAAAACTACATACTCGCTGAGGCTAGTCATCAGGGCAGTATAGTGCACTCTTCTCTGTTAGCAGATGCATTGTGACTGCAACCGCAGAAACATCAAATTTGCGTGGATGAGGACAGAGACACGTGCGGTGGTTTACGCGAGCGTCTCGCGGTTAGGGTCTGATGCAATGTTAAGTCTGTGGTTTGGATTACCATCACTGTACTCCGGTCATATCCATAGGTGCACCATGGGACAACCCAAAGAGACATAGAGGCAGAGAAAATGCCGGTAAACAAAGAAACGTGGGAGACTGCCAGGAAGATAGCGAAAGACACGACAGACGTGTGCTATCTTTCTACAGACTGTCCCCCGAGTCTTGGGCAGAGAGAGAGAGAGAGAGAGAGAGAGAGAGAGAAGAAGAAGAAGAAGAAGAGAGAGATACATTTGGGGAAAATACTAATCCGATGTATCTGGGCGTAGTGCACTTTAACGGAAGCACCAAAAAGCTGTAACTAGTATTAAAACGACTGAGCGGTTATCAAACTGCTGCAGGAGTACCGCTAATGGCAAGTGTGAAGGTTCTCCTGTTAATTCGCAAGGGATTCAGAAATTGTAATGTTCATTTCGGAGACGGTACGAGAAGAATGAGTGATTATAACGTTCATTTCGGAGACGGTACAAGAAGAATGAATGATTACAACGTTCATTTCGGAGACGGTACAAGAAGAATTAATGATTACAACGTTCATTTCGGAGACGGTACAAGAAGAATGAGTGATTATAACGTTCATTTCGGAGACGGTACAAGAAGAATGAGTGATTATAACTTTCATTTCGGAGACGGTACAAGAAGAATGACCGAGCTGTGTTTTTTTTTTGGTCTCTTTTATTTCGCATCCATTAGCAAAAGTTCCACAAAGCCAAAGTAATGTCATTTACATCTGATTATGATTGACCGTTGATAACTGGTATATTCCTTTTAGAAATTGGTAAGAATCATCATCATCATCATCATCATCATGCGTCGAACCTATTATAAAAGTTACCTCCAGTGTCAGATCAGTCCAATCTGACCCATGTCACCATGGCCACGCCTGATCATTCTGTTGATGATGTCCAGGTAGCCCCCAGTAAAGTTCCTGATCAGCGTACTCTTTTTTTCCTAGACTCCCACCTCCATTGTTATTTCCAGTATTCGATAGTCCTTTTAACTCTTTAATACCCTTTTCTTTTTAATGAAGATCTTTCACGGAATCCTATTTATGCATGGATGTTATTTATGCATGGATGTTATTTATGCATGGATGTTATTTATGCATGGATGTTATTTATGCATGGATGTTATTTATGCATGGATGTTATTTATGCATGGATGCTATTTATGCATGGATGTTATTGCCGACTTTGTTTAATTTTGCCGTCGTTTTTTTTTTTCATCTGGCTCTCATATTTGTTGTTATGACAGTGTGTAATCTGTAGAAGGTAAGTCAGTTCTAGTCCAATCTTGAGTCCCTGCTAGGGTGATGTAAAAGTTACAAAGATAATAACTTCTTTCTTTCTTTCTTTTTTTCTTTCTTTCTTTCGACACCTATTTTAAACGACTCTTATCTGTCTGTCTGTCTGTCTGCCTGCCTGCCTGCCTGTCTGTCTGTCTGTCTGTTACCCTGACGACTGGTGTTAGCTATCATGCTTTCCCACAACCCCCTGCTCCTAGCGCTGATTATAAGCTGTGCTAGTTGTTCTTTGTCTGTGTCTTCTAGTTAATCCCGTCCAGCATTTTCTCTGACTACCCCGGTCTCTTTTGCCGTTTATCTTTCCTGTAGTTAAATGTATTCTTGCTTGGTATTTGTAGCATTCTTTTAAAGAACCACATTTCAGTGGCTTCCATTTGACGTTGTAGTTCATCTGTGACTGACCATGCCTCGCATCAGTAAAATAAAATGTAGCACTGGAGTACTCTTTTCTGCACTCTCAATGGCAGTGATTTATTACAGTCATTTATTACATGTCTGTTCGAACTAAACTTAGGCTTCATGCCATATCTCAGTTTTTAAAAATCTTTACTGTTGTTTTATTACGAAGGTGGCTGTGTGGTCTTGGGATTTTAGTACAGATTATATAGGAGTTAACACTCGTGGAAAACAGCTAATTTAATGGAAGAACAATACTTTGTGAAAAGCCTACAGTAACGGAAAAGCATTCCTGTTTCTGCTGCACAGGTTCGTACGCCCGTGAACCACACAGAAAAGAGCGTTTCCTCTCTCGTGTCATCTTGGCCAACGTGAGCATTACTCACTATGTAAAATGAGCTGTGGGGGCGACGTACTAACCTCTTACCTCGGATTTTTTTTTTTTAGCCTGGTTAACTTTCTGCAGATTATATTTGTTTTCCAAGCTCAGGACGGGGGAAGGGAAAACAACTTTCAGAAATGGGAAACTTCTGTAGCCGGGGTTAAGTGAAAGTGTCCTTGTCTCTCTCGCACGTTTTGGACGGTTTCTCGAAAGTGCCTCGTCAAATGCTGATCCGTGTTGACTCTGCTGTGGTAGCATTTTGTCCAGTGGAGTGCAGTCGGGTCAGTGGTTCCAAAACTTTCTTCAGGTCGTGGGTCCCTGACGCCAGTGATTATCTGCTATTTCCTGCCATCACCCCAGATCACTTATCATTATATTTAAGCTTTTGCAAATTTATGGTATCCTACACAAGCAGGAATTGCTACGTGGGCCCTTACATGACCCTTCAATGATCACCAGTTAGGGAACCGCTGCCGTAATTGAATGATGCTATCTTCCATACTGAAGAATCATTTATAAAAGTCACATGCAGACAAGAAAGACAAACCATTCGAATATTTAAAAGTGTTGATGGATAATTTTCAAACTAGATCTACAGTGAATAAAATGCTTGTTGGAAATAAACTTCTTCTTCTTCGTCTTCTTCTTCTTCTTCTTCTTCTTCTTTGTTCGAGGTTGTTGGTCGCTTCAGATCCTGATCCCTGTCGACATGGCAAAGCCCGCAGTCCTCTCCAGATCGTGATAGGAGCCCCAAAGCTTTCGCCCAAAGCTTGTGTCCTCTGGCCTTGTCTCACGCCTCAGGTCTGCATGGAAATAAACCAAATTAGACAAAGGTTTAATTGCATCTCACGAGATATTCAAACTGATAACAAAAGAGGGCAAGTCACACTATAAATGTGAATTTTTAGTGCTGCCAGTAGCGCCTGGTGTGATTTCAAATGTCGTGAATGAAAATGCTCGTGAAATAATTGAGTCCATTCCTTTGAGCAACTCATCAGTGCCGAGGCTAATCGATGAAATGGCAGATGATGTTAAAAAGCAGCTTGTTTCCCAGTTAAAAGTTAAGAAGTTTGCTCCGCATGTTAATGAATCATGTTTACCAGATAACACAGCAGTATGGACGGCTTATGTTAGACATTTGGGTGAAAATAAATTTGTGTGAAGATAAATTTGGATAAAGATAAGTTTAGAGAAGCTCGAAAGCTTAACACGGACACTAGAGGTGAAACAGTCATTGAAGAATTAAAGAGTTCAGTCAGTCATTTCCATGTCCCTTGCGGAACTTTACCTCCCTAACAGCTCTCCTGTAGGCCTCTCGGTTGTGAGCAAGATGTCCTGCTGTTGATGCGTCCATTTGCAGATCATCAACGACGTGTTGCAGCCATCTTCACCTTGGTCTTCCTCTCTTTCTTTTTCCCATTATGTACCCTTTCAAGTGTGCTGACAGGTCAAGGAAAATATGGGCACTAACACCATATCCTCATGTGGCCTCTAAGGCATGCCATGATTACTTTTGCCATACCTTTCAAAGACGGTTCTTTAAATTCTCATGACGTTTAATGTGTCCAAAATAAGTTTTCTCTGTTTAACCCTCTTTACTAGCCAGCCTTCGTCAATATTAAGTTCTTGTCGTATGGATATATTTGTTCTTTTCTGTGTCCATGATTTTTGAAGAACTCTTCTGTAGCATTTACATTCAGAGGCATTTATGTGTTTCTCAGCTGTTTTGTTAAGTGTCCAGGTCTCACAGGCATATGCTGCGATGGGAAAGATGCATGCCCTTAAAAATCTTATTTTGTAGTTCTGTCTGTTCCTCTCCACAGCTTTTTAGTTTAAAGAGTTACTTCATTGAAAAGGATACCCCTTTATTCTGGCTTGTGCTACTGATGATACCACCTCTATGACAGTTATATAAAGAGGATTTATTAGATTCTTGAAACCTGCTGTCTCAAAAGTATTTTGTATTCACTGCTTGGTTCACCGGCAACATTTGATTTAAAACGCTAATTGTGTTGACGCTTGCATGAGTCTTTAAGTACGAGTCCCGAAGTGCCGTAATAAAGGTAGACAACTGCATAAAATCGAATGCACTTGAAGATCGTCTGTTTCGCCGGTTTTCTGAGGACACTGATGAAGATTATACACGCTTAGTATAGTTTTGTGAGGACAGTGATGAAGATTATACACGCTTAGTATAGTTTTCTGAGGACACTGATGAAGATTATACACGCTTAGTATAGTTTTCTGAGGACACTGATGAAGATTATACACGCTTAGTATAGTTTTGTGAGGACAGTGATGAAGATTATACACGCTTAGTATAGTTTTCTGAGGACACTGATGAAGATTATACACGCTTAGTATAGTTTTGTGAGGACAGTGATGAAGATTATACACGCTTAGTATAGTTTTGTGAGGACACTGATGAAGATTATACACGCTTAGTATAGTTTTGTGAGGACACTGATGAAGATTATACACGCTTATTATAGTTTTCTGAGGACACTGACGAAGATTATACACGCTTATTATAGTTTTGTGAGGACAGTGATGAAGATTATACACGCTTATTATAGTTTTGTGAGGACAGTGATGAAGATTATACGCGCTTATTATAGTTTTGTGAGCACAGTGATGAAGATTATACGCGCTTATTATAGTTTTGTGAGCACAGTGATGAAGATTATACGCGCTTATTATAGTTTTGTGAGCACAGTGATGAAGATTATACACGCTTATTATAGTTTTGTGAAGAGAGTGATGAAGATTGTACACGCTTATTATAGTTTTGTGAAGAGAGTGATGAAGATTATACACGCTTATTATAGTTTTGTGAAGAGAGTGATGAAGATTGTACACGCTTATGATTGCTTACAGAAGTCCGCTGGTTATTGAAGAGAGAGTCTACCTTCGTTGTTTTGTTGTTCTGTGGGACTGCGGGTGTGACATTTTTCAGTGGTCAGCAAATTGAAAAAGAAATCGCTTACATTGAATGAGACGTATTTTATCCTTGTGATATTGTTGAAAAACTTCACTTCTTAAGTAAGCAACTGCAGAGAGAAAAATGTGACCTTTTACCACTCAAAGAGATTATTATGGCATTTCTTAGAAAATTGAAACTGTACACAAACAATTATCAGAGGACGGGAATTGTGTCCCATAACCTTCTTTGGCGGCAATAAGTTCTGAATTAAAAGATGACTGCATACGCCTGTATGTGGACCATTTGAAGCAGCTAAACTATGACACGGAAGCTCATTTCCTTGACATGCTGGATATGGATATGGATACTCCGGCGTGGATAGTGGATCCATCTGTGGTGAATGTTGTTGATGCTGACGTAACACTGAAGGAGGATCCATCTGTGGTGAATGTTGCTGATGCTGACGTAACACTGAACGAAGATTCATCTGTGGTGAATGTTGCTGATGCTGACGTAACACTGAACGAGGATCCATCTTTGGTGAATGTTGCTGATGTTGACGTAGCACTGAAGGAGGATCCATCTGTGGTGAATGTTGCTGATTCTGACGTAACGCTGAACGAGGATCCATCTGTGGTGAATGTTGCTGATGCTGACGTAACACTGAACGAGGATCCATCTGTGGTGAATGTTGCTGATGCTGACGTAACACTGAACGAGGATCCATCTGTAGTGAATGTTGCTGATGTTGACGTAACGCTGAAGGAAGTGCTCATCGACTTACAGGGCGAGGGATGGAAGCCCAACCAATTTGTAAACGAGAAAAACATTTTTTTTTTAGGTAAACACTGACAGTTTTCCACACAAAAAAAATAGTTTCCACAGATTTTGGAAGAAGGGAAAACTGTTCCTCACGGCATTTCCCACGTCATATTTAGTAGGCTCAGGTTTCAGTCGAGTGAGTTATTTGTTAAACGCAGATGCGAGCACGCCAGGCCGTAGTAAACAGGTGAATCTTCTCGTATAACTTACCTCGCAGGAACCTGACATTAAGTACTTGCGTCACTTTACCGAGATCAAGGATCACATTGACCAAGTAGTAAAATTAACACTAACAGTACAACTGTTTATGTAATTGTGTGCTGTAAACTACAGTGCTAAAAGTAGTATCAGTAGAAACATACGGTCAGTCTGTTTACATGATACGTGTATTATTGTACATGACTATTCTTTTTACCAGTTATGGGATGGGGGGGGGGGGTGGGGGTGGAGGCACGGGGAAACAAGCGGGGTCAGAATGGGGCTAATTGTGACAAAATGTTGAGAAACACTGTTCCAGATATGGAGGAAGGTCACATCCATAAATCCTCTTCTTCGATGTTGCCCCCCCCCTTTTTTTTTTTTGCTGCGAGATCCTCGTCGGATGTTTTTTTTCCTTTTGAGTTTTCCAGTGACTGTCATATTCTTCAGACTTGTGTGTTCTTTCGTGGCGTGTTCCAGAACTTTGATCATTGATGAACTTTGATCATTGATGAACTTTGATCATTGATGAACTTTGATCATTAACCAGTAGGGGCGTGCTTTTATTAGCGAATGGAAGAATGTGGCGATGATTTCATCTTTGCATTCCATGCCAGCACTGATCACTGGTCAGCAGAGAAGCTTGTGTAGCACTCTCTGCTTCTTGCGTGACGCTGTCCCTTTAGACAATGAGCCACCCGTATGTGACCTGCTAGCCGCGGGGCTGGCGAACCATAGCTGACCAAGACCCTGTCCCACCTTTTCGTTGGTACCCGCTAGTAACAGGCCCAGACTGGCTAAACTGAGCAGGGATCGCCATAGTCCCCAGGGTGGTGGAGTCTGCTTAAGAAGCACTGCACACTCCCACTAACGGCCTGAAGAAATAGCTGTCGTAGCCGGCTACTCGGGTGACACGATGCCGTGCCTGATCATCTTCATAGTATCTGCTGCAAAGAACACCAGCTCGCAGTTCCAGCCAGACCGAAGAAGAAGAAGAAGAAGAAATGTTTCTGAACGTTCAACAGTAATATAGTAGATGTTTCAGAGGTTGACACTTCATTCTATAGTGATTCTAAATGGCGATGTGTCTCTTTAGAGTTCGTATATTTTATATTTTAAATATCATCCCATAGTTTCAGACACAAAAATGGCTTTCTGTATTTGATGTGAAACCAGAAATTGTTTTGTAACTGCCCACAAGCTTATTTTTTCTGCAATTTTGATTTTACTAATTTGGTCTATTTTGAAACAATTCAAGTCCTCGCCGCGATCTGCTGTCCCGTATATCCCTTTTTTAAAAAATACACCTCAAGGATGCTTGGTAGATAGATGTACCACCTCACAGTGGAGTGGGTTTTTGGATTAATAACGGAAGGACTTTGTTGATTATGACCTTCCATGCCACGTGGTGATCATCTCATTCTGTGGCCCAAGTTTCCCATTGGTTGCTCTCAGACTCGTATCTAAGATACAAAGGGCGAGAATAAGGGACGCGGGGGGGGGGGGAGTCTACATTTTATTACACTTTGCAATAGGATATAATTCTACGAATTATTATTCTTTATTCCTCCATAACAGTGCAGTATGCAAAAGAAATGTTAATAATTTTCCATGTCTCTTTCCACCTGTAATTTTACAGTTTATTGATATTTTGAAACATAAATAATTTCACTACTGTTTACAGTTATTTCCCTTTACCGGTTTTATCGTCCTTCGTCGCATCGTCGGTTTCAGCTTGAGAGAGATGCTGCTGCCATCTTATCCTGAAGATTTTAGACTTTTCTGTTATCGGATTTCAGGCTTTCACGCCTCTCAGCTTTCTTTAATAACATTAACATTTTTCAGCTGTCAGAAGAAAATTCTGCACAAGATGGCGGAGATGAAACGATCCTTAATTTGTGAATAAAAAGATTTATTTCTTTTCCTTGCTGTTGGAATGCAAAACTGTTACTAATCTCTTTCGTTCTGCACTTTAGCACCTCTTTTCTACACTTTACATCACGTCAATGTTTCGTTTACGTCCTTAGTTTGTTATGAGCGCCTCTAAATTTCTAGCTGAAGTCTTGTCTTCACACTCGAGTGCTATGTCTGGATACGTTTCAAAAGGACCTCCAGACAAAATCATTCGCGGGGAAAGGAATCCAGCAGATTTCATACTTTCCTGATGTATCTTTTGCTTCTTCTTCTTCAGCTTTCCGAGCCATTAAGACTCACTGCTGCAGATAAACTTCGCCTCCATTCCTCTCTATTCCTAATCTTCTCTCTCCAGTTGGTGACACCAATTTCTTTTATATCCTCTTCTATGTTGTCTTTCCATCTCTGTCTTGGTCTACCCCTTGGTCTTGCTTTTCCTCATCTTTTGTCCGTACATAATTTTTGTTTGTCTGTTCTCTTCCATTTCTTCTGCATTGCCCAGCCAACCAGGGTAGTCTGTTCAGTTTCAAGACATTTATAATTCGTTGGGACTTAAATAAGCTGTTCTGTTCAGTAAAGTAAGAGAACAAATATTGTAGGATTAAACCTCGAAAAAACTTTAGTGAGACGTGAGAGAAAGAAAAATCACAAGAGAATTACCTGGGATTCGAACACGGACTCCGGTAGGACGAGCAGCCGTGTAGCCACGAGAGAACAGCGTACTATCGACTTAGCCAACTAGCACCCCCCAAAAAAGGTGTTTTGTTGACATAGTCTTTAGTAACTGCTCAGCAGACATGAGAGATCGTGACACCCGGAAAGAAAGGAGGTCGTGACACACAGAAATTCCGTAGCTTAGATTCATTCTCTCTAGCAGGTACCAACTAGACAAACATACACACGGTCTCCTGCCATGTCTGGTGCAAACTTGAACAACAATAACAAACGAACGAATACTTATTACATGAAGTTAGTTTCAGGTATAGTTTTAAGGAACAATTGTTTATAAATAGGAAACTACGAGGTTTTGGTACGGTAAAGTAAGAGAACAAATACTGTAGGATTAAACCTCGAAAAAATCGTAGACAAAGCACTTTAGTGAGACGTGAGAGAAAGAAAAATCACAAGAGAATTACCTGGGATTCGAACACGGACTCCGGTAGGACGAGCAGCCGTGTAGCCACGAGAGAACAGCGTACTATCGACTTAGCCAACCAGCACCCCAAAAAAGGTGTTTTGTTGACATAGTCTTTAGTAACTGTTCAGCAGACATGAGAGATCGTGACACCCGGAAAGAAACGAGGTCGTGACACACCTTTTTTGGGGTGCTAGTTGGCTTTTACTACTACTGCTTTCATAACCACCATCATTATTAGTACTATTACTATTATTGGTACTACTTCAAACAAAGATTTTTACTACAACATTTACATACTCTTAACACCAGTACAACAGTTGCTATTAATAATTACTAGTTAATGTTAATACCACTACAAACTACTACTGATATTAGTACTACAACTACTAATACTACTGCTACTACTACTGCTACTGCTGCTACTACTGCTACTACTACTACTACTACTACTACTATTGAAATGCTGCTTATGTTGTTCTATAACAAAGAAAACTATCAGTGTAGAGAAGTGACAGAACGCAGTGGATGTGGCTAGCACTAGTGCCCGATTAAGATTTGGTGAGGCCCTAAACCAAAAAGTCGGATTTAGACTTTGTGAGGCTATAATCCCCAGTGGATTTAGACTTCGTGAGGCTATAATCCCCAGTGGATTTAGACTTTGTGGCTATAATCCCAAGTGGATTTAGACTTTGTGAGGCTATAATTTCATTCATTAGAAGAATGAATTAATTCATTTGCGAATCCCCTGGACAGCAAAAATAACTAATGAAGAATGTATGAGAAGAGCTGGAGAGACAAAAAATCTTGTCAAAAAGATAAGAAAGAGACAATGTAATTTCATAGGACATGCAATGAGAAGAGGGGGCATAGAAATTATTATAACAACAGGAAAAATAGAAGGAAGAAGATCAAGAAGAAGTCCAAGAGAAATGATACTGGACAGTCTGACGGGATGGTGTGAGAGGAGATCACCAACTGAGCTGATGGCCTGCATGAAAGATCGTGTACTCTGGAGAAGCGTAATAGCCAACGCCAGTCGGCACGGCACCTGATGATGATGATGAGCTATAATCCCCAGTGGATTTTGACTTTGTGAGACTATAATCCCCAGTGGATTTAGACTTTGTGAGACTATAATCCCCAGTGGATTTAGACTTTGTGAGACTATAATCCCCAGTGGATTTAGACTTTGTGAGACTATAATCCCCAGTGGATTTAGACTTTGTGAGACTATAATCCCCAGTAGATTTAGACTTGGTGAGGTCAAAAGCCGCAGTGTTGGATTTAGACTTTGTGAAGCCCTAACCTAAATAACGCTTGCCCCCCCCTCCCAACCCCCCTCACCCCCTTGTTAAAAACTGACACCAGTTGGTGTGTGAAGTTCTAAGCCGTGGTGTGTTTAACTTACGCCTAAATCGACACTGTTCAGTCCAATAATGAGCACAAAGTCTCGTCGTTTGTTATTTGACAAAATCTGTACGAGAAACTTCGAGCTTAAAATTTCCACACTCGTAACTGCTGAACTTACGAGCTTCTGCTTTCTCTACACACAAAAAACGAAATATCACGTGTCCTGTTTTTGTAGAAATTCCAGTTTACAACTTTGAAATGTTGCCCCCCATCTGTTGTGGCATGTTCTGGCCGTGTTTATTCCCCTCTGTTGAGTGTAAAAGTCTCGCGAAAGAATCTATTAGCGGCAAATCAGTTTCCGACATTCTCAACAGTTTGACAGACTTTCATCTCAAGGGTCGACGCAGTCGGAGGTGACCTTGCGCTTTGACCACGTGACTGGTGTTTGCGTTGATATATTTTCTGTGGGGGTATTTTCAAACACTTTGAGTGCAAAAAAAAAAGGGAAAGTATTTACCCCATTAACTTTTTATCACTTGTTTTATCTGCAGCAAAATTGCATGAATACGTTCTATATAGTTTATTTTAACAGTCAGGACAGATGTTACCATTAGGCATAATTAAATCAACTGCGGAGAGTGCAGACCTCAGATGGAGGCGATGCTGACCTTTGGGAAGCTTTAGCGTTATTCAGATTATTTTTGTTTTGTTTTAACTCAGGTTTGCTTAAGTTTGCACAACATACACGGCGTTGTCCTGGAAACAGCCAAGGTCACAAGATACTGGAGCAGAACTCATGGTGCTCTATGTTTTGTTAGTCCGTTGGCCAAACATTTTCTCACCGTTCTCTCACTTCTCTCTCTCTCTCTCTCTCTCTCTCTCACACACACACACACACATATATATATATATATATATATATATATATATATATATACAAGGATGAGTCGAAAAATAACCGTAATTTTTTATTATTTGAATAGAAATATAGCCCCCACCATGTTCAGCTCAGGTCTGCCAGCTTTTCACGAGTGTCTGGAGTGCAGACAATGAGGGTGTTCCGTGAGGTAGTCAGTGACCCATAGCTGATATTTTAACGCCAGGATTAGCGACCTATAGCTGATATTCTAGCGTCAAGGTCAGCGACATATAGCTGACATTCTAGCGTCAGGGTTAACGACCTATAGCTGATATTCTAGAGTCAGGGTTAGCTACCTATAGCTGACATTTTTAGTGTCAAGTTTAGCTACCTACAGCTGACATTCGAGCGTCAGGGTCAGCGACCCATAGCTGATATCCTAGCGTTAGGGTTAGCGACCTATAGCTGATATTATAGGTCAATGTCAGTAACCCATAGCTGACATTCTAGCGTCAGGGTTAGTGACATAGAGCTGACATTTTAGCGGCAGGTTTAGCGACACATAGCTGACATTCTAGCCTCAGGATTAGCGACTTATAGCTGAAATTCTAGCGTCAACTGGGCAGGGATCATCAAAACCCCCTTGGCAGTGGAATCTGCTTTTAAAAAAAAATTAAAAAAAGTATTGCACGGCCCTTGCTTTTTTATTTCCACTTAGGGATTGAAGAAATAGCCGTCGGAACCTGCTCCCAATCCGACACGGTGCCGTGTCTCAACATCCTCACCGCACTGGATGCAAAGAACATCGTGCTGACACTTTCAGGGAGATAGAAGAAGAAGAAGAAGATTGTGGCATGAAGCATTGTCTTAATCAGCATGTACCCAACAATTCCATCTCTTTCTTTCAGACATATTTCTCAGCATATCCTGTAAGATTAACGTCTTTTGGTAAACATAAGAAAAACTGTGCCACAATATTTCATGTGCCCAAATTCTTGTTTACCCCGTGCAAATATTCCGATGTTGCACTGAATCAGCAGATGACCTGATAAACTTCAGAATGTATAATTTTATGTTACTCTTGCGCGCCCCTTCTATAGTTTAATTAGAACGAAACGAGTCCAAAAACACGATAATATCACACCCACCAAGAGCCCAGGCACTGGAAGTCTGACGGTTAAGTGAAGCGACGCATGGCTGAAGGTAGTGGATTAAACCTTACAACACACGGAATACATTTAAACCACTAGACAGGCTGTGATATTTACACAAGAAAAGGAATTCTTCACGTCAAGTTGTTTAATTGCCACACACTGAAATTTGAATGAGGGGGGGGGGGGGGCTTGTATTTGCATGAACCAGGGAGAAGCGTTTGGTAGTGCCTCATTTTACAGTGCAGAACGTTGGGCTCTTGAATGGTCCATATTAAATGAGTAGGTGCTCTCCCGTTATTATACGAAGCCGCCCCTTTTGCTGGACCGGATGTTTGGACTCTGTGGCTAGGACATGTTGCGCAACTTTGCCTTTATTCCACTGAATGATTTTAGATTGTTGAAAGTTTTCTATACTGATTTAGATGTACTTGTCGTGGCGTGTTGGAGCTAGCTCTTATTGTTGCTGTTGTTAATTTTATAGATTTAGCTGTTACTGTTGCTGCTGTTAATTCTACAGATCTAGCTGTTACATGATTATGAGAAGAACAAGGAAAAAGATAAAAATAGAAATAGCAGATGAACAGTTTGGATTTGTTGAAGGAAAGGGAACACACAATGCCATTTATGCTTTACGAACACTAACAGAAAGAGCTTTAGAAGTACAGAAAGATCTCTACTTATGCTTCATTGATTACACCAAGGCATTTGACAAGGTGAAACATAATGAAATTATTAAAATGCTGGAAGACATCAATGTAGACGGCAAAGACTTGAAGATTGTAAAACATCTATACTGGCAGCAAGAAGCAGCAGTTCGAGTTGAAAATAGAATTGGAAAATATCAACCTATAAAACAAGGGGTGCGACAAGGATGTGTACTATCTCCAGACCTTTTTTCTCTGTATAGCGAGAATATTCTAAGAACAATCATCACAGAACCAGGCATAAAAATTGGAGGATACAATATTAACAACCTTCGGTATGCTGACGACACAGTACTGATAGCTGAGAACCAACAAGACCTGCAAAATCTCTTGAATAAAGTCGCCAAAGAAAGTGAACAGAAAGGCCTTACTTTGAACATCAAAAAGACAGAGACTATGGTTATATCTAAGAAACAGAATCCACCAGCATGCAGTATTAAATTAAACGGAACTGTTCTAAAGCAGGTGCAGAAATTCAAATACCTTGGAGCAGTAATAACTTCAGATGGGAAATGCAGAACAGAAATTAGGAACAGAATAGGCCAAGCAAAGACTGCATTTCAGAGAATGAGAAACATATTGACCAACACATCCTTATCAATGAATGTTAGAAAACGAGTCCTAAAATGCTATATTGAACCTATCTTGTTATATGGAAGTGAATCATGGACAATAGGCAAGTCTGCACAAAAATCATTGGAAGCAGCAGAAATGTGGTTTATTAGAAGAATGTTGCGAATCCCCTGGACAGCAAAAATAACTAATGAAGAATGTAGGAGAAGAGCTGGAGAGACAAAAAACCTTGTCAAAAAGATAAGAGAGAGACAATGTACTTTCATAGGACATGCAATGAGAAGAGGGGGCATTGAAAATATTATAACAACAGGAAAAATAGAAGGAAGAAGATCAAGAGGAAGACCAAGAGAAATGATACTGGACAGTCTGACGGGATGGTGTGAGAGGAGATCACCAACTGAACTGATGGCCTGCATGAAGGATCGTGTACTCTGGAGAAGCATAATAGCCAACGCCAGTCGGCACGGCACATGATGATGATGATGAGCTGTTACATGTGCCCATATTAATTCTACAGATCTAGCTGTTACATTTGCTCATGTTAATTCTATAGATATAGTTGTTACATTAGCTCATGTTACTTCTATAGATCTACCTGTTGTTGTTGTCGCTGTTGTTAATTCTATAGATCTAGCTGTTACATTAGCTCATGTTACTTCTATAGATCTAGCTGTTGTTGTTGTCGCTGTTGTTAATTCTATAGATCTAGCTGTTACATTAGCTCATGTTACTTCTATAGATCTAGCTGTTGTTGTTGTTGTTGTTGTTAATTCTATAGATCTAGCTGTTATATTTGCTCATGTTAATTCTATAGATCCAGCTGTTGTTGTTGTCGCTGTTGTTAATTCTATAGATCTAGCTGTTGTTGCTGTTACTGTTTATCTATAATTCCAGCTGTTGAATTTGTTCTTGTTAATTCTATAGATTCAGCTGTTGCAGCTGCTAGTGTTAACTGCATACATTCGGCTGTCACAGTTCCTGACAATAATGTTATAGGTCTGGTTGATGTTAATTCTATAGGTCCAGCTGCTACAGCTCCTGATATTAATATTATAGGTCCAGCTGTTACAGCTCCTGATATTAATATTATAGTTCCAGCTGTTACAGCTCCTGATATTAATATTATAGTTCCAGCTGTTACAGCTCCTGATATTAATATTATAGGTCCAGCTGTTACAGCTCCTGATATTAATATTATAGGTCCAGCTGTTACAGCTCCTGATATTAATATTATAGGACCAGCTGCGCCAGCTGATATTACTGCGGGGCGCTGGACAACAGGCGGTATTATACAGCGTTAATGAACCGTTACAAATGCGCACTACAGAGATATGGGGTCATATGGTGCGGCCATGTTACAAGACTACCAGCAGACAGTGTACCACAGAAAACGCTTAAACCTGGCATATACAAAAACAGCTGGAAAGGCAGTCCAAGCCAGGAGTGGCACACGACAGAACAGAATCCTTAAGGATGATTTACATGATGCAAATCGCCGAGGTCTATCAAGAAGTTAACCATGAATGTTGAACAATTGGAAAGTACCAGAGGAAGGAGACAAGACAAAACAAGACCGTTTACGACACGTATATTTTTCTTTTTCTTGAACATGAAGATGTGTGTGTGTGTGTGTGTGTGTGTGAGAGAGAGAGAGAGAGAGAGAGAGAGAGAGAGAGAGAGAGGCGCACATGCACACACGCACGCACACTCAGAAAACAGAGTAATACTTCAAGTGTGGCATCACAGAATTTAGCGATTGAGTGAAGGTAATACATTTCCCCCTCGAAGTCCAAGGCACATAATAATAGTGTGTAAATATCACATGTCGCACGTTACACTGGCATTCTTCACATAATTTGCTAAACGGAAAGAGTCAAGCAGAAGACATGGTTAAAACCAGTTGTCCCAGTGGCGAAACCGGTCCGGCTCAGCCTTTAACTTCCAGAAGCCATCCAGTATTTCCAGTTTTATACGTGACTTTATAGGCGCATATGTATTACCCGCCTCCCCCCCCCCCTTTTTTTTAAACCGTACCGTTCCCCGGTTCATTACTTTGAGTAGTGTAAGGTACCATTGAAAACACTGCAATGTAGGGCTGTGATATCTGATATACAGACCGCATTTTTACATATCGCAGACCGCAGTTGCCTGCATTTTCAGTAGTAACTAATCCCATAAATGAAGAGAGACGTTAATTAGAAACGCTGAGATGAAAAAAAGTGGGGGGGGGGGGGCACTGAACTTTCGAAACCTTGCAGAAATGCAAAATGTAAATGTGCTTTTTTTCTAGTTGAAAAATTCTTCATGGCGAGTTACGTGTGGCATACGTTTACCCACGGAATATTGATGAAAGTAGATCAAACAAAACAGAATGTCCAGAAAGTGGGTGGAAATGAATGGGAACAAAGTAGAGTGGCCAGAATGTGATCGGAAATAAGCGGAACAAAATAGACTAGCCACAAACTAAGCGGAAGAAGATGGGACAAAATAGAATAACCACAGCGTGAGCTACAGTAAGGAGAGACTATGTAGTCCCAGCAACAGGGACTAACAAAACAGACAAGTGAACTGTGCCGCGTTTAATATTTTATTCATATGATACATAACATACAAGACTGATGCCCACGCAAGCTGAAGATATCTGGCGGGTTTTCCCACCCTCTCACTATACAAGTATAGTCGAGACGCAGTAGAGGTCTTAAATTAGCAACGTTATCAGTCTGGACAAAGACGGGCACGCCAACTAGAGCGTAGAAATGAAGTGACTTAACTGGTCCAAGTCCAGGATGCCATTACATGAGGGAGAAAGAAGAAGACAAGCCTGTAAATGTTACAGGAAGATAAATTACTTTTATGTGGGGGGGGGGGGGGGGGAGAAACAGAACCGTACCTTCAAGAAAAGTACACGATATTTATTTTGTTTGGGATTATTTCTCGCTGCGGATGTGCTTTCACAAATGTACTCACTTGTTTGGATGTAATATCTGTACTTAAGATTACGTCATATGATATACAAGTTGCTGCTAGTACAACTATAGAGTTGCTGTTGTTGTTGTTGTTTTTGTTGCAACAAATGCAAGCCTAATGTTCAATGAAGAAGTCTTAAGAGAAACTGGAGTTAAAAAGCAAATTACAGCAAAGATCAGAGGCAGACAAGCGAGATTTATAGGACACGTCATGAGAAGAGGAAACTTGGAGCACACTGTGGCAACTGGAAAAATTGAGGGAAGAAGAGATAGAGGAAGAGAGAGAGAGAGAAGTTACTGGATGGGCTCTCAGTGTGGCTAGGGCTAAAGTCACTGGCGAATCTCATAGTCAGTGCAAAAGACAGGGAATTGCGGAGAGAAATGATCGCCTACGCCACGCGGCACGGCACTTAGAATGTTCATATTCTGTATGTATGGATCTGGCATTCCCCGTGAAGGTCTATAGCATAACGCTGCCTTCGTATTCTCTGAAAAAAGGGCTGGTTGATGTTGAGGGCCAAGTCTTCTAAGTCAAGGCTACATTTGATTCTTTTCTCTCCAAAGCGGAGATGACTGTGTGACGTGACACAAGCACGGTTATATGCCAGCCAGAGCTGGCCAAGACCCTGCCACATCTCAGAGTTAAGTGCTGCTAGCAACAGGCTCAGCCTGGCTAATAGGACAAGTTTGGCTGTGGCCTCCATGGTGGTGGACTACGTGAAGATGTTTATTTTTTCTGGTCCACGCCAAGCTGATCGCACTTCAATACGACACTTGCGCTTTAATATCTTCTCTCGTCGACCGCAAAAAAACATCGTGTTCCCAGTTTCAGAGAGACACAACAACAGCAACAAATAAAACGATAACAACAACAACAACAAAGACTACGACAACAGCAACACTATTCATTCCACCTAAAGTTGAGATTTAAATCTGAATCATCATCGCGTCCCACGACAACTCAAGAAACCCGATCTTACTTCTCTTACGACAAGACCAAAAGCAAACCATTTTCCGTATTCTTTCGCGAGAAAATATAGTCCCAGCACAGGACGTTGCATAGCTAAAACACTCACATTTAAGGACCCACAAAAATATAGTACATTATTCATCATTTTAAAGTACTGGGACACATCATCACCCTTTCAAATATGCTGATCCCAGTAGCAATCTGAAATACCACATGCTAGGAGCAAATGGCCTAGATCTTCCACTGCAAACGAAGCCCTTTTTTTTTTGCTACTGTGTCGATAATGCTAATCAAATATTTATAGAATTGGCCATGGGAGAAATAACTCGGTAGTTTACACTGGAAGCTGTCACCTACCTTTTCTTTTTCATCATGATCATAGCAAAAAGAGGTCCCCCCCCCCCCCCCAATCCACCACCCACCCTACCCATTTCTCCTGTCTCTCTTAATGATTGAGAGAAACTGAACTAACATACTTCGAAAGTGTCAGTTAATTAAATGCAAAAAAAAAAAAACCACTCCTCCCATCAAGTGCAGGATAGTTTTTTTGTTGTTGCTGTAAGGTCCAGTTTTAAACTAGTAAGTAAATGTAACCCCTTTTTTGTGCTAGAAAGAAAGAAAATAAACCTTTCAAAACAAGACATGGAGATTTATATATGGTATACGCTGCGGGCGTACCTCTCAGTTTCTTGTTTACAAAAAAAAAAAAACATTTCACACAGCGGATCTAATAATCGTCGTGTGAGCTTAGTATACGTTTAATCGGGGTTGTTGGGGGGGGGGGGGAGGAGACGCTCCCCGTTTTGGGAGTGAGCAACCCGTAGCTGACCAAGACCCTGACCCACCTCTCCCAGTAACAGGCTTAGCCTGGCCAACGGGGTACGAATCGCCGGTCCCTACGGTGGTGGAGCCTGCTAAAGAAGTACTGCACACTCCCCCCCCCCCCCACCGCTTCTTTAGCTCCACCCAGGGATTGAAAAAAAATAAGAGCTGCCATAAACCTCTCCCAATCTGACACGATGCTGTGCCTCCACATCTTCAGCACATCGGCTACAAAGAAGGTCACCTTGAAGCCCTAGGGAGCTGAAGAACAAGGAGTAAACAGAGAGAGAGAGAAAAAAAAATCCGAATCTATAAATGGCAGCGAAGGAGTAAAAGTCAATAAATGTCTTACATCAAATGCATACCGACAGTGCAGAATTCTAGCATTAAACAATGTACACACATGAAGTATGAGCTCGTGTTGTCTGAAGTACTCTAGGGCCCCGATTATCCGAATGGACTAGCGGATGGTCGAATAAGCGAAAACCTCGAATAACACGGAGATGATCTTATGGAGCTGAAAATAAACAAAAGATCTGTATTTATTAAATAGCAGATAGCATTATTATGTTTGCTCACTGAATTGCCAATAAAAGCAATTATATAAAATATGAAAAAAATACTGTTTGAAAACTTGAAGATTTCTCTTCTCGAAAAGAGACCTGAAATAGGGGCTCCTTCATCTTTCTGTTCTGTGAGTCACAAAGACAATGCCTGGCTTATTTTTTTTTTTTATATGTTAGTACTTTTTTCAGTCTCTTTATCCTGTACTGCAGCTTCAGTACTTAAGAACTTTTTCTTTCTATTATTTTAAGCGCAGCATTTAAGTACACATGTTACATAATGTAAGGATGTCACGATATGAAAATCAACAGATTAAATATGCCTGCCAGGTATCCAGAGAAATGACATCAATAAAACTTGTATTATTTTAGTAATAACAAAACACACTGCGCTGTGATAAAACCGTCGAGTCAACTGACTAAAAAAAAAAAAAAGTGTCAGATGGGAAATGGAGTCCGAGTATCTGATTCTCCCCAGTTTCAAGCTGAGTACACGAAGTCTTCTTACTCTTTCCACAGATTCAGAAACGCGAACACATCACCATTTTTTTTTCTTTCTAATTCATTCTTTTTATTCTGCTGTCCCAACCATTAAAGGTGTAGACTGGGGTAGACTGATCTGGACTAGAGTCCAATTATAGCCACCTTGAAGGCCGAACTTGTAGTAAGCTCGAAACTGAGGACAATCAGATACTCAGACTCCATTTCCCATTTGACACTTTTTTTTTTTTTTAGTCAGTTGACTCGACGGTTTTATCACAGCGCTGTGTGTTTTGTTATTACTAAAATAATACAAGTTTTAATGATGTCATTTCTTTGGATACCTGGCAGGCATATTTAATCTGTTGATATATATATATATATATATATATATATATATATATATATATATATATATAATGTAACATGTATACTTTAATATTGCACTTAAAATAATAGAAAGAAAAGGTTCTTAAGTATATATTTTTCATTACAGTATAAAAGAGGGTAGGTTTTTATATTGGCCATTAAAAAAATAAGAAACAAAAGCTAGTTTATATTATCATTATCCATTAGAAATGTAAGACAAAAAAGCTAGTTCATATTATCATTATCCATTAGAAATATAAGGGACAAAAGTTAGTTTGTTGTCGTTTGACATATTAGAGCGAGAGATACTTAGTATCTTCTGTGGCCGAAGTTTATATTGCCCGTAAAATTATTACCGATAAAAGATAGTGAAGTTTATATTGTGTGAGTAAAGTGCACACAGCCATTAGCTCGGGCCACGAAGGCTTCTAGGGGATAAGGTGTTAGTGCTTATAATTTCTTTCACCTGTCGCTCCACTGGGGGGCGGGGGGGGGGGAGAAAAGGGGGGGCGGGTGATGCCTGGCCGCCTTTCCTGTCCCATCTCCAGAAACCTGGTACACTTTTACTATATCTCGGTGACATGGACGCCTCGAGCTGGATTCGAACTCCCGACTTTCCCTGTGAGAGACTAGTGCTCTAAACATTCCACCGCTCAAGTGCGCAGGCTCGCAAAAAAAAAACAAACTCCCGGAGTTCAGCCAGCCTCAAGAAGAAAAATGGGTACCACGGTTAATGCTCTGGGAAGGAAGAGGAATGACTACGGAGTTCGTGCTGATGGCGACACTAGTCAGCAGGCAACACAGCACTTATGGTTTGATCGTGTGCAAATGATCATGGTTCACAACTCATACCTTTACCGTTTTTACATATTAGAGATATTTTGTTACCAGGGTTGAAAGGATAAAATATTTTCTTTGTGAAATGTTTAGGACTCCTGGTAATGGAAGACACAACAGATTTCGCCTGACTCTGGGGGTTTCTGGGAAGCCAAGGCGAAGATATTTGGTTCGAATCGGATCTCCTGCACCCAGCTGTAGAAATACAGTCTTGCCTTGCATAACGTCCATTTGGACAACGTCTGACCGCTTATAGGTCAGTGGTCCAATAATGTTATAATGTTCAATAATCCCGATAAAAAAAAAAATAAAGAGACACAGGGGACGTAACCGGAGGTGGCGAACTCAACAACTTCCTGCACGCAACGTATCTCATGTCACGTATAAACAAAGCGATTCAGGCGTGTAATTGAAAAAAGTACTTATGTGTAACGTATAATACATATAGTCATAATAAACGATTATGTTAGCGGCTTGTGCATGTATTATACTATACTGTACGGTACGGTACTGTCAATCGTTACTTTAATGTGAACTTTACCTGCTTCAATTGGACTAAGAACAGAGCGCTGCACTGTGCGTATTCGAGCTACCCATCAGCCATTTGCGAAAATGTGTGTGTGTATATATATATATATATATATGGTGTTCGCACAACGTCTAAATCACAGAGCGTATCGTGGACGCTATACGACCCATGTCTGTAGCTCCAAGAGCCAGGGAAAGAGAAGACAGCCAGGCAAGTTAATGACCATATCACATTCTGATGTGCCGACAGGTCGAGAAAAAACACGTGACCTAACGTTAACATCTCTTTTACATAACTCAGGCCCACTTTCGTATTTTTTCGACTTTGTCCCTCATTATGTACACGCCTATGGCTCCGCAGAGTAGCACGGGAGAGAATATGTTCAAATTGTTACCACGTGTTTCATCTTTTAAGTGTTTCAAATGTCGTTCCCCCCCCCCCCCCAAGACCTCTCATCTGTTTGCAGTGATTTCTCCCCCTGTTGGTAAATGTTGACAGAGCTTTTGCCCCTCCATGGAAATATGCTTGCCCGTGATTTAAGCATGCGACGTAGGCGTTGGCAAGAGCGGGGTCAAGGACTGCGATGTCTCCATATTCTCTGTGTTTTTTAGACAGTGGTCCTCAACATTTTTTTTCCTTTTGGATCGAGGGACCCCCCCCCCCCCCCCACCAACTTCTTCTGGCCTGAGAACAACTCTGGACCCGCTCCTGCCTTATTAAAAATAAAGCAGTAAAAAATAACTCTGATGATGAAGATTTCTCTAATCTAGCCAATCCATTTGCTGCTCCGTGCACCCCCCCCCCCAGATCTCTTCCATGGATCATCTGGGAGTCCGTGAGCCCCTGGTTAAGGACCATTGATTTCATGCACCACACATTCGTATGGACTGCGCTTAAAACATTTTACAACATAATTCCCAGCATATCCCCCCCCCCCCCCTCCCTTTTTGCAGTTTTCCCTTAATCTCTCCTTCCCTTCCCTCAATCCCCACAGCTTCCTTGTCCAACTCCCCGAACGTTCCCTTAATCTCTTTAATCGCGTCATCTAACGCGTTTACCCCTACAGCGACCAAATTCCCTACTGTGCTGCATTAAAAAACAATTTTTTTTCTTTTTTTTTTTTTGGCCTGTCCTGGACACTATTTGTTTCGTTTCCTCCAGCTTGTGCTTTAAAAAAAAATAAATTAAAAAAAACCTTAACCGGCGTGAGAAACGCGAACTTTCCGCGGGGGCGAACAGTAATGATTTATTATTGGTTGCGTTAGAAAATGTTTCCAGTTTTCAGAAGTGAGTAGCTTTGAAAGGGGAGTAGAGGAGGGAATGAGGATGACGGTGTATTTAGGGTGTGAGGAAAGCGACAGGCAGGATGGAAAGGAAGTAGATGACCCCCCCCCCCACATCTTTTCAAGTGTAAAGGATACATCGTGTGAAACCGTCGCATGGCTTATGAAAAGTACAGCGGCATGAAGGGGGGGGGGGGGGAATGGCGGCATACGTGGTAGCTGTCTTCGTCTCTCTCTCTCTCTCTCTTTTAAACTGGCCATCTTTTCTAACTTCAAAAACAGGAAACTGAATCCCCTATCCCCAGATGAAGCACAGCTAAAATTTACCCGGAATTCTCATTTTATAGGCCAGGTTTATGAACTTTATTTGTAGCACAGTCCATTGTAGCTAGGAGTATTATGAAAATGGTTTTGAATATGATCATGAATATGAGTATGAATATGATTTTGAACATGATTAAGAGTATATTGTATACAAAACAGTGACGCCAAATAGCAACAGACAAAAGGAGGTAGAGAAAGGTATAAAACTTCCATGACAATAGCACAACAAGACGCGGACAAAAGTAAACAGAGGAGACAAACAAATTGAAAAGGCAGACGCAGTGACGCTGAGATATAGATAATACAAAGGAGGGACACCAGAAAATAGGATGATCCAGTGATAACAAAGCGGTGACACACAAGCAAATAGCGGAGGTAGATATTAAAATTAGAGAGATTTAGGAAGTGTCATGAGACTGGTGGCAGGACAAATAAATAAACGGACTAATCCCTGAAGCATACGACATGAAAGAGATTGTGGACTTAGATAATAATAACAATTAGATAAGACGGATTTGACACAACTGACCGGTGAGACATGTTTGCTAACCTTAGGACGCAATTTGCACACAACCTTGAAAACAAGGAGTGGACACGAGTCATCGCTAACCTGATAGGTTAGGACGTGGGAACCAGTCAGAACGCTCATAGGAACCAGTGGACATCTGAAGGGTGGAGCCAGAATACGTATTGGTCAGTACATCAAGCTGGACTTGAAGATAAAAAAGGCGAGCGGAGAGATAGGAGAAGAACGAAGAAGTACGGAAGTACAGGAGAGAGGAGACAGAGGAGGGAGATCGTCATAACACCGCCGGTCCGGCAAGTAGGGACTGACCAGAACTGCAAGAAGGATGGTCAGTGCACGTGGACAGTCAAGAGTGAAGAAGGAAGGTCCGACCAGAACAGCCGAGAAGCCATCAGATGAAAGATAAGAACAGACGTCCAGAGAAGAGGCACGTAGGCTTTGCTCGTTAGTACACTGCGATTGAGAGACGGCCAAGGAAGACCGTCAGAAGAAAACAGTAAAGAGACAGAGAGAAACTTCAGAGGAGAGGCTAGAGGACCCCAATTTAATAGTGCTCTGACCTCCAAGTCAACAGATATGGTATGGCGAAGACAGTCAAGACTACTATTGTGGACCCTCAGACTGAGACATAGATAACCAGAGACCGAGACACAGATAACCAGAGACCGAGAGAGCTGGAGTCAAAGCTTTGAGCTTGTGAACTAGGAGAACTTGAGTTAGAAGTTAAGATTTGGAGACTGTTGTTCATGTGCTTGCTAGGTGATGAAATGCTATTGCTTGTTTAAATTCCTGGTGAAATGTTTGATGAAATTTGTACTATACGATATCAGTGATATCGATGAATAAGTGTAAATAAACTGTTTATCACGCCTATTTGGACGAGGGGACTTCAGCATATCATCATATTTGTGTAGAGTGTAGTCTTCATGACCATGTATACTCTTCGTTTATAGACAGTGAAGCTCCTACTGTATGATAAAGTTTTATAGAGTATTGAAGAATATCGAACAACATCAACAGTTTATAGACAGTGAAGTAGAAAAGTCGCATACATATTGAAAGTGTTATATATTTACAAACGTGCCGGTCAGGTCTGCTAGTACTGCTCTACAGAGTTCATTTTCTTCAAGATTCCAACATTACCACTAAGATAGTTTGTTTTTTTTAAAATTCGCCGTCTTGCCGAACATGCCGCCTTCAGAGATAAGAATACGGGACAATATGGGACACGTGTATTAAAATACAATCTTCTTGTAGAAAAAAATTTAAACGTCCCGAGACAAATGCTAAAAAATACTTGACTCCCTCGTATATTACGGGACGGCTGGTCACTTATATATGAAGGTAACATCCTCGTTTCCATGCCATTAAGGCATATTGGGGATACGCTGCTAGTCCCGTATTTCCAAAACCTTTAGCACATGAAAGTGTCATGTGGTCAGTATCACGCCTGGCTGCATTTACCTTCCCAGGTTTCTCTGTTACCCATTTTTAGAGGCTGGGTGGACCTCGGGGCCTTTTCTCTGTGGTGGTACCAGAAAAAAATAAGAACAAAAAAACTGCCGAGACTTGAACTCGGTATCACTGGATTAGTAGATGAGACACACACACTTGAACTGTGAAACGTATACCTTCAGAAAACTCCACAAGTTACATTTGTGTGAGAAGTCTAGCCAGTTTCCTCGTGTCTGTTCTAAGTTACTAGGAATCTCTCTTTCTCTCTTTCTTTGCTAATGAGATACAGCACATCACAGACTTTTTAGATTCTAAGAAGCGTCCTTGGTGATCTTCTGTTCGTTCATTTTCGTGAAGTTCAAGATGGAGGGTGGGTTTGAAGGAAGGAGGAGGAGGAAAGGGGGAGGGGGAGGAGTTTGTTTGAGGAGAGAGATGAATGGCCTGGGTAAATGAAAGATTCTGTGTTTTATTATATATATATATATATATGCGTGTGGCGTTCGGAAAATAACTGTGCATTAACCATATATATATAGTCATTCAGCATTAATAACTATTAAAATTTATCAGTTAATCCAATTAGAAAAAATTATGTGGACCTGTCATAAGAAAAAAGAAGTTAAAGAACCTGGCAATCACTGGAAAACTCAGGGGGAAAAAGAAGGAGACTGAGGAAAAAAAACAAAACATCTAAACAAAGTGACCAAGTGGCACAGGAAAAAGAGCTAACTGTTAGATTAGACATCCAGATACACACACATATATACACACACATTTACTAAAAAATGGAGAAATGTGATAATAAATCATCAGTTTGCCTCAGAGTTCAAAAAGTTGTTAGTTTGCCTCAGATTTTTTAAAAAAGTGGTTAGTTTGTCGCAGAGTTAAAAAAAGTGGTTAGTGCAGTCTTTCACGGCAAGGTCGGTAGTTTGAATCCGGCGTCCCATTCCCGTAGGAATAGGTACCTGGCACCTTTCTTCTGGAGATGGAAGGGCGGCGAGGCGTGATGCTGACTATATTACTCTCTAGTGTGTCGACAGGTCAAGGAAAATATTAGCAACAAGCACTATAAAATTTAGGTTTGTGCTTTCTAACCTGGTGGGGGAAGGGGTCATGACTGAAATCTCTCTCTCTCTCTTTCTCTCTTTGTCTCTTTCTTTCTCTCTTTGTCTCTCTCTCTCTCTCTTTCTCTCTCTTTTTCTCTCTCTTTTTCTCTCTCTCTCTCTTTCTCTCTCTTTCTCTCTCTCTCTTTCTCTTCTCTCTCTCTCTTCTCTCTTTCTCTCTCTCTCTTTCTCTCTCTCTCTTCTCTCTTTCTCTTCTCTCTTTCTCTTCTCTCTTTCTCTCTCTCTTTCTCTTCTCTCTCTCTTTCTCTTCTCTCTTTCTCTTCTCTTTCTCTCTCTGTCTTTCTCTCACTCTTTCTCTCCCTTTCTCTCTCTCTCTTTCTCTCTCTCTCTCTCTCTCTCTAAGCCACTGCCGACAGGCATAGGATATCATGTCCTTCCACAACCCTCGATCCCTTATGCATCTCAACAGGCTTGTCACTGAGCATCTCCTGTGCCAGGATGCCAAACGACCAAACATCTTTTCTCTCTCTCTCTCTCCCTCTGTCTCTTCTACCTCCGATCTTTCCCATTGCCATTCGGTTGACTAGCCTACCTCTCCTCCAAGTATCCCGCGCAAATTTGGATCTATCAGTCTGTGATTAACCGTGGATGTTTTTTGAATCATATATATCTACAGACAGTTTTCAGGAGTACAAATGTGGGGGGGGGGGGAGTGGGGAATAGACGTCGATTATCTAATTGAACTCGACGGTAAACCAATGTTCAGTGATGTAACCGGCATATCTTTTTCCCGCCATGATATTACTGTCGAGTTGTACAACAGGTAACCGCCCAATCAGAAAGCAAGCCACGACACACTTCGTCGTCTTGAAAAGTACATCTCCAGTCCTTTTCTTCCTTCTTTTTTTTTTTTTCAACGTCGTCATAAAATGACAAGGAACGCAAGCTTGTCAGATTAAACCATTTCTTCCATTTAGGTTGACCTCGTTGTTTTACGCCGTCTGCATTTTGATGGGGGTTGGGGGGGATGGGGGGTGGATGATTCTCGCCGGGCTTAAGCGCGTGGGGGACCCTGCAGTAGCTGAAACCAGCTGGCAGCACAGTTTTGGAGTACTTCTCTCTTCATCAAGGGGTTAACGTCCTTTAGAAGCGCCCAAGTCCCGCGTGACTTGCGTACGTAGGCTCATCTCGTGTCTCTTTTCCTTTTCAAAACTCCCAGCGAAGAAGAAGCGCAGACGAGGAAAACTTCCAGTCACATTTTGAAACTTGTTTTGGACGTTGTCACTTCCCGTAGGTTGCTTCGCTCAAAAGCTTACTTCTTAGCGAAGTGTCTTTCATTCTGAGCGATGAAAGCATAGTTTAAAGGTGAAAAAAAAACATTTGAGTGCGCGTTATATTCGTGGGATTAATCCAGCGTCTTCCTTCAGTGTTTAACACTCAGTTTTATATACCGTTGAGATTCTGCACCTGCGGTAAGTTGTCTTTTCATGGTTTTCATAATATATTTACAAGCGTTACTTGTTACTCTGTTATCACTACTCACAATTTAACGTGCTGTTTTTTTTTTGTTTGTTTGTTTAAAGTCAATACGATATTTTTCACTTTCACAAGAATCCCCCCCTTTTCATATTTAAAATTACACATTTCATATTCAAGAACCTATGAACCTACAAATCATGTCTAGGAATTGGAGGTGGATTGGCTATACTCTGAGGAAACCCGACACCAATATAGGAATGACAGGCATTGACATGGAATCCTCAAGGAAGTAGAAAAAACGAGGAAGACCTAGACTTACTTGGAGAAGAGAAATTATGACAGTGCTCAGAGACAAGGGATGCACATGGAAGGAAGCAGAGAATAATTCCAAGAACAAAGATGACTGGAGACATCCGTGGCCTACGCTCTCAATGGAGTGAAAGGCGATGATGGTGATGATGATGATGATGATGATGATGTTAAACAAAAAAACAAACAAACAAACAAACAAACCAAAAAATCCGTATCATCAGCGTTTACCAGCGTGTGTGCCAGTGACACACGTGTATGCTGCGAAGAGTGTGCAGGTGTGTCACGGAAGTATATATATTATATATATATATATTATTCAGAGTTCATTTATTCGCCCGCTGGGGGAGAGAACTGTGCTGGAGGGGTCATTTTGTTTTACCTTCTTTGTCCCAATGTTCCGTGAGCTCAGAGAGTTTGGTAACCGCTGATAGAGGTGCTGCTTGTAAACCCAGATTAATGACTAATTATAATGAAATATAATTATACAAAGATTTTATGAAACTTAATTTCAGAAAAATTGCCCGTTACTCGTATACCAGTAGGTGGACAATGTTAACATCTCTAAATACTGTATGCGAGTGTTAAAATGTTAACATCTCTAAATACTGTATGCGAATGATAAAATGTTAATGGTTTCTGAAGTGTAAAATAATGTTTCTCTCAAGATCAACTTAGACTAATCATCAGCGGTCATTGTGAAGATTGTCGGTGGAGGACTTCTTCTTCTTCTTCGTTCGCTTCTACCACCAAGACCACCCTGTGATCCTACTGAGTTTACGCCTGTGGTGGTGGAGGAGGAATTAGTAAATGTAGATTTTAGTTACAAATAATTACACAGTTATCATCAGTCTTGAGAATGGACAAGTTAGGGAAAACTTGAGAGAGTTTTCAACCAGTGATATTTATCGCTTAGCGTCACAAATAACCGCGATATGCCAGTGTTGGAGATGAAGAAAGTATGGGAAAGTGGAGACTCTAGTTAGTTTCACACACTGCCGTGTTATTACGGTGTTATGATATTCTATCTTGTTAGTTTCACACATTTCTCTGCTTATACAGACCTAGAGATTGTGTCTTGTTAGTTTCACACATTTCTCTGCTTATACAGACCTAGAGATTGTGTCTTGTTAGTTTCACACATTTCTCTGCTTATACAGACCTACAGATTGTGTCTTGTTATCTCCACACATTTCCCTGCTTATACAGACCTAGAGATTGTGTCTTGTTATCTCCACACATTTCCCTGCTTATACAGACCTAGAGATTGTGTCTTGCTATCTCCACACTGTGTCTTGTTATCTCCACACATTTCCCTGCTTAAACAGACCTAGAGATTGTGTCTTGCTATCTCCACACTTTTCCCTGCTTATACAGACCTACAAATTGTGTCTTGTTAGTTTCAAACATTTCCCTACTTACACAGACCTACAGATTGTGTCTTGCTGGTTCCACGCATTTCTCTGCTTATACAGACCTGGAGATTGTGTATTGTTAATTCCACACATTTCCCTACTTACACTGACCTAGAGATTGCGTCTTGTTAGTTCCACACATTTCCCTGCTTACACGGACCTACAGATTGTGTCTTGTTAGTTCCAGACATTTCCCTGCTTACACGGACCTACAGATTGTGTCTTGTTAGTTCCACACATTTCCCTGCTTACACGGACCTAGAGATTGTGTCTTGTTAGTTCCAGACATTTCCCTGCTTACACGGACCTACAGATTGTGTCTTTTTAGTTCCAGACATTTCCCTGCTTACACGGACCTACAGATTGTGTCTTGTTAGTTCCAGACATTTCCCTGCTTACACGGACCTACAGATTGCGTCTTGTTAGTTCCACACATTTCCCTGCTTACACGGACCTAGAGATTGCGTCTTGTTTTCCCCTTTCATTTCATCTGTTGGTCAAAATAAAGCCATTAATCATTGAACAATTTTATTTTTGTGTGCCAGAAAAAAGAGGCCGAGCACGGATATCGTTTTGTCAATGTGCGACCCGTAGCCACCCAGAACCCTAACCCACCTCTAGGTTGATATCCCCCACTAGCAGACAGTCTGGCTAACGTCCCAGGAATGGCTATAATCTGCGTGGGGGGGGGGGGTAAGGGTGAACTCTACTAAAGAAGTATTCCTGGCGTTTTTAAGTTCCGCTCATTGACTGAAAAAAAATATCCAGAGTAACCCGGTCCCAATCCAACACGATGCTGTCCCTCCACGACATCTTCACCGCATCGACTGCAGAGAACACCAGACTCGCAGTTCCAGAGAGATAGCAGAAGAAGAAGAAGAAGAAGAAACAGTTTCAGTAGCAATTTGATGGTATAAGTTAATTAGCTCATTTCTTTAGTTTTATCTCTGGACAATGGGGGCCTACCTAGTAGTGTCAGGGGCGTCGCCGAGCTGAAAAATATTCCAACGTAGAAAAATCCCGGTATAGCGGGCCCCGTTTATAAGGGAGCCCCGGTAATAACGGACCAGGTCCGCAGGGGCTCGGTCGCACCGCATATTTGTATGTATGTTTGTACGTATGTACGTAATGTGTATGTGCGTGCCTGTGTATGTGTGTCTTTTGTTGTGTATATAGCGGACTTTGAAGATGGCGGACTAGTGTGCCAATCCCCTTGAAGTCCATTATACGGAGATTTGACTGTAGTGTTCGTTTCTGTTTTCTGGTATTTAATCTGACGTTTCGCTCTTTCTCCTTTTCGCTTTCGTTTGTTTGCCTGTCTGCCTGTTTGCTTGCTTGTTTGTTTGTACGTCTGTCTGTGTGTTTGCTTTGCTTGTTTGTTTGTACGTCTGTCTGTTTGCTTTGCTTTGCTTGTTTGTTTTGTCTAAATTGTGCCTCCTAATTCTACATCGTTTCCCCGCCTTGTGTAAAGGGAGGCAAGGCATGACAGTTTCAGAGCAGATATATCACGTGATACAAGACAAATGTTTGCTGCATATCGCGTGGGATACCCAGGTTTGTTTCTTTATCGCGTGACACGTAGCCACGTTTGTTTCTTTGTCCTGGTATCTGTTATACGTCGACCTCGGGCGAGACTGTAGATCCCGCTTTGTATCCGAATCTCACTTTGTACCCGTTAACTAATTCAGCTCACGTGGTCCCAAAGTTCAGAGTGTATCTAAATGTTTTGTTCGTTTTTTATTTTGTATTTTATTTTGCTCATTTCTTGAAATTAAAAGAAAGGGAGTGATCTATCTATCTATCTATCTATCTATCTATCTATCTATCTATCTATCTATCTATCTATCTATCTATCTATCTATCTATCTATCTATCTATCTATCTATCTATCTATCTATCTATCTATCTATCTATCTATCTAATCTGTCTGTCTGTCTGTTCGTTCGCCCGTCTGTCTGCCTGCCTGACTGTCTGTCTATAGTAGTCCATCGACTTACGGCAGGATTTGGGACCGGGGGGTCCGGCCTAAATTGAAGTGGCCGCAAGTCGGCCGTTATAGAGGGAGATCAAATAGTAAAGTACGGTTCACTACTTTAGCGTGTTACAAGACGGACAGACATGTTTACCACCACTTTAAAATATAAAGAGAAAGAAAATCAGCACAGTCAACATGTGGGAGTTAATCACAAAATATGAATCACAACACGTTAAATAAAGAACGTTACTGTAATAACTTTTTCGGTGACGCACAGAAATGTACACCCATGCACCAACACGCACGTGAGTACATTCAGTACTCACCAGATCATGCATGCAGAGTGCTAACTCATCTCTGTCTCTTGTGGTGAGTTTATTGTGGGCGTACAACAGTAAATGTTTGTATATAAATGACAGAATGGATCACAGAATGTTAAATAGTTCTATGGGACCTCCGTCGTAAGTCTTAACTTAGATATTCTCTTGAAAGAACCGGGAGATGAGACCCAACGAGCTATAGGAGGGGAGGGGGAGGGAGAGAGGGTTAAAAAAGGGGAGGGGGAGAGGGAATGAGCATGCCAAGAAAAATAATGAAGTCCGGTTATGTGGTCAAAATTTCGCTCAGTAAATATCGTCTATTTGTCTATGGTGACCTGCCTGACCTCAAAACCGGCGGCCAGGGTAGCGGGACATAACCGTGAAATCGGAGCAGTCCTGGACATACCGGAACATCTGGCGACCATAGACCTCCTCGATCCCCCTGCTCTGGTTGCAGGCTTTTGTAGAGCCGTAACCAGCACTGATCTGACGACCATGACGTCCAAGGTAGGACAGCAAGGTCTCCAGTGTGCTCTGCCTGCAGGGATCACCAGCCTGTGTGCTCTGCCTGCAGGGATCACCAGCCAGTGTGCTCTGCCTGCAGGGATCATCAGCCTGTGTGCTCTGCCTGCAGGAATCATCAGCCAGTGTGCTCTGCCTGATCACCAGCCAGTGTGCTCTGCCTGCAGGGATCATCAGCCAGTGTGCTCTGCCTGCAGGGATCATCAGCCAGTGTGCTCTGCCTGCAGGGATCACCAGCCTGTGTGCTCTGCCTGCAGGGATCATCAGCCAGTGTGCTCTGCCTGCAGGGATCATCAGCCTGTGTGCTCTGCCTGCAGGGATCACCAGCCTGTGTGCTCTTCCTGCAGGGATCATCAGCCTGTGTGCTCTGCCTGCAGGGATCACCAGCCTGTGTGCTCTGCCTGCAGGGATCACCAGCCTGTGTGCTCTGCCTGCAGGGATCACCAGCCTGTGTGCTCTGCCTGATCATCAGCCTATGTGCTCTGCCTGATCACCAGCCTGTGTGCTCTGCCTGATCACCAGCCTGTGTGCTCTGCCTGATCATCAGCCTGTGTGCTCTGCCTGATCACCAGCCTGTGTGCTCTGCCTGATCATCAGCCTGTGTGCTCTGCCTGATCATCAGCCTGTGTGCTCTGCCTGATCACCAGCCTGTGTGCTCTGCCTGCAGGGATCATCAGCCAGTGTGCTCTGCCTGCAGGAATCACCAGCCAGTGTGCTCTGCCTGCAGAGGTCATCAGCCAGTGTGCTCTGCCTGCAGGGATCACCAGCCTGTGTGCTCTGCCTGCAGGGATTATCAGCCTGGCTAATTTCAGCAGAGCATCATTCGCCTAATCACGCCATGATCCAGATCGAGAGGACTTTCCAAAAACTACAAACCTACGTGAGAAATAGAAAACTCGCCTTAACACCGGGAAGGAAGTCCAAACTCTATAATATCTCCATACTCTATACTATCTCCATACTCTGTACTATCTCCATACTCTATACTATCTCCGTACTCTATACTATCTCCATACTCCAGACTTGATCATAGTCTGACAATGAAACCACACATTAATAACACGATCATCAAAACAACACAGAAATTAAACTTCCTCAAACGGGTTGCCAGCACTAACTGGGGAGAGGATTAAACAAAAAAACTATGAGGAAGCTATACATTGGCCGTGTATCATCCTCAACAGACTACTCCACACCACTTCAGGTCTTTGCTAACCACTCAAACAACTGAGAGAATACGTAAGGTCCAGAACCAACCAGTGTGCCTTGTCTGTGGAGGAAAGAGATAAAATCCTAGCAGTGTATGCAAAGAAGATGCTAACATGGAACAACTAAATATATGAAGATCAAGATCAGTCACTGAAGCTTGTGAACGATGTCGCAGAGAAACCACGAGGATTAAAACAGACAACTGGTTGACAACTAATAACCTTCCAGTGGATTTCTCTGAATCTTAAGTGCCCAATGCACATGGGGCTTCCGCAAGGGTTTTCCACAAACGCCTGTCCTTTGCCTTTTCCCCGCTCTTGCCAAAGTGAGCCCTCTATTGCTCAACATCCTCTCTGTTGTTCTTCTCCATGTCTCCTTTGGTCTACCCTTACTTCTGTTCCCCTGTGGTGTCCATCTTAGTGCTATTTTTGGTAGTGAGTTGTCAGTCATTCAAAAGACATGTCTCAACGATCACCAGAGTCTTTCTTCCAGTGGATTAAGAGAAAATAACCCCACGAGAACAGCCACTAAACTATCCAATCAGTCCCAAATCCCTAAAAATGTAAGATCCCTCATTCATACTTCTAATCTGGCCCTCACATCAGAAACTTGGAAGACCAGAAATAGTAAAACAAGTATCAAGAAAGTAGGAACGCTGCGGACCAAGCGAAGAAGCATCGCTGTTATCCCAAGAGATCATGGACAGTTATCAAAATGATGCCATTCATGCTTACATAGATTTCTCAAAGGCATAGCTAATGCTGGTATTAGCAGAATCACAGCACACAGAAGAGTACCCACAGACACACGGACCGCATGGAGAATTCTGCTCTAATTAAACTACAGAGACAACTGCCATTGCAAAGACCCCGAAAAGAACAATCTGGAATGAACTTGACAGTGAAAAATTGCTAAGACCACAGATTCCCAGTCATCCCTAACAGCCATCGATAACTGGGAGCCCAGTTTGCCAGATGAGGCAGAATTTGTACTGAAACTTGTAGACAAACTGTATAAAGAATATTCAGAGTTGGTCACACTGAATATCAGGTCTCCCAGGAATCCCTGATAATAAAAAGGCAAACAACCTTGCCAAATAGGCTATACCGTGGCCCCCAACCAAACAAAGAAGTATCAGGCCATACAGTCTAGCAGATCTTTCGATGCATCATCAAATACAAAATGATTGAACTAGTGGGCAAGAGGGGATACTGCACAAGCCTAGTACCACCACATGAACAAACCAGACCTACATTGACGAGTCATACAGACTAAACAGACAAAACCAAAGCGTCATTTTTCAGGCTACGAATAAACCATCTCACCTTAAGCACAATAAAGAAAAACCACAGCCCAAATTGCAGATGGTGTTACAATGAGGAGGAAAGAGCCGAACATTTCCCGCTTAAATATCCCAGACTAGATGAACTATGAATAAAACTGCTTCCAGGACACCTTATAGTTTACAGGTGTCTATATCCCAAGGCTGAACAACTACAAATGACATCCAAGTTCTCCACTGTGACATCAACTGCCAAGAGTTCTTAGCTCGCAGCACCAGTGATATCCACTATCACCATGATACAGAGCATACATCCCTTCAAACATAAGATGCCTTGATCTGGCTTTACTATGAACTTCTGCTCAGAAATATCTTCCAAAATCCTCTGGGCATTTGGACGTCATAGTGTTCTTTGTTCTGATATCAAGAACGTATTTTGGACGTCGCAGTGTTCTTGCCCTGATATCAAGAACGTATTTTGGACGTCACTGTGTTCTTTGCTCTGATATCAAGACCGTATTGGAACGCCACAGTGTTCCTTGCTCTGATATCAAGACGTATATCGATCTATCAGTACATCTATCACCCCTTTTTGATTTCGGATTATCAGCTATTGAGGACACGGGCCAATCGATCTTTCAATACATTACAAATTCTATTGCAACAGCTCTCCTACTTCTCTTTTTTGTTGTTGCTTGAAGCTTAATGAATCATCTCCCTTTCTCCCATTGAATAGCTCTCGTGAACTTCCACTGTGCCTGGCCTTTATCTCGACAAACACAGCTCCTCTAGGAACCGTTATAACACTGGCCGCGTTAATTATTCATTTACTTTAGAGAAATGAATGTAATAGCTTGAAAGAAGCTTTTCAAACATTTTCTTTTACTAGATTATATAGAAAAAAAACCCGCTTGAAATTACTCTAGAAAAAAGTCATGAAAGGTTAGTTCTGCTTGTACCTAGATCCGCTTGAATACACTGAACTTTCCCAGTCACTGGAGGTATTCATAGTGAGTTCTGCCTGGACATGTCTGTGTTTAAACTCACTTTTAAGGTGGTTAACTACCTGTGTAGTGAGATAAAACGTACAGCAAATCCTCGCTTTCCGAGGAGATTACGTTTCATAGGCCGCGCATGAAAGCGAAATGGACGTAAAGCGAAATGGACTAAAAGCGAATTTGATAGCGAGGAATAGGTAGTCCAGTCCTTTACTGTCAATGGACAGACATGATTTAAACCATTAAAATAGGCTAGATCCACCTTTAGAATTTGTACACAAACTTTGAACTAAATAGTTTTGTATTAAATAAGTACTCTATACTGTAAGAACTATACAGATGTGCAGTTAGAAGTTCTAGTTTTCAGTGGAAACATACGTTCAGCGAATCATCGTAAAGCGAGATGTTGGAAAGCGGGGACTATCTGTCTGCTTTTGGATTTCAGAGCTATTGTAATGGAGCTCTTGGTCTTTGCATCTGAGCCGTTGGGATCTCTTTTTTTTATATGCTCATTGTCTTTCCTGGTTGTCAGGACACACGAATTTGATGGCAGTCGATATAAATAATTTCTCCCTCTCTCTCTCTTTCTCTCTCTCTCTCTCTCTCTCTCTCTCTCCCAAAACCAAGGCTTGACATATTAAAAAAAAAAAGCTTCTCTTACTCAGCTGCCCACCTTTGGAATGTCCTATCATTTCACGTAAAACTTACAAGTAATATTCGTTCTTATAACTTTAAACTTTGTCAACATCTGTTTGATATGGACTGTATGCCCCCTAAGCATATTTTAAAGTAGTTTAAAGTATGGCTTGATTGTTATAGTTTTTTATACTGCTTTTCTATAAATTTGTTAGATTTGAATGAATGTAAGAATGTAAGTTTATTTCATTCTGTTGCATAAATCAGAGTGTAGAGTATATGGACAAGAGATACTTTATTATTTATTTATATAATCATTTACTGTGTCTTCATGATTATTATGCTCATTAACAAATGCTGAATGACTGTGATTGAGTGAAAACTGTATGATGAAGGGCAAAATGTTAGACGGGCCTGCGTGCCCAATTATTAACCCTTTGAAAATAAAGTATGTTCGTTCGTTCTCTCTCTCTCTCTCTCTCTTTCGTTTTTTCCCCTCCCTCCTTCCACCTCTCCGTCCCCCTCTCTCTCTCGTCCCTCATCCTTTCTCCCTTCTTTCTCTCGCCCCCTGTCTCGTCCCACTTCCCATCCCTATCTCTCTCTGCCTGTCCCTCTCATACCGTTGACTCGCCAGTCACAAAACTCTGTTGACCTATTTAAAAATGAACTTAACATGCCAAAATATGAATCTGAAAAAAAAGTATTATGAGAAGAAGTGTATTTTTTCCCAAGATTATATTAGTTACCTCATTGTAGCTAATTAACTTAATGAATCTTAATGTATATTAAGAATATATAAGAATATTACGATGCCATAACAATTGGAGGTATGAAATACCAGAGATTAGATATGCTGATGACACAGTCTTACTGTCCACAACACAAAAAGGAATGGAAAAACTAATTATGTCAGTCCGCAAGAACAGTGAAGAGCGAAACCTCTATCTTAATGCAAAGAGAACTAAATTGATGACAACTGACAAAACAAATAAGGCTTCTGAAATATGTATCAATGAGGAAAAATTGGAAGAGGTAAAGAGTTTTGAATATCTTGGATCACTACTAACTAATAATGGAGATACCATGAGGGATATTAGAAGGAGGACATCCATCGCTCTTCAAAAAATAAAACTAAAGAATGTGTGGAAAGGAACAGACAGAATTACAAAAATAAGATTTTTAAGGGCATGCATCTTTTCAATCGCAACATATGCCTGTGAGACTTGAACACGTAACAAAACAGCAGAGAAACACATAATAAATGCCTTCGACACAAAAAAGGACATAAAAAAGAACATATATCCATACTACAAGAACTTTATATTGAAGAAGGCTGGCTAGTAAAGAGGATTAAACAAACGGTATATTTTGGACACATTAAACGTCACGATAATCTAGAGAAGACCGTCTTGGAAGGGTACATAATGGGGAAAAAAGAGAGGAAGACCAACGTGAAGAAGGCTGCAAGACATCGTTGATGATCTGCAAATGGATGCATCAGCAGCAGGCCATCTTGCTTACAACCGAGAGGCCTACAGGAGAGCTGTTAGGGAGGCAAAGTTCCGCAAGGGACATGCAAATGAATGAATGATCATAATGTAATAGTCTTACTTTACAGCCTTGCATATATGCTTTATGTCATTTGGATATGCGAGGTAAAAGGTCAGATAAAATCCCGGTTACCATGACATTAAGGCATATTGGAAACACTGTGTTAGGCCAGCATTTCCAAAACCATGGGCACATGCCCTCTTACCTTCTGCTAAATCGACTGTGTGGTAAGAATGAAAGATGAAGGGCAGAATGTGAGACTGGTTTGTTTGCCAAAATCTTCATCCTTCGAAAATGAAGTTCATTCGTTCTCTCTCTTCTACATCCACCAAATGTCCATTTTCTTTTTAACAGCTGGGTTGGTTGAGCGTACAGGAGCAAAATCGAACTCCAGCCATCAACCTCAGAAAGCATTTGCGCTATCTGCATCCGCGCAGTCATAAGTGAACAGATTTATGAAGAATAAAGCAGACATCTTATCTAACGACACAAATAATAAATACGGAGATGATTCAGATAAGAATAAGCAGAGATAAGAAGACGTAAGACATAAATAATCACTCACTCACTCACTCACTCACTCAAATTTGACATCAGTAATTACTTCAAGCGTGACTCTTTCACCTGTTTCATATCACTGCCGCTGAACGTTGCATTTGGTGTGGGTTCGGATGCCTGTAATGTTTCAGAAAAAAACCCCTCTCTTTCACGATCAGGTGCTAGTGTTTGTTGTAAGAACTTCCACCTCAGTTTTGTTCAGCATCCGTAGATAGTTCATATTTGTTCAGTTATAAATTACTTGAATTTATTCCCTTCAGTCTTTGACGGAGATATTAAACCAAACATTTATTAAACTCGACTTTTATTAAACTCGGCTTTTACCTAACCTGAACATCGCTTGTAAGTTCAAATACAGGACACTCAAACATGTCGGCGGTAGATTTAAATTTAAATTTTAACCCAAAATTTTAATCCATATTCTTTATTTATATGTAGTCTTTGTTTACATATAGTCTTTGTTTATACACAGTCTTTGTTTATATATAGTCTTTGTTTATAAGTATATTAACACACGTGCCAATCAAGTCTAATTGTTGTACTTGTGTACACAGTTCATTTTCTGCAAAATAACATTTCAACTACGGTACTTAAAACATTCTGGCCATTTATGAACATGCAAAGATCAAAGATGATAATATGTGACAGGTGATTTAAAACAGAGGGCGTTTAGGAGTCCTTGTTGAAGTTGTACAGTTCCTGGGAGAAATCCTTAAAATACTAGACTGTCCCGTATAAAGCGGGGCGGTTGGTCACTTCACAGAAAAAAAAAGTGAAGATGAAGGTAAAGATAGCACTGTCGTGCTATGTAGCAGTGGTTTGGTTCGCGATCCAAGTTAGGATTGCCAGGGGTATTCGGGCTACGGTCAGTTTATGGCACAGTAAACATTTATAACAGCTTTATGAGACAAGAAGTTCATAATATTTAAAACAGCTTTATAACACAAGAGGTTAATAACATTTATAACAGCTTTATGACACCAGTTAATAATATTTATAACAGCTTTATGAGACAAGAGGTTAATAACATTTATAACAGCTTTATGACACCAGTTAATAACATTTATAACAGCTTTATGGCACAAAAGGTTAATAACATTTATAACAGCTTTATGAGACAAGAGGTTAATATAATTTATAACGAGTTTATAAGGAAAGAAATTAGTAGCATAAGAACAGCTGTATGAGATCTGTATAAATGAAGTTAGTCGAATCAGAAATTTTGCTAATTTCGTTCCGTAAATGTGTGGCTCATATTTCCAGAAAATGAATTTTGGCGTTTGTGGGAGATTAGTCATAGGGAGAAATTCCGATCCTGAAAGTCGGAGAGTTTCCGTTTTGTTTTCCGTGCACCGCTGAGTTGTTTGGTTGTTTTGTTGTTGTTGTTGTTGTTGTTGTTGTTGAGAGAGAGAGAGAGAGAGAGAGAGAGAGAATCTGAAGATCTGGGTGCCTTTCAATCGAGTTAGTTGGGCAGTGGAATAGATGATGTGTTAATTTAGATGGTAGATTATAGGACATGTGGCATGTAGGGCAGATATCAGAATAGATAATTTGGTGACAAGAGTACCTTTAAAAGATTGGTTTGGTAGTGGAGATCCTTCAAAAGATGGTTTGGTAGTGGAGATCCTTCAAAAGATGGTTTAGTAGTGAAGATCCTTCAAAAGATGGTTTGGTAGTGGAGATCCTTCAAAAGATGGTTTGGTAGTGGAGATCCTTCCCCATGGATACTGCAGCTTGTCTTATGAATTGTGGCGTATAAATCAGTGACCATGGAGCCTTCTAAGAGGCCTATTTTAGACAACTCCCAAAATAAAGAAAGCCACAGTAGTCCTCCCCACTTTACAAGTGATGCTATCAGCTCGCCGTATTCACCACAGAAGTTCCTTTCCATCACTTTTACTTCACATATAGAGACAGATCATTCATTTGTAGCCTTGAGAGTCGGACTTTTGAAGACTGGATTTGGACTCGATTCGAGGCTTGAAGAAAAGTGGCTCTTGACTGGCTCGGAGCTTGAAGGTAGTTACTTGCGACTTATCATGAAGGACTTGAAAGCGACAACCGTGACTAACCTTACAGCACTGTGCTCTGTCACTTTGCTGTGTGCAAGTGCCGTTGTTTCCCGTTATTTAAGTCTGAGTCTTATAATAAAGGAGCAACAATATAGCTGCACTTCAAGAAATATGCAGACCAAAAAAAAAATGCCCAGAGAAAGATAGAAAGAAGGTAATACTATTATGTGTAGATAATCGCTTACTTGCGAAACAATGTACGCACTGATAGTAACATACAGAGATAAACATGTAGAATTCAGAAAAAACAAACAGACAAAGGCGCAGACAAACAACAGAAACAAGCGATAAGGTAAGCAAACACAAGCGAAAGCTAACAGTTTAAAGGCAGACATTTGGTAAAGAATGTGGAAACAGGAGAATAGAACAGATATGCGGCGAAGACTTGCAGAAAAACACAAAAGAAGACAAATTTAGTTCTGCAGCTGTAATACGAGCCAAAACAAACAGGCAAAAGGGAAAAAAAAGCCATAAAATGTACATCACTGTTACAGTAAACACCACACTCATCGAAACACTCATCCTGATTAGACAAGAACAACTTTTTATTTTCAGACTGGCAGGTAGGATTGTTTAAGATGTTGTCACCTAGAAAGAATGGATGGCAGCCATTTCCCCCACGTGGACTTTGTATGGCGCCATGGCAGAGGCCACGTGATAGACCAGAACTGAGGTATAAAGATACTTGTTAAGTCCTCAGTGCCAGAATCTTTCACCAGCCTTGAAGTCCGGGAAGAACTTGCGAAAGATGGAGTCACGTGGAGGGAAGATCTGCACAGTGGCGCAGCATCATTTGAGAAGGACGCGAGGGCCAAGCTTTTGAAGTTAAAGGACGCAAACGCAAGGACACTGGACCTTGACAACACGAACACTGCTTGCTATTACCGTGACTGAGGGCGAGGACATTCTCCAGTATAATGGCCGGCCACACTAACTCTGTTGCACGACTGGCTGACTATAGCCGATCAAGATCTGGTCACATCTCTCTGTCGGTGCCCCCCCCCCCCCCAAAGCAGGTCCAGTCTGATAACGACGTAAGGATGTCTGTAATCCACGTGGCGGTGGAATCTCGACTTGCGCTTTTTTTTTAAAAAAAATCTCCACGCAGGGACTGAAAAAAAAAAGTTAGCCGCCGTAACCACTTCTCAATTGGACACGATACTGCGCCTCATCACCATCACATCATCAGCTGCAAAGAATTCTCAGAGTGCCGCAAACCAGGCTTTTCTTCCTTTTCTTAAATTTTTACTAGAAAGGTTTTGGCGCCTAAGGGAGGTTAATTTACAGAGCAGATTCGTTCTGGAGAACTTTGCTTAGTTTCCGATTTCTGTACAGATTGTTGTCCTGGGAGTTTTTGAGGCCGCGCTTCTCTGAGGTAAAGTTCGTTGCTTGGGAAGATGGATGGATGAAGCTGCAAACAGAAAGATCCGTCAAAGACAGACTGGCAAGAAGAGTTAGACTGGAAATCTGCTGGGTAGGTAGATAGATAGACAGACAGAGGGGTGGGTGAGTAGGTAGGTAGGTAGGACGGACGAATGGATGAATAGATAGGTAGGTAGGACGGACGAATGGATGAATAGATGGATAGATAAACAAAGGGGTTGACGAACGAGCAGTCCCACACAGACAAATAATTACAGACAAGTAGATAAAACTAGTAGAAAAACAAGTAGATAGACAGACAGGCAGTCAGACGCACAGACAGATAGTTACGAAGTGAGATAACCAAGCAGATAAGTACAGACGGACAGACAACTCATGTAACAATATATATAACTGGCATATTCTTCATCTTCTTCTTCTTCAGCTTTCCGAGCCATTACGGCTAATCGCTGCAGATAAAGTTCACATCCATTCCTCTCTATTCCTAATTTTCTCTCTCCAGTTGGTTACACCAATTTCTTTTATATCCTCTTCTATGTTGTCTTTTCATCTCTGTCTTGGTCTACCCCTTGATCTTGTTTTTCCTCATCTTTTACACATACATCATTTTCGTTTGTCTGTTGTCTTCCTTTCTTTCTTCATGCCCCAACCAGGGTAGTCTGTTCAGTTTCAAGTCATTTATAATTCGTTGGGACCTATATAAGTTGTTCAGTTCAGTGTTCTTTTTAGCTCTCCATTCTCCACTGTTGGTATCCTTTATCGGCCCAAAGATTCTTCTTAGGATCTTGTTCTCAAAGATCTGCAATTGTTGTTCATCTTTCTTTATTGTATTCCACGTTTCTGATCCATACATGACGGCTGGTCTTATTATAGTTTTGTAGATTGTTGTTTTGGTGTTGTGGGACAGGATTTTCAATTTTAACAGGTGTTGCAAGGCAAAGTATATTTTATTCCGTATCTGTACTCTGCTTTTAATTTCCTGGCTTACTGTGTTGCTTCTTTTGTAATACAATCCGCAGAACAGAACAAAATGGTAAAACGGCTCTCCATAATCCCCAAGGGGCAGTCGGTCTCGTTTCTTCTTTTCATCCTTGACATTCGGGAATATATTTTTTTTTTCTTAATGCAAAAGTCTGAAGTACTTCACAGATCCTTTAAGTTTAAGGTATTTATGCTATGGGTTTTTTAAAGACCACAGCAGTGAAAAACAAAGATAAAAATGAACTCTAGTCTCTGACGTGGCACTGGACCTCGGCTAACCTCTTAGCCACTTTATAAGTCAGCTCTTGTTGCTTTGCTACGTTCTTAAGTAGGAGGGACCAGTGACAACCACTTCTTACCAATCTTCTAGAAGACAGACCACACCATGCTGTTACACATATTAGATTAACCATACAGCTATGCTCTGTTAGATTTACCACACTGTTATCCCCTGTTAGATTTAACCACACTGTTATCCCTGTTATGTCACCACACTGCTATCCCTTGTTAGATTAACCACATTATTACCTATGTTAGATTAACCACATTATTACCTCTGTTAAATTAACCACAATGTTATCCCCTGTTAGACTAACCACACTGTTATCCCCGTTAGATTAACCACATTGTTACCTCTGTTAGATTAATTACACTGTTATCCCTGTTAGATTAACCACACTGTTACAGCTGTTAGATTAACCACACTGTTACAGCTGTTAGATTAACCACACTGATAGCTCTGTATTCGTAGTGTTGTATTCGTATTGTTATGAGAAGAGTCAGGAGCAAAATAAAACCAGAAATCGCTGAAGAACAGTGCGGCTTCGTTGAAGGAAAAGGTACAAGTAACGTCATATAAGAACATTGAAGAGATCAGTAGAAGTAAAGATGAACCTATACTTAAGCTTCATAGACTACTGTAAAGCATTTGATAAAGTGAGACACACAGAAATTATAAGAATGCTGGAAGACATCAACATAGGTGAGAAAGATCTGAAACTTACTGAAAACATATACTGGCCGCAATCAGCAGCAATGAAGGTTGAGAATAGGAGCATTCCAAGACATAAAATTGGGAATGAAACAAGGATGTGTTCTATCTCTTGACCTCTTCTCCTTGTACAGCGAAAACATAATGAGAAATATAGAGAACATGCCAGGAATATCAGTTGACGGGAACAACCTTAACAACTTAAGATATGCAGACGACACAGTCCTGATTGCTAGAAGTGAAAGGGGAGCTACAGTCTCTTCTGGACGTCGTGGTTCATTAAAGTAAAAGTAAAGGTCTCAGCCTGAATAAAAAGAAGACTGAGGTGATGGTCATCTCTAAGAAAAGAATACCACCAAAATGTAGCATTACCATCGATGACACAAATCTGAAACAAGTTGATAGATTCAAATACTTATGAACGATTATAACAATTGATGGGAAATGTCACAACGAAATAAAAAGCAGACGTGCTCAAGCCAAGTCAACATTCCAGACAATGAGACACATCTTGAGCAACAGATCCATATCAATGGAAACAAAATTCTGAGTACTTAAATGTTACATCGAGGCAATTCTGTTTTATGAGTATGAAGCATGATCCATGAATAAGAGAGCACAGCGAGAAATGGATGCCATGGAGATGTGGTTTATAAGAAGGACGTTGAAGGTACCATGGACAGCAAAGAAAACCAGTGAAGAAGTCTTAAGAGAGGCTAGAGTTAAAAAGCAAATTATAGCAAAGATCAGAGGCAGACAAACGAAATTTATAGGACATTTCCTGAGAATAGGAAAATTGGAACACATTGTGACAACTGGAAAAATTGAAGGAAGAAGAGACAGAGGAAGACAGAGAGAGAAGTTACTGGGTGGGCTGTCAGTGTGGCTAGGAAGAAAGTCACCGGCGGATCTCATAATCAAGTCTAAAGACAGGGAATTGTGGACAGAAATGATCGCCTACGCCACGCGGCACGGCACTTGAATTGAATTGTTACCCCTCTTGGATTAACCACACTGTTACATCTGTTAGATTAACCACACTGTTATCACCTGTTAGATTAACCACACTGTTTCCTGTGTTAAATTAGCCACACTGTTATCCCCTGTTAGATTAACTACTTGTTATATCACTATATTTAAATTTACTTTGATGTAGTGTCTTCCGCCGGAAATGACACAGCAACAAGGAAACAACCGTACTTGTATGTTTCACACTGCCATATGAAATTATCGTAATTAGTCTATCTTGGTCACTCTGTCTTAAAACTGTGTGTGTGTGTTTGTTATTGATATTCATAATGTGAGTACATTATTCTGAGAAACTCTGTACCTAAATATTACACTGCTGCTACACTTTGTAGAGATAAAAACAACAACAACAGAAAACGATGGCCTTCGATACAAGCAAAGCCATGTTGTGAGCACTGTTGCGCTAGATCTAGCTGCATCTACTCACCGTTTACGTACATTTGGTTGATTTCCTTAGAAACATATTGAGCACACACACACACGCACGCATGCACGCACACACACGCACGCACGCACGCACGCACGCACGCACGCACACACACACACACACACACCCACACCCACACACACACTAATTCCAGTGGGTCAAGTTAAAAACGTCTCCGGTCTGAGAATTTCCTCTTAAATCAATCCTACATGTTGTTAGCGGGTATTTTGTTGGTCTTTTTTGTTAACGAAAGGAAGTTATTCAGTTCTTTCTGATGAATAGATTGGCAAGCATTTCTTGTGTTCTCTCTCTCCAACCTTTCTGTCTGTGTTCTTCTTATTCTTGTTCTGTCTCCCCCAGCTGAAGATGTTGTCCGATTTGGTGGTCAGTGATGTGAAAGGTTGTGAAGCTAGCGTCAGGGTTGTGAAACCAGTGTCAGGGTTGTGAAACCAGCGTCGGGGTTGTGAAACCAGCGTCAGGGTTGTGAAGCTAGCGTCAGGGTTGTGAAGCTAGCGTCAGGGTTGTGAAACCAGCGTCAGGGTTGTGAAACCAGCGTCAGGGTTGTGAAGCTAGCGTCAGGGTTGTGAAACCAGCGTCAGGGTTGTGAAGCTAGCATCAGGGTTGTGAAGCTAGCATCAGGGTTGTGAAGCTAGCATCAGGGTTGTGAAGCTAGCGTCAGGGTTAGCGAACCACAACTGACCGAGACGCTGTCCCGCCTCTCAGTTGGTTGGTTAGGAAGCATCATCATTCATGCATTCCGGACACATCAACAGGCGCTCCGATCACCTCTTCTGTACCTCCTTCAGCGTCCAGTAACTGATGGCACCCACTCTTTGTTGGCTGACCACACTGTTTCCTGGAGCTCTTAATGAATCGTTCATTTTTTCGCCCTAACTCTTTTCATTCTTGACAGTGTCGACCAGCTTCTCTTATAGCTTGGATGATGTCTGCTCGATCCATTGCCTGCCCTTCCTCCATAATGGCTGAGTCCCTATTGGAACCCCTAACCCCATATTAACAGGCCCAGTATGGTCTAGCAAACGGGGAAGAGATGGCCAAAGTCCCCACGGCATTTGAGTCTGCTAAAAAAAAGTACTGCACCCCATCCCCCCTTACTTTATTGCACCACACAAGAGCTGACCAAAAAAAATGACCGCCATAACCCGCTCCCAGTCCGACACCTTCACCGCATCAGTTGCAAAAATCCACCAACCTTACAGTTCCAGGGAAGTTGAAGAAGAAGAAGAAACTCCCCAGAACTCTGACCAGAATGTTCTTTTCCCGCCAATGCTGTGAAAATGTTGAAGCGCAAGTATCGTGTCGGATTGGGAGCGGGCTACGGCGGCTATTTCGTGCAGACCCTTGGTGGAGCTAAAAAGCAGGAAAAGGTGCAATTTTTTTGTAAAGCAGAGTCCACAGCCATGGGCGGCTTGGAAATATTTACCGCAGTGACTATATTTTTTCAAGAAGCTGAAAAGTAATAGCTCTCACGCTTTATAGAAGCTGAAAAGTAATAACTCTCACACTTTATAGAAGCTGAAAAGTAATAACTCTCACACTTTATAGAAGCTGAAAAGTAATAACTCTCACACTTTATAGAAGCTGAAAAGTAATAACTCTCACACTTTATAGAAGCTGAAAAGTAATAACTCTCACACTTTATAGAAGCTGAAAAGTAATAACTCTCACGCTTTATAGAAGCTGAAAAGTAATAGCTCTCACACTTTATAGAAGCTGAAAAGTAATAACTCTCACACTTTATAGAAGCTGAAAAGTAATAACTCTCACACTTTATAGAAGCTGAAAAGTAATAACTCTCACACTTTCTAGAAGCTGAAAAGTAATAACTCTCACACTTTCTAGAAGCTGAAAAGTAATAACTCTTACGCTGGTTCTAAGGACTGTTATAGCCGGAGGTGGGGTGTAAGACACTCTCTCCACTGCAATGAAATATCTCTGTCTCAAATACCCTCAGATAGTCAAGTCTAGCTCCTGGCCTTCTCGTGGCAGAACTGTTTAAACTGACAGGAGAAGTGACAAAGGCGAATATTTGGCACCTGGAAACCAGACACTTCGGGTAGATGAGAGTCATGTTTGGTAGCTCATCTACCGCTGCTGGCGAGATTCTTCAGCTGCCGTGCGTGGAGTGGGGCTCCTCCCTGCCAGTGAAGAAAGGTGCGAATGGGGTTGTCGCGCGGCGCCACTGTGGAAAAGGTGAAAGAAAGGATTAAGTGAAATAATCAGTAGTCTTGAGGTCAGGACTGCTCAAATCACGGCACCTCTGGTCTGGAGGTCGGCCACGTCCTATGTGCACTCATACCGGGTGAATTGCCTGAACCGGCTTAGCCCAAGGGTTAAGACACTGCTGGTGAGATTCTTCGGATGCCGCGCGTGGAGTGAAACTCCTCCCGGCCAATGAAGAAAATGCGAAAAAAGCCAGTTAGTGTTGCCGTGCGGCGCCGATGTGAAAACAGCAAACAGAAAAGGATAAAGTGAAGCTTAATCGGTACGTCCAGTAGTCTCGCGACGAGAGCTACTCATACCACGGCACCTCTGCTCTAGAGGCCAGCCACGTCCGATATACACTCATACTGGTGAAATATGCCTAAACCGGCTTAAACTAGGGTTGAAACTTGATGGCTACTCATGTCACGGTATCTCCGCTCTAGAGGTCGGTCACGTCCTAAACACGCCCATACTGGAATAATACGCCTAAACCGGCTCAACCCAGGGGTGAAACTTACTAGTGGCGAGGATTCGTCCTCCTGGACAAAAGCTCCGTCCTGGTCACAACTAGGAAAGGTAGCGGCTACGACCACAAAATGCTGAAGTCGGAGACACTGGAGCAGTGCAATCTAGATAGGCAACTACCTCTCACCTGGCGGGGATTTATGCGTATCCCAATCACGCTGAGGTTTTTCGGTGAGAAAGTCCAACGCTGGACTGGATGGGCAACCACCTCTCACCCAGCGGGGATATACTCATATCCAAAACACGTCAAGGTTTTCCGGTGAGAAAAGTCCAATTCTAGATTAAACAGGTGCAACGAAAACCACGGTGTCACGCAATCCCGCTTCTGAGACCCACCAAGAATACAGGCTCAAACCCTGCGATACGCTGAATCTCTTGTGGTCCTCTCGGGGTTCTCGTGTGGTCCTTTCGGAGACCACAGGGGGACCACGGAACCTATCGAGGACCACAGGAATAAATTCAGTAGGATCATGGGGCGGTCTCGGTGGTAGAAGCGAAGAAGAAGAAGAAGAATAACTCTCACACTTTATAGAAGCTGAAAAGTAATAACTCTCACGCTTTCTAGAAGCTGAAAAGTAATAACTCTCACGCTTTCTAGAAGCTGAAAAGTAATAACTCTCACGCTTTCTAGAAGCTGAAAAGTAATAACTCTCACACTTTCTAGAAGCTGAAAAGTAATAACTCTCACACTTTCTAGAAGCAGAAAAGTAATAACTCTCACGCTTTCTAGAAGCTGAAAAGTAATAACTCTCACACTTTCTAGAAGCTGAAAAGTAATAACTCTCACGCTTTCTAGAAGCTGAAAAGTAATAACTCTCACGCTTTCTAGAAGCTGAAAAGCACACTTAACTAACCCAGGAAAGTGACCTGTCTACACTGGGGTGTGATATTTGTTATTCTCTGTGGCTTGAAGAACGAAGACACACAATGCTGCTTCCCGCGCTCAAAGTGATACACTAGAAATGGGATTCGCCGTTTAACATGGGATTAACCGTTTAACATTCTGTACATTTATATTTTGCAGTATATCCGTGTATTCATTTCGCATTTGCTGCCTACGTTAAATTGTTTAAAACTACGTTAAATACCACTTTGCATTCACCGTTAAGTTCCCGTGTTATCAGGTCAGAACCTGTCTGGTTTCGACACATCCTCCGCCCATTTAGCCACTGAAGTGTGTTAATTTAGCCGTGCGTTAAATTGTCATGGATGATAGCGTTGAAGTTAGTAACTTTAAAATGTGTTAATAAAGTGCTTTGTCAACGAAATACCAGCCCCCATTACGGTCGATTTTGCACTTTTAGACACTTATAAAACTGTGCTACTGTTTTTTTAATCTTCTTTCTAAACATAATAAAGTAATCCAGCACATGTACACCACAGTACACTACAGTACACTACAGTATATCAAGCTGTATTCGGCCTTTCGACGCAGGTTTGTACTCGGGGGGAAAAAAAAGTTACCGTTTTAATTTGTGCTAACTGTTTCGACCGTACCAAAACGTACAGAGGACAGTTTGTGTTGACTAGCAAACAGACAAACCGGGCGCTGGAAGGATTACACGCACACACACACACACTCACACACACACAAGTTCTGTCAACGATCCTTTCAAACCGGTTTCTATAAGTTTTGTCTGAACTATTTCTCTCCGTTTGGGGCGGGGAGAGGGGGGGGGGGGGCCTTGTAACAGGAATATAGTGAAAAGTTCGTCGGTGCTCAAGGGATAAGTTAATTTTAATTTGTTCACAGGATATTACTTCTTCTTCATCCTCCTCCACATTCTTCTTCTTCTTTCTTCCTCTTCATATTCTCCTCCTCCACCTTCTTCCTCTTCATTATCCTCCTCCTCCACCTTCTTCTTCTCATCCTCCTCCACATTCTTCTTCTTATTTCTTCCTCTTCATCCTCCTCCTCCTCCACCTTCTTCCTCTTCATCCTCCTCCTCCACCGTCTTCTTTTATTATTATTTTTTCTTTTTCTATTTCCGTCTTATTATGAATCTTCCAACCAACCAACCAACCAACCAACCAACCAACCAGCCAGCCAGCCAGCCAGCCAGCCAGCCAGCCAGCCAGCCAACCAACCAACCAACCAACCAACTTAAAAAATCTTTCGTTTAATTCATGTTCTGTCTTGCAGGTGTAAATCTGTCAGCACACAGTCATGTTTCATACATCTACGTACATGCTAACTCCTGTCTACTGGAATCTGTCAACTGCTTGTACACATAAAATTACAATACACTGAACGATTCCTTGTCTGTACACTTACCTGTACACCTAAACTTATATCAGACTGGCAGGTTTCTGTCACATTCTTGTACAGATAAAATTATATCGTGTTTATCACATGCGTGTACGCAAAATTATAAGGGACTGACTAGTATATTTCTATCATGTTTTTTTTGTACACACAAAATTATATCGAGCTTTCTCGTGTTTTGTCACACGCGTGTATGCAGAATTATACGGGACTACTGTGTTTCTGACATATACGAGTACATATAAAATTATTTCGGACTGGCATGTTTAATTTTGAAAGAGGACCTGCTCTGTGCTTCTCTGTATATAAGGGATACGTTTTAGCGCCCATATTTAACTTGACAAGTGCACAAAACTAAAAGGCCGTGTTGTCACATTATCGCGGTTAGTCCCCTTTGTTGTCCCCCCCCCCCCAAAAAAAAAAAAATTGATTGGAAGAAGAACTAGGTACAAATGTTTATAACCAGGTAGGCCCGAGCAAATCGGATCCGAGTCGAACTGACACGAGAAACTAGTTCACGTTTTTGTTTGTTTTGTTTGTTTTCCAGCCAGAAGCCGTTAGAAGACAATCTGATTGGTGGAGAAATTTGTTTTTTTTGGAAACATGTCACCAACGTGGCCGCCATGCAGGGATCATTCGTTGTTTATTTTTCTTTTAGCATCTGCTTTATTCATTTTTTTAAAATTTGGGGTTGAATGGAAAGGAGGGGGGGGGGGGGTTGGTTAAATTTTGCAGAATTTTTTTTTTATTTTCAGTAACACACACGCACGATTTGCATGGATGAATAGTTAAATAAAGGGCAATGAAAAACTGTACCTGGAAAATGTCACGCAATTATATATAATGTCCAAAAAAAAAAAAACGCATAACTACTGATGACCCAATTTTAGCCATAACTTTGCTATTCTATAGCTTTTTAAATTGAATGAATTAAATTTTCTAAGTGCACACAATAATACCTAAAGGTTTAAACACTCACTTGACAGTTTCTTGCATCTGTGTGACGAGAATTTGTTAGTCCCAGTGGTTCTCAAGTTAGTATGGTGTGTGGCCTCCGCTTGCATCGATCAGCAACTGTCATCTCCTTTATATATATATTATGCTGTATGATACCACATGGTTTCGTTAATTACTTGGGTTATTTCCCTTGATTTATCAGTTTTTTTATACCGAAACTGATTAAAATTGGAAACGTTTTGCTCAGAATAAATGTTAGCAGTCTTTTCTCTCTCTCTTTCTCTCTCTCTCTAATTTATATATGTATGTAGTTACTTCTGTACTGAGTGAATGTTTAAGAGCGAAATGTAAATTCTCTTTCCTCTCTCTCATTTATATATGTATGTAATTACTTCTGTACTGAGTGAATGTTTAAGAGCGAAACGTAAATGTTAAATTTTATTTTATGTCTCTCAGCTTCAATGTTAATTATGTTTGTTACATGAACAGCATATTTGTAGAATGTCTGGAATAGAGTGAAAGATATATGATAAAGGGCAGAATGTCAGACTGGCCTGCGTGCCCAATTCTTAACCCTTCTGAAATAAAAATCAATCACTCAATCAATCAGTCAGTCTCTCTCTCTCTCTCTCTCTCTCTCTCATCTGTGATATCTGTCTTTAAAGAAAAATGTGCGTTTATGTACTTTAACTTTCCATCTATTTCTAAAAAAAAAAAAAAAAGTGAGAACACCTGTCACAGAATGTCCGATTTACTTAAAGGATATTTTGTAAATTTTGTTTCATTTCCGTGCGTTAAGTTACGGTCGAAGTCGCCCGGGGGAAAAAAAAACCCACCAAACCGGAAATGCTTAAATATGTTGTGATTCATTTTGCGTTGAATCATCAGTTAGTGAGTACAGGATATATGTATGTGGGCGTGTGTGTATGTTTCTGTGTGTCATGTAGTCATTTATAAAAAAAAAAGGCCTCTGGGTGCATCCAGCCTCTGAAAATAGGTACCAGAGAAACCTGGAAAGGTAAATGCGACCAAGCGTGATAACTGACCACATCAGACTTTCATGTGCCGAAGATCGCGGAAAATGCGGGCCTAACACCGTTTCTACCAATGTGCCTTAACGGCACGGAAACAGGATTTAAAAAAATTTTTTTTTTTTTTTAGTTAGTCAGTTAATAAGTTATCACAATATGGTTCTTCATTTAATGTGTTGTGCTTCATAGTTTCTTATTACAGTATTATATCTGATAGCACATCAGCCAGGAGCACGGCCACAGGACTCCAGATGTATAAGGTTGGCGAAAACCGTAGCCGGTCAAGACCCTATCCTGGCCTCCTTAGTTCACGGTATTTCGGGAAGCATGCAGTAAGCACGACCACGTGACTGGGGATCGCAAAAGGAACTCGGCCACACGCCCCAAATAAAAAATTGCGGTGAACCGAAATCAGATGCGACGAGTGTTTTCAATTTAAATGCGTTTTCAATTTAAATGCGTTTTCCGTTTAAAGAGAAGAGTTTGAAAAAAAAAGAAGATATACCGAAAAATCTACAATACCTACATTACGTACGAGTATGCTGAGCTGATTGTTGGTTACTCATCCATAACGGTTATTGTGAGAACTTTTTAGTATTAATTTTATTGTTTACAGGTAAATTATAACAAACAATAATGAATTTCTTCTTCTGTTTGTAATTAAAAGTAAAAAAAAAAAAATAACCAACTTTTCTCCCCCCCCCCCCCCCCGAATGTGTCAGGTAGTATTCATTGCTGTCTGAACAAGGTTACTTTATATTGAAAACTTTGATACAAAAATCTGGACTAGGTTGCTGTGTCTTGAAAACTTTGACACAAAAATCTGGACAAGGTTACTTTGACTTGAAAACGTTGACACAAAAATCTGGACTAGGTTGCTGTGTCTTGAAATCTTTTACACAAAGACAGCAAAGGGTTAAAACAAGGGTCTTCAAACCGAGGGTATTTCTCAGAGACACCACGGGAACACAGACTATGGGATGAGGGGGGGGGGGGGGCAGGGTCCCTTAGAGAAAATGTGTAGCCTGGTGAACTCCCCCCCCCCCAAACAACGTCCCCCCCCCTCGGTTTATCTGTTTTTGCTCACTACAGTAATATTAAATTTATCATATTTCTTGGAAATCACATTTTTCCCCACTATTTCACAAAGTTTCTGGCGTTGTACACAGTCAGATGCCTTTGAACAGTCTATAAAAGATAGATTCACATTAAATTCTCTGCATTTCTATGTTATGAATCTTATGTTGAATATATGAGACACTGTTATCAGGTGTCTTATCTACCTGAAACTTTTCACCTGTTCAGGTAATTCTCCATCTATTTTTATATTCACGGCAGAGTTTATTTTCTTCTCTGTTGATTACCACAATATTTATCTTTCTGATATTTATCTCCAGTCCGTACTTTTGACTTTTGGCTTTTTATGTACGTATGTGCAATGTGCCCTGCTGAAGAGCGTTGATGATCATGCTTTCTCATCTTGTGAGGTCCTTGGTGTTTCTGATCAGTTCAGGTGCTTTTCTTCTTCTTTGCCACCTGGTCAGTCCGCTGAGATATTTTTCTCTTGTCTTTCATCTCTTTCATCTAGCTTCCATTTCCCAGCCATTATTAGATGTTCTCCAAATTCAGTTTTCTCATGACATGTCGAAGAAATTTTGAATGTTTTTTGTTTTTTTTTTTCCTTCTCATTTTAACTAGTTTTTGTTATTCTGAAACTTCTTTGAGGACCTCTTCTTTTGTTTTTCTGTATCTCCGGGGGGTATTTATTGTATCTTTCCCCAAAACCACATCTCTGTATGTTTCCGGTTTGTTAGTCATCTTTTTTGTTTACTGTCCACGCTTCACAACAGTATAAAAATATGACAGTGTTAGCTCTCTCTCTCTCTCTCTCTCTCTCTCTCTCGCTAGAAGGGCAGAATGTAAGACGGGCCATCGTGCCCAATTCTTTACCCTTGAAAAATAAAGATTATTCATTCATTCTCTCTCTCTCTCTCTCTCTCTCTCTCTCTCTCTCTATATATATATATATATATATATATATATATATAGTCTTGTCATGTCATAGTGACACCTAACAATATGATGCCGGTGCCTATATCTTCCTTAGCCCGCTATGTAGTATCCTGGCTATTGCTGAGTACTCTGCTATCACAGATAACAATAACGTACTCTCTCAGAATTCTAATCGTACAGGTTACACAGACAATACAACAGTATGAGGAACACTGACACCTGATTTTTTTAAGGGGGGGGGGAGAGATCAAATAAACCACGTGTTTAATATGAAAAGAATGAGTGGTGATCAGGGAGGATGTTGGAACTTAAGATGTTAGGAACAGCCATTCCTAACCTTGACGAGAACTCGTTCGCCATATAAGGAAAGGAGTGAGCAACATTCTCACTCAGATAAGCTGACAGACGTACAGGATGATGAAAATAAAACATATAGGGCTAATACACAACGGTGCTCAGTTTAACACGTTCCTAGAATGATTCTTAACCCATTTCACAGTGATGTTAAATCACTCACAGATCTTTAAGACATAATCGAATAATCATCTGAACAGAATCATCTTAACATATTCACAACTCATAATGAACATAATTCAGTCATAACACTTGAAAAGCTCGCAGTCCAATCTCACAAAAATTCTCGTCTTAAACATCATGCTAACAATCTCTTACGAAGTACCTATGCTAATCAAAATTATACGAATAATAATCTTATACTAATAATCCATCCTATATAAAAAAAATCCCAATCCTTAAATATGCCATACAAATTCTATTCCTAAATAAATCTTCCCGAAGATTCTATCCTGTGGAAAACAAAAATCGTGGTTTAAACATTTCTACCTTAAAGGTCTCAACTCCGTGCAAAAATTGCCTGTTTATAACTTTGGACAAATTCTAAAAACAACAATCTCAGTTTTAGCTTTTCTGTAGCTAAAAATAACTAATTGAACAAACATGTCCTAATTGACTTGTGTTACCAGTACAAAATCTCGTGACTGGACTTGTCAAGAAATGCCCTTTCAACGTGTCAAGACTGACTTTTCGTTGACCTGAACTATAAAAAAGATATTCCAAGGGCGTTAACAATTTAGTCACTCTACTAAATTAATCCTTGGTTAACTCCCTTATACAGTTACAAAATACAGAATTAAAGAATTCTGTTACACCGCCGTAGTTATGCCGAATAAGTATATTTAATATTCGGGTTGTGAAACAGTCTTTGTTGTATGTCGCTGTTTTTGTTGCTATTGTCCACATGGTATTTATACGAATTCGTGCATCACCTGCATTACGAGACTGGGGCTGAAAGTGGGACGAAGAAGACGTCCAAACTGCAGCCTCTGATTGCCTTCACCTTTGCAGCTGAGGTAGGAGCACGTGCAGTGTCATGGCGCATCAAGACTTCTCTTGCCGGCATCGTCGGTTGAACTTGTTCTTCCCGCTTTAACACTTTCTTTCTGACCATTCCTAAACTTTTTGTTGAATCTTGCTGTTTTAACTTCCAAACCGAGCCAACATACTGCTGCAAAGTTAAGAAAGTTTCATTCCATCCGCCTAAAGAAATATCGCTACCCCGCGTTATCTAACAACACTGCAGCTGGAGCGTCTATGTTTATTTTGACCTTTGTCTCAACTAGACTAAGGACAGAACACTGCGCTGTGCGTGTTCAAACTACCCATTGCGAATATATGATGTACAGCCTCAGCTTCTTGTCCGTTGTGATTACAGCATGATTTTCAGATCACCTTTACTTTTTGATTCTCTCTCATGTGTGTGTGTGTGTGTGTGTGTATATATATATATATATATATATATATATATATATATACATATATAAAATATTACTACTCAATATTTACTGTTATACTGACTGGTTCAAAAACGGACATGCGATGAATTGAAAAGTTTGGGACCAGGTATGCAACAATGTTGAAGTTCCTAATGTTGTGGAGCACATCTTTAGACAACCTTTATCTGTGCATCTCCTTCCTTCTCACCACCGCCAGCACACTCTCGTTTTCTATCGATCATTTTACCGCGGTGTATAATTCCGTTAGCTATATAACCTCAGCACTTGACATCTCCATGAAAACTTACTAATCTGCACCTGCGTGTTTATTAACATAGCCAAAGGTGCGTCTCTATAAATATTACAAAATAGCAAATCCAAAGACTTACATACCGTCGATAAAATCAGCAATATTTCTTCCGCAGGTGTTTCATCCGGAGCACATATGGAGAATTAACTGCGAGAGAACCTCATCGATTTGCCACTCTCTTCACCTTTATCACTTTAAGTATGAAGTTATTACACAGACACCATACTTCTGTAGAAAGAGTTTTTTTTTTTGGTATCCGCCTTGAGGTTATGCCCCCCCCCCCCCCCCTCGTTGCAGCAGACATTTGCTAATACAAATGTTAGTCCTCTACTGGTTATCGGCCTGCCTTAAGGTTTTATTCCTTTTAACCAGTTTTTGTTTCCTTTTAACCAGTGAGCATGGCTGATTATTCCCCGTTACCATAATTCTTGTTACGAACTTTGTCCAGGGGAATAGATAAATTGATCCCCTTTATATTTCAGTTTTCTTTAATGTAAATAACAAAGAGAGGAAGGCAAAACTAAAAAAGAGAGGGCGTTGTTTGGACCAAGACCCTACCAGTTCTTTCGGTACGGCGACTAATCCAATGATTTTCATTGCTCCGCCGTCATTTTCTTGCGATCTGGAACAAGTCTCGTTCGTTAGGATATTTGTGATTCTATATTTGAATTTGGAAAAGTTGGCAACACCCGTCTCTGCGTTTACTTTTTCTGCCGAAGTGTTTTTACTTTTTTTTTTCAGTTATAGAATTAACCGGCGGCGTCCTAACAAAAGTTTTTGGTGCGCGTTTTGGAAACTTGCTCAGTTAAGGTCATAATCTCCGAACACTTTCAGCTGCTGCATCTGATGGTTTTAAAATTCTGCTCTACGGTCGGACCAGCGCCACGTCCTGATTATGTTACACTGAATACAACGTTGTACTTTAGTGTCTTTATCTGCACAACGAAAAAGAAACCGTTGTCAGTTGCAGGGGTTCTCAACCAGTGAGGAATTACCCCCTTCCCCACAGGGGGGGGGGATTTTTTTTTTTTGGGGGGGGGGGGGATTGCGACCACACTCAAACTGTTGGCATATTTATTTTTCTACAAACTACAGTTCCACAGATTGTACATAATCTTGGAAACAAGGTGGGGAGGAGGTGGAGGTGAAGGGAGGGACATTCTGACCCATGGTGAAAAAGGTGCATGGGACAAGAATGCTGAGAACCACTGGCCTACTGTCAACATCAACGTCACTGTGGGGTTTTATGTTAGGATTTAGTCCAGGTCTCAGGAGTAAAAAAAAAAAGTGGTGGGGGTTGGGATGATGGGGTGTGGAGTGTGGATGGAGGAGAGGAGAGAGAGACATATTGAAAAAGAGACAGAGACACAGAGACAGAAAGAGAAAGACAGGTAGAGACAGACTGAGACACAGAAAAAGAGGGACAGAGAGAGAGAGAGACACGCACACAGAAAGACACACAAGCAGAGAGAGAGAGAGAGAGGAACAGAGATATACACACATAGAGAAATAGACAGAGAGAGAAAGGCAAAGATTCAGAGAGAGAGAGAGGAACAGAGATATACACACACAGTAAATAGACAGTGAGAGAGAGGCAGAGATACAGGGAGAGAGGCAGATAGAGAGAGAGAGGAACAGAGATATATATACACACACACAGAGAAATAGACAGTGAGAGAGAGGCAGAGATACAGAGAGAGAGAGGCAGAGATACAGAGAGAGAGAGAGACACTGAAGTGCTATACGTGTATGCAATAAGCTGATAACGTTCTTTTTTTTTTGGGGGGGGGGGGACCGTCCAGGAAACTGTAATAACCTCGTGTTAACAAATGTTCACTTATGCATTCATAAACTCGTCCTCTTGGAATTTTAAATGGGTCTGTGCTAAATAATTAGATGTAAAACTTATTTGCTTTTATAACATTCTCCGTCCTCTGGTTAAAACAAAACAGTAAACTATTTGTTTTTATCGTCCAAGCCGTCGTGTGGTTTCATTTATTAACGTCTTGTATAGTACAGCTCCGTATGTGGTCACTGGTCAGGGTGATGATTTTGGATATTAGGCTTGAAGGAGGTTTCCCTTTCAGTTTTCTTTATGTATCGTATGGGTGTTTATGCCTACCTTGTTGGGTGAATGTTTAGACGCTTGGTCTGCTGATCAGTAGGTCCTAGAAGTGGGGATTTTTTTTTTTCGGGTACCAGTTCTCCGGGAAAGACCTTGGGTCCACCCAGCCTCACAGTCAGTAGTCTTTTGCGTATCAGTCAGTCAGTCATTTTGTATATCCCTTGCGGAACTTTACCTCCCTAACAGCTCTCCTGTAGGCATCTCGGTTGTAAGCAAGATGCCCTGCTGCTGATGCATCCATTCGCAGATCGTCAACGGTGTCTATCAGCCATCTTCGCCTTTGTCTTCCTCTCTTTCTTTTTCCCATTATGTACCCTTCCAAGACGGTCTTCTCTTAATTCTCATGACGTCCACACAGCCTCTAAAAGTGGGAAATCTGGGAAGGTAAATGCGGCCATGCGTGATACTGACCACATCAGACTTTCATGTGACGAGAAAAAAAAGGTAAAATCCTCTTTCCATGCCATCAAGGCATGCTCAGGATGTTAGGCCCGTATTTCCACGACCATCTGACATGAAAGTGTGATATAGTGGCTAACCACCGTCTGACATGAAAGCGTGATATAGTGGCTAACCACCGTCTGACATGAAAGTGTGATATAGTGGCTAACCACCGTCTGATATGAAAGTGTGATATAGTGGCTAACCACTGTCTGACATGAAAGTGTGATATAGTGGCTAACCACCGTCTGACATGAAAGTGTGATATAGTGGCTAACCACCGTCTGACATGAAAGTGTGATATAGTGGCTAACCACCGTCTGACATGAAAGCGTGATATAGTGGCTAACCACCGAATTAGTAAACCGAGCTGAAGGTCTTGGAAATACGGGACTAAAACCGTATCCCCAATATGCCTTAATGACGTGGAAACGGGGATTTTTACCTTTACCCTGGGTAATATGGGTTAACATTGCAGAAACACAGACACGTGGATGCTGGATCTATCTGTGATTCAGCTAATAACTTTACAGCACTTGGCAAATAATCCTGTGGGACATAATTATTGTTCTACATTCCTTACAAGAAAATGTGATTCATAGTTATACGTATTCCCAAATGAATGATAATTTATATATAACCGAGGATCCTATATTCGTCGATATTTGCTTAAGAACGTTATGTTGCCCCAGCAACGTGAGTAATATCCTCCAGCTTAACGCCCTTGATCGTGCTGGCACATGTGCTAGAGCTCCACATGGGGCACGTGGTATATAAGATCTTTGTCCAACATGACGTCCCCGAAAGCGGTTATCAAACTGGTTCTAAAGCTTTGTGAATCAGAATTTCAGGGCTTCTCAACAACCTTCGTTATATTCTGAAACTACTTGAATAAGAAAAAGTCCTGGCTCTTAAGAATGAAAATTGTTGACTATCGAAGACATTAAAGAGTCAAGTGCTAATATTAAGACAGTGTTTCCCCATCTACGTCCAACAAGGATAGGAAAGGGGGGGGGGCAATTTCAGTTTTTTTTTGGGGGGGGGATAATTTGAAAATAAAATTTTCTTGGGGGGGGGGGAGGGGGGATAATTAGAATATAATTTCAGAACTTATTTATTATGCTGGGGGTTGGGGTGGGGATGGAACAAAGAAACGGAACATCAAAATATTTGAGGCGTTGATGTGGGACATGATTTAAAAAAAAAGGTTGGGAAACACTGTATTAAAAGAAAAACAAGAGCAGTACTGGGTTACCCATTTTCTGTGTTAAAAAAAAAACAGAAAATATATAGATTAATAAGTGACAGAAAATATATAGATTAATAAGTGACAGGAAAACATATAGATTAATAAGTGACAGGAAAATATATAGATTAATAAGTGACAGGAAAACATATAGATTAATAAGTGACAGAAAATATGTACAATAATGGTAAGTAAAACGACAATTTAAGGTTGGTGATGGTATTACTTCGTTAACTTCTCTAATACTCCTTAGACTAATAATACTTCTCTAACACTCCTTAGACTAATAATACTTCTCTAATACTCCTTAGACTAATAATACTTCTCTAATACTCCTTAGACTAATAATACTTCTCTAATACTCCTTAGACTAATAATACTTCTCTAATACTCCTTAGACTAATAATACTTCTCTAACACTCCTTAGACTAATAATAGTTCTCTAACACTCATTAGACTAATAATACTTCTCTAACACTCCTTAGACTAATAATACTTCTCTAATACTCCTTAGACTAATAATACTTCTCTAACACTCCTTAGACTAATAATAGTTCTCTAACACTCATTAGACTAATAATACATGCTTAAGTTGCTAGAATACAGAGATAAGACAGCTGAGCAAACAACAACCTGTCTCATGGGTGATCATAAAAAGAAGATGGACATATGCAGGCCATTTTATGAGAAGAAACAATCAGAGAATACCCAAAAACAAGCTATCAAGTGGAGCACAACAGGCTGAAGAAGAAGAGGTTTATTGTTTATTCCACAGTGTCTAGTAGGTCCCCAGGAATGTTGAACAGATCACAGTGACATGTATTGGTATGTGAATGTAGCTACATATTGCATGTTGATTCAAGGTCTCATGTCGTATGCCGTTCCGGAGCAAACCATGATTGGGTTAAGTTCTCGGAGAAGGGTCAAAGATTCGAAATCAGACTCCGGCGTCATTTCATTCAGGACAACCCCCATATATGCCCCGCCGCATGCCGCAGCATCCATCCAAGAGTATGTTTGCTGACAGTTCCCATCAAGAGCTGCTTCTTTACGGCGCGTTCTCTGCCACAAAGCTCAGATTTCCTACCAGCATCCTTAACTTGTCCCAGCTCCAGCAATCGCTTCACAACTACATTGCTCGTCCATTCCCCATCTTTTCTTTTCCCGTAGTCTTTCCAATAAGGCTTTATAATAGAATATGTCTAAATGTATGGACATAAGTGTAATTAGAGTACTGTCAATTTAATTGACAGAGTGAGTGCTCTTGTTGAGGAGCTCAAAGGGTAACTTTCCCATCAATGAACTGGGCAAAAAGTCTCGTGTTAAGCGTGCACTCAGCAGAGTTCCTCGTTTTCTGAACGAAGACTGGGAGATATAAAAACTGGAGGAGTAACTTGATATGGAGTGGTTCCGTTTGTTTTGTAGAGAGATGATTTCAGGCAGTGGTTTTCAAGAGTCTTTGTAAGGTTCAGTCTAGTTATTGATAGAGGATGTTTTGATAGATTAAATTTGAATGGTCAGGAGTGTGGACCGGGAGATTCTTGTGAGATTTTGGGCTTTAGTCCTGTGTATAGTGGTTCAAGATGGCGATTTGTGTGTGTGTGTGTGTGTGTGAGAGAGAGAGAGAGAGAGAGAGAGGGTTTTTCGCCATGTTAAAGAGTTGGATCTTGTGAGTATGTACTTTCTGTTGTAATTCGATTGTAACAGTTTTCCTGCTACATAGCGTCGAATAACTCACGACTGAAATCTTTTGTATAGTTTTTTAATTAGTCCGATGGGCTATGTACTCATCATCATCTGATCACCCTTCATTTTGGTCCATTAATAAATGTTGTATTGAGTGTTTGTTCTAACAGTAGACTTGGTTCAGTCTTTCTCTGGAATGTTAAATGTTGGTGGACTGACTGACTGCAGATTCCAGTTGTAGTAAAGTGTATTGCACGGTGTTCTGCTGTATAGTTGCTGGGAACCGGAGAGTCTTGTTGTGTTGCTGTGTGGATAATGTAGCAACAGATTTTTTTGTTTGTTTGCGAACTGGCTCAACAGAAGCAGTTGTGCAGTAGCAGCAGGACGAGAAATTAACAGACATGGGCAGCAGAGACAGATACCCTAACTTTCTATAACTCTCTTATGAGGTCCGTTTACTGGTTCAGATGAATTTATATCAGCAAATCTGTTTCAGTTTCTGCAGTGTCGCTCTTGTCCATTCTCTGTCTGCCATTCTGCCTGTCTTAGAGAAGCTTTGTGTTTTAATATGACGTGTTAGGCCCGTGAAGTATATGGCCCGTCGCCTGGTATGTTGAGTGCTTGCTTGAAGTACCACCAGGATGTGATGTTCCATTCAGCTTCCTCATTAGAGTTATAGCTTACCAGAAGATCTAAAATAAGCTGTCATGGACGGGCTTCAAGGCTGACAAGCACATCCATGCTGGTCATGAAAAGATGATGTAAAGATTTTTTTTTTTTTTTGCTGTGGCGTGATGTGAAGATTGTAGGGCTCCTGTTGTTGTTGGCCACTTGTGGCGAATTAGTCATTAACGTGTAGAAAATCCATGTTTCCTTTGTTTTTTTTTTAAAAAATACGGTTAAGTGTTTAGTAATTTGTCATTAAGGTGTGTCCTAGTTGCGCCTTCAAACAAAGATTGACTCTGGCTGAAATCCCAGAGTCCATAAAAAAAGTGGGTGTATTCCTATTATCGTACATGCTTTTTACAAACATGGAGTAGGTCAGTTAAGACAGATCACCTATGACAAAGGAAATATGATGTCAGTGCCCACCTGTGGGCCCGCAGAAGGATGATACGGAGAGTGTCAAGCTTGTCTTTCCCCCAGCTTGTAGGGGCCATGGGTGTTCGTGTCTACAGCTGTCTCAGCTGTTCGTGTCTGCAGCTGTCTCAGCTGTTCGTGTCTACAGCTGTCTCAGCTGTTCGTTTTTACAGCTATCTCAGCTGTTCGTGTCTACAGCTACTTCAGCTGTTTGTGTATACAGCTATCTCAGCTGTTTGGAATTTTTTTTCATGTTTGGGAAGCTGAATGGTCTGCGAAAGAGTTTGAACATTTCTCTCTCTTTCTCTCCCTCCCTCTCTCTCACTTTTGCCACTCTTTCTTCTTTCTTCTTCTCCTATTTTGTCTCTATCCCTCTCTCTCTCCCTCCCTGTTCCCGCTTTCTCTCTCATTCTCTCTCTCACTTCCTAACCCCCCTCTCTCTGTGTCTCTCACTTCCTAACCTTCTCTCTCTCTCCCACCCCCCCCCCCCAATTCTCTAGCACACCAATCTTGTAGGTTCACTGCTACCTTTCCTGAACCTTGTTGACTATTATGCCGCGGGGAATTGGGGATGGAGGGGGGTGAAAGGTGGCATCAAAATCTATTAGGCATTGAAGTGCGACATGAGCCATAAAAAGATTGGGAAACACTGCTTTGGACACAGTCTGATAACATTCGTATCTGTGAGTGCTCACTCTCTCGCTCTCTCTCTCTCTCTCTCTCTCTCTCTCTCTTTCTCTCTGTCTCTCTTCAGTTGTTCACTCATTAACGTCTTCTACGTTGTCTCTCAAGCTTTGACTAGATCCACCCCATGGTCTTGTCCCCTCTATATCATGTTATATGAAAACTTCGTCTGACCACTCTCTCTCTCTCTCTCTCTCTCTCTCTCTCTCTTCCTTCTTTCCCCTATATCAGTACCGTTTTAACGCTAGGGTAGACTGGACAGTTGCCCAGGAACCCCTGATTCATTTATTATCTGTGCAACTCTTTCTTTGTGTGGGTTATGGTTTATGGTCTGGGTCATCATCATTGCACTTTGGACATGTCCATAGGTGGTCAGATCCCCCCACCACACACATGTATCAGTCAGCGTCCTGCAGCTGATAGTGCCTGTCCTGTGTTGGTTGACCAGTTGTCTCACATGTCCAGTGTGCCTCTTGTTCCTGGCTGTGCCGATCTGTATACCCAGCTCTCCCAGTCTGAGTAGCGACGTAGATTCCTGCCCTCAAAGTCCTCCACTCTGCCTATCTCTCTGAGCGCCTTAACAATATCAGCCCGATCCAGTGGTTGTCCATCTGCAATGATGGCAGAGGCAGCCAGTCCATCAGCTCTCTCATTTCCCTGGATGCCCACGTGCCCAGGGACATAAATGAAGGTGACTGCGAATCGTTGATTCCTGCAATGACTCAAGCCTCTGCCTGTGTACAGAACCTGCCTCGACCTTCTAGATCATACTCATTGAATCACTTAGTGTGCAGACACGGGCGTTGTCTTGTGACTCCAGCCACTAGAATGCTTTCGTGTGTGCGGGTTAAATAATAGCCATTGTGGGTAGGGGCTCCAGTGCTTTTGCTTTGCCCAGGCCCACAATGCCGTTAAGACGATCCCTGTTCTCCATGACACAGTTATTACGACCTGTTACCTTTCAAACTATGGATCTTCTATGCTAGTTTTAAAAGTTGTTCACCTAGAAATTCCCGAAACTAGAAAATCCACGAAAAATTGAAAGTTAACGGAGTTTGTCATGGATAAACAGTGGAATGTAAGCACAGGTGGGTGAAAATTGTGTAGGAAAATTGCATAAAAACATCCGAGAGTAACTTTTAAAAATGGAGAAATGCGGGGAGAAGAGATAAAACGAGAGAGAGAGAGGGAGAGAGAGAGGAGAAGAGAGGTAAAGAGAAAAAGGAAGAGCGATAGAGAAGGAGAGATACAGTAAGGAAGAAGGGGAGAGAGAAAGAGAGAGAGGAGAAGAGAGGTAAAGAGAAAAAGGAAGAGAGATAGAGAAGGAGAGATACAGTAAGGAAGAAGGGGAGAGAGAAAGAGAGAGAGAGAGAGAGAGAGAGAGATTGAGAGGGAAGAAAGCGGGGGAAAAGATTGTAGATAAGGAAATACAAAAAAATAAGACATCATATAATATAAAATATAAAAGACAGACAAGACGCAAAACATAAAAGTGTAGAAGATAGAAAGATGCGGCCATTTAATTCAAGTCGTATCTAATGATTAAATATATTAATCTTAATCTGACAAAATAAAACATTGTGACGATTTATCTCCACGGAAGAAAACTTTCTGAATCTAAATTTTAAGTTTATCTCCTTTAACTGTCTTTAGCCGTAGGTTTTTAAAATGTGAAACTGTTTGCATAAAGACTAGAGAGAGACAGAGAGAGGAGGAGAGAGAGGGAGAGAGAGGGAAAGAGAGGGAGAGATAAGAGATAGATAGATGGAGAGGGGAGGGAGAGAGAAGGAGAGGGACAGAGAGAGATAGAGAGGGAGAGGGGGAGAGGGAGAGGGAAGAAGATAGAGAGAGATAGAGAGACAGAGAGAGGAAAATAGAGGCGAGAGAAAGAGAAAAAGAGAGAGAAAGGGGGCAGAGAGAGAGAGAGTGTGTGACGAACGGGTTAATTGGATATTTGGCACTCATCGACATGCAAGAGTAACAAGGAGAATAGAAAATAATATCTACATAGTTCCATGATGTGTACTGTGGGTTTCAGACTTCTATTTTTTTAAAGGCTTTACGAGCAAGTTTTGCATAGGAATAAAGCTCTTTTATGTGTACATCTTTTTTGCTTTGAAATTATTAGTTCCTAATAGTAGTGTAAGATATTCTTTCAACTCTACACATCTTTTATTCTTCTTCTTCTTCTTCTTTACTCCCTCTCTCTGTCTCTCTCTCTCTCCCACTGACTCAGATAAACGCACACACAATACGTGTCTGCAGAATAAGACATACCAGATCAAACTATACTTTTTTGTTAGTGCTTTAGGTGGTTTACAGATGTTCACGTAAAAAAACAACTATTTCCCCACGCGTACGGGACAACAACAGTTTTACAACAAGTTAAAGAAAACAGGATTTGTAGTCGACATTTGTATACGGATGTATACTGTCTCCTTTACTTTTTGGGATTACAATAGACTTCATAATGAAAAAATGCTGCACAGGTAACACAGGTATTGACTGGGTACATGGGACCCAACTAGACGATCTTGATTTTGCTGATGACATAACTCTTATCAGTAATAATGTGAATTCCATGCAAGAAAAAACAGAGCCTGTCTTCACTGGCTAGCAAAATAGGACTTGAAATTAACAAGGACAAAACAAAAATAATGAAAATTCCTCTCAATCAAAATGGAAAAATACACATAGAAGGGACAGATATTGAAGAAGTCAATCAATTTGCATACCTTGGCAGCTACATAGACCAGGATGGTGACACTAGAAAGAAAGTTAGGATCAGAATTACAAAAGCAGCATCAATCTTCAAGAATCTTGAGAACATATGGAATTCAAAAGTTATAAGCACAAAAACCAAGTTAAGACTATTCAATTCAAATGTAATATCCACCCTCATTTATGCATGCGAAAGCTGGAAAACAACTAAAGAAATAGAAAAGAAATTAGACTCTTTTGAAAACAAATGCCTAAGGAAAATACTCGGCATCAAGTGGAATGAATTCAAGAACAATGCACAGATAAGACAGATGACTGAACAACAACCAGTCTCATGGGTGATTAGGAAAAGGAGATGGACATATGTTGGTCACTTGATGAGAAGAAATGATCAGAGAATCCCAAAACAAGCTATCAAGTGGAACACAACAGGCCGAAGAAAAAGAGGCAGACCACGTGAAACTCTGAAGAGGACATTATTAAGAGAGGCCAAATTAACAGGCATAAAATCATTTGATGAGGTTGAAAGACTCGCCGAAGACAGGAAAAATTGGCGAACTACTTTGCGAGCCCTATGTGACGTTTAACGGCACGGGAAGGATATAAGATATAAGATAAGTCGACATTTTGAACAGCCAAAAAAATGTTGTTTCTAGTTTCTAAAAGAATGAAATTTAGGAGAAATTATTCTTGGAAACGCCAGGACAGCTTATAATCAGCACTTGGAGCAGGGACTTGTGGAAAAGCATGATAGCCAACGCCAGTCAACAGGGCAACAGACAGACAGACAGACAGATAGTTCTTGGAAGCCCTTAAATTTTGTTTGTTTGTCTCGTGCCTCGCTGGTTACAAAAATGTGAAGATCCCTGATTTTGCACAGAGTATACGGTGTTTGTTACAGAGAGCGAGAGAACTTCTGTAATTTCTCCCATACGTCTTCGTCGCGGTTACCATAGCTTGCCTTGCCTGTCAGATACGGTAATACAAGCCACATGTCTGAACGCACTAACAGTTGCACAACCCTTTTACTCTAGCGACAGCGCACCACAAAGCCACGGTGCTGAACCCTTCATGAAACCCAGGGCAGATCTCTCCTTTCAGGCTTACAGACTGGGTTATCTGTGGGCGTTTGTTGGCACGTGGAAGGCTGGGTGATCGTGATACGCGTTCACATGTGACCAAACTACACATAATGGCTTCTAATTCCTAACAAAAATGTCATACCACCTATGTACGGTGATTAATCATGAAATAATCTACTCTTTGCTAAAGAAGCAAACACAACAGACAAGTGGTTTTTTTTTTTAAGACGACGAAAACAACAGGCCGTGACCCGGTGGTACTGCAAACCCGGGTCCACCCGTAACGAGATGTAGACCATACCCCGCCGGCATTCATTGTGCAGGCCAGGCCTCATGCGTCTCGTTTAGTTCAAAAAATAACGAGGCTTTTGTTTAACCAAAAGGGCATGTTGATCAGGGTACCTGCCAAGGGGACACTTTGACCTCAGCCACTTTGATCTTAGCCAAAAGGCCGAGAACAAGTTAGTTAGAAAGAAAGGAGGGGCCCATCATCCATGCAAGCCGGACGTATCAGTAGGGGCTCCGATCTCCTCTTCGATGTCTCCTTCAGCGCGCGGTAACTGATTTACACCATGGGCTGTGAACAAGAAAGTGGGGAAGAATATAGAAGACTATAATATATTTTGTGGATTTAAAACTACACAAATAAAGAAGTATTTAGAACAAGCCAAGCTGTAAAACCCAGGCGCACTCCATCTCTTCCTGTGTTCCCTTGTTACCATCACAAAAGTCGACTTAACGAAGAGTTATGCCCCCCCTGAATTGTTTCACAGAACGTATTACCTCCCCTTGAAGATTGACGATTGTTCTCTCCAGCGAGATTAGCCGTGCTCATCCGTTGTGTGAAGTGGATGTGGTTGAGTTTACAAATAGTAGACACTTCAGATACACACGGACTAGTACTTTCCTAGCTTTTCCATCTTTGTGCTGTGCTCTACTGGCTTACGCGGGGGGCTTGTGGGCGGGTGAGATTTTCTCTCGCTAACTTTTTTCACGTATCAGCCAGGTTGAAATGTTAAATATCCTCTAATGTTTTTATGCTGTTTAATTTAAGTGTTGTAAGGTTAATTTATACACTGAGAACAGCTAAAGAGTTTGTGACAGCCATTTGTGCGGTCTGTGCAACCTGTGCTGGTTGTATTCATCGAGAAGTAAGTGATTTTATTATGGTTAAATTTATACGGATGTGTGTGACAAAATATATTTATGAGATTTAGCTGTGAAAATCTATCTATCTATCTATCTATCTATCTATCTATCTATCTATCTATCTATCTATCTATCTATCTATCTATCTATCTATCTGTCTATCTGTCTGTCTGTCTATCTGTTTGTCTGTCTGTCTTATCTACCTGTATATCTATCTATCCGCCCGCTTGTCTAATCTAATCGTCTGTCTGCATGCCGCCTGCCTGAATGTCTGTCTATTCTCTCTGTCTGCCTGCTTGAATATCTATGCAATCTGTTGCCTGTCAGTTTGTCTAGTCCTTTTGCCAGTTCATATGAATGTTTTTCTAATCCGTCTGCATGCCTAAATGTCTCTCTTGACTGACTGAATGTCTGTCTAGTAATTCTGTTTGTCTGATTAGTTGCCTAGTCAATCTGCCTTTCTGCTTGATTGTTTGCCTAGTGTCCAGCCTGAATGTCTAGTCAGTCTGCCTGCCTGCTTGAATGTTTGCCTAGTGTGTTACAGGAATGCCTGTCTAGCCAGCAAGCCCGCCTACCTACCTGCCTGAATGTCTGTCTATTTAATCTGTCTTTCAATGTCTCCAGCAAATGTTCGGTTGCTTCCTCACCGGCGGACTCCTGTAATGTTATCCAACCTACCTTTTGTGTACTGTAAACTGGAACAGGTGAGAAAGGGAAACACGTGTCTGATGCTAAAACTGCACAAAGTTCAGAGGTCGAGCGAAGAATGTACTGGGGATTGATGCCTTGTCTTCCGCTTCACCGCCTGTTGTCTCACAGTAGTTAGCTCGCGTTCCTTGAGAATCTTGTTTATCTTGTTTGTACTGTGCGTTGGAAGGAACGACAGACAGACAGACAAACAGACAGACAGATAGACTTTATTTTCAAAGGGTTAAGAATTGGGCACACAGGCCCGTCTCACATTCTGCCATTTTTCACTCCATCTTTCATTCTTCCCACACACTCGATTTAATAAGGTATACAAAATTACATAAACACACACACACACACACACACACATATATATATATATATATATATTATATATATATAAAGAATGGAAAATGAAAATATTATATTCACAAATATAGAGTAATGCGCTACATAAGCGGTAGCTGATCTAACAAGATAAACACACACATATCTGCATACACACATATAGAAATACATTTTCAGTGGAGTTCTTCTGACATTCTGCTCTTGTATTTTTACTAAGATAATTTCTAACAAGATACAAGATCTAAGAAATTTTTTTTACAACTGTTTTCCTTAAGGACAGAAGTCGGTGGCTGGCGAGTCAGGGTATAAGAGGCTATTAGATATTCTATGGAGGCATATAGTTACAAGCCAGTAAATACTGAAAAAGGCTTGAATTAAAGGATGAAATATTACTAATGGATTTTAGATGGTAGGGGAGGGAGTTCCAGAGCTGTACTGCAGAATATGCAAGGCTTTTCTTGTACAGATCTAGCTTGGGTTTAGGAAGAAGACAGTTTCTTAAACGTTGGCTATGTTTAATGCTGGACGTAAACAATGGCCACAGGTAAGACGGAGGTGAGGTAAAACTCTGTGAACTAATTTGAGTTTGTTAAAAATAATTCTATATTTGAATAGAATTTCTAGTTCTTTGTGGTGATCTACAGTCTGTACTAGGTGTTTGCCACAAATCAGAGTTAATGCTTGTTTGTGAAGTGAGTGGAGCCTTTTTGTGTTTGAGACTGAGCATCCATCCCAGACTGTGGAACAGTAATCTATGTGATATGTAGTATGTCTTTCTTGCGTCTTTGTCGATAAAGTGCTTAATTTTAGGCTAGTTGGTAAACTTTCTGTGCTATCATGTCTGTTAGGTTACGGACGTGAGAATTCCAAGTTAAATGTTGATCAGTGACGAGTCCTAGAGTTTTATGTTCATGAACGTTTTCTATTTCTGTAGTCCCAGCACAAAGCTGTAGTGTAGATTTTGTTGCATTCTGCAATTTCTGTCTTGTAGTGATGAGCATAGATTTTGTTGTTTTGTTGGTATTTATCAACACACAGTTATTACAGACAGACAGACAGCCAGGCAGGCAGGCAGGCAGGCAGGCAGGCAGGCAGGCAGGCAGGCAGGCAGGCAGGCAGGCAGGCAGGCAGGCAGGCGTTGAAAAAGTTCCTTCGCACTTTCCCTGTAGATACCCCCGACTGACATCTTGTAACTTTTTTCTCGCGGAGGCACAGTAAAGACAGTGTTTACGTACCCCTACTTCCACAGAAAATTGAACACCTTGCAGCAGGGGATCCCCGACGACATCTCTTCTCTTATTCCAGATATGCTGTATAAAACCAGAGGGGAGCTCGGTTATCGCCTTGACGTGTGCCGTGCCACGAGAGAGAGAGTGAGAGAGAAAGAGATAGAGAAAGAAAAAGAGAGAAAGAGAAAGAAAGAGACAAAGAGAGAGAGAAAGAAAGAGAGAGAGAAAGAGAGAGAAAGAAAGAGAGAAAGAAAGAGACACAGAGAGAGAGAGAAAAAGAAAGAGAGAGAAAGAGACAAAGAGAGAGAAAGAGAAAGAGAGAGAAAGAGAGAGAAAGAGACAGAGAAAGAAAGAGAGAGACAAAGAGAGAGAGAAAAAGAAAGAGAGAAAGACAGGGAGAAAGAGAAAGACAGAGAGAGAGAGAGAGAAAGAAAGAGACAGACAGACAAACAGACAGACAGACAGAAAGGAAAGCAGGGAGAGGAATGGCGGGGCTCAGAATGTAAAGTTTGTCTACAACTTTGAGAATTTTTCTACAATTTCCCCAAGCAAGGATGTAAAAAGCTGCATTTGTCTTCCCAAAGTTGCATCTTAAAGTGTAAAGGAACTTTCCGGGCTCATTGCGTGGATTATTACAGTAATTATTTCAAGAGTACAAAAACTTGACATTGACTTTGACTTTCCCTATACCCGGGTTTACGAGTTTTCACTTTTTTTCCCTTGTGCCAGATAATGAAACGTACAGGTCCTCTTAAGCTGTTCTACATCTCCATACAGGATTTCGGTGATTGAGGAGTTTGGTGGTATCAGGTTCTTCCAAAAGTCATTCAATGCACTGCAGTCCAACAGAGGGTGTTTAACAGTTTCCTTTTCTTGAATGTTGCAGTGCATGCAGTATGGTGTGTGGTCAGCGGTCACTCTGTGTAAGTGCTTATTGAGGATGATGTGTCCTGTTCTCAACCTGTAGATTGTGCATTGGTTTCTACGACATAAGCTGTTGATGTGGTCTCCCGGGTTAGGCTTTGGCAGGTGTGTATATAGGGATCTTACAGTTGGATTACTGGCCCAGCTGTCCATTCACTGGTGCTTGCAGTTGTTATGTATAATGTGTTTAGCTGTTCTCATGTTGGTGGAGATGTGGGGCTGTGACATGGTGGCTCCACTCTTTGCCAGTCTGTCAGCATGTAATGGTATCCACTGTAGGGTGGTCTTGATGTCATAGGAGGCGAGTAGATTTATTGCACTGAGTATGTTAGTTGTAATGTGATCAGCTGATGGTATCCAGTTTTCAAGGGCTTGGCATTAAACCATACAAGAAAAAAAAAGGGTTCGACAACTGGTAACTTTAAAGTCGTACTGAAGTTGGTCGCTACTGCCACTCACCAGTAAAGTATTTTGCAGAATAATCATCAGCAGAATTGTACCAGCACTTGAGGGAAAACTTCGGAAAGAGCAGGCAGGATTTAGGAAAGGAAGATCATGCATAGACCACGGGAAAAAGGCAAAGGACAGGCATTTGTGGAAAACCATTGCGGAAGCCCCATGTGCCCTGGGCACTTAAGGTTCAGAGAGAGAGAGAGAGAGAGAGAGAGAGAGAGAAGTTGGTCGAGTTACCTCATCTGAAGCGAGTTATCTTTATCATCCATTTATGAACAAAGTTATTCATTTTGATAAATCGCTGCATCTCTAAAGAATTTTATGCTTTTGAAAATTATAGCCGTTATCGAACGGACAAAATTCAATTCCATTACTCTCTCTCTCTCTCTCTGAACCTTAAGTGCTCAAGGCACATGGGGCTTCCACAAGGGTTTTCCACAAATGCCTGCCCTTCCTTTTTTTCCCCCGCTCTTGCCCAGGTGAGCCCTCTATTGCTCAACATCCTCTCTGTTGTTCTTCTCCACGTCTCCTTTGGTCTACCGTTCTTTCTGTTCCCCTGTGGTGTCCATCTTAGTGCTGTTTTTGGTAGTGAGCTGTCAGTCGTTCGGAGCGCATATCTCAACCATCGCCTGCGTATTTCCTTAATGATCGCTGTCAGCGGTTTCATCTGCATCTAATATACTTTTCAGTAAATAATTTTAGAAGCCCCAATACATATGTTTTGAGCAAAATTACAGTAATTATAAGTTTATTTAAACAGTTTGGTTTTTGTTTTTTTTTCAAACTGGATATAATACTACTCTTATTGTTTTTATTTTATATTATTTATCTTTATTGTGAACTTTTACACGTACTTTGCTTTATCGTGGTAAGTCAAATAGACCACAGTTTAAGGAGGTTTGAAGACCGCTGAATTAGAATTAAATAGCATTCTTCCAGCCTCTACGCTCGAGCGTTAACTGTGAGCATAAAGCACAAGATCCATTTTCCAGGAAGTGAGAAGTTTATCAGTGTGTAAGGGTGATGAGTATTTTTAAAAAAAAAATATCTAAACTGTCGCTTTCAGGCGGGCGACCTGCCAATGTGAAGATTTACAGGAGAGAAGATGAAAATAAAATTTAAAATAAAAATAAAAGATATTAAAAGAATGCAGTATACCCAGCATACACTGGCAGGTTAGGCTGGTTTCCATGGCAACGCGTGCATGATTGGACTAATAGGATTTAAAAAAATTTTTTTTGTTCCGTTGTTTGTTTGACACTGTATTATGACTGTGTGAGTACGTGCATTGCTTGTTTATTTTACCTGTTATTTATCTGACTAAATGCTAGATCACGGGCAACGCACATACAACAACACAACATTGGAGTTATCTCCCTGAAAAAAACACTGAAGGGAAATCCTGATGTCAAAGGCCGAACACGCATGGTCTTGCCCCGAGTGTAATGAGGCTGGTCTCCAGGACTAGCAACAGAGCTAGGCTCCTCCCCCCCCCCCCCCCCCCGCTTTTTTAACAGTTACTGTTACCTGTTTACCTGTTTTATCTTTGAAGAAAGAATTAAAATCTAACATTTTGTTACATCAAACCCACTCATTGTTGTATAGCACTTGCACACAGCGAGTAATTATAAAGCTCTTTTCGTCTTTGAACACGGTATCTGAGCGTGGGGGGGAGGGGGGGGGAGGGGGAGGGGAGAGGATTCTAGCTGCTTGTGGGACTTTCCCAACGTCAATACGTCGAGCAGGTTACATCCATGGTTGTTTGTAGAATGTATTGAATAGGAGGAAAACCGAGAGACGAAGGACGGAATATCGGACGGTCATGAGCCCCCAGTTCTTCACTCTGTTGAAAGAAAATTCATTCTTTTCTTTTCTTGTCTTTCTTCTGCCGACAGTTGATAATTTAAACGATAATAATAACTAAACATACGAAACTGTATCGCGTGGTCCAGCCAGTAGAGCATTCTTTCTTTCTTTCTTTCTTCTTTCTTACTTCGTTTTATTTCTCTTCACTGCCTTCGGGGAAGATGTCTCTCTCTCTCTCTCTTTTTCTCTGTCTAGTTTGACTCTCTTTCTCTGTCTAGTTTGACTCTCTCTTGCTCTGTCTAGTTCGACTCTCTCTGTCTAGTTTGACTCTATCTTTCTTTGTCTAGTTTGATGTTTTCTGCAGTGCCGGGAAACTTCTTATGGGTAAACATCAGTTATGCTGCACAAACTTTACTTCTAGGAAAGGTTAAGGCATCATCATCATCATCATCATCATCAACATCATCAGTCCTCTGTATTACCAATGGAGCATAAGGTATCAATGAAGATTCCCCAGCCAATTCTGTTTTGAACAAATCGGGATAGCTCAAACCATATATTTCCCGCTTCCTTTAGTTCTTCCTGTATTATTCTTCCTTTAGTTCTTATTGTATTATGCTTCCTTTAGTTCCTCCTGTATTGTGCTCCATTTAGTTCTTCCTGTATTATGTTCCCTTTAGTTTTTCCTATATTATGCTTCCTTTAGTTCTTCTTGAATAAGTCAATCAATTTGCATACCTTGGCAGCTACATAGACCAGGATGGTGACACCAGAAAGGAAGTTAGAATTAGAATTGCAAAAGCTGCATCGATCTTCAAAAATCTTGAGAACATATGGAATTCAAAAGTTATAAGCACAAAAAACCAAGTTAAGACTACTCAGTTAAAATGTAATATCCACCCTCGTTTATGTATGCGAAAGTTGGAAAACAACTAAAGAAATAGACAAGAAATTAGACTCTTTTGAAAACAAATGCCTAAGGAAAATACTCGGTGTCAGGTGGAATGAATTCAAGAACAATGCAAAGATAAGATGGATGACTGAACAACAACAATTCAGTCTCATGGGTGATCAGGAAAAGGAGATGGACATATGGTGGTCACTTGATGAGAAGAAACAGTCAGGGAATCCCAAAACAAGCTATCAAATGGAATACAACAGGCAAAAAAAAAAAAAAAGAGGCAGACCACGTGAAACTCTAAAGGTGACATTGTTAAGAGAGGCCAAATTAACAGGAATAAAATCCCTTGGTGAGGTTGAAAGACTCGCCGAAGACGGGGAAAACTGGCAAACTACCATGCGAGCCCTGTGTGACGTTTAACGGCACGGGAAGGATGTAAGATAAAAGAAGTTCTTCTTGTATTATGTTCCCTTTAGTTCTTCATATATTGTGCTCATTTAGTTCTTCCTGTATTATGCTTCCTTTAGTTTTTCCTGTATTATGCTCCATTTAGTTCTTCCTGTATTGTCCTTCCTTTAGTTCTTCACGTTCGCAGCTGCCTGCCCATCTTTCTTTTTCCTTTTAGATGTCCATGAAAAATAGCGGATAGAGAGAGAGAGAGAAAAATACTCTAACAGCAGCTACTCTAGGATCTGTAACTCTGGAGTTGTCTTTCTCTGGAGTTTCCTCCCCTAGAAATTGGCTCGCGATCCACTCACTTTTTTCTATTATAACTACATGAAATACTTTTTATTGTTATACGATAACAGACGATCCTGGCCTGTTGTTTATGTGCACACATGATAGTTATATTTATAATGTTGATGATTTTATGTATAAACCGTTTATTACATCGCACCACATCATTCTTGTGCCAGCAGATCCAAATCTTGATGATGGGTTTAATTTTGTTTGTTTGTTTCGTTTCCAGAATCCAGGGCCAGCGTTAAATTTTGATACACTGTCATATAATAAATTTGAGAAGGGAGCGTGAGGCATCATCATCATCATCGTCATCGTCGTCATCATCATCATCATGTGCCATGCCGACTGGCGTTGGCTTTTATGTTTCTCAATATTACCCGATCCTTCACGCAGGCCATCAGTTCAGTTGGTGGTCCCCTCTCACATCATTAAGTCAAACTACCCAGTATCATTTCTCTCTGCCTTCCCCTGGCTCCTCTTCCCTCTATTTTTCCAGTTGTTACAGTATATTCAATGCCTCCTCTTCTCATTGCATGTTCTTTGTTCTCTCTGGTATATATAACTATTTTTGACACTATTTTTTAGGGCTCTCCAGCTCTTCTCATATATTCTTCATGAACGTGAAACATTAAATGAAAAAAAGAAGTACAACATGACAGTATGCCAAGCTTCGCACTCTACACTGAATCAAAAACTAATAATGAAACTCATACAAGTCTTCATGTATACATTTGGGGTTTTGGAAACAGGGAAAAAAATGGGAAAAGAAAGCTGTTTTATATCGTCCAGGCGCTTTGAAAGGAAATGATAACCATGTACAGCCGCCATCTCATTGATTCGAACGTTCTGATATCTCAAATCTTCACCTTGCGCATATGCCACGTTGCAAACCGTGTGTGGTCTTTCATTCTGTTCTTCTGCCTGTTGATTTGAATAATTAAGCTGGTCTTATGATGTGCCAGCTTCGACCGGTAGCATAGCTTATGTGATGCGTTTCCAGCGTTGTGTATGTGCATGTGTGCGTGCGTGCGTGTGCTGTGTATGCGTGTGCGTGCGTGCGTGCGTTCAATATCAGCTTAACAGCTATTGTCTGCAGTACGTTCTGTCAGGTGAGCCCAGGACACGCCCTGCTCTTCGCTTCTCTGCGCCAGAATTGCGCCGGGCTGAAACCGTACTTTTTCAAATAAACGTTCGGTTGACTTCTAAGCTCTATCAGATATTTATCATTTAAGTCAGAGATTCCCTGGTCGCGATCTAAATTATGGTCGCGGATGGTCTAAGGTGCGACCGCGAGAACATCTTATAAAGAAAAAAAAAGTAAAATAAAAACAACAACAACAAATGCTTTGATGGGAATGCTACTTTATTGTTTCCAAACTTAAATGTTAAAATAATAACGAGCACACTTGCTACGGTTCATTCAGATGTTTAAAAAAAAAAATGTGTTTTGTAGCATCATCTTTCCGAGCCATTAAAACTCATTGCTGCAAATAAAGTTCGCCTCCATTCCTCTTTATTCCTAATATTCTCCAGTTAGTGACACCAATTTCCTTTATATCCTCTTCTATGTTGTCTTTCCATCTCCGTCTTGGCCTGTCCCTTGTTATTGTTTTCTTCGTCTATTGTACATACATCATTTTCTTTTGTCCGTTCTCTTCCATTCTTTCTACATAACCCAATCACCGTTTCAAGACGTTTATAATCCGCTGTGATTTAAATAAACTGTTAAGTTTATATTTGTGTGACGCTATGCATTGCTTCCCCCCCCCCCTTTCCTTTTCTTTGTCTGTAATCTGTAATCATAGACAGCGCATCCCGGCATTCCAGCCATTCCCATGCATGCTCCGCCTTCCGTTCCAACACCCACTGAACCGTACGCCTGCTGATGGAGCCAGTCACGCACTGGTTGTGGGTAAGGCGTGCGCGTTACTCTTTCGGGGGGGGGGGGGGACGGGGGTGTGTCCGTATGATTAGTGACAAAATCAGGACGTGTTTAAGATACTGAAATAATATCACTTACTTTTAGATAAATCTAAATATTTTTAGAAGATCTGTCTCATAAGTCGTACGTCACGTACCAGTGCTGCTTTAGGGTCACGTTCAGAACAGGTTGGGGACCACTGAGTTAAGGATTTGTCAGAATAAATTTTTAAAAAGCGAAAACAAAGAGGAGGGGAGTGGAAGTATAACTTGTGGTTTACATGACCGAGGCATGAAATTAAATTTCAGTGTGTAATGTCTTATCTTTCATGAAGAAAATAAAGGTAGGAAATTCAGCGTCGAGACGTAATATCTTATCTTTCGTGAAGGAGAAAAGAGCATCATATTCAGTATTAATATACAGTGTATTATCTTTCATGAAGAAAATAAAAGCATGAAATTCAGCATCTAGATGTAATGTCTTATTTTTCATGAGGAAGATAACGGGAATTTCAACATCTAGATATAATGCCTTACCTTTTATACGGAAGATAAAAGCACCAAATTCAGCGTTTCCGAGGTGCCGCGATGGTGTAGTGGTTAGTGTACATGCCTGCCGATCAGAAGGTCCCTGGTTTGATTTCGCACTCGAGCGGAATTTTTCTCGGACCGACCGGCACCGGTGTTCACTCAGCCTCATAAGACAGGAGGGGGGGGGGTACCTGGGGTTTCCCTGGGAAAACAAAGGCAGCAAGGACAGGTGCTGGCATCCCTACCTGAAATGCTATAGTGGCCTAGAAATATGAAGGCACTTACACTTCACTTCTCTACGGCTGCAAATGCTACGGGACATAGTATTCGGCACCCCCCCCCCCCCCTTTCACAACACGTGCGCAGACCTACGCTAAGGTAGTATTACTGCACTACCTGTGTACTCCTAAACGTGTGTAATGCGTATTAGTATTACAATGTATTGCATCTACTATACAATGAGTGTGTTTGATTGTGTATTACACACCCACGGAACGAGTAATTGACTCGTGAACACTTTAAGTCACAGTTACAGAAGTCACTATTTACAGAACAGGTTTGCTTGACTGCTACACAAGTGACACAACGGACGTTACGTCGTTATATTATTTGTAGCACACGAAAACCCAGAACAAACAACCACTACAAGTCCGTACGCGAACATGGCCAGTTTACATGTAATCAGCTCAACTCAACACAAGTTCATATAGCACAGGATCTCCAAAAGTTACGAAAGATATAAACAAAGTTTAATGATGAGCCCCCATTTGTAAGTGAATGTTGTAAATGAATGTGGACTGAAAAAAACAACTGATGAGCAGTTACAATGAATAAGGAAAAACCGTCACATTCAGACAACATGGAAAGAACATTCTAACTTGAGGTACACCAAATATTGCAACTGAAGCTTTTAATCTAGAATCACAAACATTGTCCAATGAGGACAATCGAATTTCAAGTTCTACATGACAATCTTTGTCTTAAAAAGGCCATTACAACTTCAACAACAACATTTTGCCATAAAAAGGACAAATTAACCACAACTACTGTAAAACAGTAAAGTTCTCTAAAACAGCTGAGAAACACATAAATGCCTTTGAATGTAAGTGCTATAGAAGAGTAATTCAAATATCATGGACAAGAAAAAAGAACAAATATATCCATACTACAAGAACTTAATATTGAAGAAGGCTGGCTAGTAAAGAGGATTAAAGAGAGAAAACTGAAATATTTTGGACACATTAAACGTTATGATAATCCAGAGAAGACCGTCTTGGAAGGGTACATAATGAGAAAAAAGAAAGAGAGGAAGACCAAGGCGAAGATGGCTGCAAGACATCGTTGATGATCTGCAAATGGATGCATCAGCAGCAGGACATCTTGCTCACAACCGATAGGCCTACATGAGTGCTGTTAGGGAGGCAAAGTTCCGCAAGGGACATGCAGATGAATGAATGAAGCCATTCTAGACTCTACAATAGTTGTGTCCTAATAGGGACAACCGAACACAAAAACTTACATTTTGAAACAAGGAATCACTAGCAGACCTTCTAGAAACAAACTAACACTTCAATATCTAGAACAGAACTGAACTTTTCATGCATCCCGCCACTCAGATCCACGTGACTGAGCTCTACAGTCGGACCACGGATGCTTTTTTTTTCTCTGTGCTCGCTGTGACAGGTGAGTCAGGGTAACAGCTGTTTGACCACAGCAACATGGTTTCTAACCCATTATCTGTAACAGAATAAACGTTCTGTTACAATAGGTAAAGTTTGTTTCGTGTGATTTTTAATTGTCGGGAATTTCAAGCCGATGAAATTATTTCGTTAACTTTAGACGCTAAAACACCAGAACGTTAAATACAAGTTGTTTTCACAAATGTAAAACAGAATGAGTAATAGCGATAGACACCTGTTATGTACACAAATAACTGACAAATGCAGATAACGCAATACATTTCGCTGCACTTATAAAAATTGAGTGCTTTCATGTCTACAGATTATATTAAAATACAATGGGAAGTTTAAAAGAAAAATGTCACAATGACCCGTCAAAAACCGTATGGTGTGAAATAAGCGCTCAATTCAATCATTTTCAGTACTGACACCCATAATTATAATTAGACACCCTTTCCAACTCCCTCCCCCCTCCACCCTTTTGCATTCGGTTTCTTACTGCTCCGCTACCCACTCTCACCTCCACTTTTTGTCCGAATTCAGTTTATCTTATAAGACACATTTAAATTAAAACACCAGTTAATTCGTGGTACTTATTTACAAATTCTCTCGTAAATGCGATAAACGGTAGCACATGAAATTGACACCCTCTTGGAAAAGCTGTTCAAGCACGGAAATTCTGAAGTGGTGATAGAAAAATTCTATTCCATAAGCTGTGTTTCAGTCTCACAAACGGTGTCATTTGCCGCTTTGTCAATGTCTCATTCGCGCGCCTGAATATAGAAGTCGATGGATCGTTTATTGCGATAAAGCCGGTATCTGACGACTAACGGGGACATTGACGGTGGTTCCCCTTCGAGCATGTTCACTCGCTCGCTCGCTCACTCTGTCTCTAGCACTCACTACCTCTCTGTGAACGTATCAAGCCTGGTCACTTACTCAGCGATTCTCAACACCAGCCCCGCAGAGAGCGAGGTTTGTATCTATAAATTATTATCTGTGCGAATATTTTCATTTTGTAAACAATGGACTCATTCTTGCGTGTAGCCTGCAGAGTTTTATTTTCCCCCATATTCTACCACTGAATTGTGGCGTTGTGATGTAGGGTAGTCTGTGTTGGCGTTGTGATAAATATTTACTCTCATCTTTTAAAATTTAGGTAGTTATTATTTTTCTTTCTTTCTTTCTTTCTTTCGTTCTTTCTTTCTTTCTTTGGCTGAATTCTGTAGGGGAAATTGTAGCAGTGTCAAAACAGTTGTTTCTTTTCTGATTCAGTGACCTGTTTTGAAGTTGGTTGCAACAACAGAAGATAGACAGCTTTTAGTGACTGTAACGAGGATATGCAAGATTGGAGTTCATGTTTATTCAAGAAGTGACTGAAGGAAGTTTAGGTAGTTTTATATATATATATATATAGTTTTAAACGTTTACTGTACTTCAGTGTGGACGATTTTGACTTAGTATAAGCTGCGTCTTTGCTATTCTGTGTGAATAGTTAACTTTATATACATCATGTCTTTTGCTTTTGATATGGATCGTTTTAATTTTATATACATCATATCTTTTGCCTCTCAATTTGGATGGTTTTAACTTTATATACATCATATCTTTTGCCTTTGATATGGATAGTTTTAACTTTATATACAGCATGTGTTTTGCCTTTCAGTATGAATGGTTTTAACGTTTTTTACTAGGGGAAGTCAGTAAGTAACTCGCAAATTGAAATATTTTATCAATAGCAGTTATCAGGTAGTATTTAAATATATCCTTAGATAGTATCATCATCCAACTTTATAATAGTTGTATGTAGGGGGCACTGGGAGTTACGTGCGCATGCGCAAAGCAATAACAAAATGGCTACCCAACTGTTAGTGTGTACCAAAGAAGAACAGAGAAGTGTAGTGCGGTTTTTTGTGGGCTAAAGGACATTTAGTTGAGAACATTCATAAGGAAATGATTACAGTTTATGCTGAAAAGTGTTTGTCACGTAAAAGCGGATTATAACTGGATAAAAGAATTTTCCCAGGGACGCACCGAAATTGTTGTCAAAGTCCGACTTGGCCGTCCTGTTCAGATTTACAACAGAAGCGACTGTGCAACATGTGAATGAGATTATCAGAGCTGATAGACGAGTAACGATAGACAGTGCAGCAAGTGCAGTCGGATGTTCACATGGCTTAGCATACAGAATAATGCATGAACAATTGAATTTTCGGAAAGTTTGCTCACGTTTGGTACCCAGAGATCTGAATGATGAACACAAAATGAACCGATTTGGTTTGTCATTGCAGCATCTCTGTCATTACGCATATGAAGGTGAAGACATGCCCCAAAGGATTATTACTGGAGGTGAATCTTGGGTGCAGCACTACCAACCCGAATCAAAACATGCCTCAATGCAATGGAAACACCCGTCATCGCCATGCACACAAAAATTCAAGATTACGCCTTCTGCGGGGAAGGTTATGCTGACAGTGTTCTGGGATTATCAAGGAGTGTTGTTAACCAAGTTCCAGAAGTATGGTGACAGTGTGAATTCTGTATCGTACCGTGAAGTTCTGTCGATGCTACGGATGCAATTCGAAGAAAACGTCCTGGTCTGCTGATTAGAGGTGTGCTTCTCCTTCACGACAATGCCAGACCACATACGGCTCGGTTAACCCAAGAGAAAATTAGCCAGTTGGGTTGGGAAGTTCTTGAACATATAGTCCTGACTTAGCTCCAAGTGATTTTTACCTGTTTGGTCCATTGAAAAACCACCTTGGCGGGAGAAGATTCTCGAGTGACGAAAAGGTGGAAGCAGAAGTAAAATAATGGTTCAGAAATTGGATTCCCGATTTTTACGCCATGGGTATTGCATCACTGATTACACGATGGGACAAATGTATCAATGTTGGTGGGGATTATGTTGAGAAATAGGGGAATAATGTAGGTTCAAAGATTAAAAGTTTTCAAATTACTATCGCATTTAGTTTTTCTGTCATTTGCGAGTTACTTGGTGACTTCCCCTCGTAAAACATGTCTTTTGCCTTTCAGTATGGATGGTTTTAACGTTTTATACACCATGTCTTGTGCCTTTGATATGCATGGTTTTAGCGTTATATACACAATGTCAGTGTATTTATTGGCGCGACATCTGATTGAGTGATGCTTTGAAAAAAACCTTTGCCGTAAACTGTGTTTAACATTTAGAAACTCTGTTCTAGGTCGGTATGTCAGGCCTAAGATTCTATTTTGCTGTTACATAACTAGTTAACTAACGGAGAAAGTAGCCATATTTGTTTCAAATAACTTCTGTTATAACTTCTGCTAGTACCCCAAGAGCCATTCATGGTGGTAAGTGAATGGGAAGGTATGCAGGTAAATGGGTTAGTAGGTATGGAAGTAAATATGTAGGTAAGAGGGTAGGTATGCAGGTAAGTGGGTAAGCAAGTAGGTAGGTGTGCAGGTAAGTGGGTAGGCAAGTAGGTGGGAAGGCGTACAGATAAATATATAGGTAAGTACGTTGGTAGGTATGCAGGTAAATTTGCAGGTAAGTGGGGAGACATGTAGGTGAGTAGGCATGCAGGTAAGTGGACAGACATGTAGGTAAGTGAGCAGGTAGGAACGCACATCGTTACATAGGTAATTAGGTATATAAATGGGTAGATATGTAGGCAGGTAGTTGGGTAACAGGTAAACAGGCATCTTTGAACATTACCAGGTATCTCTAGGTATATTTTTTCGCATATTTTTCCCCATCAAAAGCTAGGTATGATATACATAAAATATTCTTTATATACAGAAGGGGGATAATCAAACGATAAACTGGAATTAGGTTTGTCGCCAGTTTGAACTAAGGAGATGAGCAGATAAACCGTGGCTCAGAATGTTTTATCGTGTTTTAAGCAGTTTCTTCGTAAATTATTACTCCCCTTGAGAGTAAATGTGGGCTTCGTGATTGACCTGTTCAACGTTTTGTGGATAATGTCTCCGAATTGTCTGACCTTTTTCCGTTGTCAGAATGACATATTGTCTGATTTTTCCCATTGTCAGAATGACATATTGTTGGAAAAAAATTTGAAACAGACTGAAGTGTGGAAATGAGTTTTACTTGTTAATTTTTTTTCTTAGCAAAAACATTAATCTTCTTCTTCTTCTTCTTCTGTCAGAAGGTCGTTGACTGTATCTCAATTATGCTTCTTTCAGCCCCACACATCGAACTTCTCCTTGGCGTATTTCTGAGACCGATTTCTCGCTGCCATCATTTAGATCCCTGTTCACTTTTCCAGACTACTGTCTGCTTCCAGGGGTGGGGGGCACCATTGGGAGGTAGAATAGGGTCTTGGCCAGCTATGGTTCGTTAGCTGTGACGATAGCAACCAGCTCTTGGTAGCTGGTCGCTGTCTCATTCAGCGTGAGGTGTACGTCTTTCACTCTCAGTCCAAGCTTTGATTGCTGTTAACACGGGTTGCTTTTAGCAACCCATAAGTGGGTGAAGTTTTGAACTGTGGACGCTTGTGGTGTAACTCTTAATTTTTTAAAACTACGTTGGACTGTACACCAGGCTTCCAGTGCTTTCTTGGAGGAAAAGGTTGCACTTGGGGTTTTCTTTTTCTTTTTTGTCCCTTAAGTTTAAACAAAAAGTTTTTTTTTATACTGGTAGTATTATACCGTGTGGTACCCGGGATCTGCAAAGAATAGGACCACTGTACCCTACCACGCATGATCGTAAAAGGCGACTAAGGAGGGTTCGGCATAGGGCCAGCAACCCTATCTGGTAAAAAAAAAACAAACTATCAGACTGCTACAGAAACAGAAGCAAGGGAAAAAACAGTTACAGGTGGAAGGAGAAATGCTTATCAGGAAACTGAGCCCATAAAGGTTGTGGATGAAAGACAGCCACTGGAAGTCCCCAGCCCGACTGCAGACCTCCTGGAACCTAAACACAAGATGCAAATAGGCAGCTGGAATGTAAGAACACTTAACCAGAATGGAAAACTAGCACAAACCATCAAGGAAATGCACAAACTAGACATACTAGGAATACAAGAGGCAAGATGGACAGGACAAGGCAGAAGGAAATTAACAACACAGCACACAGAAGATACAATAATATGAAATAACATATTGTTGGCAGAAATGCAGATGAAGCCACTGACAACAATTATTGAGGAAAGACGCTGGCGATGGTTGGGACATGTGCTCCGAATGACTGACAACTCACTACCAAAAATAGCACTAAGATGGACACCACAGGGGAACAGAAGTAAGGGTAGACCAAAAAAGACACGGAGAAGAACGACAGAGAGGATGTTGAGCAATAGAGGGCTCACCTGGGCAAGAGCAGAAAAAAAGGCGAAGGACAGGCATTTGTGGAAAACCCTTGCAGAAGCCCCATGTGCCCTGGGCACTTAAGGTTCAGAGAGAGAAAGAGTATTATACATTTTAATATGGTTTTGCAGGACATTTTTTTTAAACAAAATTCTTTCAAACATCTTGTAATGATCTGGTTTTCGCTTTTTATTTCACGTAGCACTTAATATGTGGAAGCTGGTAGGTTTCGGTCGTGGAAGTTCTCCAGCAGCAATTAATTACTAATTCAAACTTCTCATCAGTATTAGTTAATATAAAAGGAAAGTGTTAAATCTTAGTGTTAGATAACAGTGGATATTATCAAATATAAAAAGGAAATCTTATTGTTAGATAATGTTAGATATTATCAAATAGAGAAGGAAATCTTACTATTAGAAAATATTTAGACCCGACATCAAGATCGGCTTTTTCATGAAAATTTCTATTATAATCTTTTTTTTTCTCTTTCAATTTGTGAGTTGCTGACGAAAACAACAACAACAACAACAACAACAACAACAACAACAACAACAACAACAACAACAACTATAAATATTTTGAGTAAAAAAAAATGTGGAAAATGGAAATTTTATAAAATCTAAAAATACTACAAATCCTATTTGTTATTTTAAGTTGTCGAAAAATTACTGTTGGGGTGGGGGGGCAACTGAGTCTACAATTTCGGTAAAAACAGTGACACTTGAATCTGGAATAATGCACTTAAAAGAAAGCAAGAAACAACTGTTCCTACGTCCAAGTTTGGCTACGAGAGGGAGAGAAAACAAAAGTGCATATCAAGAGACATAGCCGCAGAAAAAAAAATATAATGAGAACATTTTTTGAGCCGGCCACGAGTTTTTTTTTCCATATATTTTTCAGTGGTTAAATACCTTGACTTGCGCTTACTTTTTGACTCGCCCTCGTATAAAAGTCTTTTATTTTCTTTTAAAGCTTCTTTCGGCAAACTATCCTAATTGTAAGGTTGCACGCAACTAGCACAGAAAGGCTATATAGAAAGTTAGAGAAGTAAACTTGTTATGACTTTGCGACATATTTGAATTTTTTTTTTCTCTTTCTTTTATTGCTTGTATGTACGAAAACGTGCTCAACGTTAGAGGAAGACTTGTGCTCCAAGTCTATATAACACAGACAGACAGAGAGACAGGCAGGCAAACCCGATGGCTCAAGAAGAAACATACCAAAAGGTGTTTGTGAAGCCATGAATTTGTTGTGACGGTGAAGATTAGCTACACGCTTAATCAAGGGATTAATCTCAGCATATGATCAAGACTGAATCATTAGCCCAACCTAGGCAGATGCCTAGGGCGCAGATCACAGAGAGGCGCTTTTCAGACCCTTTGAGACACATTTTTATACATACTTTCTATGAGAAATCTTTCTTCAGTCTTGAAAACTGAAATTTGTAATTAATATTATATTTTTTTTTTTGGAGGGGGGAATGAAGTATTAAACGACGTCGGCCATATTTATTATCTATTTACAGAATAAAATCATCACAGCGTGTTGTAATCTATTTAGAAGATTTTCTCAGCGTGTTGTAATCTATTTAGACAATTTCAGCATGTTTTAATCTATTTAGAAGAATATCTCAGCGTTATGTAATCTATTTAGACTATTCCAGCACGTTTAATCTGTTTAAAAGAATATTCCAGCGTGTTGTAATTTAGAATATTATTTCTGAGTGTTGTAATACATTTAGAATATTATCTGAGCTTGTTGTAATGTATTTGGAAGAGAAGATCTCTCAGGGTGTTGTAGTCTGTTTAGAAGATTTCCTAGCGCGTTGTAATCTTTAGAAGATAATCTCAGCCTGTTGATGCTCATATCAGTTCCCTGTTCTGTTCTTTTGCAGAGAGGTAGCGAGGAACTAATGTCTCACAGTCCTTTAGTAGCAAACGGTACTGGACTGAGTCCTCACCAGTCCCCGACCGACATCACGGACGCCAAGAAGGTGAGGTCTAGCTGTCTGTCTCACGCTCCGGCCCTGCACTGCTCTTAACCCTTTTGTTGCTAAAAGAAATATATACGTCAAGTGACCACTGGGTGTTAAAACAGTTCTGTGACATCATTCAAAGAGTTAAAACATTTACCAGTCTAAAATGGAGAAAATATACAGAAAGCGTTTTCGACACCAGCAGCGCAAAATTCACGACGTATAAACACGTCATTAGCAAAAAATGCCCCAAAACATGCTGGATGTATAAACACGTCATCAGAAAAAATGGCCCAAAAACATGCTGGACGTATAAATACGTCATCAGCAAAAATGGCCCAAAAACATGCTGGACGTATAAACACGTCATCAGCAAAAATGGCCCAAAAACATGCTGGACGTATAAATACATCATCAGCAAAAATGGCTCAAAAACATGCTGGACGTATAAACACGTCATCAGCAAAAATGGCCCAAAAACATGCTGGACGTATAAACACGTCCTCTGTACTAATGGCACAGAAGTACACCACATTAAAAAAAAAACCATAACTATCGTTGACACGGGTAAACTATATTAAAACGCTTTAACACGTCCGAAGCAGTGAAAAGGTTAATGCAAATAACGGAATAGTGAAAAGGTTAATGCAAATAACGGAATAATCAGTTTCAAGCAACGCACGAACTTTCTCATTTTCAGTCTGTCCTCTTCTGTATCCTCTGTCTGTAACAGCTCATTTGGCAACATATCCGTACACCAGGCGGTTGTTTATTTTTATTTCCTGCCGCCTGAGTGCCAGATCTTGAGTTCCTGCAAAAGGTCACAGCTGTCATTTTTGAGTTCCTTTCTCGTGAGATTGTCCTCAAAGGAATTGAGCTTTAACATGCTAGTTAGACGCCCTGGCATGAAATTCTCTCCTCATGGCTGCCGAAGGTGGTTGTTATTTCATGCTTATTATTTTTTCATGCACTTACGTAGTACTAGTAACAAACTGATTTTGAATGAAAGTTTGGCAGATGTAGAGCGGAGTGTAAGACGGGGCTGGTGGCAAGTTCTTCAAACTTTGAAAACAACGTTCGGTTCTTCATAAGCCCTACTATCTGCCTACACACACACACTGTTCTGTGCAGTTCGAATCTTTGCTTGCAGCAAGAGACGCCCAACACGATGTCACTGATCTTGCTTATCTCGTTTTCAACATAAGATTAATAATAGAGAAATGCAGAGAATTTAATGTGAATCTTTTTTAGACTATTCAAAAGCATTTGATTGTGTACAACACCAGAAATTTTGGGAAGGAATGAAAAAAAAAAGGATTTCAAACACATGCGATGCAATTAATAATATCACTTCTGCATCTAGGCCAACAGGCAGCAGTAAGAATAAATGTTGAAACAACAACTTGCTTTGACATAAAACAAGGGGTCCGTCAGGGGGTGCATATTGTCACCCTACTTATTTAACTTGTATACTGAAAATATAATGAGGAATGTTAGAGAAGATGTAGACAAAAAATATTACGATGTCATAACAATTGGAGGTTATGAATTACCAGAGATTAGATATGCTGATGACACAGTATTACTGTCCACACCACAAAAAGGAATGGAAAAACTAATTATGTCAGTCTGTAAGAACAGCGAAGAGCAAAACCTTTATCTTAGCGCGAAGAAACTGCATTGATGACAACTGACAAAACAAATAAGGCAGCTAAAATATGTATCAATGAGGAAAAATTGGAAGAAGTGGAGAGTTTTGAATATCTTGGATCATTACTAACTAATAATGTAGATACAATGAGGGAAATTAAAAGGAGGACATTTATCGCTCTTCAGAAAGTAAAACAAATAAAGAATCTGTGGAGAGAAGCAGACAGAACTACAAAAATAAGATTTTTAAGGGCATGCATCTTTCCCTTTGCAACATATGCCTGTGAGACCTGGACACTTAACAAAACAGCTGAGAAACACATAAATGCCTTTGAATGTAAATGCTACAGAAGAGTCCTTCAAATATCATGGACACAAAAAAGAACAAATATATCCATACTATAAGAACTTAATATTGAAGAAGGTTGGCCAGTAAGGAACATTAAATAGAGAAAACTTAAATATTTTTGGACATATAATTCATGATAATTTAGAGAAGACAGTTTTGGAAGGGCACATAATGGGAAAAGGAAGGAGAGGAAGACCAAGGCGAAGATTGCTACAAGACATCGTTGATGATCTGCGAATGGACGCATCAGCAGCAGGCCATCTTGCTTACAACTGTGAGGCCCACAGCAGAGCTGTTAGGGAGGCAAAGTTCCGCATGGGACATGCAATTAGCTGACTGACTGACTCGTTGTAAGCTTCGATCAGTGACCAGGGCTTGCGAGCAAAAGCAACAACATCCTGAAAAACGAGGCAGGTATCGACGCCATCCTTTTCATGCTGGAGCATAGACTGGCTCTGCATCTGACGAGAAGGACTTCATTTATCATCTTCATTGTGGTGGAAATTCTAGTTCCTAGATTTGGAAAAACATGGAATACAACAAAGAAAGATGAACAGCAACTGCAGATCTGTGAGAACAATATCCCAAGAAGAAACTTTGGGCCCATAAAGGATACCAACAATGGAGAATGGAGAGATAGGAAGATCACTGAACTGAACAACTTATTTAAATCCAAACGAATTATAAATGACTTGAAACTGAACAGACTGCGCAGATTGGGACATGTTGAAAAATGGAAGAGAACAGACAGACGAAAATTACGTATGTACAAGTGATGCAGGAAACAAGACCAAGAGACAGATCAAGACAGAGATGGAAAGACAACATAGATGAGGATATAAAAGAAATTGGTGTCACCAACTGAAGAGAGAAGATTATGAATAGAGAGGAATGGATGCGAACTTTATCTGCAGCAATGCGCCTTAATGGCTCGGAAAGCTGAAGAAGAAGAAGTGAAGAAACGGCTAAGCAGATATAGCAGATAATGGCATTTTTAACCTTAAAAGGTAGTTGTGAAGAAGGCAGATGCTAGCTGTATACTGGGCAATTAATATGGAGAAAATGCCCTGCCCCTTTGGACTTTCTGTCACTGGACTCTGTCGACTCCAGATAAAAGACAAGGTCCATGCGTCTGAAAATCCAGCAGAGTTGCAGGGAATTCCAGAAGTTAAATAGACTGAAGAACCTCTCAATCAGCTGCTTTAGGATCCATCCCTCTGGAGTTTTCTTTCGGGAATTTGCTGCCGCAGCGTTTGACTCCACCGAGCCATCTACAAAGCAGCGGATTTGACAAAGGCTCATAGGACCACCTGCTGTCACACAGCAGCAGGCAAGCCCACCAGACACACTTACATAGGACCACCTGCTGTCACACAGCAGCAGGCAAGCCCACCAGACACACTTACATAGGACAACCTGCTGTCACACAGTAGCAGGCAAGCCCACCAGACACACTTACATAGGACCACCTACTGTCACACAGTAGCAGGCAAGCCCACCAGACACACTTACATAGGACCACCTACTGTCACACAGTAGCAGGCAAGCCCACCAGACACACTGACATAGTTTAAGCAAAACTCTACTCTTCATTGAAAGCTACCAGGATAAGAGAGTGATAAGAAATGACAAGAGCATTGAAAATCTACTGGAAGCAGCGGAGATGTGGTTTCTAAGAAGAGTGGATGAGAATAACATGGGCAGCCAGGAAAACAAACGAAGTAGTTCTAAGTGAGGTTGAGGCAAAAGAGAGAAATTATGGCAGAATGCAGAACACGACAGTCCAGAACTGTAGGACGCGTTTTTAGAAGAGGAAAATTGGAGCACCTAGTAACAGCAGGACAACTGAAGAGACAGAGGAAGACAAAGAAACAAGATACTTGTCGGACAAAAAGAGTGACACAAAGCACGATCCAACACACATCTTATAGAAAGAGCAAAGGATATATAGTTATGAAAATCAGTTACGGCCAATGCCTGATTGGCATAGACCATATATATATATATATATATATATATATATATATATATACAATATGTAACATAATGGAATAATGCGAGAAATACCAGAAATCACCCCCAGAAAAGCCACAGGATCCGAACGCCAACAGCATGCTCGACCGGAATCTTATCTGAAATGAATTACGAACTTTATCATTTCAAGTACAACCTGTTTGTTCATATTTCGACATTTTTCTAGAAGCATCTTATTATTATTATTTCCCCGAACCTGTCGATTCGAATTCTGCAGTGAAAGGTCAGTTTCAGTGCTACAAATTCAACAAAGACTCTGCGTGCAGTCGTCTTTGAATTGCCAGATTGGCTTCAGATTTGCCAAATTTTCGATTGATTCTTCTGATGAATGCCAATTTTTAAAAAAAATATATAAATTTCGCTTTTACAACATTTATTATCTTGTAATTTTCTTAGAGTGACATCTTTATTCATTTGTTATTTTCAGTTTGTTATTTCCACAAATTATATTGTCATTATTATTATTATTATTATTATTATTAGTTTTATTAATGTTTTGGTATTTTGTCAGGTTCCAATAATTTATATATTATTTTTCTATGACTGTCAGGAGGTGTTTATTTTGGCACCATGTATTTCATCTTTGTTTCATATCTTATATATTCTTTATCTTTCGTTTTTATTACGGCTTCACGTATTTTTTCTATAAAGGAGTAAGTCTGATTTATGATATTTGTATTGATGTTCAGATATGCCTGTTAACCTACCTGCCTATCTATCTACCCATACCTTTGCCTCTCTACCCACCCGATTGCCTCTCTACCCACCCGATTGCCTCTCTACTCACCCGATTGCCTCTCTACCCACCCGATTGCCTCTCTACCCACCCGATTGCCTCTCTACCCACCCGATTGCCTCTCTACCCACCCGATTGCCTCTCTACTCACCCGATTGCCTCTCTACTCACCCGATTGCCTAACTGCTTACCTGTTTTGCCTGCCTGTCTGGCTATCTAATTATCTTCTACCAACCTACCTATTTACTCATCCGTATACTCTATGCCTACATGTCTGCCTACATGTCTGCCTACTTACTTACTACCAATTACCTACTATCAACCTACCTATCTATCCACTCATCTACCTACCTGCTTATCTATCCATCCGTCTACCTACCTACTACTTACCTACATATCAACCCACCCGTCTACCTACCTACTTACCTACCTACCTACTTACCTACCTACCTACCTACCTGCCTACCTACCTACCTATCAACCCACCCGCCTACCTACCACCAACCTATCTATCTGCCCACCCCTCTACCTCTGCCTACATACTACCAACCTACCTACCTACCAACTATAAACCTACCTATGTACCCACCCCTCTACCTACCTACTACCTGCCTACCTATCAACCCACCCGTCTACCAGCCTACCTATCAACCCACCGGTCTTTCTACCCACTACCAACATACCTATCAACCCACTCGTCTACCTACATACTACCAGCCTAATCTACCCACCCGTATACCTACCAAATATAAACCTACCTATGTACCCACCCTCTGCCTACCTACTACCAACCTACCTATCTACCCATCTGTCTACCTACCTACTACCAACCTATCTATCTACCGACCCGTCTACCTAATTACTTGCCTACTTATATACTGTCAGCCTACCAATGCCTATTTATCTACTATCAGCCTACCTATTTACCAACCTGTCTACCTACCTACTACCAACCTACCTATCTACCCACTTGTCTACTTACCTACTATCAACCTATCTATTTACCCACTCGTCTACCTACCTATTTACCTACCTCCCTGTCTGCCCACTTACCTACTACTTATCTGCCCATCCGTCTACCTATCTGTCTACTTGCCTGCTACTTATCTACCCACTGGTCTACCTACCTGTTTGCCTGTCTGCTTACCTGCTACCATTTGCAAGATGACAAATTAGTGATAACTGCGGACAAATATAAGCTTAACCAAGCGAAACATGAGTAATTTGTTAAAGTAGTGCTGTACTGTTGTTTAGTGTATTCGCTGCATTGTTATATGACCTACTTACTACAGTGGGTTGGGGAAACAAGCATACAGCACTGAGCTTTCTGATCAGAATGTTCAAAGATTTGTTTAAAAAGTGATTTTTTCCCCCATCACTTCCTTTTCTTTATTCTATTCCCTTTTCCTTCCGCATTTATTTTTCTTCCTTTGCATTGCTATTCCCTTATCCAGCCTTGTCTTTCCTTTCTCTTCCTTTACCTCGTTGTATAAGGTCCCGACCAGTCACGGTATGAGTATACTCTGCGGCAGCTTTTGTCTGTGTGTCCTTGTCAATGTGCGTTTCAGTGTTATATCCTTTCATTCTCACAGTCAGTCCAACCAACCATCCATCCATCCATCCATCCATCCATCCATCCATCCATCCATCCATCCATCCATCCATTGAAACATACACGTATACGAACGTACACACATCCATACATAATAAACACGCACACATATAAACACATACAAAAATGGCAGCTATTCACCAGTGGTCTCAATTCTACAAGATCAACAGGAACTTGTAGTCTGGCCTGAATATCACTCCTTTATGTTGGTCCAATTCTTTGGACTCTAAATTTTAGCAACGTAAACAAATGCAAGGCCGCAAGTTTGTCTTAGGGAATGGCAGATTTCTGAAGTTACTGTGTATATTACACAAAGGTTGTGCAAACAGACTGGCTTTAGAACCCACACGAGAAGGTAATCACTGGCACATGGCACTCACCGACTGCAGAATGTGCAGAGCTAGTGCACACTTCCATCTATTTGCCTCTAAGCAACGGTTCTCAAACTTTTTTTTTAAAAAGACGTCCAAGAGCCAGATGGTGGAAGTCTCGCTGTCTTTGTAGAGTATTAACTACAGGAAAGGCTTTTTTCTAATATTGAATTATGTTATATATATATATATATATATATATATATATATATATATACACATCATCATATATTAAATATAATTCAATATTAGAAAAAAGCATACCTTTATATATACATATATATATATATATTATATATATATATATATATATATATATATATATATAATGACCTGACATTAAAAAAGTGAATGATGTCTTCTTCTTCTTCTTCTGTCTCTTAGGAACTAAGAGCTGATGATCTTTGTATGCAGTGCTGTGGAGATTGTTGAGACACAGTATTATGTCGGACTGGGAGCGGGTTACAAAGGCTTTTTTTTTTTTGTCCAGGCTCTGAACGGAGCTAAAAAGAACTGGTAGACAGAGGTGTATGGTGCAGTTTTACAAAGTGAGGGAGGGAGTGAGTAAGGTGAGAAAAAAACGAATAGAAAGTATGAGAATGTATAAATGAAAAACATACAACATCCGATATTTCGGCGTGAGCCTTATTCGAGGATACATACACAACGAAATACAAACACGAAGAACTTATCTGAAGTGTCTTGCTCCAAGTGGGAAACAGAAATGTGTGTGGTAGAAGGGAGAAGGAAAAAAGGGAGAAGGAAAAACCACGCTGCCTCCAGACAAGGAGCTAAAAAGACAAGAGATTGCAACAGTTCCTTTAGCAGGGCTCCACCTCCTTAGAGAACTATAACGATCCTTGCTCCGTTAGCTAGGCAGGGCCTGTTACTGGGAGGGCACACCGGAGAGATGTGACAGTTTCTTATGGTTCACCAATCCTGATATATGCCAGTTATGTTTGTGAAGAAGGATGCAGTATAAATAGCATTAAAAAAACAAATGAAGGTCCAAAACAGTGTATACCGTTTAAAACTAAAGACAGTAAAGTAAGAGAACAAATATTGTAGGATTAAACCTCGAAAAAATCGTAGACAAAGCACTTTAGTGAGACGTGAGAGAAAGAAAAATCACAAGAGAATTACCTGGGATTCGAACACGGACTCCGGTAGGACGAGCGGCCGTCTAGCCACGAGAGAACAGCATACTATCGACTTAGCCAACTAGCACCCCAAAAAAAGTGTTTTGTTGACATAGTCTTTAGTAACTGCTCAGCAGACATGAGAGATCGTGACACCCGGAAAGAAACGAGGTCGTGACACACAGAAATTCCGTAGCTTAGATTCATTCTCTCTAGCAGGTACCAACTAGACAAACATACACACGGTCTCCTGCTATGTCTGGTGCAAACTTGAACAACAATAACAAACGAACGAATACTTATTACATGAAGTTAGTTTCAGGTATAGTTTTAAGGAACAATTTTTTTTTTTATAAATAGGAAACTACGAGGTTTTGGTACTCTCTCTCTCTCTCTCTCTCTCTCTCTCTCTCTCTCTCTCTCTCTGAACCTTAAGTGCCCAGGGCACATGGAGCTTCCGCAAGGGTTTTCCACAAATGCTTGTCCTTTATCTTTTTTTCTGCTCTTGCCCAGGTGAACCCTCTATTGCTCAACATCCTCTCTGTTGTTCTTCTCCATGTCTCTTTTGGTCTACCCTTACTTCTGTTCCCCTGTGGTGTCCATCTTAGTGCTGTTTTTGGTAGTTTTTGCCTGCCATCAACATGCCCTTCCACTTATCTCAATGAATTCAGGCGCTGTCCCCTTGAACTCAGGCGCTGTTCCCTAGAATTCAAGTGCCGTCCCTTAGAACTCAGGCACCGTTCTCAGAACAATGGCTCTGTCCCTTGAACAATGACGTCATGTCTAGAACAAATGTTTTACGGAAGCGGCTCGTATTAAAATCTTGTGAACTCACCTAAAAATTTAAATTTCTGCAGTTGAATCTGAAACACAAAAGGTCCGGACTTTAGTCTGCTATCTTCTTGCTCGCACTTTCTCAGCGGCTTCCAGTGTTGTGTAAATATTTACCAACATGCGAACATGCACGCATACATTTACAAAATTGTGGAGCGAAATAATAGCGAGTGGAAAAAAAAATGTTTCTCACATCCCATATACCCACTATCCTTTTGTCAACATACTTGCATGCACCAGAATTAGCCATAATTTACAATAACGAGACAGAAGACACCCCAAAAATTTTAGATACTCGGCGAGGCCTCGCTGTGTTTATATAGTGGCATGTTTAAAGACATGAAGAATTATTCACGAGGGAAGTGCATCATGGAGTGATGCTGGGAAGATTTTATACAAATATCCCATGATGCGAGGCCGACAGCTAAGAGTCATTGTTTCTATAGAGACTGTGCCAGTGTGAATGACTGTTTCTGTACATGTCCATGACCGTTTCTTTGTATGTCTGTGTCTATGACTTGCTGTGCAAGTGTATCTCCATGGATGATGGTGTGAATCCCTCAGTACTCTCTCTCTCTCTCTCTCTCTCTCTCTCTCTCTCTCTGTTATATCATTTGTTTCAGCACCCTCTGTAACAGGATGTCTGTTATAACGCTTGTCTCAGCACACTCTATAACATGGTGTCTGTTACAATACTTTTCTCAGCACCCTCTATAACATGGTGTCTGTTACAATACTTTTCTCAGCACCCTCTATAACATGGTGTCTGTTATAACGCTTGTCACAGCACACTCTATAACATGGTGTCTGTTACAATACTTGTCTCAGCACACTCTATAACATGGTGTCTGTTACAATACTTGTCTCAGCACACTCTATAACATGGTGTCTGTTACAATACTTGTCTTAGCACCCTCTATAACATGGTGTCTATTACAATACTTGTCTCATCACCCTCTATAATAAAGATGTCTGATATAACCCTAGTCTCATCACCCTCTGTAATAAAGATGTCTGATATTACCCTAGTCTCATCACCCTCTATAATAAAGATGTCTGATATTACCCTAGTCTCATCACCCTCTATAATAAAGATGTCTGATATAACCCTAGTCTCATCACCCTCTGTAATATGGATGTCTGTTATTACCCTAGTCTCATCACCCTCTGTAATATGGATGTCTGTTATTACCCTAGTCTCAGCACCCTCTGTAATAAAGATGTCTGATATAATCATAGTCTCAGCACCCTCTATAATAAGGATGTCTGATATAATCCTGGTCTCAGCACCCTCTATAATAAGGACGTCTGATATAATCCTGGTCTCAGCACCCTCTATAATAAGGACGTCTGATATAATCCTGGTCTCAGCACCCTCTATAATAAGGACGTCTGATATAATCCTGGTCTCAGCACCCTCTATAATAAGGATGTCTGATATAATCCTGGTCTCAGCACCCTCTATAATAAGGACGTCTGATATAACCCTAGTCTCATCACCCTCTGTAATAAGGACGTCTGATATAATCCTGGTCTCAGCACCCTCTATAATAAGGATGTCTGATATAATCCTGGTCTCAGCACCCTCTATAATAAGGACGTCTGGTATAACCTTGGTATCATCACTCTCTATAATAAAGATGTCTGTTATAACCCTAGTCTCAGCACCCACAATAACAGGAGGTCTGTTATGTAGCTTGTCTGAGAGCCATTTGTCTACTGTCTTTACCCGCTGTGCTATATATTGGTATGTTTTGTTTAATGCTGTGTCTCTCTGTTGTCTCCAGGTCTTTCTTCCTTACAGCCTCTATCATGTTTTGTCTCTAAAATTTGTATTGATTTTCTTGTACGTGTCTCGAACAGATAAAGATATTACAACTTATTTTTTTGTAATTAAAAACATAACAAATCAGACAAGACTTACAGGCATCAAAGATATCCGTATTTTATAGAGGTTGAAGGGTTTCTAGGGAAGAAAGGAACGAGATGAAAGGCCATTGTCACGTGTTATCTTTCTCTCAGCTCCGTGCGGCGTGAAATAAGCGATTATGCGGTACTAAAGATCGTGATCTTTGATGTTTCCTGTTAACTGCTACGGTGCTGGAGCAGTTCACTCCAAATAAAAGTTAATTTTTCTTTTTCCGGGGAAAGAACAACACAGAGAATACTTGGTTGTTCATAAGTCTGCGAGACATTTCAAAACTTCGCAACAAAGAAACTGCGTAACGGATCATGATATTATTCTTTAAGCTAAGTGAGAAAGAAACCAGAGCTCCTGTGGTTTGCCGCTAGCAGGCAGCAGTAGCAAATATGGCGTTCATTAAACGCGAGCACTCATTTTGTATTTTTGGAATACGCAAGAAGCTCGTCTGACTGTCCAGCGACGATTTCGAGCTAGCTGCAGAAGGCAGCACATGCTTTCAACAGTATCCAGAAGTGATATGCGAAATTCCGGGATGACGGCCGTCTGTGCACAGCTCCTCGACGGGGACGTCCAGGACCAAGCGAAGAAACTGAATCGTGTTAGAGAAGCATACCAGCACTGATAAGCTTCTCTAACACGATTCAGTTTCTTCGCTTGGTCCTGGACGTCTCGACCCAGGAGCTGTTCTCAGACAGCCTTCATCCCGGAGGCAGGGATGGTTTAAGGCAGGAATGTCCAATTTCAGAGGGTCCAAGAGCCATATTTCTATTCACAGGTCGAGTTTCCGGCCACATTTAAATGAGTTAGTTTTTTTTTTTTTTTGCAGAAATACTTAACATTCTTTGGAATAATTTTAAATAAGGTAGATAGAGGTGTATGGTGCAGTTTTACAAAGTGAGGGAGGAAGTGAGCAAAGTGAGAAAAAAAAAACGAATATAAAGTATGAGAATGTATAAATGAAAAACATACAACATCCGATATTTCGGCGTGAGCCTTATTCGAGGATACATACACAACGAAATACAACATATATAACTTATCTGAAGAGTCTTGCTCCCAGTGAAGCAGAAATGTGTGTTGGAATAATTTTACTATTCCCTGCACAATCAGATGGAGCCATGATGATTTCTTTCTTCGCCGCGTCAAGCTAAAACTCGCGATTTCTTGGCTAACAATTTTATAATAACCTTGCTGTTAAAAAAACACAAAACTTTGACTGAACTGAAATGCTCCTGCTTGTAGACGGTAAAACAAGCAAACAAAAATCAACAAAGGAATTCACGAGGGGAACATCAAAGATCGCAGTTTTTAGTGCAGCACTACCGTTTAGATGGTGCCCCCAAACCGCCGTCTCAAGTGGTTCAGATTCGGATCCTGCCAAATGATGCCATAGAAACTGATATTTTTCTGCATCGTGGGGTGCAACTTTGGAAAGACTACCAGTGCGCTATACTGAAGAAGGCCCCCACGCCGGTCCAGTTAGATACCCATGACCTAAAGACTTGTGTAGTTGTTTCGCACTCTATAACAGTGCCGTCTTAACGCATGGACCCACCTGGGCACTGCCCAGGGGCCCCAAGTGCATGGAAATATGTGAATTCCTATCATTACTTGCATAGGTTAGAGAAGAATGATGGGGGGCCCAGTGCATCAATTTTCCCAGGGGCCCTCGAGGCTGTTAAGACGGCACGTCTCTATAGGGCATAGTTTCCTACATTATTAGCCACACAAGCGTGATCACATACCGCTCCTGTGTTCACTTTATGACATTTGAATAAATAGTGAAAAGTGAAAGTAAGTGTGATCAACTGCAGAACTGCTGGTGGGCGTAAAGTTCAGCGGGATAAGTCAATGTTTGTCAGAGAATCCAACGCGTCGTGACTTTGTAGCTATAGTTTTGTTTTTACAATTGTGTACTTTATGGATACAATATTGAATCTACTCTTGATCATTTTTTTTTTAACTTCCTGTGTGCGGAAACTGAAATGTCTTGCCTCGGGCGAACACTTGCCTAGCGACAGGTAAATTGATTGCTTTCTGAATTATAGAGGTTAGAATATGGCGAAAAATGTGAAGTATACATTTGTTAGTTGAAGGCTGTATTTATGAAAAGAAATGGTCATCTGAACACAGCTTTGGCAGTGAAAAGTGAGAATTTGCTTAAAAGCATGTGAAGTTTTTGTGAAGTGTGATATGAAGGGTGTGTTCGTTGAACACTGTGTTGGTATTAAAATATCAAATAGCGTGTGCACGTGTGTTGGTAATGACTTTATCATATCTTTGAGAGTGGACTGGCATTTCTGTTGAACTAAACTACTTCTTCTTCTTTCTATCTGTCTATGGAAATCTATATCTTGCATAAATTGGACTGTATTTTACACTTCCTGTATTGAACCATAGAGCTTAACCTCGTGTGTCATTTCACTGGGCCTGTAGGTGCATTTCAGTGTTTCATCGTTAGCGCAGTTTTGGAGGTTGTGTTCAACAAACACATGAAGAAAGGAAAAGCGACTGGGCCTGATAATATAACAATAGAAGAAATAGAGGCACTAGAGGAGACGGGAATAAAAATAATAACCAAGTTACTGAATGACATTTACAACAGTGGTTATATTCCCAGTGACCTGATTAAATCCACGTTTATAGCACTACCAAAGAAACCAGGTGCAAAGGAATGTAATGACCACCGGACTATCAGCCTCTCATGTCACATAACGAAGCTACTTCTGAGAATAATTATGAGAAGAGCAAGGAAAAAGATAAAAATTGAAATTGCAGATGAACAGTTTGGATTTGTTGAAGGAAAGGGAACACACAATGCCATTTATGCTTTACGAACACTAACAGAAAGAGTTTTAGAAGTACAGAAAGATCTCTACTTATACTTCATTGATTACACCAAGGCATTTGACAAGGTGAAACATAATGAAATTATTAAAATGCTTGAAGACATCAATATAGACGGCAAAGACCTGAGGATTGTAAAACATCTATACTGGCAGCAAGAAGCAGCAGTTCGAGTTGAAAATAGAATTGGAAAATACCAACCTATAAAACAAGGGGTGCGACAAGGATGTGTACTATCTCCAGACCTTTTTTCTCTGTATAGCGAGAATATTCTAAGAACAATCATCACAGACCCAGGCATAAAAATTGGAGGATACAATATTAACAACCTTCGGTATGCTGACGACACAGTACTGATAGCTGAGAACCAACAAGACCTGCAAAATCTCTTGGATAAAGTGGCCAAAGAAAGTGAACAGAAAGGCCTTACTTTGAACATCAAAAAGACAGAGACTATGGTTATATCTAAGAAACAGAATCCACCAGCATGGAGTATTAAATTAAACGGAACTGTTCTAAAGCAGGTGCAGAAATTCAAATACCTTGGAGTAGTAATAACTTCAGATGGGAAATGCACAACAGAATAGGCCAAGCACAGACTGCATTTCAGAGAATGAGAAACATATTAGCTAACACATCTTTATCAATGAATGTTAGAAAACGAGTCCTAAAATGTTATATTGAACCTATCTTGTTATATGGAAGTGAATCATGGACAATAGACAAGTCTGCACAAAAATCATTGGAAGCAGCAGAAATGTGGTTTATTAGAAGAATGTTGCGAATCCCCTGGACAGAAAAAATAACTAATGAAGAATGTATGAGAAGAGCTGGAGAGACAAAAAACCTTGTCAAAAAGATAAGAGAGAGACAATGTACTTTCATAGGACATGCAATGAGAAGAGGGGGCATAGAAAATATTATAACAACAGGAAAAATAGAAGGAAGAAGATCAAGAGGAAGACCAAGAGAAATGATACTGGACAGTCTGACGGGATGGTGTGAGAGGAGATCACCAACTAAACTGATGGCCTGCATGAAGGATCGTGTACTCTGGAGAAGCATAATAGCCAACGTCAGTCGGCACAGCACCTGATGATGATGTTCCACAGTCTGAGATGTCTGAGGACATCTACAAAGAGGGGAATTTCTAATCTTAAACTCTGTATAAGTGTGATTTTCAAATCTTTTTTTTTTACGTATATATCTGACATAATGGCACCAGCTCCTGCTCATGTATTTGTTTTCTATTTCAAGAACAAGATACACTTTTTTCCCCTCTAAATTATTGTGTATTAAGTTCACTCTAAATTATTCAACAGGCAAAATTAGATGGTGCCCCCAACCCACCGTCTCGAGTAGTTCACATTCGAAGCCTGCCAAATGATGCCCTAGAAACTGACATTGTCCAGCTGGGGCTGCACTTTGGAAAGATGAGCAATGTGCTACTGTTGAAGCAGAAGAATCAGGTAATCCTCTAGATCAGTGTTTCTCAAGCTTTTTCTTCACCCGTGGCCACCTTCCGTACGTGCGCCCCCCCCCCTTATGTCCCCCCTCCCCCAACCGATCCCATAGCTGGTAGAAAAAAGCCATGTGCAGTACACTTACCTTGTAAAAATAGATTGACTGTATGTTTATATTTATACTACTTTTAGTACTGCAGTTTACAGTACACAGTTACATATATAGTTTTATTGTAATTTACTACTTGGTCAATGTGGTCCTTGATTTTAGTGAAGTGATACAAGTTTTTTTTTTCTTTTATGTCAGGTTCCAGTGAGGTAAGTGGTAAGAGAAGATTCACCTCTGCTCACTATGTCCAGGGTGTGCATATCTGTGTTAACAAATAACTCATCATCATCATCATCATCATCATCATCAATCATCATCATCATCCATGCCGACTGGCGTTGGCTATTATGCTTCACCAGAGTACATGATCCTTCATGCAGGCCATCAGCTCAGTTGGTGATCTCCTCTCACACCATCCCGTCAGACTGTCCAGTATCATTTCTCTCTGTCTACCTGTTGATCTTTTCTTCTATTTTTCCTGTTAAATATAATATTTTCAATGCCCCCTCTTCTCATTGCATGTCCTATGAAAGTACATTGCCTCTCTCTTATCTTTTTGACAAGGTTTTATGTCTCTCCAGCTCTTCTCATACATTCTTAAAATAACTCACTCGACTGAAACCTGATTCCACCAAATATAATGTGGGAAATTCCATGAAAAACAGTTTTCCCATCTCCCAAAGCCATGGAAACTTTCTGGAATCTGCTGTGTTTACATTAAAAAAAAAAGTTTTTCTCGTTTAAAAACATTGCTTGGGTGTCCATATCATTGTGTAGTTTGATGAGTAGTTCTTGCTGTGTTACATCATCAGCAACATTCACCACAAATAGATCCACTATCCAGTCCGGAATATCCATATTCACCAGATCATGGAAATGAGCTTCCGTGTCATAATTTATCTGTTTCAGATGATTCACATACAGGAATATGTAGTCATCTTTTAATTCAGAACTTATTGTCGCCAAAGAGAAAAACTGAGCAAATTCCCGACCTCCAGTATTGTTTGTGTACGGTTTCAGTTTGTGTACAGTTTCAGTTTGTGTACAGTTTCACTTTTCCAAGAAATTCCATAATAATCTCGTTTCAGGATAAAAGGTCGCAGTTTCGTCACTGTAGTTGCTTACTTAACAAGTGAAGTTTTTCAGCAATATCCCAAAGATAAAATATGTTGCATTTAGTGGAGGCGATCTCTTTTTCCAATTGCTGACTGCTGAAAAATCTCACAATTGCATGTTGGAGGATGTCATAACAATGCATTTGCATGCGGTCACCTAATCAGAATCAGAGACCAGTCTTCCCCATATAAGTTATCGTACACTTTTAGCATACATTGGCATATATTGTATTGTGAGACTTGCATGTGAATCTCTCATGGAATGTGAGGAGAGTTTTGGAAACAAAAACATTTGATTTCATTTCCAAGATTACAGAGCAGTGGACACAATGAAGGTGGTTAAGGTGGCAATGGAAAAGGTTATCTTTCAGATTTGGTTCCTGTTTGTAGGCTATTAGGGGGAGATCAGAGAGGTTGTCACAAGTGTCAGGACTGAGCTATAGTTCTTATAGAAAATAAATTTCACTGGCCCAAGCTATCAAATCATTGATTGTATTCTGGCTGAGAAAAAATACTGCATTACCGGCATTGGCATTGTTTTCCTGCATTGACTGTACATCTTTGTGTTCAGAATACCTCAAGGCCCATAATATATAAATTGGAAGACTTGACAAGAGCATTTTTGAAGGAAAGAAAAAGAAAATAATATAAATCATGAAATGTGTATCAATGAGACCTCACTTTTCCCATGACTTCACAGATTTTATGCATCAAGTCAATAAGCGACACAGCCAACACTTGATTAGATTCTCTAATCACACAGTAGAAGAAAAAAGTCTTACCAACTCCACCAATGGGGAAATTATCAAGAAAATCAATCAGTTTCGCCTTCTCGCTGACATTTCCTATGGTTATTTCTCATTTGCTTCATAGAGTAAGCTAGCACTCAAGAGATCAATACTTTCATAATTTCCAAATGAATGCCATCAGTTGTGAACAATGGAAGGCTTGCCTAGCTGAGAGTGATAACTGGTTGTTGTTTCATTCCTCACAGAGACATGGAAAAACATTTGATCAAATTCTAGGGAACAATGAATTCATTCATGTTGTAAAATTAAAAGTGGACCACACAAACCAATATAAATAAATAGAGCAGTATAATTCAGATTTACTTTGGTAATAGTGTGGGAAAAAAAAGACAGATCCACATTCTGAAGCTGCTGCCATGGGCACCACAGACATGGTCTCCAAGATGAATTATGTAAGGTGGTGCGAAACCATTCCTACATCCCCACTCTCCTGCCGGCGTGGTTGGCTGAGTGGTTATGTGCTTGGTTTACTAATTCATTGGTATAGGGTTCAAGCCTTAGCAGGCTGGGACTTGTTTCTGGTACCACCACACCAAAAAAAGGCTCCGGGTCCACCCAGCTTCTAAAGATGGGTGCCAGAGAAATCTGGGAAGGCAAATGTGGCCATTTTGAGGGACACTCCGAGGAAACCCGACAGCAACACAGCAAGACAGGCACTGACACGGAATCCTCAAGGAAGTAGAAAAAACGAGGAAGACCTAGACTTACTTGGAGAAGAGAAATTATGACAGTGCTCAGAGACAAGGGGTGCACATGGAAGGAAGCAGAGAATAACGCCAAGAACAGGGATGACTGGAGAGCCTTTATCCGTGGGCTATGCTTTCAAGGGAGTGAAAGGCAATGATGATGATGATGATGATGGTGATGATGATACTGACTACATCACACTTTTATGTGCTGAAAGTCTTAGAAAGACAAGCCTAACACTGTATCCCCAATATGCCTTAATGGCATGGAAACAGTTATCTTATCTTTGCCCATTACCCACCCTTATGACTAGCCATTCAGTTTTCATCAACAATAGGCCCGCTTTAAAACAGAGGAAGCCCTCTAACTCCCACAGCAATTCACCACTTGGACCAACATGACATCACCATATTTCTCTTTTTTTCTCTCCCCCTAGGCATTTCTGGAGTTCCAGGATGAGGCTAATGCTGTTGCCATGGTGAAATACTTTCAGACTAACCCAGCTCAGGTCCGCCAGAAGCCTGTCTTTGTCCAGTTCTCAAACCACAAGGAACTTAAGACTGATGCTTCTCATGCTTCACAGGTGATATAGTTTTGAACGAGCAACAAAATCCAGGGTAGAATTCAACCCACAGGCCAAATACAAGAAAATTTTTTGTTTGTTTTTGAAATAGTTTGATAGTTTTGTACTATGGCAGAAACAACATCTTTAGTGTAGAAATAGTTCAGTAGTTCTAAGCTGTGGCAGAAACATCATCTTTAGTGTAGAAATAGTTCAGTAGTTCTAAGCTGTGGCAGAAACAACATCTTTAGTGTTGAAATAGTTCTAAGCTGTGGCAGAAACAATATCTTTAGTGTTGAAATAGTTCTAAGCTGTGGCAGAAACAACATATTTAGTGTTGAAATAGTTCAATAGTTCTAAGCTGTGGCAGAAACAATATTTAAAGTGTTGAAATAGTTCTAAGCTGTGACAGAAACAACATCTTTAGTGTTGAAATAGTTCTAAGCTGTGGCAAAAACAATATCTTTAGTGTTGAAATAGTTCTAAGCTGTGGCTGAAACAATATCATTAGTGCTGAAATACTTCAAAGCTGTGACAGAAACAATATTTTCAGTAAACAGTCTTTTAGTGTGAACATTATGATTGCAAAGTGAATGACCCTTCTATTCTAGATTCCTCTTTTTTAATAAATTTATGCTTCTTGTTGTTTTGACCAAGATTATTATGTACTGGTATACTTGTATAATAAGAATAAAATAAGTTTCACATCAACAGTTCCTAAAAATTCTTTTCCTGAGAAAGTATTTATAACACTTCAGAATAACAGCAATAATGAAGCTGCTTTATCCATTACTTTGTGTTTTTAGTACACAAATGTCCAAGTGGTTTTATTTCTTTAAATGTTTTAAAGAACACATAAGCAAGCAACTGTATTTCTCTCTCTCTCTCTCTCTTTCTCTCTCTCTCTCTTTCTCTCTCTCTCTCTCTCTTCTCTCTTTAGAATACTTTTACACACAGAGATCTGTATTTCTCTCTATGCTTTTCAGAATGCAAATGCACAAGCTGCTCTGCTTGCAGCCAGCTTTGTCATGGGCTCAGATGAACAGCCTACTATACTGAGAGTCATAGTGGAGAATGCATTCTATCCAGTCACTTTAGAAATACTACACCAGGTATAGAAATACATACTCTTGACTGTATACTTACTATAAATAGTATATATATAAGCTTATGAGTGTTGAAGTCCACCATAAACTCTTTTGCTCTTGTTCATTTATGTGTTTTTCTGCAAGAATTTGGTGTGTTTCATTTCATTTTATTTTATTATACTTTCTGGTTTATGTGTTATGTGAAACTAGGGTTTAGTATGAAAATACAAAAAGAAATGAATGACGTTAGCAAGAAGATGTAAATATGGCATATTTCATGGACAGAGAAAAATGATAAATAAATCATAAAAAGCAAATGAAATTTAAAATAAATAACAAGGAAAACTAGGTTTTGGGCTGCATTGACCACGTCACACTTTCATGCGCGGAAGGTCTTAGAAAGACAAGTCTAACACTGTCCCCAGTATTCCTTAATGGCATGGAATCTGGGATTTTATCTTTACTGTGGAGAGGGACAGACAGAACTACAAAAATAACATTTTTAAGGGCATGCATCTTTCCCATTGCAACATATGCCTGTGAGACCTGGGCACTTAACAAAACAGCTGAGAAACACATAAATGCCTTTGAATGTAAATGATACAGAAGAGTTCTTCAAATATCATGGACACAAAAAAGAACAAATATATCCATACTACAAGAACTTAATATTTAAAAAGGTTGGCTAGTAAAGAAGATTAAACAGAGAAAACTTAAATATTATGGACACATTAAATGTCATGATAATTTAGAGAAGACCGTCTTGAAAGGGTACATAATGGGAAAAAGAAAGAGAGGAAGACCAAGGTGAAGATGGCTGCAAGACGTTGTTGATAATCTGCAAATGGATGATTCACCAGCAGGACATCTTGCTTACAACCGGGAGGTAAAGTTCTGAATGGGACATGCAAATGACCATATTTGAGGTGCAAAAAAGTCTAATTTATTTTTACCAAAAGCCCTATGTGTCTGTCTTGAGCACTAAAGGGACAAGAGAAAGACAGAAGGAGAGAGAGAGAGAGAGAGGGAGAGAGAGAGAGTATTATCAACATATTAACAGGCAATAGCAATATATACTTAAAAACATAATGGGAAGAAAAAAGTCCAAAGTAAGATATGAAGATTTCAAGACCAGAAAACAGATGAACAATGCCAAGTGGGACAGAGCTTGTCCTGTGTGTACCATGAAAGTATTTGGCAAAGTTAGCTTGGGAACCACTGAAGCTGAGCTTCACTGAGAAGACAGCACTGACTGATGATAACTGAGAGTACAGCATTGGCATGTAACTGGTTCTCATATTATTGCAGTAGTCCTATTTTAAACTGGCTCATATTAAGCCTTATAAGTAAAATAACTTTCATCGGATTTCTCTCCCTTGGACACAGCTGTGTTAAGAACATACTTATCTTAACATAGTCTTTGTGAGACAGGGAACATCTTATTTGATTACTTAAAAAACTTTGACCTTCTTCTGTAGCCTAGAAATCTGTAGCAACCAACACTATTTGTTGTTTATTGTTATAAAGTATAATGTTACCCTCTTATAAGGTAGAATTTTTAAGGGACAGAACTTTCTATAAAGGAATGATGGAATATAGAACTGAGACTTAGGCTTGGGGCCATGCTGGGCTGGTCAAGATGGTGGATGGATGGGGACACAGAGATCACCTGTGGAGATGAGGAAAATCTGAAGTGAAACTGATGGGTCCGGGACATGACAAGCCTGTGTATCTTTACAACAGTGGCTACCAGAATGAGGCAAACAAAGCAGCCAGTAGACTATAGGTGGCGGGGAATTGACATTGCTGAAGCACCCATCAGATCCCCCACCCAAAGTTGGAGTGCCTCTGTGGAATTGTCTCGAAGCCATCTGACAGACCAGTGTTGCACACAGGGCCTGATCTCAGCTTCTCCTGGGTGTGAAAGAAAGGGACAAAAACTCCAAAATGAAAATGTCAAAAAAACAAAACAAAACAGATTCCTCATAATGCATACTAAATCATATATATATATATACTTCTGTCCGCAGCTGTTTATATATATATATACTTCTGTCCGCAGCTGTTTATATATATATATATACTTCTGTCCGCAGCTGTTTATAAAATTCGGAAAGGTACTGAAAATCATAACCTTCACCAAAAATAGTAAGTATGTGTTTCTCATCCTTTTTGTCTTTCTGTGTTGTTTTAAAGCATGCTGGTTGTTTTATCACTCTGCAGCAAATGACTTAAAGCTTAATGGCTTTTATATATAACTTGAACCTGATGAAACTTTAGGGTAAGAAGCAAAAATTGCTCTGAGGGCTGTGTTAAAACTTCTTTGAACAGTGACACAGGAATCTGTGAGAAGACAAAAGCATTAAAAAAATAAATTTGGAAAATAATTGAAATATAGATAAAAACAGTGATAATGGTGAATGGGAGGGATTGATGGCTAAGGAGCCTTAGCAGTCAACTTCTCAAACCACAAGGAACTTTACATCACTACTACATCATCATCATCATCAGCGTAATTGTCATCATCATCATCATCATCATCATCATCACAGCTGCTGTTGTTGGTTGTGCTTTCCCATTTTTATGTGAATCTTAGTTTTTCACCTAATTCATGTCTTTTCTTGCCATTTCATGTTTCACCAAGTACCTAGATACAGTTATTTCAGTCATATCATGAGCATAGATATCATTGGAAATGTGAGATCACCATTTACCAGGTAGTTATCCTAGGTCTCTTCTTCTTCTTCGTTCGCAAGTTATCCTAGGTATTTTAAACCTAATATTTCATGTATTAACATTGTCACTTAAAATTTTAATCTACCGCAAGCCATGTAAATGGGTTTTAAAAAATACAGTAACTGCATTCAAATGGTTTTGCTCCATAGTTAGGAACTTGGAATTTTATATTGCCATAAATGCTAAAAATATGCATCATTTTTGTATATAGAATCCACAGTCTTACAAAAAATGATAAAAAAAAAAAATGTGTACATCATGGATGTTGTTGGATAGTTTAAGGGCTAAAATGACTGATTTTATAGTAGGCTTGACCTTACCAATGCTAATTTCAGACACATTCCAGGCTTTAATCCAGATGTCAGACGCTGTATCTGCTGCAGCAGCAAAAACGGTGAGATTTACTTTCACAGTAAAGCTTGTTGTTTCTATTGCAGTTTATCATTTTTTTCACATCTCAATCTTTTCTTTTTTGAAGACTTCTGGAAGAGTCAGTTTCTGGCTTATCAGCTCAGAGAAGATAATGCCATGTAAATAAGTGTAAGAGGTCATCTTTCTCCATCTTGCTCAATCCTCTGTGTCTTGAATCAAGTTTATTGCTGTTTTCCTGCCAAACCATGCAGTCAGGCCATCCAGGTATTTCTGTCTTCTCTGCCTGCTCTGTCCTTTTGCCATTTATTTTACCAATCATGACCAGTTATTTTAGACTTTCGCATCTGCTGTCATGTCAAAACTTTGGTTGTCTTTTTCTTATGTATGGCGCTAGTTTGAGATGTTCCTTTGTCTGGTGTGATGCTTCTTCATTTGTGTTTATGGCTGTCCGTATACATATACAACATAGTGCTCTATCACAGTCTGAGAAAAGCCTCATTTCTTATTTGAAAAATGTGTACTTGAAGCCATACTCTGAACTGTCTTTGTGTAAGAAAATTATTTGTTTTTATTGTTGTCCAGTATGCACTAGATGTTTGCAGGAGACCATGTGTGTATGTTTGCATCTCAGACTGGGTACCTATTGAATTTAAGTGATGGAATTTAAGTGATGGAATTTCTGTGTCATGACCTCATTTTCTTTCTGGGGATCATAATTCGAGACACTCATTAAAAACCAGGCCTATCGAATATCTCCTACTGGAGATCTAAAATGGCTGAGTGGCTAGTGCACTTGTCTTGTCCTGGCCAAGTGGCTGCTGATTTTGCCAGAGTGTGTGATTAAGGTCATGGTCATTCTCTTGTCATTTTTCTTTCTCTCATATCTAAAGTGCTTTGTCTACTACTTTTTCTTTCTCTCACATCTAAAGTGCTTTGTCTACTACTTTTTCTTTCTCTCACATCTAAAGTGCTTTGTCTGCTATATTTTCTTTCTCTCACATCTAAAGTGCTTTGTCAACTACTTTTTCTTTCTCTCACATCTAAAGTGCTTTGTCAACTACTTTTTCTTTCTTTCACATCTAAAGTGCTTTGTCTACTACTTTTTCTTTCTTTCACATCTAAAGTGCTTTGTCTACTACTTTTTCTTTCTCTCACATCTAAAGTGCTTTGTCTACTACTTTTTCTTTCTCTCACATCTAAAGTGCTTTGTCTGCTATATTTTCTTTCTCTCACATCTAAAGTGCTTTGTCTGCTATATTTTCTTTCTCTCACATCTAAAGTGCTTTGTCAACTACTTTTTCTTTCTTTCACATCTAAAGTGCTTTGTCTACTACTTTTTCTTTCTTTCACATCTAAAGTGCTTTGTCTACTACTTTTTCTTTCTCTCACATCTAAAGTGCTTTGTCTACTACTTTTTCTTTCTCTCACATCTAAAGTGCTTTGTCTGCTATATTTTCTTTCTCTCACATCTAAAGTGCTTTGTCTGCTATATTTTCTTTCTCTCACATCTAAAGTGCTTTGTCAACTACTTTTTCTTTCTTTCACATCTAAAGTGCTTTGTCTGCTATATTTTCTTTCTCTCACATCTAAAGTGCTTTGTCAACTACTTTTTCTTTCTCTCACATTAAAAGTGCTTTGTCTGCTATATTTTCTTTCTCTCACATCTAAAGTGCTTTGTCTACTACTTTTTCTTTCTCTCACATTAAAAGTGCTTTGTCTGCTATATCTTCTTTCTCTCACATCTAAAGTGCTTTGTCTACTACTTTTTCTTTCTTTCACATTAAAAGTGCTTTGTCTACTACTTTTTCTTTCTCTCACATTAAAAGTGCTTTGTCTGCTACTTTTTCTTTCTCTCACATTAAAAGTGCTTTGTCTACTACTTTTTCTTTCTCTCACATCTAAAGTACTTTGTCTACTACTTTTTCTTTCTCTCACATTAAAAGTGCTTTGTCTACTACTTTTTCTTTCTCTCACATTAAAAGTGCTTTGTCTGCTACTTTTTCTTTCTCTCACATTAAAAGTGCTTTGTCTACTACTTTTTCTTTCTCTCACATTAAAAGTGCTTTGTCTACTACTTTTTCTTTCTCTCACATTAAAAGTGCTTTGTCTACTACTTTTTCTTTCTCTCACATTAAAAGTGCTTTGTCTACTACTTTTTCTTTCTCTCACATTAAAAGTGCTTTGTCTACTACTTTTTCTTTCTCTCACATTAAAAGTGCTTTGTCTACTACTTTTTCTTTCTCTCACATTAAAAGTGCTTTGTCTACTACTTTTTCTTTCTCTCACATTATAAGTGCTTTGTCTACTACTTTTTCTTTCTCTCACATTAAAAGTGCTTTGTCTGCTACTTTTTCAAAGGTCGACCATAGAACACTGTGCTGTATCACTTTACTGTGCAAAGTCTTGTTGTTTCTTATTTGAAAAATTTGTACTGGTTACATTTTCTGTTACTTGATTGGTACACTGTATATCATACAGTAGCTTTATACTATATATTTTTATTTAGTATTATGCAGGATAAGAACTTTGCAAATGTTTTATTTTTTTTGTTCTAACCCAGAGTTATATTTTTATATCTTTTAGTGATCATTGTAAGCAACACAGATTGCTATAAATTCATGAAGTAAATTTAGGTGCAGTGCTGTATCAATTTCCTGAATTGGAAGGCCTTCTGTTTCTATTGGTTATTTGTTTTGAGTTTTAATTCTGTTGAATTCTGGATCTTGTTAACATTTTCCTTCCATTTCAAAATAATTAGACTGATTTAAAAAAAAGATAGGAATAGTTTTGCTCATTTACAAGGCTTACAGTTATAATGTTTTGGTTCATGCTTTCTTCATACAAAAACATGCAGGATAAAGGATAAGGAAAAGAATAGAAATTCTAAATTTATGTTAGATGTAAGTTGAAACGGTACAGGTGTGTGCTCTGTTAATGAATAATGCTGTTCCTACCATTTTTAAAAGTAAGTCTAATTATTTGTTATCAAAGCTTTACTGCAGTGGACCAGTGTGTATTTATATATTTCTTATTTTGTTGCTAAATTATTTCTTTCATTTTAGTCCTTGGATGGGCAAAACATTTACAATGGCTGCAACACACTAAAAATTGACTATTCTAAACTGAGCAACCTCAATGTCAAATACAACAATGACAAGAGTCGCGATTTTACTCGTCCTGATCTGCCATCTGGTGACATAAACCTCGATGCGATGAGCCTTGGAGGTAATTTTAATTAAAATGCCCTTTTGTCAATCTTTTTTTAAAATTGTGACAGCAGTAGCAGAATTATTTTTCCTCTTAAGAAGATGGTTTTTAAGCAGGCAGATGTTAGTTGTGTACCTTTGCCTGGTTGTCTGGCTTGGAGAAAATGCCATGGCCATTTTGCACTTTTTCCCTCTTGACAAAGCCAATTGGCTCTAGAGGAAGGGCAAGGTCTATACATCAGAAAAGCTAGCAGAGTTGCAGGGGATACCATAAGATGGATAGTCTTAATAAGCTGGTGAGAATTATACCCCTAAAGGCAACAAAAGATTAACAGAAGGGATAGATGACAGGCATGGCGTATAACAGTTACTGCTATAACAGTCTAATATAACAGTTTGATGGGGGTCTACTGCCCAGGTCATGCGGCAGTCAAAGTCAGTGGGAAAATGGACAAGATAACAGGGACAGCATCAATTCAGGGTACCCTGAGAATAGACCAGAAGGAGGTTGCAAGATGGGTGGCATATGGAGAACAGCATCAGGATGAATGGCAACAATCACATCAGGAGGATGATCAAGATGGGGGAGGAGAGGGGAAGTGGACATTATTCTGAAAAAAAAAGTGGTTTAGCATTTGTCAGTGCGTGACTGGCTTCATCAGCAGATGCATGCTTCAGTGAGTGTTGAAACGGAAGGTGGAGCACATATGGGAGTTCCCAGAATACACGGATGCCAGTCTCTGATTACATATTTCAGATTAAAGTCCCATCTATACAAATCTATAAAGTTATCAGTCAGGTTTCTTTTATTTTGCACCTGAGCTGCTAATTTGGTAGCATTTTTTTGCATTTTAACCTTCAATGTCCTTGGCAAGGTTCCCATGGGGTCCTGATGTCCCCTATGCCTGCATACCATGGAATCACACCACCCCAGATCAGCACAGTTGGCACTCTGCCTGCTCAGCAGACAGGTAAATTTCCCCATCCCCTGCCATTTGCTCATTTCTTTGATAAACTGACGGTACATCATATTTCCCCCCCCCCCTTTTTTTTTCTCTTCAGATTTATTGACATTCTTCACTTTATAACATTCAGAAAAGGTTTTTTTATGTAATTTTCCAGTTTTTTATTCATTTAAACATTAACAGATAATTATTATAAAATAAAAAAATAAATAAAAAGTGTGATTGTAAACAGAATTATTGCGATGATAACCAGCATTTGTTTGCTTGGGCCTTTTTTCCAGTTTCATTTTGTCACGCTGAAAATGTTATATATAGACTGACTTGCTATAGTTTTTCATGCATACTGAAACGACTGTGCAGAAATTTTAGCTTTATCTATCATTTTGTAAAATTCTAGTTGAATTTATAGACGTTCAATGCTTGACTTCATTTGGACAGTTAGTTTTCTGCAAACAACAATTTGTCACTTCTGTCTTCTTATCTTATATCTTATATCCTTCCCGTGCCGTTAAACGTCACATAGGGCTCGCAAAGTAGTTCGCCAATTTTTCCTATCTTCGGCAAGTCTTTCAACCTCATCAAAGGATTTTATGCCTGTTAATTTGGCCTCTCACTTCTGTTCTGATAGATATTATTATTAATATAGTTATTTCTTTCATGTGTATAGAGCGGCACAAATGGCAATGCTTATTTCTGTCAGGTCTTGAAATGTGCCCATAAAATCACAAAGTGTACTGAATATCTAAAATTTTTGTTAGTTCATGTTTCACTTCAAATGAGGAAATAACCAAATGAACAAGCATTTAGAAATCAATAAAGATGCCAAAAATGAATGGAAAAACTAATTATGTCAGTCCGTAAGAACAGTGAAGAGCAAAACCTTTATCTTAATCGAAAGTAAACCTAATTGATGACAACTGACAAAACAAATAAGGCAGCTGAAATATGTATCAATGAGGAAAAATTGGAAGAGGTGGAGAGTTTTGAATATCTTGGATCATTACTAACTAATAATGGATATACAATGGGGGATATTAAAAGGAGGACATCTATCGCTCTTCAGAAAGTAAAACAACTGAAGAATCTGTGGAGAAGAACAGACAGAGCTATAAAAATAAGATTTTTAAAGCCATGCATCTTTCCCATGGCAACATATGCCTGTGAGACCTGGACACTTAACAAAACAGCTGAGAAACACATAAATGCCTTTGAATGTAAATGCTACTGAGTAGCCCTTCAAATATCATGGACACAAGAAAGAACAAATACATCCACACTACAAGAACTTAATATTGAAGAATCTTGGCTAGTAAGGAAGATTAAACAGAGAAAACTTAAATATTTTGGATACACTAAACGTCATGATAATCTAGAGAAGACATCTTGGAAGAGTACATAACTAGAAAAAGAAAGATAGGAAGACCAAGGCGAAGATGGCTGCAGGACATTGTTGATGATCTATGAATGGATGCATCGGCAGCAGGCATCTTGCTTACAACCAAGAGGCCTACAAGAGAGCTGTTAGGGAGGCACATTGCAGACATGGAGACCCAATATATAGGAAGAACTAAAGGAAACAGGAAAGACATGGTTTGAGGTATCTCGACTTGCTCAAGACAGGGCAGGCTGGTCAACCTCCACAGAGAGTACAGAGGACATGATAATGATGATGATGTTTAATTCATTTGATTTCAGTGAGATAGTTTGTCATCAAGTTCTTTAAAAGCTTTCTCATCTTTAGATATGAGTTCTGATTTTCACTAATATTGCTTGTACTCTATGTAAGCCTGCAAAAACAGGATTAAAATCTCAGTTATTTGATAACCTGTGAAATGATTCATTCAGTTCTTTAATGCATGTCTAAAAAATTTATGGATAAGCTGGAAAATCAAAATTCCATTAAAAATTGTTTCGTTTTCAGTTTTTATATCTGATGCAGTCACTGAATGGTTTCATATTTTTTTCTCAGCTTTCTTAAGATGTCTTGTTGTTTTATGACTGTAGCTTATCTTCTCTGATCTTCCCTGACAGTATTTTTTAATCTTTTACCTACGATTCCTTATTATACCCTGGTAGTTCTGCATTTCTAGCCTAACAGTTGCATGACTCATATGTGCACTTTGCTTCAAACAAAATCCTTTGCCATTTTGTTTACCAAGACATGCTAGTCATTTATGTCAGTGGTTCCAAAACTTTTTCAGGGTGTGTCATCTCTCTCCCCACACACCCCCTACTCTGCACACAAATCTTTAAACTGAGAAATTGCTGTATGTGCATTGTTTAGTTATACATTTCATACTTAAATTTTGGCATGTGTCATCCTGAGAAACAGTACCATTTATAGAAGTTATATATATATATATATTATATATATATATATATATATATATACACACACACACACACACACATATATATATACACACATATAATACACATACACACACACACATATATATATATATATATATACACACGCAAATATATATATACATACATATCTCTCTCTCTGAACCTTAAGTGCCCAGGGCACATGGGGCTTCTGCAAGGGTTTTCCACAAATGCCTGTCTTTTACCTTTTTTTCTGCTCTTGCCCAGGTGAGCCCTCTATTGCTCAACATCCTTTCTGTTGTTCTTCTCCATGTCTCTTTTGGTCTACCCTTACTTCTGTTCCCCTGTGGTGTCCATCTTAGTGCTGTTTTTGGTAGTGAGTTGTCAGTCATTCGGAGCACATGTCCCAACCATCGTTAGCGTCTTTCCTCAATAATTGTTGTCAGTGGCTTCATCTGCATCTCTGCCAACAAGAATGCATACATGTATCTTATCTTATATCTAATACCCTTCCTGTGCCGTTAAACATCACATAGGGCTTGCACGGTAGTTTGCCAATTTTTCCTGTCTTTGGCGAGCCTTTCAACCTCATCAAGGGATTTTATACCTATTAATTTGGCCTATCTCCCCCCACCCACCCACACACACACACACACCCACACACACACACATGGCAAAAAAAATATATATTAATATATATACCATGTGTGTGTGTAAGAGAGAAAGATATTAGATAGTAATGTGACCATCTTCTTGCACACAAACAAACAGCCATCCTACCTACCATAAAGTAGGAAATAGATTGTATCTGCAGTAGTGATCCTTGAAGTTTTAAGAGAGAGAAAGAGAGAAAGAGAGAGAGAGAGTGGAGGGGGAGAGAGAGATTCAGTACTAATACTAATGTTGCTTATTAATTATTATGTTGTTTTTTTACTAAATTTTAAATTTTAAATCATTTGTTTCTTCTCAGGTTTTGGAATACCAGGTAAGCAAAACCATCAGTGGTAGTAACTTGAGTGCAGTTAGTTTGCTGCTAATCATACTTTCATATCATCTTCCATGCAACTTTTACTGTAAAAACATCTCTTATGGAACTGTGGCTATAAGGCTGAGATTTTTGTGCTTAATCTACTATGTATATTCTATACATTGGTATAAGTTTTTATTTATTGCAATCCTCATTTCTTTGAGTACATCATTTTCAGCTTTTCTCTTGTATCTGGTTTCCTAATGAAAAAGTTCTAGTGACACATAAAGCCATTCAGGCACTGCTTCTTTGACTGTTTTACTTATTTAAGAGAGATAACTTTCCTTCTGTTCAGGACTCTTTTTCCGGACATGAGAAACTTGTATTAAAATCTTATCCTACATCCTTCCCGTCCTGTTAAACTTCACATAGCATGGAAGTTTGCCAAGTTTTACTGCTTTTGGCAAGCTTTTCAACCTCGTCAAGGGATTTTATGCCTGCTAATTTGGCCTTTAATAAAATACAGGGAATAAAATGACTAAAAGAATTTGAGATTGTTGGTCACGTCAGATCTCGGTCCATGTCGACAGGTTAAAGCTTTCAGTTCTCTCCAGTTCCTGATAGGAGCCCCAAAGCTTTTGCCCCATTCTCATGCCTTCAGGCCATTTCTTCTATGCCTCAGGTCTGCATGGTTTGGGCACTTTTGAAGAATATGTTCCAGAGTCTTGACTCCACTGTCATGTGGACCCTTGTCTGTGTGAGATATTTTGATGCAATGAAGCTGGCTCAGTAGTCTGCAGTGGCCTGTCCTTGAACAAAGGAGGATGGTTTACTGATGTCTTTGTAGTTGGTGTATTCAATTTGGTTTGTTGGATTTCAGTCGTTGCTTCCATCTAGATCCGAATTGGTTACACATTATAGTTTTTACCTCTTTGTAGTTTACAACCAATACCAGTCCTCTTTAGCTAAATAGCTAAGATGCGCTTTGAAGTGCATTTCCAATTGGAAGACCACAGGTTCAATTCCAAGATGAGAAAAAAAAAAGCAGCAACTCACAAGACCTCTGGCAGTCATGACCCAGAGGAGTCCCTCTCCCAACCCCCTCTCTCTCAGAGTGTAGGAGTTTAATAGGGCCGAAACACTTGTCTGGGGGTGGGAGGGTACTTCCTATGATGATTTGAAGGAGTTGTGTTGTTGTTCCGCTCTTTACAGTAGAATTTCCTGCATATTATGTGATGTGTTTGTTCTTGATTGCTGCCAGCTTTGGATAGGGTGATCAAGAGAGTGAGAGACAAAGTGTATTCATCTACTTGCAGCCGGTGTGTGATATAGAACTCTTTTCAGTTATGATGTAACACTGTCATAAAATAGGTGGAAGGAATTAGGTAGTCATAGCATGAGTCAATGGCCCTCTGATGTTTTCTGATCTCAGACCAAACCTGCCTACTAATACTTCTTGACATTACATCAAGTTAATAATGAACCAAGTGAGCAATCTAAAGAAGGCATATTCCTGATCATTTGGTCTCTCTAACCTACCACACATGGCCTCAACTCATGGTATTGGTATTAGAACTTTAAGTCAGTGAGAGCTGACAGTTAATGGAAAGAGTTGAGTTCAGAGGTAACTTCTGGGGTTTTTTTTCTTACTTACTTACTTACTTACTGTATCCTTCCTTCTGTACTGTGAGATGTTGAGGGGAGATGCAGTTGGCTTTTTTTTTTGGGTGGGAGGAGGTGTGGGGGTGGGTGGGGGTGTGCTATATGAGTGGACTCAGTCATTTTTTTTTTCACCTTGTAAAAAAAACAAAAACAACAGTAATTAGGAAAAACATGACAATTTAAAGTGACAAATGATTTTGGAATACCTCAGACAAATTATATCCTATTCAATATTTGATTCCATGTTTGCTTGTCAGCTCCTGCAGTGTCATTCATTATTATATACAGGCATTCCTATTAGTGCCATGGGTGCAATGACTGGATTTGGGCTTCCTCCAAATGCTTTAAATGCTGCAAGAATAGGTCTGCAATTTTCAACTGCCCTGGGAAGTACAGTTATTCTGGTCTCCAATCTTGATGAGGAGGTGAGAATGCTTGTCTGTAAAATATGCAAGGAGTTCAGTGATTAATATAAATTGTTTTCTGAGATATAGCAGTGTCAGCATCTAAACTAATCTAAGTGCCATGCTACGTGGTGTGGGCGATCATTTCTCTCCACAATTCTCTGTCTTTTGTGTTGATTATGAGATCCGCCGGTGACTTTCTTCCTAGCCACACTGACAGCCCGTCCAGTAACTTCTCTCTGTCTGTTTTCCTCAATCTCTTCTTCTCTCAATTTTTCCATTTGCCACAAATTTTCCAGTTTTCTTCTTCTTAGGAAATGTCCTAAAAATCTCACTTGTCTGCCTCTGATTCTTTGTTATAATTTGCTTTTTAACTCTAGCTTCTCTTAAGACTTCGTCATTGGTTTTCTTGGCTGTCCATGGTACCTTCAGTGTTAGCATACAATTATTTTTAAATTATATTTTCAAGTGTTTTGACATTCATATGAAGTAACATTCATATGTATTAGAAGTAGCATTCTGTTTTTTTATTTGTTAAAAAATCTGCATTGTCTGTCCATGAAACAAATATTTAACAATAAAATAAAAGATATAGAGAAATTTCTATAGCTGAATTATTGTCGAAGAATTTTCCTTATCATAGAAACACTTCATGAACAGTGACTAAAGCTAAGCCTTCACAGAGCTTCTGTTTAATGAGATTAAACTGTGAAAATGTGTCATGCATTGAAACAGAAAAATGAGAAAATTAGAAAAGAAATGAAGAGAATGGTGAGAAAAATGCAACAAAATAGAAACAGACTTTTTTGCATTTTTTTGCTTTTTGTTGCATTTTTTCCTTTTCAATCATTTTTCTTCTTTTTTTTTAATGTGATCTTCCTAGTTTTCAATAATGCTATTTCTTATGTTTTCAACCATCGTTTTACTTTGTAATACCAGTTTTTACCAGTTTCATCTTCACTCACTTCTGCTTAGCGATAGGCAACATCTGTTTCTGGTGTTAGGGTGTCATAAACTTCAGCCTAATGGCTTACTTTATTCCAGATCACTCCACTTATTTGCTTATGGTGATTTTGTGAACACAAATAAAATAATCTGAGTACTAAACTCACCAGTGGCATATTTTGTTATTATGAAATAACATTTATTAGTCATATAAGTTACGTGGAACCTGCTTGGCATCTAGTTTTTTGTTTTTTTTTAGTTCAGTTTGGTTTTATCCCATTTTATATTTCAACTTAGGAATATCAGCCTGCCAGTTTGTTTTTTTTAATACAACCAGACATTTTTATTTAGGTTTCTGATGTTTAAAGTTGGGTGACTCATTGTCGCGCTAAACATTTACACACATTTACACACTCGAGGGTGTTGCTTTTGCTTAAAATAATGTTGATATTCGTGTTGCAGTAAGACAAAGATATATACACACCAGTATATTAACATTTGATATGTATATGATAGTTCTGCATGTTCTGCAGCATAAAATGGTCATTATTGTTTTGTTAATAATACATACTTTTGTTGTTGTATAGTGTTAGATTGTGTTTTATTTTGTTTAATGGGAACCTAACATTGTAAATTTATTATTACTCTAACAAGCATATTGAGTTTTTCTACCTTTTATTGAGAATGGAAGTGTTCAGATTTCAGATAATTTTCAGTGATATTGGAGATTCACAAAGTTAAACGTGGTCTAGATTATTGTTCAGATGTTGTATTTTAACTTGAATATTCAAATGTCATTGTTTATAGTTTCTATTTTTTCTTTTCCGTCATCTAACATATTTTTTTCTATTTTTTTCTCTTCCCCGCTCTTTCCCTGCTGCATATACCCAAAATCATGTTCTGCTCCACTTCGCTACGCTCAACCCCGCTCCCTGTTTGCTGCATCACTGTGACTGCGGCTGGACTACAACTTTGCTGGGACTTTTCGTTGTTTCCGATTGGTTGTGTATTCATCTACTTGAATGCGTAACCATCACTGAACTTAACTGCAAAATAAAAAAACCATTTCATCTATCCAATATAAAAACACCTGTGTTGCTTATGCGGTTATCCCAGAAGGCTACACCAGATGCTATCTTTACTCTTTTTGGTATGTGAAAACTTATCTATCAACTATATTTAATTTGCCTGTAGACATTTTTTTCTGTTTAGAACTGTATGTATATGTTATTTTACAAATTTTATCACTTATTTTTAACCCATCTTTGCATATCATTGCATATACATATCTTCTATATTTAAAATCAGGGGGAAAAAAAATAACATATTTGTGACCCATACATATTTGTGACCACTGAATGTACATTATTGTGGCTATGCTATGCACCATGGCAGCCTGGCAAAAATCTGCTTTGTTCAACCTAAATGTGTCACACAAAATTAAAATGAGACAAATAATAATTAGTTTTCTGAAGCTAAGACTAGCATGAGATATGTAACCAAATATTGATCATTACTCTTAGAATGATGTCATAGCAGTCCTCAGTTGTTTTAATTCATAACCCCTCTTGCTCCACATATGCTTAATTGCTTTGTCTTGCCTTCTGTCTCATATACCTTTCAGTGTTGAGGGGGGTATTAGCTTATTAGACATAATAAATGGTGCGTTATTTTTTAAATGCTTTTTTCCCCTGTTTATGTAAAATAGTGTGTGGAAATACACTTTCATTCTGAGGTTTAAAATTTTCTAAAAAAGGTAAAAATCTTACATATCATTTTGAAAAACTAAATATCTGTTTTGATTACATAAGAAATCATGTTATTAAATATTGATATATTGTTTGAGGAAATTCTAATGATATCCAATATTATAAAGTGTAACTTAAAAAAAAATAAACCAAATAGTCATAAGACAATCTGTCTAGTCTGTGCCGGTGGTTTTTGTTTCAGAGAATTTTAATCCACATCTATTATACAGTGGTGAAACACATGATGTTTTCATGAAACTGTCAGAGTTCAGCAAGTTTAAAGATCTACATCTGTTATACAGTGATGGAACACATGATGTTTCGTGAAACTGTCAGAATTCAGCAAGTTTAAAGATCTACATCTGTTATACAGTGATGGAACACATGATGTTTCGTGAAACTGTCAGAATTCAGCAAGTTTAAAGATCTACATCTGTTATACAGTGATGAAACACATGATGTTTCATGAAAATGTCAGAGTTCAGCAAGTTTAAAGATCTACATCTGTTATACAGTGATGAAACACATGATGTTTCATGAAACTGTCAGAGTTCAGTAAGTTTAAAGAATCATGTTTAGCAGAAAACTCACTCTTGGGGGATAACAAGTAGGTTGCTGCTCACCTCAGTTTCACTTCAGTAAAAGTAGATGAGAAAAGAGAGAGAGAGAGTTGGTACTTTTACAAAGAAGCATCAGTTTCTGAAACTGTGTAGAGTAGCTTTCTGTAGGGTGAAACGCGCCAGAATAAAATATGCACAATGTTGTCAGTGTTTTGAAGAAAAAAATCTGGATATTTCCTGTAGAAACTAGTGTACATCAGAATATGCCGTAATTGAAATCAAGAGAGCAAAGAAAACAAATTTATTACAATTTATTTTATGACACTGAACTAGATATGCTCTCTAGAGGCTAGCAGAATAAGTGTAACCAAATCTAGCTATTAAATCTTGCTTTGGTTGTTTGCATTCTAGCTCTTTACTTAAGTGCTTTGTGATAACAAGGGTGATCAAAACGAAAACCTAAAAATTGTGATATAAATTATAAGTACCATCCCATTGTCGTGGAAGTTGTTAGCATAATAAAGTAAGAACTGTCTTGAAGATGGTAGCATTATGCTAGAGAGATGTATGACATCATAGTAGAGGTAAAGATATATATACTACTGCTGTTGCTATAGAGACATGCACAAAAGTGGAACAGTTTTCTGTCATCTGATTTTTTAGCAGTCAAGGTGTGAAATCTACCAAAATTCATCAACAACCGAAGATTCAAAGTAATGATGTCCATCTCACATTCCAGAAATTTTATGAGTGGAGGAGGAAGTTCCAAAATGGCCTGAGTTCTGTGTCTAACTCTCCTCAACCTGAGCAGACACACTAGGTAGTGACACCAGAGTCAATTTCAAAAGTTGAAAGTAATGTGATGGAAAATTGTTGAGTTATGGTGAATGAAATGGCTGTAGCTGCAGGACTGAATATCAGCCACGGCTCAACACACCACATCATCCACCATATGCTCAAGTTCAGTAAAGTTGTCTGCGAGGTGGGTGCCAAGGGATATAACTCTGAAAAAAAACATGTTGGGGCCATTTCAGAACTTCATACTTCACTCATCAACTTTCCAAAATGGCAGATGTGCATGCACCACCATACTAAACCTTCAACGATGAATTTGATTAACTATCTACCCTCACTGCTAAAAAAAAAAAAAGACAGATGACAGAATCCTTTTCCACCTTCATGCATATCTCTATAGAAGCGAATGTCTTTACACTGCTACTATAATGTAACTTGATGGCACTGTGCTGCCACCTGCAAGACTTTCCTTATATCATTAGTAATGATGCTGTCAGCTTACATGACAATGGTATGGTGCTTAGAATTTCTATCACAATTTAAGGCTTTCATCTGGACCACCCTCTTATATCAAATAGACTAGATCTTATGGCTCAGTTATTTTCTTACTCAGTCTATACAGCTGCTGAATAAGAAGGTAATGGCTGAAGGTAATCCTGTCATGGCACAGAGCTACCAAGGAGATATGATGTTAGTAACAATATTTACTTTGATCAGTTTCATGCCATGAAGGCATCAAGGGAATATAGTGTTAATGCCCATATTTTCTGTGACTTATCAGCACATGTCAAGGTGATGTGATCAGTGTCATGTCTGGTTGCTTCCCTTTCCCTAGCTTCATAAGAAATAAAATACCCATTTCTACACCTGGGTGACTGAGTTCAAATCACTGAGCTCTTCCGTGAAAGACAAATGCATTAATCACTTCATCACTCAGGTGCCTAGTTGCTTAATACTTTGTCTTTTTTCACTCCTGCTCCATAGTTTGCCATGTTTTCCTGTTTTCAGTGAGTTTTTCAACCTCATCAAGGGATTTTATGCCTGCTAAATTGGGCTCTCTCTACAATGTCATCTTTAGAGTTTCACGTGGTCGACCTCTTTTTCTTTGGCCTGTTGTGTTCCACTTGATAGCTTGTTTTGGGATTCTCTGATTGTTTCTTCTTATCAGGTGACTGACATATGTCCATCTCCTTTTTCTGATCACACACGAGACTGGTTGTTGGTCACTAATCTGCCTTATTTCTGTGTTGTTCTTGAATTCATTCCACATTTTACAGAGTATTTTCCTTAGGCATTTGTTTTCAAAAGAGTATATATACCAGGTCCGACAATTAAATAATGAGACTAATTCCATTAAAAAATAAAATAAACAACAGTTGAAGATATAACCTGTATTTTATTCAGAGTAAGACCTTGTGCATTGACACAGTGAGTGGCATGATCTAACAAACACTGGAATGACCTCTGCAGTTCTTCTGTTTGTATGACCCTTAAACTCGATGTTACAGTCCTTTGGATGTCATCAGTATCGTCAAAGAAGCATCCTTTCAATGGTAACTTTAATTTTGGGAATAGAAAATAATCGCAGGGAGACAAATCTGGAGAATAAGGTGGATGGTTGAGAACACAAACATGTTTTTGGGCCAAAAATTCCTGTACAACTACCACCCGGTGAGCTGGTGCTTTATCATGAAGAAGGAAAAAACTGCCAGATGTTGAATACTTGGGTTGGACTCAGAGAATCCTTTTCAATAGGCATTTCAAAATACTTAAATAAACTTTGGCAGTGATAGTCTGTCCTTGTGGAGTAAATTCTTTGTGAATAACTCCTTTGCTCTCGTAGAAGCACACCAACATTGTCTTCACTTTCAATTTTTTGCCTTTTGGTGATGATGATGACTTCCACTGAGCACTTTGGTGTTTAGTTGTGGGATCATAGTGGAAAATCCATGTTTCATCCTCTGCAACAATCAGATTTAAGAAATGTTTATTTCTGTGACACATTTTGATGATGTCTTTTGCGTACTCAACACACTGATGTTTTTGGTCATTGGATAACGCATGTGGTACAAACCGGCAAGCAACTTTTTCTTTTCCAAATCTTCCACTAAAATTTTATGAATGGTCTCTCTGTTGACACCAAATTCATCTGCCATCATCCTCACAGTCAAACAATGATCTTCTAGTATCCATTCTCTGACTTTGCAATGAGTTCCTCATTACGAACAGAAATTGGGAGTCCATGTCCAGTTGCATTTGTAATCGTTTCCACACCACTTTTGAATTGTGAATACCACCTGAATATCTGTGCACGAGATAAACAATTATCCCCATAAACTTGTCGCATCAATTCAACTGTCTCAATGGCACATTTTCTGAGTTTTAAACAGAATTTAATGTTAGCTTTTTGCTCCATGCTGATTACGTAACAATGCACCTCTAACTAGGTCAATAAAATGGTGGCTTGTTTGTTGTATGCTTACCAGGCAGCGATGAAAAGTTGCCACATCATAGATGAAGGTTGCCTCTTTGGATTCCATGCTTTGCTTCATAGATGGCATTTTTGTCTTTGCCATAATAAAATCAGTCTCATTACTAAATTGTTGGACCTTGTATATGTATATACAGTTACTAAATAGTTTGTACTTATCTTTCTCAAAATATTTTCCCCCTTTTTGAAGAATATGAATACTTTTTGACATTCCATTAAAATCAGGCATAACTCAAAAGATGTCATCATATCAGACAAACTGCCTCATAAGTTTTTTATGAAATTAAACATATTATGTAATGTAAATAATGGAACAAATATGCTCTCAGTATTCCTCAGTATTCTTACATTACAGTGCCAACTGGATGTTATAATCATTTAGTGCATACGGATCAAACAAAAAACACTGAGAAGTTAATATTTCAAAATGTATAGACCAACTATCTTCTTATAATTGTCATATAGACTTTATATAGGTATTGTATACACAATTTTTACCATAAACTTTCAGATAATGAACTGTTAGTTTGATTCTGAGTACAGTATTAGTTGCTCATTTATTTAACATTTGTTCATTTCTCCAAATTAAACTGAATTCTTAGTTATGTCCACTTTGACACTGTTCTGTCATTTGTTTCATATTCTTGTCTATGTGTATCCCTTAAATTGTTTTGCACATTCTGACTGTGATATTGAATGTATATCATTATTCTGTTTGTTGTTCTATCTATGATTAAATTTGTCATCACTTTTACCAAGCAACACGAGCAAGTACAATTATTTATTTTATACATTCACATAGTGACTTTATTTTTACGGTCATTATGAAAAATGATGGACAGTATATTAATACTTTGCATCACCTAATGCAGTGGTTGCAAAAATAGGGTCCACAAAACAAGGAGGAGGGAGTGCTTGATGGAACGTGAGGAGGGGAGAGGTGTGTGGGCTGCATAGTGAATCTAAATTGTAAAGCCTTATGTAGAATATTAGAAATATGTGAAAGATTTTCACATGCATCAGCAGCAGACCATCTTGCTCACAACCAAGAGACCTACAGGAGTGCTGTTAGGGAGGCAAAGTTCCACAAGGGACATGCTAATGAATGAATGAATGAATGAATGACTTGGTGGGTGAGTTTAGGGGGCCTCAGTGAACTGACATTGACCTCTGGGGTTCATGACCTGAAAAAAAGTGTAGGACCATAGATCTAATATATAGGCTTGTATAATAGTACAGAATTTGTATCAAGTATGTGATCATTTGACAGCCTGGTTAGCTGAGTGGTTAGGTGCTTGGTTTACTAATCCAGTGGTACCAGGTTCAAGTCCCAGCAGTGAGATTTTTCTGGGATACACCAAAAAAGCCCCGGGGTTCACCCAGCCTCTAAAAATGGGTACCAGAGAAGTCTGGGAAGGTAAAGCAGCCAGGCGTGATATTGGTCGCATCACACTTCCATGTGCCGAAGGTAATGGAAAATACGGGCTTAATACTGTATCCCCAACATTTTAATAACATGGAAATGGGGATTTTACCTTTATATGTTAGTTTCTTAATTTTTTTTTTCTGATTATTTATAATATTTCTAATGCATATTTATATAATGATGTATATACAAAGATATAAATTATAACATTTACATTTTTTAAAAAAATATTTGAAGTCGTACATCATTATCACTAATTGTCACCCATTTCATCCATTGTTACATTTTGTGTAAATATTCCATAGGTGTCTATGGGGATGTACAAAGGGTTAAAATCTTATTTAACAAGAAGGATAATGCTCTTGTACAAATGGCAGATCCTCATCAAGCACAGCTAGGTAAGAAAAAAAAAAGGGTATAAAAAGAATATGTGGATGGGTTATTATTCTTGAATGTTTGAAATATGAGTGAAAAATTGAGAGACGAACTGCAGAATGTCAAGACAGAGTTGTGTGTGTAACTGAGACAGTGCAGAGTTCCTTGATATTAGGAAGAAATCTGAGAAGAATAGACCAGATAAGAAATAGACAAAAAAAAATAGTGAATGTCCATTGAAGACTCTAAAATAGCTGTTAGATATTAAGATCTTGTGTGCATGCTTGAAGATATTCAGAAGTTGCCTTGTTAGTCAGATAAGAGTACACACCACTGATAAGTGCTTATGTACTATTAGCAGAAAAATAATAGCCTGCAGGAGGAATATCATTCAAGGCAGATGCATACCTGGAACATGTTATGTAATTAATCTTGAAAGGACATTGTTTATTTATTTATTTATTTGAAATGTCCGTTGTGATGTCTGAAGATGTTTAAAAAATAAATAAATATTTATATATATATAAAATGTTAAATTGTACACCATTTTTAGACAGTCTCTGTCAAAAATGTTCACATTTACTTATTACAGCCATATCATGTTCACAATTATGTTCAAAGAACATAGACAATGGTGTGAGACAGAAGAGGAATGTTCTAGGGATGTTCAGGAGCTGAAGAAACATTTGTTAGTACAGGCAGATTTAGATATCTATTATTATTCTGTATTACTCTTGGTGTTTTGTTCTTTTGAAACTTTTGTTTGCACCTCTTCCTTTCCCTAGCTGTGTTACTACTCCCCATACTTCATATTATTTCGAAACAATACATAATAGTATGTAATTTTTCAGTCATTTATACCTGTGTACGGAAAACTGGCAACTTGTGTTATTATTTATTCCTGCTGTTATGATACTTTGTATATTTTTTGTGTTTGTTTTGTCACTTTCTGTATATGTATCTAGCTTTGTAATTACCACTGTCTGCTCTTGTTTCTCTCCCTATTCTTTTCACTAGGATTAATTTAATAAGCACTTTCCCAATGAATTGGGATTTTTAATATTATAAAAGTCAGGGAGAATCCTTTTTTTTTCCATTTTCTTTCTCTCTGTACAATTTCACTGCTGCAGAAATATATTTTCTTGTATCTCTTGCAGTAACAATAATTGTGCAGGTAATACACAAGACTAATTTTCCTTGTAGCTATAACATACTTGGACAAAGCTAGAGTGTGGGGCAGGCAGATACGAGTGGCACAGTCTAAACATCAAGTTGTGCAGATGCCTAAGGAAGGCCAGTCGGTACGTTCATCATCATTACAATCATCATCATCATCTTTGGAATCATTATTATTACTTTCACCACTACCACTATTATTATTATTACTATTATTATTATTATTGTTAATAACGTGCAGTGCAGCCTCTATCACCACCAGTAACAACCATCATTAAAATCGCCACCTAACACTATATAGGATTTGTTGGTGGTGCTCTTTTTCTGTGTGTAGTTGGGGCTTTACTTAGGCCATATCGCATCGTAGTGCTCACGTTTTGCATGCGAATAACAGGGTAGACTTTCATCTTGATCTTCGTGAGTTGAGGTTACTACGTCTAGTTGTACACAGAATTCCAGCTCTCACTCTCATTTTCTGGATTAGTTAAATGCTGTTCCAGACACACTTCTCATCCAGCTCTTCAAAACCACACTTTGACAACAATTGGTACAGATGGTCAAGTAAATCCTGGGTAACGGTGACTTGCAACATTTATTGATGGAGTGATGATAATGTTGATGAAAATAACATTAAATCCGACTGCAGGCTAGTTATCCCTGCCATGTGGCCAGTCCATTCATACATACAACTGCAGTACAACTATAACATTCATATGTTCCTCAAAGACTTAACAGCAAAAAAAAAAAAAAAAACCAAACGTCCATACAGATACACATTCAGAACTAGACTGACTCCACGCACTCAGCTTTTTCCCCCACAATTCCCTCTCACAGGTTTTGCAGCCCCTGTGACCTTCTCGGAGGATCTCAGTACGAGAAAATTCAAAAAGAAAAACCCATAATAATGCCCTTACTATCAAGCCAACAGTTTTTACATGTATACAGCTATAACTATTAATTATCGTCATTACATTTATTTTTCTTATAACTATTAAATTATCGTCATTACATTTATTTTTCTTTTTTACTGTCTACATAGTGCTGATGTTGTTAGCCATTTCTTTCTGAGTCTTCATGTCATTACCTGTCTGCTTTAGTTTTTATTTATAGAGTTTGTCTTATTTTACAATTGGTCTTATCATTACAACACATATGATATTCCTTGCGTTATTTATACTTCACAGTAAGTTCATGGAGTTTTTTTTGTTTGTTTGTTTTTGTTTTGCTTCACAATAGTGCATACCATTTTGTGAAGAATGAAAAGTAAGACTAAGAGGAATGTTTTGTAGCTCAGATAAGCACAATAACCAGTGAAAAATCATAGAAAGTTCAAGAAAAGTTATAGGACCAGTCTCCTCTCCCCATAATGTTTTGACATCAAGAATTTCAGTAAAACTTTTAAAAAAAAACAATGTTATAATTCTTTCTTGTTTCAAAAAGTTACAGAGCTTCCTTCATTGAAAGGCCTAAGCTTTATATAACTCCTAGTGGGAAACTGCCGATTGTTATGTACTCAATATATGTAATGGTTTACATTTTGTTATAATTGATATGCAGGATGCAGGGCTGACAAAAGACTTTGTAAACTCACCACTTCATCGGTTTAAACGTCCCGGTTCTAAAAACTGCCAGAACATTTTCCCACCATCACAGGTTTTGCACTTGTCAAACATTCCGTAAGTGTGATTCTGGTATTTCGGTAACAGGTGTAAAATGTAATTTAATGTCACAGGTGGATACATTTGAGATTTTTGCTTATTGATATTTCATACAAATAATTTTAAATTTATTTTTATATTGTTTTAATTTTTATTTTTTAAAAATTTTTAATGAATCCATCATTTCTTTCTTTCTTTCTTTCTTTCTTTAACCTCTGGATTTTTGTTTTTTTTCTCATCTTTTGTTTATTTCTTTCTTGATAAACAGTTCTCTTGTTTCAACAGTTTCATCTCAGTTTTTTTATCTTGAACAATTATTTACACTTTTAGTTATGCTTGCTTATTTTTTATAAATAAATCCACTGGTCATGCTAGTGATGTTTCTTGTGACAGTTTCCATCTTAATATTCTCTTTTCCTTTTTAATGTAATTTTTTTTTGTACTTGTGTTATCTTTTTGTAAAATTAACCCATCTAATCTAATCTAAGTGCCATGTCACGTGGCATAGGTAATCATTTCTCGCCACAAAACCCTGTCTTTTGTGTTGATTATGAGATCCACCGATGACTTCCCTCCTAGCCACACTGACAGCCCATCCAGTAACTTCTCTCTCTGTCTTCTTCTGTCTCTTCCTCCCTCCTTCAATTTTTCCAGTTGCCACAGTGTGTTCCAATTTTCCTATTCTCAGGAAATGTCCTATAAATCTTGCTTGTCTGCCCCTGATCTTTGCTATAATTTGCTTTTTAACTCCAGCCTCTCTTAAGACTTCTTCATTGGTTTTCTTGGCTGTCCATGGTACCCAGCCTCTCTTAAGACTTCTTCATTGGTTTTCTTGGCTGTCGATGGTACTTTCAACATCCTTCTTATAAACCACATTTCCATGGTCTCCATTTCTCGCTGTACTTTCTTATTCATGGACCATGCTTCACACCTATAAAACAAAATTGATGTAACATTTCAGTACTCGGAATCTTGTTTCCATTGACTGATCCATTTCCATGGATCTGTTGCACAGGATGTGTCTCTTTGTCTGGAATGCTGATTTGGCCTGAATACATCTGCTTTTTATTTCATTGTAACATTTCCCATCAGTTGTTATAATCATTCCTAAGTACTTGAACCTATCAACTTGTTTCAGATTTGTGACATTGATGGTAATGCTACACTTGGGTGGTATTCTTTTCTTTGAGATGACCATCACTTCTGTCTTCTTTTTGTTCAAGCTGAGACCTTTATTTTTACTTTCATGAACCATGATGTCCAGAAGAGCCTGTAGCTCCCTTTCACTTTTAGCAATCAGAACTGTGTCGTCTGAGTATCTTAAGTTGTTAAGGTTGTATCTACCAATTGATATTCCTGGCATGTTCTCTATATTTCTCATTATGTTTTCATTGTACAAGGAGAAGAGGTCAGGAGATAAAACAATAAAATTAACACTTAATAATTTTTTTTTTTAGAATAAGATACTTGTTTCGTGAATGTCTCATGTTAGGACTCCCATTTTTTTTTACAAATACACTGCTTTGTATGTGAAATATTTCGGTATCAGTCTTGGATAAACATTTAATATCAGTTTTATTTTATACCTTCTTGATGTAAAATACTTTGTTACTTTTTAAGAATTGAGTTTTGTACATTTTACTCATTGTTAATTGAGCAATGAAAATGTTTATTTTTGTTAGGATTCACTGGGTTGAGAAGTGGTTCCTAATCTCATGTCATGACTCAAATTAGGGTCAATAGCGGGTTTGTGGTAGGGCTGCAAGAAGACATTAATGAAAATTGAAAAAAAAAAAAAAAGAAAAAAAAAAAAGAGAGAAATAATAAATTAAAATAGAAAAAAGTTGTTAGGATTTTACAGAAATCCAGCAACTTTACGTTTTCAAACAAAAGTATTAGAGTAACAACAATCACATTTGCTGAAATATTTTTTGTGGAATTTCAGTCTTTTTCATCAGTTGCAGGTCACTTACCAGTGCTAGTTAAAAAAAAAAAAGTCTAGAAACTACTAGTGTAGAGTATACTTCTATTTTCTGATTAATACCCACAATTCCAGATCACATGTCACAGAGGAAGACATCACTGCCTGGTTCAGTCAGCATGGTACTGTTAAAGCTTTTAAATTTTTCCCGTAAGTATATATGTGTATGTGTATATATGTGACAGCAATATGTTTATGCTTTTCCCTTATATATATATATATATATATATATATATATATATATATATGTATGTATGTTTGTATGTGACAGCATGTGTTTATGTGTATACATATGTATGTATGTGTGTGTGTATGTTTATGTGTCCATGTGTTTGTATATATGTATCTGCATGTATTTGCATATGATATATATATATATGTATATGTGTATATGTATATGTATGTATGTGTGTATATATATATATATATATATATAGTCAAAGTCTAAATTGATTTAAAGTATGGCTTTTGTTGTATTTTTTATACTACTTTTTTCAATGACTTTATTAGTTTAGAATGAGTGTGAGAATGTAATTAAGTTTATTTCATGTAGTTACATTAATCAGAGTGTGGAGTATATGAACAAGAGATGGTTTATTATTTATTTATGTAATCATTTGATTGTTTCTTCATGCTTATTATGCTCATTAACAAATGCACTGTGACTGAGTGAAAGCTGTATGATGAAGGGCAGAATGACTGAGTGAAAGCTGTGTGATGAAGGGCAGAATGACTGAGTGAAAGCTGTATGATGAAGGGCAGAATGACTGAGTGAAAGCTGTATGATGAAGGGCAGAATGTCAGATGGGCCTGCATGCCCAATTCTTAACCCTTTGAAAATAAAGTATGTTCGTTCGTTGTAATTTTTCTGTTATCACGATGCGTTCTAGTTTCCCTTTTCTCCTAACACTTCCTATAAATTTAGACTGTCTTTTCCTGACTGTTGTAATTATCTGTCTTCTCAAATCAGTCTCTCTCAAAATTTCTTCATTTGATTTTCTTGCTTTTCATTGTGTCGTTAATATTCTAAGAAACCACATTTCTGTGTCTTCCAGATATTGCTGGGTTAGTTAGGTTAAGTACATTTCCAAAATTGTTTCAGAATGTTTAATTTGTCTTTAACATTCATTGTTTTAAAAATTACTTTTTTATATAAGAGATATTTTACTTCAATATTTTCTTTTTTATGCATAAGAATTGACCAGACATAAGGTTACATTTTTAAAAATTGTTTTCATTAGTTAAATCTTCACATATAAGATAACATTTGTTCAGGTAAATATTTCTCTCTGTGTAAGAAATTAATCATATAAACAAGGATTTAATAAAAATGTTCATTTATGATATAAACCACATGTTCAATGTTTTAGATTGTTCTGTTCAGTGTGCAGCAAGAAAGCAGAGAAATTTGTATCAATGAACATTGAAAATAATATTTTGCAGGAAAGATAGGAAGATGGCCTTGATTCAGATGAGCACAGTGGAGGAAGCTATTCATGCACTCATTGTAAGCAGTTTCAGTGTTTTGTGCAGTCCAGAAGGCATTGATAACAGTAATATTTTATAACCTAATAGTAACTGAATATAGCAGAAGACAAGCTAACTGTGCTGTAGAAATGAGTGTAGCATATCTGATAACTTGAGAAAGTTTTTTCTTGCTTTTTTTTTTTTTTAAGGTATCATGAATCTTTACAGGTGGATTGTATCCCTTAACTCTTTCCATGCCCACAGGAAAAAACGCGGACGTCGCATTAGTGCCAAGCAAAATGCGTGGGTGTCGCGATATTTTTGGGGTATAGTTTAAAAAGTGATTTAACAATTATTTCCATCTTACACAAATATACTTATTATACATCAAAAAAATTTAAAATGAATGAAGATTCCGTAAATGCAGAGTTTGTTCAGAAAAAAATAACTGGTGAGAAAATACGACAACATTTTCAGCCCCCCCAAGGGAAAAAAAAATTTATGAAACACAAATAAAATTATTTTCTACTTACCACTGGAGCTGTAAATATCCACTTGGAAATCACAAATCGATGATAAATGGAAATCCTCACATGAAATGTAATCACTTGATCACTTTGTGCACAAATTTGCAGAAACAAACAAACACAAACACAAACACAACAGAAAACATTAGACGAGCTATCAGAACCATTGTCTGAGACACTGTCAGACGAACTATCAGAATCATTGTCAGATTGTCGGTCAAACTCATGGTCTGAAACAATGTCAGAAGATTTCTTACCACAATATGCAAGAAAAAACTGCCTAGCACCTGTTTTAGCCTTTCTTTCTGGTAAAGACCTAACTAGTGAACATCCAGTAACATGTGTCTTGTCTGAGGGCTTGTCCATTCTCGACTAGGGTTAGAAAAATATTCACAGATTTGAAGAGAAACGTAGGAAAAAATGAGAGTGATAATAGATGTCACTGTGCATTATTTGTGGTGCATAAACATGTATTGCCCATTTCTTCACAAGTTGAATTGTTATGACTGATTTGCTTGTAACCTCCTCATAGAAAACAAGAGCAATGCAAAAATAAGACAGATGACTGAACAATAACCTGTCTCATAGGTGATCAGCAAAAGGAGATGGACATATGTTGGTCATGTGATGAGAAGAAACAGTCATAGAATCCCAAAACAAACTATCAAGTGGAACACAACAGGCCAAAGAAAAAGAGGCAGACCACGTGAAACTCTAAAGAGGACATAGTTAAGCGAGGCCAAATTAATAGGCATAAAATCCCTTGATGATGTTGAAGGGCTCGCCGAAGACAGGAAAAGTTGGCGGACTACCTTGCAAGCCCCATGTGATGTTTAACAGCATGGGAAGGATATAAGATATAAGATAAGAAGAATCTCCTCATCTTATCAGTTTCTATTTCCTCAGGATTTCTAGACAAGAGCCACAGTATGACAGTTTTTATAGTGGAAACTCATAAAACATCAATGTATAAATTTTAATTTAACAGCCTAAAACAAAAGATATACTTGTCTATTTCTCAGGCAATGCACAACTACCAGGTAGGTGAGAGCTGTCATTTAAGGGTCTCATTCTCCAAGTCAACAATTTAGTTTCATCACTTAAAGAAGCTGAGGATTCTACTGAAAACAAGATTTAAGGAATTTAAATGCAGAAGAGTTCTGCATAGACAGCATTAACAATTATACGAAATCACAAGCTGTATCTAAATATTTAAAAAAAGGTTTTTAAAAAAAAATAACACAACAGATCTCATGCATGTTGATAAAACATGTGTGTAATTTTTTAACTTTTTATGCATTTTTGAAAAAATAAAGTTAAGAATATCTACTTCTAAAAACTTTAAGTTGAGAATGTTAACCAAAGAATCTGTGGACATTCACATGGAAATGAGGGCATATGTTTTATTCAAATGTTGAGGTCTGGTAAATGTGAAAATTGTGATTTGAATAAAAGTGGACTAATACTGTCTGCTATGTTCTAAATTACAGACATGTGAATATTTAAAAAAAAGTACTGCAAACCTGCTTAATTATTGTGAAACAAATTTGTTATGTATTTTTAGATTGCTGCATTGTTAATCATTATTTTAATTCAAACATCTTCATATTAGCAAAATTTTATGGAACAAAACATGCTGGCATTCAAGCAAAATTTATGACATTGATTACAGTTTGGTATAAATTCAGATATTGACTGTGGATATTAATTAAAATGTTGATAGTAGTATAATAAAACAATGCACAGTCTCAACTAGTTGTTAACAACTTAAATTCAGAGATTGTCTTGACCTTGCCATCTGCAGTATTTGTGCTGAACTTGCTATATGCTCAGACAAAATCAAAAATTATAATTCAGACATGGGTTGCACTGAATTTAATATTATAGGTAGTTTTGCGATTATTTAGTTGTTAGCAGAAATGTTAGGAGAATTTATATTGTTAAATTTTTTGAGAGATTTCTGATCATGAACATAGGGCTGTATGTAACAAATATGTTAGAAAATATCGGAGTCAAATGATAACAGCTGAAAAGACATAAATATACATTTTTATAGTATCAAAAGCTAAGTTTTTGATTAATTGAGACAGATTTTATATTACTGAAGTAATAAAAGAAAGCACACTAGGTTCTAAAAACATTAAAACAATTATGTTTAAAGGAGTTCTCAAGTGGAAAGTTTACTAAAGTTATGGCATTATAGCCTGATGAACTCTCTTGGAGCTAGTGATCATAAAAACTCATGCAGTATCATAAGCTGTCCAGACATTGCTGTATACTCTAAACAATATGCAACTTTTTTTCATGAACTACAAAAATGGATGGATTTGAGATGGCATAAAGTGGGCAGCAACTTTGAAATGCATTCTGAAGATTTTCTTGCTCTTAAAAATCTTCTTTTTTTTTTTTTTGAATCATTTAGGAGATGTTCTTAGTATGCAGTCCATTTCACAGAATGATGCTTGCAGTTTTGTTGTGTTTTGTTTGTAAAACTAGTTGCAACCTTAGAATATATATATATATATATATATATATATATATATATATATACTTTTTTCACTTTGTTTCCATACTTCTGACTGACTGAAATAATTTTTTGAATAATATCTGAAATGAAGAGAAAAGACATTGCGTTTCATGTGGAAAATAATTTTTTTTTTTCCAAAATCATATTTATTTTCTGATTATGTGAGATTCCCAAATTTAAATAATTCAGAATCACTTGTCCAAACCAATCTAAAGAGTTACTTTTTAAAGTGTTAAAAAGGCAACACTTTATTAACTGCTTGCAAATTTTCCACAAAAAAACCCAATTAATTTCATGTAAACCTTTTCAATGTCATTAATTTTATAATAAATCAATATTTATTTTCAGTTATCACATAAGTTGTAGAAAATACTTTGCAGTTTCATTATTAACATGCTCTTCAGTAATAGTGTCCATAACCCAATATTTTAAAAATCATTATCTTATTTTAGCATGCTGTAAAAATCACCTATGGCCTTATTTTCTTTTGTAACAAATTATACTTTATCTTTAAAACACTATACTATTGTTATTATTATTATTCTTTCACATTTATTCTATACAGTGTAACTGAGATCTCTCAATTATCATTGAAAAATAGTCCTTCGTTGCAGCTCTTTTTTCATAAATATATATTAATTTTCCTGAGTTCTTTATCAGTATCACAGATGTTCGTATCTTGTGAAGTCCAATTGTCTGTTAATTTTTGACCTATTAACCCAGTGTTTAATCACATTTTCTTCTTTTCTCTATTTACCACATAAAAAATGTCTATATGGGAGAAACACATAAAATTAGATATGATGTTTTAATTCACTTCTTATGCATATCTTGTTTCAGTCCACTGAATTAAGAGTTATTAGAAGATTGTTTTGTCTGACCTATATTTTTTAATGCTGTCAAGTGGTAATTTTAGATTTAATGAAATGCCATGTCTGTGTAATATGAGATTATGATGTCAGAATTTGTAGTGACAACATTTTTAAACAATAAAATGTTTAAAAATTTATGTTAGCTGGCATCCATGAGCGTGAAGTATTAGTGCCTTCACATTTCTAGGCCACCACAGCATTGTGAGACAGGGAGGCTAGCATCTATCCTCATTGCCTTTGTTTTCTCAAGGAAACTCCTAAGTACCTTTTTTTTTTTCTTGGTTGCCCTCTGTGCTGTCTGGTCTGAAAAAATTCTGCCTCAATGTAGAAAAGAACCACAGACCTTTTGGTGTAGTAATCAATACAGCACCAGAAAATGTTGAAACAATGTTTGTTTTTTTTTTTGGCAGTGATATTGTCTAATACACATAGGGTTAATGTGCTTAGGTATTTAAAGTGTGAAATATATGTAATGTAATTGACATTAGATACTAACAGTATGAAAAATATAAATAGTGTAAGTGTCTTTGACACTAAAATGAAGAATGCACTTTAGATGAAGCACACTAGAAATCAAAAGTGTGAAGCATACTAGACATACATGACAGTAAAGACTGCATGTGTGAGAAATACCTAAATTTTGTTACATTTTGATTTAAAAGATATGAAGGATGCATGATATAACTGACTTCAGTGTAAAGTGTAAGGATAGCAACTGCAAGATTCATCTGACAGTAGCTGTACAAGCAGTCAGATGATGACAAGCATTATGTACAAACAACCATTGTGACTTTACCTCTGAGGTCCTTGACAGTGTTATTATATCACATATTATTTTTTAATCCTTAACTACCATAGGCCACTTGAATGACTTTAAAAAAAAAGAATAAATAAATAAATAATCGTAAGGTTTTGTTCCACAGTTGAGAGAATTTTAAACTGCCGTAAATGGTAAAAATAAGAATCACACCATACCTGGTATAGCAATGTGTTTTGGGTTTTTTGCTAACAAAAAGTTCATGGGTCATGATTATTCGTACATTAAGAGTTAAACTATTACTTCTGGCATTACAAATTTATTTCATTTAAAATTTTTAAGGGATCACAGTTCCATTCAGGACACAAATTAAAAATAATTCATGGAAACTGTTCAGTTTCTTTCATGTTTTTGGAATGTTTTGAATATGACAATCAAATTTCAGTCCAGTCACCCAGCTGTAGAAATGGGTACCCGACTTCTTCTGGAGTTGGGGAAGGAAAGGCGGCCAGGCGTGATACTGACCAAATCACCCTCTAGTGTGCTGACAAGTCAAGGAAAATATGGGCACTAACACCATATCCCTATGTGCCACTAAGGCATGAGAGGATTACCTTTACTTTTACTTTACTATAAATCTCTAGTACCTGAAAAATGAATGGAGTGTGCATGAAGACACTCTGAACTCAAATAGGAACCTTGACCTTTTTATTAAAGGCAGCCTTATTTTAAAAACAGTAATAAATCTTACAAAACCCAGATAGACTCTCTTTGTAGATCCAGAAGAGTTCAGATCACACTGCAGAATAATTTTGAAAAAAAGGACAAATTTTTTCATCTAATTTTTTTTGGAATTCAGCTTCTAAGATTTAAATAAAATGTATTTAGGAAAAAATGAGTAGCTGTGTTTTTATTTACATTTCTTTTTTTTTAAACAGAAAAGCAAATAAACTTTTTCACATTCAGATTTGGATAGATTCACTTTCTGAACATGTGAAACAATAATTTATTACACTGAGGGATTAACCACATCTTCATATTTATATGCATTGTTATGTTATAAAAAAGATATTTTAGACATTGCATACTTTGTACATGAGTTGACAGTTTGTACTGGGATCTCAGTTCTTGCAGCATCATTGTATCATTAATATATTTATGAAGTATTTTTTTCTTCATGATTCAATGTGTTATACAGCAAAAATAAATGTTGTTCATTATGTTGTTTGTATGCCTGTGATTAGTTTGTTTAGCTGTATGTTTATACTAGCATGGAGTGGTTTGTGATAGTAGTTTCATTATTAAAAAAAAATTATTTTTAGCTATTGTTTACCAGTGCATAAATTTGTGCATTGAGAGATATTGTTCTTGACAGGAACAGTCCTGTTAAATCTGGCATGTTTACTTTTAAAAAACAGCATAATAATAGTGATGATTCAGTACACTCTAATAATCAGTTTTATTGTTTTGAATTCAGTGTAAACAGATATTTATCGCAGTGATAACTACAGATGAGCGTAAAAAAAACTTATAAAGAACACGGGTCAGTGTTGATGACATTGTTATTGATGATAGTTATTGATTATTTTTTTTTATTATTGATTGTTTTTTTTAAAATAGTGATTAACTATATCATAATTTATCTTCAAGTTGTTGGCAGTAAATTGGGTGACAGGTTGTAATAGGTTGAGAATTAACTAGATGAAATGAAAGATTCGACTCTGGTTGGTGACAAATATCTGGACAACTGACTGTACATATTTTCTGGCACTAGATGGATATAGAATTTTGTCAGAATAAAAAAATAAAACTGCATTGGAAAATCGAAAAAGATGCCAGCTTGCACTGCCAATAAGTGCCAAATAAGTCGTATGTATTATAATGACAGTTGCCTGAATCCTAGCTTATTGTATATTAACCAGTGTTTTAGAGAATGAGATATATGGTGGTCAGTGATAATAGTCAAAAATATTATGACTGTTGATAATATATTTTACGATAAGACTGCACATGAGATATAATGGCAGCTTTTCGCTGTATTAATTAAATTATTAAGAAAAGATATTAGTCTTAGCACTCCATTGCGTGTTTATTAAAAAGTGCCTTTTCACAGTAAAAACATTGCAAACTGAGTGCCTTGGTAAGAAAAATAATAAGAACAATAAAAGTTGAGGTGTTGATTTGAATTTGAAATTTGACACAGAAATGAATATTAAAGTGCCTGTGTTGTAGAGGAAAGACACAAATATTAGAAAATTGTATCTTGGTTAGAATCTCTGCTTCTGAGTCGTGACGCTGTACTTTAAATTGTGATGTAGAACAAGAACTAGATTTGGCTACAGTAAGTCACCTAGTGACTGAAAACTGATTTCTTTTTTTATTCTATATTATTGAAACCAAGGTAGATAAAGAGTTAAAGTTAGACTTTACAAAAGACAGGAGATCAGGTGAGAATAGGGAGGAGAGTAGGGAAGATAGGGAAATGCAAAGCTAACACATACTCAATATTCAGCAAAACGCCTTCAGGGACAACAGAAAAAGTGAATGGAAATCAAGAAAATAACACAGAAATTAAAATTCACATATATTTTACAAAGGGTTAACTCCAATATAGGTCAAGATGTTATTCAGATCATGTACAAAATTTAAATAGCAAAAAAAAAAACCCAAAAAAAAATATATATATATAAAAAAAAAGTTCTAAAAAATGTATATTTTAAAATAAAATAAAAAAAAATTACAGGAGTAAATTAAGATATGAGTTCTTTTAAAGGAAACTGAAAAAGTTACAATTTAAGACAATAACTTATTAAGATAATAATTTATTAAGATAATAATTTATTAAGATAATAATTTAGACCAGGGACCACAGTCATACATTTGCAATACAGTGCATTACGGACCAGTACCTAGGCTAACTGGTTATGCAGTGCACAGGCCGCTTAAATGTCCATGGATATATTCTTCCATTTCACTTCAAATTTTCAAAATGCTTCACCAGCACCTGCTTCTGTGTCAAAATAATGAAGATTTACTGCCAGACCTGTTCAGATTCCACAATAAAAGAGGCCTTATAATATAACAGTGGCATTTGATCTGAGTATTTTAAGTGGAGAATGGAGTGGTAGGTGATCAGTTGATGGAATACTCTTCTTAATCTACAGTCAGTCTTCAGCCCTGCCTAATCACTGAGAGACATGTTTTTTTTTTTAAGTTGCTCAGCCAAATTGCTGTCCAACAGAGTTAGTAGTTTTTGGTAGGACTATGTTCATTATCAGAGTTATCAGTTCAGACTCTTCTGTTACATCTGTTCTAGTTTTGCTTTTGTTTGTTTGTGATCTTTAACAGCCTGGGGTTGCTGTTGGTAAAATCCTGTGATGACTGGTTAATAATACCAGGGGTCTGCGTGAAAGAGAAAGGAACAAATTCTTCAACTTTTAACAGTTTTTTTGTTGTTGAATTCCACCTTTGAAACCTTAAAATTCTAAAGTAGGACCAATGTTTTATGTACTGAACCAATGAATTTTATAGTAGACTACCTTCATGTATTTCTAGAGTTCAAATGCAAATTCATGAAGGAGGCAACAAAGTAAGATTTTTAGGACACAAATATGACACAGCAATATTCACACTTTGGCTCACTACTTTATGACTTTGGAATGGATAGGCTTGCTAAATGTTCCTACACATACCCCCCTAAAAATAAACACGTAAGTTCTATGTAAGATCTATTTATCTTCATTTTTATTCTTGTAATTTTATAAAGATGAGGCAATGTAGTTTATAATATTTATATTACAGAAGCATTTAATGATATAGTTATATTGCATAAAAATATGGAATAGATTTAGCTTGAACAGATGTATCATTAAAATGGGACAGAGCAAGACGGAGAGTCAAGTGCAGCTATCATTCCTTGGGGGATGGTACAGAATGATGATAATGATGATTATGATGTATATACAATAATTTCAGTGGAAGATCTGAAAATTTATACCACTGATATAAGAGCTATCTTGGGCAGTGTGTACAACTGATGATACAAGAGCTATCTTGGGCAATGTGCTCAACTGATGATACAAGAGCTATCTTGAGCAGTGTGCTCAACTGATGGCAACAAATTTTGCATGTTAAATTTTTTATTTTAGAGATTTGGTCGATTAAATTTTAAAAAAAAATATGACGTTCAAAGTTTATTTACTTGAGCAAGAAAGACAATATGCTAGTATGGTGGTTTTATGAGCAAAACATGTTTTTATTATATATTTATATATCTATATTTTTTAAACACTGTTAATAAATATGCATTATGAATATGTTTAAAGTTGCAATATGACAGAAAAAAAAATCATGTGATAAACTTCTTGGTTTGAGAACTCAAAACAGTGTACATGACATTGCTGATAATAATGTTACTGAATATATCGTAGGCATAATATTAGCATTATCATTTGTTTTTTTTCCACTAGAGTAAATTTTATGTATATGTGCATGAAAACATATAAATAAGAAGTCTTTAGAACTTAGAGTAGGTTTTTCGTAAAATATTAAATTAGTGTTTTCTTAAAAATTCTGTTAATAAATTCTGAAATGAAGGAATATGTTTTTCAGAAGTATTGATCCAGAGCAGTAAATTTAATTTAAGAATTTTGCATTAATTAAAAAAAAAGTGTAATGAATTCTTTTTTCTGTCCTTGAAAAATTAATTCATCATTGTACAGTTTGTTTGAAGTGTACATTTTTTTTTAATGAACATAAAGTAAAGCATTTTAGATGTATTAATAATCTTACTCTGTGAAAGAACAGTAAAGGAGATCAGTGTCCAAATCAGAAAGTCTGCCCTGAAAAGGATGTAACCAACCAGATTGTCTAAGGCATTTCACATGATACTTATATATTAATTATAACATGTGTTTATTAAGCAACAGAAATGGATCAGGGTTTTTAGACGCATATGAAATTCATTTATGATATCATTTAACTTGTCATGTTTTTGCTACTTTAAACCATTGCAGTGGTAATATTAAATAAATATATATAAGTGGATTTTTTTTTTGTTTACCCAATTTCATTTATTCATTTTCTTTAGAAATCTGTCTATGTAGTGTGTGCCAGTATGTACTCATATCAGAAGGCATACATTCTTATGCAAGAGAGACAGCACACTTTACACAAGGTTCATATTTCCAACTTTTACGATTTACTAATGTTTCGTGTGCCACTGACAAGAGCACGCTCTTCACAAATGACTGCATATTTTCATATTTTTAATATTTTACTATAAATAACTATGCATGCTTTATATTTAATCTGTTATTATTTTATATCATAAACTATGGTTGAATGAAATCCATGTGAATCAATTTCTTAGTGGATGTTCCATTAAGGCTGAATGGTTTATGGATTGTTTCATGATGGTTTTATACTTCTAAAATCAATATTCTCTACCGCTTTAGCTTTCTGTATAATGCTATAAATAGCATCCACTGACATAAACACAGGAGCCAGACAAGGGTTTGTTTTATCTTAAAGCATATTTAACTTCTGTAGAAAGAAGATGGGCATGATAGTGACTGAATAAATAGTGGCTTTTCTTATGTGAAGTCAGTGAATCACTGCTATTACACTCCAGTCAACTCAGCTGCAAGAATTGGTGACTAGTGGCACACCTTGTGCTGCTAATTAATTGGCTCCACGCAGAATGAGATGCGCTGGAATAGATAGCTGTCAGTGCATGAAGAGTGTAGATGATCATGTGAGTATCAAACAGAACCATGGAGGTCCGTTTTTAAAAAAAATTTGAAGTGAAGTGAATGAAAATGAAAAAGTCAGCGATAAGTTTGCAAAGATCATATGTTGAATATAAATTGACGACACTGACCTGGTGGCAGAAGATCTAGCAGCCTTTCATGTGAAACAAATCAACAGCGAATCTCGTTGGCAAATCAGTCACAAAATATCAAGAATATTAACTAAAGATAAATGAATGAATAATCTTTATTTTTAAAGGGTAAAGAATTGGGCACGCAAGCTCGTCTTACATTCTGCCCTCCATCACTCCATCTTTCATTCTTCCCACACACTCGATTTAATACAAATTAAATTAGGAAAAAACATATCAAAAGAGTGTAAGATTTAACTATTACATTCAAAGTAAAAGAGAAGAAGTAATTAACCTAATAAAATAGCTCTCACATACACATCCACGCACACGGACATATACATAAACAAAAATACATTGTAAATACAGATCTTCTAATATATGTTTTTTAACAAACATGATAAGATAAGATAAACATGATAAGATAAGATAAACATAATAAGACAAGATAATAAGACAGAGCAAACCATCTTCAGGATAAGAATGCATTTTTTTAAAATTGAATTTTTTTCCACAGTTTATGTACCTTGGACACCTGACAATGCTTGAAAGAAAATATGTAATGGAAATCATCAAAAGCAGGAAAGGAAGATTACTAATTGAGCTTTTGAAGAAACAAAACAAATAAATAACATACAAATGAGAGCTGCCAAGTGTTGTATATGCTTGGAACTGCTGTATGCTAAAAGCTGCACAAGAATAGGAAAATGATAAACTAGATATATAAATATGTGGAAAGACAGAAATATTTCATGGACATAAAAGAAAACAAATATAGCAGTAATGGACAACTGAAACTGAAAGGGAAATAATGAAAAATATTAGAACCAGACAGCTGAAATAATTTACTAAGAAAAAAAAAGACAATGATAGGGAGGAACAACCCAGAGTACTGAGCAAGAGTATGATGATGGCAGAGGCAGAGAAGCACAGCATAAAAAAATCAACAGAACATAACTTGTCAAGTAGCACAATCAAAGAAGGAGACCAGATGAACTAGACACCCATTACAGTCAACCTTCACTTCAACAACTCTGTGACTTTTGACATACATATATGTACAACAAGGTGGAAAAACATGTATACATTCTGTGTTTTCCAGATCTAGTTAGTTTCCACAACAAAAAGAGCCTAACAGCATTAGGTATTAGTTGTGTGGTCGTTAACAGACTAGAGTTGCTGTTGATAAAATCCTGTGAGGACTAGTTAGTAGAGGTCTGCATGAAAGACTTATATGTGCACTTCATATAGAGTGATATAGTCAGCATCATGCATTGTGGTGTTTCCTTGCTAAGCTCCAGAAGAAGCCAAGTATCTATTTCTACAGATAGGTGACGAACACTTCCAGATAGATTCAAACCACTGATCTTCACCATGAGAGGCTAGTGCTCTAACCACTTTAATCTAAATAAAGCTGTCAATAGAGGACATAGGAAAGAGGTCACAAAACTAGGCTATTTCTTGTCAGAGACATGCTCCTTTTTACAAACAAATAATTTTAGAAACCGTAGAATTTTGATATATATATGATTTCATTTTTTTCTTTGTAAAAGCCTTGTTTTGGAGAAGGGTACTTTGGAACTGATTTGCTAATTTCATTTCTTTTTCTTCCATGATTTAACTTTTTTTCTGCTTACATATAGTCTTCAGTGAAATGAATGGTGTATTGTATTCCAACTTAATATTTTAGCTTCAAGTTTTATTCTCTTTAGCTGTAGTAATTTTATAACTACCTGTAATTACATTTTTTGGTAGTGAGCATTTTTTGTGACAACTGATTCATTTTGTTTTCTCTGTTTTTTTGTTGTTGTTGTTTTGTTTTGCTTTGTGTCCTGTTTGATTTTAACACTGTGTGATAAAACTGAAATTGCTGTAACTGTAATATTTGATGGTCTTGACTGTATTTACCGAAGTAAGACTAGTTAAAAAGTAGGAGTTTTCATCGTCCGCATGAAAAGAACATGCTGGGATGAATAAATTGAGACTGTTTCTAATTTTCTGCCATAATTTATGCAAAGATCCAATTTTAAACTTTTGTCAGTGTAAAATACGGTAAGCAAAGGTCATTATTTTTTTGGGTTTTTTTTTTTTTAAACAGTCAAAAGTTCAAGATCTCTTGCTACTCGTTTAAAACCCAGCAGCGATAACAGTGTGGATAAACAGAAGTAAATTATCATGAATACATTTATTCTATTGACGGTTATTTCTGTACATTAGGTTATTAAATCAGACTGCAGTCTTGAGACTTTCACCAGCAATGAGTTTATTCCTCTTCTCTAATAATGGTTGCCCTAATGGCCAGTGAAAAGATCCAGAGGGATGATGGGGAAAAGGAAGTGGCAGGGGGCATAAGAACCAAATAAATGAAAAGAAGATTTTTGGGGTGCTTAAGGCTGTGGCCTATGGAGCAAGGGGACAGCCTGAAAAACTTTTGGAACCACTGCTTGAAATTATAACATTGTTAAAGATAAGGGGTTGCTGAATTTGGTTTTTCTAAAAATGCTGTTACTAATCATCTCTACAGTGGAACATTTTAATGCCAGTCTCTTCAGATGAATTGGCTGCTATATTTGATAACTGTTTATTCATTGTTGTGATAACTGTATATTTCTTTGTTTTTATTCTACCCCACATATGTGTGACTACTCCACTCCAGAATTCCTTTTCATAAAAACTGAGAGGATTAAATTGGAATAAATCTTCTTTATCATTCACTCAGACATTGAGCCCAATACCTCTCTCTCAAAATGCAGCTGTTGATCTCTAGCTTTAGGCATTACCACACAGCTTCTCTTTGAGAGAGTTGAGGTCTGGCTGGGTCCTTTGCTTGAGTGGGCTGTGTAGCTGGCATCTCTGGAGAATATGTTTTGCTGTTATGTGTCTCTTCTCAGCAAGCAAATAGGTCTGTATGGTTAATTTTTTTTTTTCTGTGGTGCAGAGTAATCAAGGCAAGAAGATCATGCCTAGTTCCCATCTTTTCTTCACATGATGCCCCTAGTAACAGGCAGTTATGATATCTGGTCACCAGGGCGGGAATCATTCTGCTCCCTTTTTAGTGTATTCTACTGAAAAGCATGGTTCTTAGGTTATAGTTATTGAAAAAGTGAAGAACTGGCCCATTTTTGCTCAGTTTTGAAATACAAGTAGATCTGAATTGTAGGATGTAGTTGAAGAGGCTTCTTATATCACTCTCTGAAGTAATGAAAGTAACCAAAGCACATATGCCATTTGGTATAGTGCTCAGACGGGCCTGCGTGCCCAATTCTTAACCCTTTTGAAATAAAGATCAATCAATCACTGTAGCATTGACTGTCAAGAGCTTCTAGTTCGCAGCTACAGTGAGATCCTACATCAACAGCATCATGTAAAGTGGCATGTTACATTCAGCGATTTTGAATTATCTGGTGATACATTAAAAGCAATTTTATCAATCTCCAATTTTGTCATATTAAAACTTTTTTCTAAACATATCTTTTCAGTACTTTTTTGTTTAGTTTTTTTTTTTTTTTAAAGCTGTCAGCAACTAATTACCCACAATTCCTAGGTACTGTTTTGTAAATAAGTATTTTTGAAAAGTAAATCAGACTACAATTCCCTGTTGCTATATTATAGTCAATAGTTTGAAACACTGAGGTTTGTTTATGAGAAAATGTAAAAGTAAAGAAGGCTGGATTAACCTTGAAAAATCTGTAACCAAGCACAGAGACAGAAAAGACAGAAGACAGAAAAGACAGAAGACAGAAAAGAATGACTGAACCTCAGGCTCCAGTAAATTGTGTCAGTTGTCGAGCCATTTGATTAATAGTTGTTCTTTAGCCACTTTTCTGTCTCTCATATATCTACTTTGTCCACAGATTTGTGAGGTCAGTTTTACATATTTTATTCTCACACTTCACTATTACCACATTGTGAGCATGAGCTGGTTGCGTATCATATCGGATAAACTAATAGCTTCACTGCTTCCAAAATAATTATCAAGCTGATTTTCAGTTCATTTTACAAAAATTTTACAAACATTACAAAAAAATATATATATAAAGCCCCATGTGCCATAATCAGGTTCCGATAGAACACGTGTGCATAATTTCAGTGGTGCTGTTGAGGCTTATGCCATATTATATTACATTACCTCTTATATTTTGCTTTTCTCTTTGGGATCTTCATTCACTGTACATTGCTTAATGAGGTCACTGTGGAAAATTTAACAAAATTAAATTTTAATCTCAAATTTATCCCCTTCTGTTGAGAGATTACTACCAAATACAAGGTTTGTTTGGTTTGTTTTTTTTTTATTTTAAATCAAACTGTGTTTTGATTTGTTCAGATTTTGTCATGGACACTGGGATATGATTTTGATGTGAGAAGTTTATCTTGTAGTCCTTCATGTTTACAATATATCTAAAGCTAACTTTCAAATATATACATATATTTATATGTTTGGTATATCAATAACACCTACAAAGTAATGACTTTATATACATATATGTATTGTATGGATGTGTAGGAGTGCAAGGGGAAGGGAGGGTACATAGTGAATTAAAATATTATATTTCACAAGTAATAGTTCGGTGATTTAAAGAAAAAAAAAATGGAAGAATACATTTGTACTTTGTGTTTTGGAGTTATATAATTAAAACAATGTGTATATAGACTCGAGTTAGTTTATGTCTGGTGTGATTTGGGTGAGAATTTTTTGGATGTGTTTTTTCATGTGGTCTTTTATCTTTTTCTTGAGGATTTTAGTTCTCATAAATTAATTCTTATTGTCCATTTATTATACGAGTTTTGAGTATCACTGCATAACTTCTTACATCTTACATCCTTCCCATGCCGTTAAACGTCACATAGGGCTCACATAGTTGTTTGCCAAGTTTTCCTGTTCTTGGCGAGTCTTTCAACTTCATCAAGGGATGTTATGCCCACTAAACTGGCTTCTCTTAACAATGTCCTTTTTAGAGTTTCACCTGGTTAACCTTTTTCTTTGGCCTGTTGTGCTCCACTTGATAGCTTGTTTTGGTATTCTCTGATTGTTCCTTCTGATCACATGGCCTACATATGTCCATCTTCTTTCTTCTGATCACCCATGAGACAGGTTGTTGTTTGCTCATCTGTCTTATCTCTGCATTGTCTTGAATTCATTCCACTTTATACCAAGTATTTTCCTTAGGCATTTGTTTTCAAAAGAGTCAAATTTCTTGTCTGTTTCTTTAGTTGATTTCCAGCTTTCGCATGCATGAATGAGGGTGGATATCACATTTGAATTGAATAATCTTCACTTGGTTTTTGTACTTATAACTTTTGAATTCCATATGTTCTCAAGATTTTTGAAGGACAATGCTGCTTTTGCAATTCTAATTCTAACTTCCTTTCTGGTGTCACCATCCTGGTCTATGTAGCTGCCAAGGTATGCAAATTGGTTTATTTCATCAACAACTGTTCCTTCTACGCATATTTTTCCTTCTTGATTAATGAGATGTTTCATTATTTTTTATTTGTCTTTGTTAATTTCAAGACCTATTTTGCTAGCCAAGGAAGACAGGGAATCTGTTTTTTTCCTGCATTGATTTCACATTGTCACTGAAAACAGTTATGTCATCTGCAAAATCAAGATTTTCTATTTGGGTCCCATGTACCCTACCTATACAGCATCTTTTCATTACTGCATAACTATACTCAAGTAAATAACCAAAATGGGCCAACTGTTTCCAAACTTTTCTCAGGCTACAGAATCCTAAAACCTGTGATAATTTGCAGTGGTCTGGTCATCGTCTATATTATTTTTCACATTCGCGAAGTCATTGCATACAACTGTGTGTAAACTTGGACATATTTATATCATATAACTCTAATAGTAAGCACATTTCTTTTTGACAAGGATGAAGATTATATTATTGTAGTTAAGTATAATTGTGCAGTGACACTGAAAGTTGATAAACTAAATGAGCAATAATAGTTAATTTATTAGGACTAAATTCCACAAAAAAAAAAAAAAAGGAGAGATATAAAGGAGAGAGATAAAGGTGCCTCCTTGTTGAGAAATTGATGCTGGATGAACTGAGAGGCAGTTCTTCCACAGTGTCAACAACATAACAGGCCATAGTGGATAGATATTGTTATAAGAAGTTGTCATTATCGTCTCTATAGATGAAGCATACAATTTAATGACTTAAAAGGCAAAACTGCTGAAATTGAAATTTAGAATCTTTAACAAACTATGAAACAAACAAAACAGCAAATTCATTTTATTTCGGCTTCAGAAAATGAAATACACATAAGAAATTTAAGAGACAGTAAACATGTAGACAGCTAACAGCAGACACTGCAATAATATTACACAGTTGTTTTAAGGCAATGCATCAGCAATTTGAAAAAAGATAAAGGAAAAATAAATGGAGAAAGAATAATACCTTGAAATTTCTTGACTCAGTATTTTGTTATCAACTGACTCAGTGCCAATATAATGATACTTTTTGTCTGCTTTTTTTTTAGAAATTGGTATACCAATAAATTTATTCTCTATTTTTTTAAAATTAATAAAAAAAAACTATTAAATTCTTAAAACATAATTAAAACCACATTGTATTGTATCACACTGATCTTTGCTTACATGCAGCATCTTTTCCTGTTTCTTTTTCTTGTTATTGTTTGGAAAAGGTGATGGCTGAATTATCACAGTTTGCTGTCTTATTCACACAATAAGGCTTTTTGATACCAGTTTTTTTTTCTTTGAACAGCCAAGCCAAAGCAAAATTCTCATTAATACTCTGTTGCAGTTGATTTTAGCTTACACAGCCTTATGTTCTTTTGCATTTCTGTGTATCTCCAGCCATTATGATAGTGTTAAAAATTACAATTTTCACTCCAATGCTAGCAAGCATTTGTAAAAAAAAAAAATTATTATTGTATGACAAATAAATAAATATTAAAATGAGACTCTTATTAATATGTAATAACAGTATCAACAATCGTGATCTGGAATAAATGACAGCAATATATGAAAAAAAATGAACAGTCACAGTGCACAGTGATTCAACATTGGAAATTGTTCACGAATTTATGCAAAAGTAAGCAAGCATTTCCTGTTTACTGTATAAATGAGTGAATGTCAAGGTTACTATTCAGAAGGGCACAGTTCAAAGGCATTAAATGTCAAAGAAATGACAGAAATATCATCGTAATCTTTATTAATCTACACACTAGATGATTACAGACAATCTGACAATTAATGCACATGAAAGAGGGAGACCACCATGAAATCAACAGCTGCAGAGTCAGAGACTAAGAAATGAAACATTTGGAAGTTATTCTAAACTCTTTATTTATTTGATTTTGACTTTGAAATATTTTAAATAAACATATCGAACTGTCACCAGTGTGTGTTCTAAGATGTGAATTGTTTTGAGCAAAATTTCTGCTTCATGGATCTAAAAAGATCTAAAATAAAGAATCTGTGGAGAGGAGCAGATAGAACTACAAAAATAAGATTTTTAAGGGCATGCATCTTTCCCATCGCAACATATGCCTGTGAGACCTGGACACTTAACAAAACAGCTGAGAAACACATAAATGCCTTTGAATGTAAATCCTACAGAAGAGTTCTCCAAATATCATGGACACAAAAAAGAACAAATATATCTATACTTCAAGAGCTTAATATTGAAGAAGGCTGGCTAGAAAAGAGGATTAAAGAGAGAAAACTTAAATATTTTGGACACATTAAACATCATGATAATTTAGAGAAGATCATATTGGAAGGATACATAATGGGAAAAAGAAAGAGAGGAAGACCAAAACGAAGATGGCTGCAAGACATCATTGATGATCTGCAAATGGATGCAGCAGTGGCAGGCCATCTTGCTCACAGCCGAGAGGCCTACAGGAGTGCTGTATGGGAGGCAAAGTTCTGCAAGGGACATGCAAATGAATGAATGAATGGATCTAAAAAGAAATGCTAGCATTAAAACTGTGTGAATCAATAGCAGATTTCATCATTTAATCATAAGCTCATGCACTGAATCAAAAATCTGTAGTAACATCTAAACATTTATGCACCAGCACATGCTAGTGCATCTTATTGAGAACATTGACCATTACGACCGCATTATGTCACTCATTTTGTATGCTGCTCCTTCATTATGCCACTCCTTTGATGCACAGCTATTCAGAATAATTTAAATAAAACAGAGAAAATATATTTTTAAAAATGAACAGAAACCCCACAGAAATCTGAAAAGCTGAATGTCAAGAAAGAAAAGAACACAGAAACACAGGTGGCCCTCAACTTACAATGGGGTTACACTCTAATGAACCCCATCATCAGTCAAAGACTGCATTTAATACATCAAATTACTGAACATCAATAGTTAAGCCTAGCCTACCTTAAATGTGCTCAGAACACTTACATTAGCCTACAGGTGGGGAAAATCATCTAACATAAATGCCTATTTAATAATAAAATACTGAATATTTTGTGTAATTCATCGAATACCGTACTGGCAGTTAAAAAAAATGGAATGGTTGTTGGGGTACTTGTCGTTAATGTCCACACCTGAAAGCACACTGGGCCTGAAGAATGTTTGAAGCACTGAACTACAATTAAGTGCTGGCTGATGAGGATGCTACAGCAACAAAGTCATCAATTTCTCTCAATGAGGTGCAAGAATAGCTGGTAGAAGACACTGGGGGCTATGACCATTACACACTTTTCATCAAGGAATGTTCATGAACTGGGCTGACAGTATACATTTCTCAGTGTAAATACATGTTTACAAGCACCTTAGAATTATTACAGACCTGCTGTAGTCCCTCAAAAGGTCAGAATTCAAGCAATATAACTACAAATTTAGAAAATGATAGTTAGAAGATGAACTGTTTAACTGACAATGATGCTTGCCAAGGTGACACCAAAGTTGGGAGAATGAATATCATACCACAAACTGGTAGCCCAGGAAATGATAAAAATTCAAAATACAGTTTCTATTGAATATTTTTTTGCATCATCATAAAATTGAAATAGCCTTAAAGTTGAGCCATCACAAATGAAGGAGCATCTATTAAAAAAAAAATGTAAAAATCAATATTTCTGTTACACTTAGGGAGAGTGCAGGAGGACATCAAGATTTACAACAGGAAAGTAAATGCTAAAGCTAATTCCACAAAGCAAATAAAAAAAAAGAAGTGCAAGCTGCTCCAGGAGGGCATATAAGAGAGATCAACCATACACTATCATATGCTTGTGAGAGTTCAACCATACACTGTCATATGCTTGTGAGAGTTCAGCCATACACTGTCATATGCTTGTGAGAGTTCAGCCATACACTATCATATGCTTGTGAGAGTTCAGCCATACACTATCATATGCTTGTGAGAGTTCAACCATACACTATCATATGCTTGTGAGAGTTCAGCCATACACTATCATATGCTTGTGAGAGTTCAGCCATACACTATCATATGCTTGTGAGAGTTTAGCCATACACTATCATATGCTTGTGAGAGTTTAGCCAAACACTATCATATGCTTGTGAGAGTTCAGCCATACACTATCATATGCTTGTGAGAGTTCAACCATACACTATCATACGCTTGTGAGAGTTTAGCCAAACACTATCATATGCTTGTGAGAGTTCAGCCATACACTATCATGTGCCTGTGAGAGTTCAGCCACACACTATCATACGCTTGTGAGAGTTTAGCCAAACACTATCATATGCTTGTGAGAGTTCAGCCATACACTATCATATGCTTGTGAGAGTTCAACCATACACTATCATACGCTTGTGAGAGTTTAGCCAAACACTATCATATGCTTGTGAGAGTTCAGCCATACACTATCATGTGCCTGTGAGAGTTCAGCCACACACTATCATACGCTTGTGAGAGTTTAGCCATATACTATCATATGCTTGTGAGAGTTAACAATACGCTATCATATCCTTGTAAGAGTTCAGCCATATACTCTCATAAGCTCATGAGAGTTAACCATACACTATCATATCCTTGTAAGAGTTCAGCCATACACTATCAAATGCTTGTAAGAGTTCAGCCATATACTATCATACACTTGTGTGAGTTCAGTCATATACTCTCATAAGCTCGTGAGAGTTAACAATACGCTATCATATCCTTGTAAGAGTTCAGCCATATACTATCATAAGCTTGTGAGAGTTCAACCATACATTATCATATGCTTGTGAGAGTTCACCATACACTGTCATATGCTTGTGTGATGTAAAGCTAAAATAAAGTCAGTCAATATTTATGAGATAATGACATTCTAGTGCCACATATTTTATAGCATAGAAAGTGCCACATATTTTATAGCATAGAAAGTGTCACATATTTTATAGCATAGAAAGTGTCACATATTTTATAGCATAGAAAGTGTCACATATTTTATGGCATAGAAAGTGTCATATTTTATGGAATAGCCATAAAACTTTTAGGAAATCAACTCGATTTTCTTTCCTTTTTTTTTTGTTTGTGTTTCTCTTTGATTATCAGAAAATATAAAATAATTGACTGAAAACTGAAAAGCTGACACTGTGAATTACTGAAAACTGAAAACCTGACATTGTTGCTAATCTCATGGAGTCCACAGAAAAATCTGATTATGTTATGGAGTGGGCAAAATCTATAAAAAGAACTAAAGTTCTATGCTCATGTCCATAATGGGTTGTTTTTTTTTTTTCTTCTAGGCCTAATGTCAAGAATTCCCGTTCCATTAAGGTGTTAAACTTGATATAATCTTATAATCTTATTAGAGTATAATGCTGGGCCACCAGCTTATTCAGCTCTTCACTGATTCATATTGTATGACATGACATGACAAGAAGGATTCAGTATTCTCAATGTTGTTTGACACAAGAAGGGTTTAGTATCCCCAATGTTCTCTCTCTCTCTCTCTCTTCACAAAGTCTTGTATGTGCACAGGCAATCTCTGAATTATGAATGTCCAACTTCCATACAAAAAATACAGTTATGAATCAACCCCCTCTCCCCACCCTCAACCCCCATAAAGTCTACTATATTAAAAATTCAAGTTACATACATTGGTCTGTAATAACAAAACTATGCTACTTTGTGACACACGTCAAAACTTTACACACTTGTAATGGTCTTTTTTTTTATGCATAGAAAGGTACATTATACTATATATACTAAGACAAACATTTGGCTGATGTTAGAAATGAACCATACCTAATTGTTCCCCCTTATGTATAAATTCATCTTAAAGTAAAACCTAGGAACAGAACTCATTCATAATCCAGTGACTGCCTGTATAAATGATGAATGATGCTTACATCAGTGGAATGAATGAAATGACACACTTCTGAATGGTCACCTGAAGCTATAACAATATGTACACATAAAACGAGGGAGAACGTCAGCACATATTTGTATATTCATACTGTCAGTAGTTATGAGCCATCCATCACTTATGGATTTAATATTGTGAGGTATGGAGACATGGAATATCAAAGGGAGATCATTCTGACAAGAGGAATAAAACAGCATATAAGAAAAATACAAAAAATATACAAAAAAATATACAAAAAAATATACAAAGCAACATTTGTTTTGGGGGGTTTTTCCCCTCTTTTTTTTTGTTTTTACAAACTTCACAACCAGTGTTGTAGAATGTCATGCTGTACAAATGGAGAGATGAAAGAGGAAAATCAAGAATATTAGTATCTTATGTAAAGCTATTTTTTTGGTTTCAGTTGTAAACTACAGTTTCTAAAAATAAATCAAAAGCAATTAGCAAGCCAATCAACAAGGACTAATGATGCTACAATGCTTATGGTTAACACATTCAGATAAAAGTAAACTGATTTTATAAAGTTTTCATTCTGGGGTAAGGCAAGTAAAGGCATCTAGAAATAGAAGTATGAATGAGAAACTGGAGATAAACTGAAGTCTAGATAGGAATAAGCTGGTTTAACATGGCATAAACTGAAGTCTAGATAGGAATAAGCTAGTTTAACAGGGCATAAACTGAAGTCTAGCTAGTTGGAAACAAGTCTATCAGGTGTAGACAGAGTCTAGATAGGAATAAGCTGGTTTAACATGGCATTAGCTGGTAACAGCTGGTCTTCTTCTACTTCACGTGCTATTAAACATCGCATAGGTCTCGGATGGTAGTTCGCCAAGTTTTCCTGTTTTCAGCAAGTTTTTCAACCTCATCAAGGGATTTTATGCCTACTAACTTGGCATTTTTGTTAAAGATTGTTAAGAGAAGCCAGTTTAGTGGGCATAACATCCTTTGATGAGGCTGAAAGATTCACCGAGAACAGGAAAATTTGGCAGACAACTATGCGAGCCCTATGTGACGTTTAATGGCACGGGAAGGTTGTAAGATGTAAGAATTTGGCTTTTCTTAACAATGTCCTCTTCAGTGTTTCACGTGGTCAACCTCTTTTTCTTTGGCCTGTTGTTCCACTTGATAACTTGTTCTGGGATTCTCTGACTGTTTCTTTTCATCACATGACCGACATATCTCCTTCTTCTGATCACTCATGAGACAGGTTATTGTTTTTGTTGACTCATCTGCCTTATCTCTGTGTTGTTTTTTAATTCGTTCCACTTTATACCAAGTATTTTCCTTAGGCATTTGTTTTAAAAAAAGTCTAATTTGTTGTCTATTTCTTTAGTTGTTTTCTGGCTTTCGTATATATATATATATGTGGGTGGATATTACATTTGAATTGGATAATCTTAGCTTGATAAGATATACTGAAGGGAAATTTATTGATGACTTGTGTTCTACATGCTGTCTGACTTGAAGTGATTGTCAAAAGAATTTAATTCATCACATTAAAAAAGGAATTGATTGATAAAATGAAAAATACTCAAGCTGAGAAACACTGATCTACCAAAATGTGCAGCAAGTGTATTTATGAATCTGTAACACAGAATGATCACAAAATCCTTCCCTGACTTAGAAAAAAATCATATCTTAAATACTATGCTAGAAAGAATAGGATTGTTTTCCCATTACATAGGGTGCTCTTTCGTTTTTGTTTTTTTTTTCACTAGTATAAAAATTGCTTCTATGGAGGCAATACATAACAAAGGTTGCTGGACCCTTCTTTGTTACAGAGCCAATCATTTCAGGATACTTGTACCAGGATGTGTTGAAGCTTTACATTGCAGCTTAATCAGAAGAGTTTGAGCCATTGGTAGTTTTCCATCAAGATGGTACAACTTTACACTAGGGGTTAGCTGTCTGTCAGTTCTTGAATGCAGACTTTACAAACCAATAGACTGGGAGAGATGGTCCAACACCATGATTAGCACATTCAACAGACATTATCTCTCTTGATTTTTTTATGGGCGTTTACTAAAACCAGAGTGTTTAGTTCACCAGTTCCTGATACTGAAACTATGAAGGACATGGATAATGAATGCTTTAGTGATTGTGACTAAAGAGATGTTGGAGAATACATAGCAAGAACAAGAGCATTTCTTAGACATTTTACAGGCAACAAATAGAGTAAATGTTGAAGTGCACATGTAACATAAAATAAACTTTTTGAGTTGAGGTGAAATTTGCACACAAAAAAAAAACAAAACAAAACCAAAAAACAACAACAAAAAACACATGTCTCAGCCTAGCTCAATTTTTGTGTAATAAATGACTGAAATCAGCGAAAGTCTTTATGCTCACACTGTAGTTCTCCCTGTTTTAAAAGACAATTTTGATGAAAGCAAATGTTAGCTGTTTGTGAACCTGCCAAGCATAATTTTCCTCATCAGCTTGTTTCATGGCTGATTCTACCAATATTTGATTGATGTAAATGATCTTGGTAAAATGAAATCATGTTTATATTTCAAGATCTAATTTATTTGCACATGCATCTTCCTTCAATTTTGGTCCTCATTTCCTCCTCAGAGACACAGCATCCTTTATCCATTATTGCTTTCCAAGTCTTTCACAGGCAGTGGAAGAAATTCAATAATGCATTATAAAAATCTTTTATTTAGTGTTGGGTTTACCCAGTTAGCTCCTTTCCACAAATTTGCCATATTTGCTTCGGAATATGGTTGCCATCCCTTCTCAGGACATACCCCAGAAATTTCAACATTCTCATAATCAATTTTTTAATTGTGGTTGGAAGCTTAGCACAGTGATGTAGCACTTTCAAGATGGGTGCTTTGTTTTTGTCCTCAAGTTCCTAATCTTATGGAAAGAATAAAGAAAAAAAAACAAACTGCTTCTTCTTTGAATATGTTATACAAACATCAAAGTAGGAGTTGTACAAACATAAAAGTAGGAGTTGTACAAACATCAAAATATGAGTTATACAAACATCAAAGTAGGAGCTGCATGACTTAGCCTGCTAAGAAAACAATAAAAACATTAACAATTCTTAATTATAAAAGAAAATGAAACTATAGTTCTGAGAGATCAGAAAGATGTACAGTTGGAATGTTGTTGCTGAAATGAATTTAAAGCACATACACACATGCATGCAGATACATATGTGATATGCATGTAAGTATCAATGTTCCCTCTAAGCTGCTTGGCAGTGTGGCCACGCACATTTTAAAAAATCATTCTCAGCACAAAATTGTAACACCTGGCACGCAAAAAAATAATAAATAAATACATTTTAAAAAATTAAAGCTGCTACTTTATTTTTTCAATTTGCCAGTGTAACTCTGCTCTGTAGTAGTCTTGCTGAAGAAAAATACAGTATTACATGAATTTGTTTTCCAGTGAGATCTCTGCACATTTGAACACATAACTTTTTTGAGAATATATTTGCACCTGGATTGAAAATTTTACTTATGAACCACAAAAACCTTAGAGGGCACATTAATATGCATAAATACATATGCTCTTTAAGTACTGATAAAACACAATATTCAATAAAACAATTTAACCAAGTGACTGAGAAATCCATACTAAGGATATAGTATTTTGAGCTGAATAGATAAATGAAAGGTATCCATGTAACAACTGTTCCTTAGATTAATACAGCCACATTTTCAAGTAATGGGTACTCACTCAGCTGACTGATGCTAGGATACGGTTTCTCAACTAGAGTTAAGAAAAAGTTCTGAAACTACCTTCAAGTCAACAGTTTCATTAATGCTACTAGGTGTAATGTACTAGAGATATTTATTTTTAAGTATCAAAATTATCACTCAGTACTAAAAATAAAGAAATAGACAAATTAGACTCCTGAAAACAAATGCCTAAGGAAAATACTTGGTATAAAGTGAAATGAATTCAAGAGCAACACAGAGATAAGACAGATGAGCAAATAACAACCTGTCTCATGGGTGATCAGAAAAAGATGGACATACATCAGTTATATGATGAGAAGAAATAATTAGAGAATCCTCAAACAAGCTATCAAGTGAAACAAAACAGGCCGAAGAAAAAGAGGTTGACCACGCGAAACTCTAAAGAGGACACTGTTAAGAGAGGCCAGTTCAGTGGGCATAACATCCCTTGATGAGATTGAAAAACTCGCCAAGGACAGGAAATCTTGGCAAACTACCATGCAGGCTCTATGTGACATTTAGCAGCGCAGGAAGGATGTAAGACGTAAGAAGATTAAAAATAAATACTCATTTAATCATTACATAAATCTTACACTTGTCAGATGAGAAAGGGGTGTACTTGAAAATATTAGAAAAAGGCAGTCAAACATTCAGTGGGCATGAGATGAAAAGATGAGACTTGAGAAACATAAGACCAGGAAAGACAAAAATGGGATACATAGTAGAGATAGTGAAGAGGAAATATAGTGGATAGTTTTTCATGATGACATAATTTAGAAAAAAGAAAATCACCAAATGGCTGGAGGAAAGATTTTAATATTAAGATCAATAGAGAAGCAATATCACTCACATCTAATGGCAAGGCTGCTGATAACATTTTGCCAGAAAGCCAACAGTCACAGCTAATATGGTTTGCTTGCTTACACTCGAAGTTGTTAAAAATCTGACAAAATGTTTGTATTGATTTGATAGAATATTAAACATTTCAGTAAAACAAGGCCTTAAAATATGCCATTATATTCATGCTATCTATTGACATAAGCCAGTATGAAAATACATATGTCCCTGCATGATGTGCATTATGGAGTAGAAAACTGTATGCTAGTTTAAGGTTTTTGTGCCTTAGGAAGTATGGAAAACCACAAAATTATTTATGTGCAAAAGATAGGATACCAAAATGAATAGCATTAAGCACAGATAAGCAAAGAAAAAAAACAAAAATAAAAAAACAAAAAAAAAACCCCTTCTAAATAAAAAACTTAAATATGCCACAAAATTCACAATATTATTGAACATAACATGGAGCATTTATTGAGGAGGTTATCACTACAAAAAAGTGAAATGACTCCAGAATGACTCCAGAGTTGAATCTCTGAGCCTGGATTCAGTGGTACATGTAACAGATAAATATTATTTAACAGTTTCTCACAAGCAGTTTAAAAGTTGTCATAATCTGCAATATATTTAAAGCTCCGTCAAAATTGGATTACTTCCCTTTAATATTGGATCCTCATAGTATTCTGGAGGTAGTTCAAGGAGGTCTCCACTCAAAGGTCGAGTCAACGGGCTTGGTAATGAGAGAGTAACAGTGTCTTTGCTTGAATTTCTAGGAAAGGTGTGTGCTGATATAACAGGCTGATGAACATTTTCAACCCTTTTAGTCTTTCCTTCACCACCTTGGCCATCAGCTTGTGGCAGGTATTCCACGTAGATGGCTGGGCTGCTAGATGGAGAAATGTTCAAGCTTAATGAAGAATATGAAGCTCTCACTCTATCAGGGCTGGCAGAGCATGCTGTAGGAGCTGAATGGTCTATAACTGCTTCGAGAAAGATCTCATGTGGGCTATAATTATTAACAACAGTGAGAGAGGTTCTTATTGCCTGAGGCTCTGAAACTAATGTTCTCTTCATCAAAGGAGGACATTGAGACCCAACTGAAAGTTCTGATGATGTGCAGGGAGGTAAGGAAGAAATACTTGTAGTGAAATGTGTATCCTCAGGGCATGGTGATGGAGGGGGTGAGGTGGGAAGAGGTGGGAAGTGAAGTACTGATTGGAGTGGGACACTGCATCGCTTGCAACTCTTAGGAGTATTTAACACTCTTGAGAAATGTTTTGTATTGTTATTTTCAGGGGCATTATTGATCTTGTCAACAGGCGTCTGTGAATCAGCCATTTTTTCAGAGGTCATGCATTCACACTGGCATTTAGGTCTGTAAGGATCTATATGTGTCTGTAAGACTTTGTCAGTTTCTTTCACAGAATGAGACTGCTGAGGAAGTGGCTGATAGCTTCGAACGTATGCTGGATTTTTAGGGATATAATTATTATTTGGTGCCCTGTGATGTATATTGAATACATTTCCACAATTCTTATGCTTAGAAACTGGAAATGAATTTGCTGCTTGTAGTTCAGTGTCTGAAGCTGTGCAGACAGGTGATTCCACGCCATGTCTTCGAAGCAAAAGGGTGCATGTTTCATTTAAATTCATTTTACTGGGGCAAGTTATTTCTGACTGGTTGAAACTATCATCCAGATCACGGACAGCTGACTGCTGGTGCAAGCATCCTGCACAAGACTGTACTTTGCCTCTAGAACAAGATGTATCTGATATGGAACTCCAGTTTGGTTCAGGCATTACTGTAGCATGAATATGCTTATTGTTAAGATGATTTAGAGCTAAGCTGTCACGCTTCACTGCTGATTCATTTCTCGGATATAAAACACTACCTCCATGTGATACACAAGCTGAAACATTCCTGTTTAATGGAGGCTGATGATTCAAAAGCATTTTCATTTCACTCAGAGAAGTCTTTTCCTTGGAAATCTTGTAGGCTGCAAACTTCCTCATGTTTGTATTATTGTCAGTTCTGTTCATGGGTGGAGTCTGATTGGTCAAAATAAGACTTGAAAGGAGGTTAGTCTGTGATGTGACACTCTCTTCTGAGCAACTCTCTGAATGGCGGCTGCCTTTAGTTTTGTCAGACCCACGGGTGCTCTGTGGATTAAAAAGTATATTGCAGCATATAAAAAAATATTACCACAGAGGCATGATTTAAAACTAGAAAATGTAAGGGGAAGAGAATAATCAAATCACAAATAGTGTGCATAAACAGAATAAAGAACAAACCATTTTATGTACTTCTCTAGCATTTTTTTTTCTCTGTATACCTGTTTGTGAACTTCACTTTCCTTTATTACAAATTAACTTCTATTTTATTTTAGCTTTTTTCTTCATTGCAAAACATTTCTTATCCATTTAGTTTTTTTTTAACTGTACAATGCCTTCATTAATATGTTTTATTCCTCCATGTAACACGTAAAACAGAACTTGACTCTACTGTTACTATCTTCAACAAACCCCCTTCAACAAACTCCCTCTCAGTTACATATCATTTAACCTACCATTTGAAATGGACATATGTTATAAATAAATCTTGATTTTGTGACCCCAGGCATTGGCTTGCTAATAAGATAAATAACTGAAACTATACACTTAATTTCACTAAAGATATATGGGAGTTAAATTCTTTCAATCATTTTTTAAAAAGTACTAATTTCAATGCTGTTGTGTTAGTAAGTCCATTCCATAGGTATTCTTAGAAAAATGTTCAAGCAAGTGTCACATGCTCTCAGTGATACTTGTCATTGGTTCAGTTTGTGCTTGTTCGAGTAAAACTTTTACAGAATTTTACCCAGAAAATACATGATCTAGAAAGGCTGGAGTTGGGTTGTGATACTCTTGGTGATTTCCTAACATTCACTTTCATTAAAAAAATATACTACAGCTAATTATAATGATACAGTTTGAATGTTATGGAAATCTTTGCCCTGAAGATTCAGTCACATGAAACAACCACACTGTGTGCTCTGCGGGTGCGCACTACAACACAGCTAGCAAACTATTTTTCCTAGCATGCAAATAAACACAAATGTAAATTTTGCAAAATAAAACCATCAATGCAAGGAAAAACATGTTTGAAAAAAGAGGAACTGCATTATAAATTACAGCCTTCATTGATTTGCTACATGAAAAATCAATTTGGTAGAAACAGCTTCAAAATAAAATGTTTTCTTGATAGATGGGGTAGCTGCAACATAAAAAAGCATACATAAATGAATGGATGCACCATAACATTATTGCTTAATATGACAAAATTTGCAAACTAAAGTATTTACTTCAGTGCGGGAAAAAAAGCATGTGATATTAGGAAACAGTTCTGAAACAAATATAAACCCATGGATTCACAATGCAAACACATTTTGGCAGTGTAACATTTTCAAAGAAAATGCATAAATATTAATATAGTTTTATCATTTTTTTCAACAAAAATTTCTTCTCTCTATGCTGACGTGATTTATTTTCCAAAGTTAAAATTATGCAGTAAAAAGATTCATTACATCATAACTGATATTTCAATAACTATATAGTCTGAGAAAAATGACCAGTTTATTATTGTCTTGAGTAGTCCTATAAACATTATTGAATCACTTTATGACATGTTCTATAATAACTGTGATGGTATGATAAAACAATGTTTAGAACTCTACTATTAGAACTTAAATATACTTTCTGAGAATGAGAGAGAAATATCGTTAACTTCAATTGTTGAAAATTACAATTTTAACTACTAATTTGATCTTAAAATGTAACAAATGCATTTCCTTTTTTTTGCATCCTTCTCTTTTTGAGAACTCTGTATTCTATGATTTCTACATTTTTTGTTTGTTTGTTGAAAACTGTGACTAAATAGAAAATGGACTCAAGCAACAAAACATCTAAACAACATTTTAACAACTCAAAAATAAGATGAAATCAATTGTGCAACAAGCCTTTTTATGCAAGCAGGTGCACAAGGCAAATTACTAAAAATGCTGATAAAACATTCATTATTTATTTTAAAATAATCAAAATAAAATCACTGTCTAATGTATACAGACCAGTATTACATTCTATATATAATAACCTTCTGTTCAGCACAATGTGACAATATCTAAAGCTTACAATGCAAGCTGACGAACCATAAAAATGTTGGTCTTCCGGAGTTTTTGGCAAGGGCCGGTTTCGGAAATCCTGGACCATTTTAGCAGAATAATTCTGTCAGATGTTGGAAGCAAGTCATATTTTGTATGATTTAGACACTGATTTTACCATACTGTACTGGAAATGCAGATACTGCACAATAATGTTTTAGAACTATATAAAACTAAACTTTTGGGGGTTATGTTTTTGTATAAACTTGTCTCATTTTTCATGCATCTTTCATTGGTGTGGGGGTAAATAGACTTTTTGATGTAGTTTGATGGTCTGCCTTGTAGAAAGGGATATTTGAGATTTCTATTATCTGCTCCATCCACCTCTTGTCTGAATGACCTCTCCCTTATTTCCTATCATTTTTAGCATGATTGTTTTCTGCAGTATATTGTCTGGTGGTAGTCATGTAACATAATCAAACAATCTAACTTACTCTTTCTGGACAGAAAGATTTTAATTTCTCTGGATAAAGTGTAAAACTTGTGCTTCTGCAACCCTTGTTTTGATGGCATCATTTCTGACTTTATCTCATCTTGCTACATTTTGTATTCTCTCCAAACATGTCATTTTTTTGTCATGATGATTTTCCTTTTGTTTTTAACTGGTAGCGTCTATGTTTGATACTGACAGCCAGAGATGGGAGGAAAATTTGCAGTGATAAGCACATGATCAAATGTGCTCAATCAAACACCAGAGTTCAAGAATCCCACTAAGTTTAGATCTTGCCTCATTTTTTTTTTTATTTGGAAACCAACAGTGCCACAACTGTTTAGCAAATGATATAAGACATGAGTTTTCACATACTTTTCAGGCCACAGACCCCAAAGTCAGTGATAAATCACCATGACTGACTTACATTTCTTAGCTACTAGGTATTACATTAAAATGTTTGTACACATTTCTACTATTCTGTACTATTCCTCCGTAGCTAAATCGCTAAAGACGCACTGTAAAAGTGCAGTGGCAACTGGAAGATCATGGGTTGAATCCCGGGACTAAAAAAAAAAAAAAGCAACAACTCGCAAGACCTCTGGGAGTCATGACCCAGAGGGGTCCACCCCCCTTAAAGGGCCGAAACACTTGTCTGAGGGGGGGTACTTCCTCTGATGATCTGAAGGAGTTGTGTTGTTGTTTCGCTCTCTACAGTAGAGAGTTTCCTGCATATGTACAACCTAAACTTGCTACACAGACCTCTACAAAATCCTCTATGGGTCTTCAAGGCTCTACAAAACCTCAGCTTTTGAAATGATAATGCGAAGAATGACAAGGATTTATCACTGCAGTTTTACAGGCAGGTATCACATCCCACCTTCTTGTGGCAGTACACCAAGAAATGAGTAAAGCCTTAAAAACTTACTATCATCATCATCATCATCATTATCATCACTGGAAAGAGAGACAAGCACTCAGTTCCTTTAGCGTTTGAAACAGGAGCAAGTAATTATGTATAGTCCAACATCACACACACTATATATATATATATATATATATATATATAATTTTTTTACTATGTTTTATGATCTTCTTTTCCACACACTCCTTTAAAGACTCTCAATTAATGGTAAGATCTGAAAAGTTTGAAAGTAGCTCCTTTTGTCATGTGTAAACCATGCGGTCATTTGGCTTCTTAAAGTAAAGTTTCCTGTCTGGCACATACTACTTAAAAATCTTTTTCTGTATATTTCTCTAATATGTGACTAATGTCTGGATTTCTCAGAAAAAAAAAAAAATTAGCTGCATCTGGGAAAGAAAAAAACATGAATGTTTGTACTGGCATTTTATTAACACACAATAATTAGTGTGTGAGTATATAACTATACATGAAGCCACTGCAGTAAAGCTGTGATACCAAAATGTATAAGCTAGGAAAAAAAGGAACGCTTTATTACTTAACAACTACACAGCTGTGACATTTTTGCGTGAGCCTTAATCAAACAAAAACACACAGGATGAAGAAATAGAGAGGAGATAAAATGTAAATTCACATGAATGCTATGTTGAAAAAAAAAATCAAATAAAATGAAAAGAGCACTTAGCTGTAACTTGAAGCATTTCTGACACACAGCGTCGGTCAAGTTACAGCTAAGTGTTCTGTTCATTTTATTTGATTATTTTTTTTAACACAGCATTCATGTGAATTTACATTTTATCTCCTCTCTATTTCTTTGTCCGGCATGTTTTTGTATGACTAAGGCTCGCCGAAATGTCACAACTGTGTACCCGTTAAGTAATAAAGCTGTTTTCTACTTTCTAGTTTATACATTTTGGCATTTTATTATTTCTTCACTTGAACAGAAAGTCTTTTAGACAATTTCCTGAATAATGTAATGAAATTCTACAAATTTACCAAACTGGAAACAAAGCTAAAGTAAAGTGTGATAGAGCATAGTAAGCATGATCAGCCTTGAAAAATAGTACACAGAGTATTTAGATGTGAAAGAAAGAAAGAAAAAACATGAAGAAAATAATAACAGTGACTCAGATAGACCTACCAGGGTCTGTGGTTCATGCAAATATTTTTTAAAATATGTATTTTTTTCAAATTGAAGACCAAAAAAGGATATCAAGACATGACATATCTAAAAATAATGATATAAGAAGAAGAAGATGCAGCAACATTCCCACATTTGAACTATCTTGCTCCTCTGGGAACAAAAAAAAAAAAAAATGGTATGAAATTTCACTCACTGTCATATGTGGCAGGTTTCCTTAAGCCCATAATTTAAAAGTCAGACAGTGTTGCTGCTACTTCACATTTTTTGTTCAAAATTAAATATACCGTGTTAATTTTGTGATGTGGACTTGATCTCTGGTTCTGTTTGTGAATCTCAAGTATGATTATTCTTCTTCATGAAATGTCTGAGATTGTTTGCAGCTGTGCAGCTAGACCTTGTTGATGCGCATCTAGCACATTAAACATGCTTTTCTAAAGCTTCAGCTCCCATTTCATACTAGACTGATTATCACCAGCAGTTTCTCAGTGACAGACAATTGCCTTACTTTTATAAAATGGAATTTAACTCTCAGTCTTTAGCATGTGCACTTTCCTCAAAATTTAATGTTTCATGTGGATTTCTGAGGTCACTTCCTTCTCTCATCTTTCCAGCCTTCACAGTTTTGCATCTTCATAGAGAAATGAATCAAACACAACAAAAATACTGATCACAAAGTGCTGTGGAATTCTCTACAGTACAAGTGTCTCAGGGTGATGACCTTCTCACAAGTGTCTCAGGGTGATGACCTTCTCACAAGTGTCTCAGGGTGATGACCTTCTCACAAGTGTCTCAGGGTGATGACCTTCTCACAAGTGTCTCAGGGTGATGACCTTCATACAAGTGTCTCTGGGTGATGACCTTCTTACAAGTGTCTCAGGGTGATGACTTTCATATAAGTGTCTCAGGGTGATGACCTTCATACAAGTGTTTCATGGTGATGACCTTCTTACAAGTGTCTCAGGGTGATGACCTTCATACAAGTGTTTCAGGTTGATGACCTTCTTACAAGTGTCTCAGGGTGATGACCTTCATACAAGTGTTTCAGGGTGATGACCTTCTTACAAGTGTTTCAGAGTGATGACCTTCATACAAGTGTTTCATGGTGATGACCTTCTTACAAGTGTCTCAGAATGATGACCTTCATACAAGTGTTTCAGGGTGGTGACCTTCTTACAAGTGTCTCAAAGTGATGACCTTCATACAAGTGTTTCAGGGTGATGACCTTCTTACAAGTGTCTCAGAGTGATGACCTTCTGCACATGTATTGGATTTTCTTTATCCTTGTAATCATTCTGAGCTTTGCACGAGTTACATATTTATTTTCTTTTTTTCTGAAGATCTGGGGACAGGTATCATGCTTCAAAAAGTAGACCGTTTCTTTTATTTTGGTCTTTTGTTTTAAATGTCTTTAAGTGCTCAAGTGTTGCTTTATTTGTAACCACTTTGTTTTTTTTTATAATTCATTCAGTCTTTACATTTCTATGCCCAGGGCCACCTTAACAGCACCAAGGGGGCCCTGGGCAAAGTAATGCACTGGGATCCCACTATTCCTCTCTAACCTATGCAAGTAATGTTAGGAATTCTAGATTTCCATGGGCTGGTTAGGCCCCATGCAATTGGAGCCCTTGGGCAGCGCCCAGGTGGGCCCATGCATTAAGACATCCCTGTCTATGCCTCTCACATAAAAAAATGTCTATTTTTCACTTTGGTTATTTTGTTAAATTAAGTTTACTTCAATTTACTGAATTTAAGTATGTCTGATTCTAGAAACTTTTACACACATAATAAAAAAATGAGTGCTGAAAAGTTTCAAGTCAAAAATGAAATAAATGGAAAATCTCTCTCTAAGTGCCCAGGGCACATGGGGCTTCCACAAGGGTTTTCCACACTGTCCTTCGCCTTTTTTTTCTGCTCTTGCCCAGGTGAGCCCTCTATTGCTCAACATCCTTTCTGTTGTTCTTCTCCATGTCTCTTTTGGTCTACCCTTACTTCTGTTCCCCTGTGGTGTCCATCTTAGTGCTATTTTTGGTAGTGAGTTGTCAGTCATTCGGAGCACATGTCCCAACCATCGCCACCATCTTTCCTCAATAATTGTTGTCAGCGGTTTCATCTGCATTTCTGCTAATAAGATGGTATTTCTTACGGTGTTTGGCCAAAATATTTTTCTAATTCTTCGTAAACATTTAGTCTGGAAAGAATTTAACTTGTTTTCTATGGTTTTGGTGATTTTCCAGCATTCACTGAATGGAAAATGATTCTCTGTTATTATAATAAGGTCTAACATGTGCAGTTTTCTCACAGCTACATGTATAAGAAACTAAAATCAAGATAGCTCTCATACATAAAATAAATTACACCCATGCCTTCATCATCCATAGTTCACTTTTTTATTTGTGAATCTAACAGCAAATGTGATATATTAGTCAACTTTTCAATAGTTTCTTTTATCAATTCATATGAAGCAATACTTTTTAAGTTCTCTCAGCACAGATCTTCATTTAAGGAAACATTTATAGTTATATATAAATAAACAATTATCAAACAATAAAATTACCTCTGATGACTGAGCATATGGCTGTATCAAATCCTCCCCATTTTGTGCTTTCCTCCTCTTGTGAATGCAAAATCTGAAACAGCACAAGAAAATCAAATTATTTACACAAGAAATGTTGCTTTATGGTCTCAGGGTTAGATGTACACTTCGGGTGCTGGTGGCTGTGGGTTCAAGTTCCACTAGAAATGGGAGAGATTTTCTTTTTCCTCATGAATCCATCAGAAATAAATTCCCCCGGTCTCCGAGTGGGGGACTGACTGTCAGTGTGTATAGTTGAACATGTTTAAAACCCTTCAGCATCTGGAAATTGCAGCTGTGCAAATACAGTTGGCCAGTCTGTCATCACCCAGGCAAAATCCTAGGAGATCTGCCATGGAAGTTGGTGGAGGTGTTTGGAATGTCTAATGCTGCCTGCAGCACCTATTCTCAGGTGGTAAATGAAATGGGGGAGGCTGAGCAAATATGGGAATGTCTTGACTGAAACGAAACCATTTTCTGAACAATGAACAAATAATGAATGAACAAACAAATATTGACATAAACAATAACAGTTCTCTCTCTCCCACTGAAAGAAAGTTACTTAGCAAAAGGAAATTTTTACTAGCTCTGTTACTAGTCACTTTTCAAATACCATTTTTTTTAATCAGATTTTGTTTAAAAAATCTGAACATTATGCTTTCTTATGTTTAGTAAAACTGTCCTAAACAGATATACCATTTTTAAAACAAATTTTAATTATCACTGTGCTGTATTTCACAGATGTACAGCAATGACTTATATATGTGTTTTATGGAGCTATTTTATTCAGCTGAATGTGAAACTTCCAGGTTTTATAGTCCGCATATTTTTTTTTTAAAACGTGAGGAAAAATAAAAAGCAAAATCAGTCACTCACCTCCAGAGAACAATTATAAGACCCAGCAAAATCACAAATGAAAATATTCCTATGCTAATTCCAACAGATCTATCCACAAGTGATTCTGAAAAGAATATATGAACATATAACATTACAACTTAAAGAATACATTACATCACAGCAAATACATTACAATATAAAAAAGTAATAAAAATAAATGTTGTCTCTTCATTTTTAGAATGAATATTCAACATAATATTGAAGAATACTGGCTAGTAAAGAGGATTAAACAGAGAAAACTTAAATATTTTGGACATATTAAATGTCATGATAATTTAAAGAAGGCCATCTTAGAAGGATACATAATGGGAAGAAGAAAGAGAGGCAGACAAAGGCGAGGATAGCTGCAAAGACATCATTGATAATCTGGAAATGGATGCATCAGCAGCAGGGCATCTTGCTAACAACCAAGAGGGCTACAGGAGAGCTGTTAGGGAGGGAAAGTTCTGTAAGGTACATGCAAATGATTGATTGATATTCAACATTTTCATAACATTCATTATGAATTATTTCACTCTGTTTTTCATAATAAGTTAAAATGTATCCTTATCACACCATGGAGCCACCAGGAAAATATGGCATTAGTGCTAATATTTTCCTTGATCTCACAGCACCTGACAGGGTGATGTGCCTTGCTGACTTTGCTTCTTCATCTCCAGAAGATGCTAGGTACCCAATTCTACAGCTGTATGACCGGGATGCCTCCAGCCAGAACTGAATAATCGACCTTGCTGTGAGAAACAAAAGGACTAACCACTCTGTCACTTAGATGCAAATAGTCAGTATTTCATTTCTCCGATCCAGCAGCCATCAGAGTTTGCACTCTTCAGCTTGAAGCAATGGCAAAGTATCTGCAGGTCTTCTTTAACTGTACTGAGTTTGTATATCTGTAACAATCAGAGAATCCCAAAACAAGCTATCAAGTGGAACACAACAGGCCAAAGAAAAAGAGGTTGACCACGTGAAATTCTAAAGAGGACATTGTTAAGAGAGGCCAAATTAGTAGTCATTAAATCCCTTGATGGGTTTGAAGAACTTGCTGAAAACAGGAAAACTTGACGAACTACCATGCAAGTCCTATGTGACATTTAACGGCATGTGTAGGATGTAAGTTGTATATAATATGTATTTAATAACTGGAAGTTCAGGCAGGTATTCCTGTCATAAATCTTTGAGTGCTGGACATTCAAGGAGGTAGTGTGTGACTGTTGCATTTAGTCATTAAACCCTGGCATAAATAACTGTAAATCAATAAAACCAAATGAAGTTCTATAAATTAAGTTCAAACACATTTTTATATTTTTCAGACACAAAGGCCATTCAATAAGAACCTAAAAATTTACTGAAAAAAAAAACAAACATATAATCTTCTTTGGAGATCTACCATAACCATGACAGAAAATAACTGAAACTTTTTGTCAGAAGTAAATGGGGATAATCCCTTCAAGATAAAACTAAAATCAATAATGAACAGCCCAGACCTCTTTTAGTGCACTGTAAAGGAAAGGATGGTTGTTATAAGATCAGGAAGAAAAGAGAGGGCACCAAATAAGAGGGATTTTATTAAACAGAATAAAAACAGTAATGATTGTTTGCTTTCTTACCATGGATTATAACTCACCTTCACTGATTTCAGTAGAATCAGCAGTTTTAGCCTCCTTATATTTCACTTTATTGACTTCACTTGGACAAGAGTTTAAGATTCATTTACATCTCTTTTCTCATTATCATCCCACACTAAATATTTTTTTAATCTAATTTTTGCTGAAAATGTCTGACTGTCCATCTTGCTGATTGCAAATTTTAAAATGATTATCATGTTATTCGTTGAGGAGACCTCCCCATAAGACTTTCAGTACCAACTTTAAATTGCTTTTTCACATGAGACGTCAGTCCTCATGCACATTATTAAACCAAGCTAAATTTTTGTTTTTATTTTGTCAGTGACGTGGCCTGAAATATTCCATAATATTTGACAGTAAAATATTTTATACAACACCATTGGAACTTCATTTGACAATAGGTTGCAAAATTATTTCCTTTTTACACTTCTTACAACCTACCTGGCATAGGGGAACCCTTAACAGCCTGAGTTACAAGTGGGTCAGATGGGCCAAGGCCAGCAGAGGACACAGCTATAACAACAACCTTGTATCTCACATCCTCTTTCAGGTGGTCTAAGGTCACTTCACCAACATTGTTGCTAACATTCAAGGATTTCTCTCCTTCTGTGAAAGTTAAAGAGAAAAAGATAATTATGTTCATGTTCTGCTTTTACTCATTTACTTTCAGTCTAGCAAAGGGTAACCATGACATAGAAATATTTTTTTTATAATAAGAAATTACTGGCAGGAAATGACGCAGTACCCATTTGCAAAATGTTTGAACTTGAACTTGAAGAACGGCCATGCTCTGCTACTGGCCTAGAATGGGCTTCCTTGTATTAAGGACACTCCCATGATGTTCTCAGCCTGTAACTTCAGTGTTGTTCATAGTGTGTGTTGGTGATAGTGCCAATGGCACACTGACTGAACACAGCTTGATCATTTCCACAGAGTTCTGATTGCTTGCTACTTCCCTTTGTTATTCCCCTTTCACATAGTCTTTGGTGACAGGCACCGCATTCAACTTTTTTTGTGTCCTTCTTCCTGTAATTTTGATAGAATGGCTGCTACAAGGTGTCATATGTCCATTTGTAGGTTCCCCGGTGTTGTTGCTTTGTTTGCCAGTTGATCCACCATTTCATTGCCTTTGACACCAGCATGTCCTGGGCAATATATCCATGTCAGGGAGGAGATCCGTGATTCTTTTAATTTGGCCAATCACTTGCAATGCATAACGTGGTTTTCAATTTTTTTTTTTATTTAAGCATGCATTGTGAGTCTGATAAGATTATGGCTCATGATGCTTGCTGGTTTGTTTGCCAATTTATGGCTCAAGTGTTTGGTTCAAACTCCATCCTCATGCTGGATGTGGTTGTAGCAAAAGCTCCAGACTTGCTGACGATGGGGCATCCACTGTGACAGACCATGGTGCATTCACTGTGATGTACAATGAATCCCTATTCTTTCTTTTGTCCACATGTGACTGATCCATCTGTATTTATTATAGGGTCATCCAGGATGGAGTGCGTAATAATTCACTCTTTGATTTCTGATTCTGCTCATCCTGCTGCCTAATTTCGGCATTCTCGACTGAGCCATGTGTGAACTTTGGTAAGGGTGGGTGTTTTCAGGGCATCAGTCCAGTCAGCACCCACGGGGGATTTCTTCAGGGTTGCATATCTGTCTTATGATCTTTTCAGCCTCCACTATCCATGACTGACCTCATTTCATTCATGTACCTTTTTGTGTTTGAATCACCTTTTTCAATAGGTGGTCTTCCATGCTCTTGATTTGTATGTATTCTTTTACTTGGGAGCATTCATGCTGAGTGGTATGTTCAATAGGTGTCACATGGCATCCCCTGGTGTGTCCTTGGGACATTCGTTGCAAATGTTTAAATTATGGATTCCTGACTACTGAACAATAACATATGAAAAGCCTCATGGGAGAGGGATACACATGGAAGGAAGCAGAGAATAATTCCAAGAACATGGATGACTGGAGAGCCTTTATCCGTGGCCTATGCTCTCAAGGGAGTGAATGATGATGATGATGGTGATGGTGATGCGGCTGATGATGATGATGACGATGACGATGATGACGACAACGATGATGATGAGTTCAAAATTCTTTCAACAATGTATGTAAATTTGAATTTTTTCAATCATACTAAAACAATGCAAAATTTAAGTACCATTAATAAGCAGTCTTAGATGTCCTAGTCAACTCCATTTTCTCACAAAGTCACTGATTATGTTGATTGTGCTTGTTTCAGTAAATTTCCTTTGCAGTATTTGATTAAAGAAACATAATCTAGAAAGGCTAGAGTTGGGCTGTGATACTATTAAAGATTTTTCAGTATTTATTGTCACTAGGAAAGGAGATTTTTCAGTGTTTATTGTCACTAAGGAAAGAGATTTTTCAGGATTTATTAAGAATAATAAGAATACACTGTAAGCTTCATAATGAATATTATGAAGTCTGTATCTGAAGTTTTCTTGATCTCCTAAACGAGAGTAAGCCAAAAACTGTGCATCAGTGGAGTACACATTTCAAAATGCTCCTAGAGGAATATCCACTGCATACATGGACCATATGAGTGACATTTACTGCAGGATCTAGATCTTTAGAACCTGATGAAAACTGTGGACCTCATCTTTGGAAATAAAATTTCAGATTTTGCTAGACTTTGCACTTTGGAGAAGATGAATAAGAATAATGCCATACTCTATAACCTTGCTCATATATTCTGCAGAATTATGGTTGGAAAAATCTTCATTGTTCTATGTTACATTACTTTTGTCACTTTTAAATTCCAAATATATGGTTACAACACTTGCGTTGACTCACCCATACATGAGTTGTCCTCATACAAAGGACAGTATCTGACCAAATATTCTGTAATAAAACTCCTTTCCTCCTTGCACTCAAATATGTCCCACATAACCGTTAAACCATTCACAGGATGAATGGATGACTGGCGGATATTTTTTGGAGAGTTCAGAGGCTCTGCAAAAGAAGAAAATTCTTTCAGACCAAGAACATTATTTGAGCATTAAGTGCAGATGTACTGCCAGAAAGCTAGAAATTTAGGATCAAATTCTGGGAGAAGTATCGGCCCAGCTCCTGTTTGCTCCTTATCATCTTGACACTCAACATACACATGTTTGTTACAAGAATATTCACATACACACTTTTCTAAACTTAAAAAGAATCTGTAACTGTCTTGTCTTGTCCTTCCTCATTTACTGTTAGGTGTAGAAGTGAAGTGCAATTGTCTCCCAATGGCTCACCTGTTGGATTTGTACACTGAGATATTCAGGGACTCTGCTATACCACCGGTCCATCGTTCGCATGAGTGGCCCCTTCCTCTGCCTTTGTGTGGTCTGTAAAACATTGCTCTCTGTGGTACACGTTCTGCTGGTAGTCGTGACACATGACCGAAGCATTTTATTTGCAACTGTAAATGTCTATGACATTTTGTTTCATGGCAATTTTTGCCAAATAAATATTTCAGTTTAATGATCAGCTGAGCTTTAATCCAGTGTTTCTAATGGGAATCACAGGTCCTCCCTACAACACTGAATTTCTGAAGGGCATGAATGAAACACAGTAATGAACTGGGGTGTTGAGAAAATTGTAAACCAAAAGAAGTTGGGATCATGAGTGCAAAAAAAAAAAGGTTGAAAGGATAAGGTTAAGGTAAAGGTAGCCTTATTATGTCGTGGAGACACCTAGAGGGACAAGGTGTAAGTGTCCATATTTCCCTTGACCTTCAGCTCCCAGAAGAAGTCAGGTACCAGTTTCTACAGCTAGATGATTGGGGTGTCTGGCTGGATTGGAACCACTGACCTTCACCATGAGAGATCAGGGTGAAAGGTTGAAAAAAATAAAACAAACCCTGTTTTCAAAAGGTTTTATAACATCATTACCAAATACTAACTGTAGCACTCGTGGATGTTTCTCACTCTATTACTCCCACATACCACAGAGCTCAATAACAGAACACTTAATTAATCTAACAAGCTGACTGTGTAGAATGTATATTCTAAATTAATGAATTAACACATTTTACACACAAAAAAGTCAACACATTAAACACAGACAATAGTAGGTAGAATGTCTAAACACATTAAAGATACTAAATGTAAAGCAATAACAATAAAACTTTGAAACCAATGAGCTGTTTTAGGAAGTAATAAAGTGTCAGTTCTGGCATGATCATGTTATTAAAACATTAACACATGCATATAAAACGTAGTCATACACATAAAAAAAAAGCTCATACTTTGATTGCGGAGATAGATACATGAGCTCCAGTGAATGCCACTGCTGATGACCTGCTCATTATGGAAAACCTCAGCTGCAATGCCAATTAAAAAGTCATCACGATGACACCCCTCTACTTGAGGCTGAAGTTCATAGGTCACTTGGTCTGCTGGGAGTTTGACCCAATGAATATCACTCTGAAGTAAATACATTTGAGAAAATTGCAGTGTGTCCTCTTTAAGGAAAGACTTTAAAATCATAAATTAGGTTAATTTTCAAAGATGTAATAATAATAATAATTACTATCTTCTTCTTAGAAAATGTTTGTGAAGCAGATACATTTTTGTGGAAGTTGTTGAGCAGCTGGCTAGTAAAGAGGATTAAAGAGAGAAAACGTAATATTTTGGACACATTAAACGTCGTGATAATCTAGAGAAGACCATCTTGGAAGGGTACATAATGGGAAAAAGAAAGAGAGGAAGACCAAAGCGAAGATGGCTGCAAGACATCATTGATGATCTGCAAATGGATGCATCAGCAGCAGGCCATCTTGCTCACAACCGAGAGGCCTACAAGAATGCTGTTTGGGAGGCAAAGTTCCACAAGGGACATGCAAATGAATGAATGAATGTTGAGCAGCTATTCTCTTGGCTGATTCTGCCAATATTCGACTGACACAACAGGCTACATAATCATGTTATTAGGTCCAAGTTTGTTTTTTTTTGTACTTGAATCTAAGTGCTTATCCTACTTTGCAGGAACAAACAGGATTAATGAGTCTTGTCCATGGTGCTCTAACTCATTCTCAACTTTGTTTAAGCTCTAAAGTGACAACTGGTATAATGACTCGATGGTAGTCTCATACAATGAGCTGATTGAGATCTGTTACATTCAGCTAATGACAGTCTGTTACAGTGAGATGATGTGCTATGAATAGCACTAACTTCAGATTCTGTTCTTGACAATCTGTTATTCTGAGCTTATGACAATCTGTTACACTAAGCTTATGACAATCTGTTATACTGAGCTTATGACAATCTGTTACACTAAGCTTATGACAATCAACTACACTGAGCTTATGAAAATCTGTTGCATTGAGCTTATGACAATCTACTACACTGAGCTTATGACAATCTGTTGCAGTGAGCTTATGACAATCTGTTACACTGAGCTCATGACAATCTGTTACACTGAGCTTACGACAATCTGTTACACTGAGCTTATGACATTCTGTTACACTGAGCTTATGACATTCTGTTACACTGAGCTTATGACAGTCTGTTACACTGAGCTTATGACAATCTACTACACTAAGCTTATGAAAATCTGTTACACTGAGCTTATGACAATCTGTTACACTGAGCTCATGACAATCTGTTACAGTGAGCTTATGACAATCTGTTACAGTCAGCTTATGACAATCTGTTACACTGAGCTCATGACAATCTGTTACACTGAGCTTATGACAATCTGTTGCATTGAGCTTATGACAATCTGTTACACTGAGCTCATGACAATCTGTTACACTGAGCTCATGACAATCTGTTGCACTGAGCTTATGACAATCTGTTACACTGAGCTCATGACAATCTGTTACAGTGATCTTATGACAATCTGTTACACTGAGCTTATGACAATCTGTTACACTGAGCTTATGACAATCTGTTACACTGAGCTTATGACAATCTGTTACAGTGAGCTTATGACAATCTGTTATACTGAGCTTATGACAATCTGTTACACTGAGCTCATGACAATCTGTTACACTGAGCTTATGACAGTCTGTTACACTGAGCTCATGACAATCTGTTACACTGAGCTCATGACAATCTGTTACACTGAGCTCATGACAATCTGTTACACTGAGCTTATGACAATCTGTTACACTGAGCTCATGACAATCTGTTACACTGAGCTTATGACAATCTGTTACATTGAGCTCATGACAATCTGCTACACTGAGCTTATGGCAATCTGTTACACTGAGCTTATAACAGTCTTAACAGTACTAACCTGACATTCAGCCTCTTGACTCTGCCCACAGCACCAAAGCACTGAGACATGTGTGTATTTCAGTCCAGTTTTAGAATCTATATTCAGCGCTGCCCAGCTTAGGTAAAATTTGACATTACTTTCATCATCAATGTCATCATCTTCTTCATCTTTATCTGTTTCCACTAGAAAACTCTTAGGTGGATTTGGTTCTGAAATTAAATTTTTAAAATAGAACAGTTTGTTAAAAAAGTTTTTAAAAAAGATATGTGCAAAATAATTCAGGCATTATGATGCCCTTTTTTATTGTAATGACTGAACACATTTAGAATATATATATATATATATAAAACTTGTAAACATATATTAAATGTGTAACTCATCATCGTGTTCATCATCATCATCATCATCAACTTTTTATTACTTCTGAATTGATACTGCTCTATTATAGAGAACTACTGTTTTTATCATGTTTTGAACCTTCAGTTGAAACTTCAGTTCCTTAAGTACTGGTTCTGGTGTTAATTTCTTATTGACTGTCTGTGTGTGCTTCAGTGTTAATATTCTCCTGTTTTTAACCCTAAAGATTCTCATCCAAAATTACACCCTACCCAAACTTATCATTTTGATGTTAAAACAGTTGTTTCAAAGCTCATGTCTAAAACTTTTCATCTTGTTCTCTCAACTGCTGAGGAAAGATATAGTTAGTTGTTAGTTAAGTGCCTCAAACTTGCTAGAAATGTCATGAAAAGACCAAATTTCCCTCAGTCATATCAAAGGATCCCTTAATTTGAGCAAAAGACTGTCTTTCTGTCACTAAAAATTGTGGTTATTTGCAATCAGTGCGCTGATGGGCAGTTAGAGCTACAAAAATTAGGCTTCTAAGACCATGAAATTTTTCCCATCATACTATATGCCTGAGAGACCTGGACTGAGAAACACATAAGTAACAGAAGACATAGAAATACTATAGAAGAGTCCTTCAGATATCATGGACACACAAAAGAACAAATATATCCATATTCATTCATTCATTTGTATGTTCCTTGCGGAACTTTGCCTCCCTAACAGCTCTCCTGTAGGCCTCTCAGTTGTGAGCAAGATGGCCTGCTGCTGATGCATCCATATATCCATATTACAAGAATTTAATACTGAAGAAGGTTAGTTAATACAGAAGATTAAACAGAGAAAACTTCAGTATTTTTGACATATCAAATGTCATGAGAGTTTGGAGAAGACGGTCTTGGGAAAAACTGCAAAATGATTGAATGCACTGATGGAGATCTCATAACATGGGCATCAAGTCAGATATAAAATGGGTTATGTTAACTTTCCTCATTTTCTAGATTGAGTCAGCTAAAGAAGCAGTGCATGCCCCCCTCCTGTTTAGCTACTCTCAAGGACTGAAAAAAATAGTTGCCATAACCCACTCCCATGCTGACACAATGTTGTGCCTCAATACATTCACAGCATCAGCTGCAAAGAACACCGGCTTGCAGTTCCAAGGAGAAAGAAGACAAGACAAGACACAAGACATTTTCTAGGATGGATGAAGCAGGTTTTATGTAGACTCCTTTGCTCTGGAGAATATGTCAACATCTATGCTACAAGGAAGGATGAAGAAATGCAGGTCGTTCTCCAGAACACTGTGGCAAAATGTTCCCCAGAACACTGTAACAAGATGTTCTTTATATCACTGTGACAAGGTAGGATAGGCTCTTATCAGTTCTGTTTAGTCTTTAAGAAGAGGTATCTTCACCCCATTAATTAATTTAACACTTAAGTCTCAACAGTAAAGTCTTCAGTTATAATAAGATTTAAGCTTTTATATTCATATAAAATCTTATTCAGCTTTTTTCATATAATATAAAATGAGGTGGCATTTTCATTCTTATATAGGCATGGTAAAGGTAAAATCCCTATTTCCATGCTATTGAGGTATATTGGGAATACAGCGTTAGGGCCATACTTCCAAGACCTTTGGCACATGAAAGTGTGAAATATACTCAGTATCACACCTGGCCATATTTACCTTCCCAGATTTCTCAGGTACCAATTTTTAGAGGCTAGGTGGATCCCAGGGCCTTTATGATGTGGTGGTACCAGAAAAAAAATCCCCACCGCTGGGACTTGAACCAGTACCATCGGATTAGCAGACAGAGCACCTAACCACTCAACCAACCAGGCTGCTTTCATTCTTATATGGCAATGTTTATTAGTGAACAAAATGTTTATTAGTGAACAAAATGTTTATTAGTGAACAATAACTTCAGCACTACAATGAAGTGAAGTTGAAAAACAAAAACAAATAGGAAAGCTTACTTTTCTGAGTAGATGGCAGTAAAATATTCGCCAAACTTCTGGAAAATCCTTGACTTGTACCAGGCTTTATAGAAATCCTAAAACTATGTCGTGATGCTGGAAGTCTTAGGTCCACTGAATGCTGCAGTTCGGTTTCTGTGACTGGCAGAATTAAGGTTTCTGCTGCTAGAGTTTCAACGTTTATGTAAGTGATGTTGTAGCTTATCAGAATGCCATGTTTTTCCTTGTCTGTCAAACTCTGGTTTAAAGATTTAAAATGAAAAGGCAATAAAAATTAGCAGTGGTGCAAGAAATGGACGAAACAAGGGATTAGTATTCATGTCATTGTGTATTTTCACATGAGAATAAAGCATTAGAGTACATAGATTAGTCATGAAAAATGATTCATTCATTCATTCATTTGCATGTCCCTTGTGGAATTTTGCCTCCCAAACAGCACTCCTGTAGGCCTCTTGGTTGTGAGCAAGATGGCCTTCTTAAATGTTTGGATTACTGTTCCAGTCAACCCTCCATCTTTAACTAATGAATGTCACCTAGATGGCGATGCTTAGTGCTGCCATTTGGCATGGTGTTGCAAACTGACGAATATAGAAAATTCTACAACCAAGCCCATTAGTTGAACATCACTTTTAAGGATGTTACATGTCTTGTAAACTTACTTTTGGGACACCCCTTGTACAAATAAAATTATGTACACAGAATCCAAGTATGGTAACAATATCAGATGGTTAACAGAAACAACCAATAATAGCATGACACGAAGACACTCCCTCATAATGAATAACTGTTAAAATATTTACCTCAGATATCTTATCATTATCTTGGGAGTATTCTCTTAAACTGATAAGAAACTTTCAAATTCTTCCTCTTTAAAAGTCACTTTCATCACATATGAACTGCATGCATTCAGTCTTTATACAAACCTGCCAGTAAATTCGTACACAATGGCCTGAGTGGCTGTGAGGACACTTAAAGTCATAGAAGCAGCTGGAGCAAATCTTAGGAGCAGCCCCAGGAACTGAAATAATAAAGAAAAATAAACAGGTACTAGAAGGAAAGGAATAATACACTGAGACTCATAATTATTCCCCCTTTTTTTTCATATTATTAAGACCACTTCCTTCCTTTATCATACTTGCTGCAAAGTAATGTAGGAAATCTGTAAAAATGGTTTCAGATTTGATATATGGTTTAATTTAATGAAAATTACCTTTCTGTGTCAGCCAATTTATTTCTAATGTTTGGTCAGAAAAAAAAAAAAGAATGCCAAATGGAGAGTGACTTTATACAAGGTCACAGCGTCTTTGAAGAGGAAATGTCAGCAGGATGTTCTGTACTTTAGTTTAATTTGTTTCATTTATTGTTGACTTTAAATCTGTCTATCTTATATGGCATTGGCAATCACAGTTTTCCACAAGTCACTGTTCCAAGTGTTGAGTGTAACATGTGCTGGCAAACTCAGTCCATTAATCACAGATGCTTTTTTTGTATTTCAGTTATTTAATATTGTGAATCAGATGATGTGTTATTTAATATTGTGAATCAGATGATGTGTTATTTAATATTGTGAATCAGATGATATGTTATTTAATATTGTGAATCAGATGATGTGTTATTTAATATTGTGAATCAGATGATGTGTTATTTAATATTGTGAATCAGATGATGTGTTATTTAATATTGTGAATCAGATGATGTGTTATTTAATATTGTGAATCAGATGATGTGTTATTTAATATTGTGAATCAGATAATGTGTTATTTAATATTGTGAATCAAATGTGCTTCCTTTTAATCAGGTCTGTTTTTTCAGTTGTGAATCTGAGATCTTATTAGCATTTATTTTGTTCACTTAGTATTGTGAATCAGATATATTCTTCTTGAAATTTCATTCCACTGGAAAATTAATTAAGTGCTCTACAACATAAGCTTCCAGTGTTACAGAAAAATGATTCCAAACTGCTTAGGCACACATACACAAAATATTGGACTGAAATAATGTGAGTTCCATTTGACACAGAACAGCAAAACACTACAAATTCACTGAAAAATATCAAGACAAAGATTTGAATAAGTATAAGTGTCATGAAAAAGTCACACACACATACAGAACTGTTTGGCAGCACATTATAAGATAAATGTAAATTCTTCACAATTGGCTAACACTTGAATGACTGTAAATGAACCTTCAGGATATAGTCCCTTTGCATTTTATTTCTTTGCTTAGTATAGTGAAGAACTTACGAGAGAAATGGTTCACTGATCTTGATATGTAACTATTTTCATTTAAGAAATTTCTTTCTAACATTACGTTGTACAATGTATGCTTTTAATTTGTTCTTTATTACTGTTTATAAGAGTATGGTTTCTTTTCATTTAATGTGGTTATCTGGGTGTGAAAACTGGTTCATGGATTTTGAACTCATGCATTCATTCATTTGCATGTCCCTTGTGGAACTTTGCCTCCCGAACAACACTCCTGTAGGCCTCTCGGTTGTGAGCAAGATGGCCTGCTGCTGATGCATCCATTTGCAGATCATCAACGATGTCTTGCAGCCATCTTCGCCTTGGTCTTCCTCTCTTTCTTTTTCCCATTATGTACCCTTCCAAGACAGTTTTCTCTAGACTATCATGACATTTAATATGTCCAATTTAATATTGTAAAACCTAAATGTATTATATTTTTAAAAAACCTACAGGTGTTAAGTATTAAAAAGCCTAAAGGTGTTAAATATTTTTTTAAAAAATAGAGTGTCAAATATTCAGAAACCTACCATCTTCTAATGTTTTTGCTGTGACAAATGACCACTCACTCCTGTAGCCCTGGATAACAGGCTCTGTTGTCTCAACAGGGAATGGAAGAACAGACATCCGGAACTCGTAGTCTGTGAAGGGTATCAGGCCACACACTGGAGACTGGTATTCTTTTTTCTCTTGTTCTTGATTTAGAATAACCTGATGATGAGATGCCAAACAAATAGTTTATATGATGATAGAATGTCAAGCTAATAATTTATTTGATGATAGAATGTAATAAAAAAATAGTTTATCTGACGACAGAATGTCAAGAAACAGTTAATCTGATGATGGAATGTTATGCAAGTAGTTTACCTGATGAATTTAAATTCATACATTCAGTCAATACTATTATTACTATTATTATTGCACCATTCTCTCTCTACTAACTTTACAAACAGGAAACAACAAGGCTTTTGCACAGTAAAGTAAAAGAGCACAGTGACGTAAGAGAGCACAGTACTGTATGGTTAGACCTTGAGAAAATCATGAACAAAGCACTTAAGACATGAATTTGTATTTGATCCTTCCCATGCTGCTAAATGTCACATAGGGCCTGCATGGTAGTTCGCCAAGATTTCCTGTCTTCAGTGAGTTTTTCAATCTCATCATGGGATGTTATAATAACTGAACTGGCCTCTCTTAACAATGTACATATTTGGGGCTGATGGATGTGTTCTTCTGGTTTGAGACACGAGAGAAAGAAAAATGACAAGAGAATTTACCTGGGATTTGAACCCCGTACTCCGACAGGACAAGCAACTGTCTAACCATGATGGAACAGCACATTAACCAACTTAAATACATAAGCTTCACTGCTTCTTTAGTTCCAATCATGAACTGAAAAAACAGCAATGATAACCCACTCCTAATCTGACACAGTGCTGTGCTCCAGTTTCCTCATCACACTGGTTGCAAAGAATCAGTTTATAGTTTGGGGGGGGGAGCTGAAGAAGTGATTCACACACTGTTCTCTCATGGCTGCTCATCCTACCGGAGTACAGGGTTCGAGTCTCAAGTAATTCTCTTGTCATTTTTCTTTTCTCTCATGTCTTAAAGTGCTCTGTTTATGATTTTCTCAAGGTCTAACAATACAATACTGCGCTCTCTTACTCTACTAATTTTACCAGCCTACTTTATTCTTTTCTTCCAAGTAAATGCTGTTGCTTTTCAGGCGCACTTAGGTTATACATGTATTTGTTTTGTTATCTGCAGTGACTATGTTTTCTAATTTTTAACTGTTTTTATTACCTGCTTTTCATATATTGGCCCTTTATTTATGCAAAAAAAAAAAAGAATCTAAACTCAAATAACAATTTTTAGTGAACTTCATTTGATACTTTTTCCTTTCAGTTTTGTTTTTTGTTTTAAAGCCATCTTATTCAAAGAATAGGATGAAGGCAACATCTGATTAGGCAATCACTGACCCTTAGCTGACATGCTGGTGTCAGGGTTGCAGCACCAGAACTGATCAAGACCCTGTCCCATTTCTTTGTTGGTGCTTCCAGTAACAGCCCTAGCCTAACTACAGGGCAGGAATTGCCGTAGTCCCCATTGTGGTGGAGCCTGCTAAAGAAGCATCAAACACTTTTTTAGCTTCAGTTGGTGACTGAAAAAGTAGCCGTGGCAAACCACTCCCAACCCGACACGGCGCTGAAGTGCCTGCTAAGAACACCAGCTTGCAGTCCCAGGAAGACTGAAGAAGAAGAAGATTCAATGGAGAAGAGTAAAAAGACAGGCAGGGAATGAGACTAAACAATATCTGAATGACAGAATAGGCAGTCTATAATGGATTGCATTTGTAGCCATCACTTTGTGGCTTGCAGTTACACTCATCTTACTGGATTCCAAGGTTTGATTCTCAGTTGTTCTCTTGAAACTTTTATATTTATCTGATATTTTATGGGATCCTATTGCTTTCCTTCTTTTCATATGTCATATGGTATTTAAGACTTCCTTTTCAAATACTGATGGGCCATGACAGTTATTTATATGCAATATTAGGTCTGGTCGTTCTCCGTCAGTCATTACTCTGGTCATAAACCTTACTGTTTTCGCTTAACGATTTGTAAAATATGACCAACAAAATCACTGAGTATGATCCTGATTAAGTGTAATTATTCTACAATAATGATGGAGATTACTTGGTGCCATTTTTCCTCACTCCTGATTTTACATTCAGCCACGAAGAACTTCTGCCAGTCAACTGAGTGATGATGCCAGGAGAGATAAACACAGGTACTGTTTTCTACAGTGGCTTGAAGGTTGCTCACAGGGGCTGGCTCAACTGAAAAGAGTTATTAAATTTCTGAATTCATATTCGATTAATTTTTAAAAATCAGATGTTATCTTTTCATAAGTGCATCACAGCATAAAAATAATAACTTTGAGCGGAAGAATCAAAACAATAACAAATGGTGATATCTAACATTTTTTGACCATGCCAAGAAAGAAAATAAGTTTAAAAAACAAAATAAATGACATGAACATGGAGAAATCAGGGGCAACCAAACAAAATAAATAATAAACTGCACAAACTGTGCTTATAAACTGATATCTCCCTGCACTTGCTCGTGTCATTTTACAGATACCAAGCATTATTTTAACAACTTTTTTTTCCTTTAGAATATTTATTATCATTAAGTTGAATTTTAAAATTATTTATTTGTTAATATTATTCCTAAGAATTACATAGTTCATTCATTCATTCATTCATTTGCAAGTCCCTTGCGGAGCTTTGCCTCCCAAACAGCACTCCTGTAGGCCTCTCGGTTGTGAGCAAGATGGCCTGCCGCTGCTGCATCCATTTGCAGATCGTCAGCGATGTCTTGCAGCCATCTTCGTTTTGGTCTTCCTCTCTTTCTTTTTCCCATTATGTATCCTTCCAATACGGTCTTCTCTAAATTATCATGACGTTTAATGTGTCCAAAATATTTAAGTTTTCTCTCTTTAATCCTCTTTACTAGCCAGCCTTCTTCAATATCAAGCTCTTGTAGTATAATTACATAGTGTAGATGTTTGTATAAGATATAACAAATGATGTTGAAATTGTGTAGATGTAGAATTATAAATAGTATCTTTTCATCAGTTAAGTCCTTTCCCCTAAATTTGTTCCCATACAGTTCTAATGTAGAAAAATGCATGCTCAAAGGTGATGCAGTGATCAGCATGAGTACTCACCATACAACACTGTATCTATTCTGAACGGTGGTGACTTTTCCTTGAACAACTCCTTGCCATCGACCACAGTTCTCACTTCTACAACCATCCAGTACTGGGGCCCATGGGTGTAAACATCCGAGTCCCACAGGCAGGATGTTTGTGTGAGCTCTGGACAGTCATGCTGCTCACCACTGAAAGAGTGGGGGGGGGGGGGGGGGGGGGAAATAGGAATAATGACCAGTGTAGGATCAGTGTTTTCACACTAAATCAGCTTCTGTATATTATGAGAAAAGAGATTTACTAGACAAAAGATCGATAAAGAGGGAACTGGAAACATTCCTTGATAAAAGAATTAGCAAATCAACACAAAGCTACACTAAAAATGGATTATTTAAAAATATGAGCTTTATGTACTAGAATATGTATTGCTTATAAGTACAGATAGAACAAATATAACTAAAACTATTACAGCTACTTTTGTTCTTGGCTGTTAGTGTCCATGTTTGACATTGATATCATGGAGTTGGGAGGAAAATGGTGTTGTAAATGGCCTTTTTGTATCAGTTGTGATTTATTTAGCCACCTTTGGTTAATTGTCTTGCACAGTTTTTTGAGTTCACCATTTGACTGAAAGATCTAGAAATTACACATAATGTATTTAGAAAAGAAGGAAGAGTACTAAATGTGATGTAAAAGTTATTCATTTTGTTCATTTCCTCTCCTTTCTTAGCTGATGGCTTACACATAAGTTGGTAGAGAAAGAGTGAGTTTGGCAACACAGAAGGTGAATGGAAGAAACCTTAAAAATCCCCATGTATGAAGCAAAATCATTATTAAGAAGTATACATAGTCTTAACTCTGTCTATGCCCCTCGATCTACATTGCATGGATGAGACCCATATAAGTTATGCCCACCCAATTCTAGTGCATTGGGATACATTGGTCTCTAATTTTGAATTTATGCTATCTAGTTTAAAAAATGTTACTAAAAAAATGTTATTAAATGTTATTAAATGTTATTAAAATGTTATTAAACGTCATGATAATTTAGAGAAGACCATATTGGAGGGATACATAGTGGGAAAAAGAAAGAGAGGAAGACCGAAACGAAGATGGCTGCAAGACATCGTTGATGATCTGGAAATGGATGCAGCAGCAGCAGGTCATCTTGCTCACAACCGAGAGGCCTACAGGAGTGCTGATTGGGAGGCAAAGTTCCGCAAGGGACATGCAAAGGAATGAATGAATGAATGAGTTTAAAAAATATGGCAAACCCGCTAGTATTACTTTCTTCAGATAACTAAAGCTTGGAGAAGATGTTGAATTCAGAGCCATTTTGTGGTAAAATTTAATTGTTTTAAATTTTTGTTCTAAGCTTGTAGCCTGCCGTCCACTTGTGTTTTTGTGTTTTCAGTTTATTGTAGATGGTAAATTAATTGCAGATAAATAAAATACAAAAAAATTAGTGTATATTTTCTGTGAGGAAATGGTGTTTGTGTATAATTTTATTCATTTTGGATATATTTGACCCAGTACAGCGGATTAACTTGAGGGGTAACTGAGAAATTATTTCATCATAGTTTTTCATTCTTTCTTCTCAATTCTTAGCTCTTTTTTTCTGTTCTATACTAACAACATACAATTTTATTAGGAAAATATATAACTTTTCATGTTTAAACTACTGTATAATATGTCACACTGCAAATCAGACTATGCCTTTGTGATCCTTTTAAATGTGACAATTGTCCCATTCCACTTTATGAAGTTTATCTAAAGTTGTATATTTAAGAAAGCAAAATTCACTGGCATGGCTTCAGAAAATATAACATGATGTGTTACTGAGGGCATAGGAAGCTATCAAATCTCTTTGACCACTGATAAACTTCAGCAAACCAAAATCTTTTGACTAAGAACGGAACACTGCAGACTTCTAAGCTCCCTCTATCATCTCAAGATATCACACACAAATGAGTGTTCTTGTAGCTTTGGTATCCAGACACAAGAACATATCCTGGAAACCTGTCTAACCCACTCAAACCTCCGAGCACAGATCTGCCCTGAGAGAGGTGAGCTGAAAGAAAAGCTATGGGGCTCACACTCAAGCTTGGAGAAGATGGTGGACTTTGTCAGTGTGTGACAGGGCTGCAGATTTAGCATGACTAAACTTCCTTGAATGCTGAAGAAGAACTGATAAACTTCAGTTCAGCAGGTACAGAAAGAAAAGCCACAAAACTCTATGGCCACTAATAAAATTCAATTAAGCAGCTGTAGGAAATAAAGTGATCAAAACTCTTTAACTGCTGATAAAATTCATCTAAAGTTTCTTAAGACCAAAGAAAAATGTGAAATTAACCGAATAAGCTTGAATGTTTTTTTTTTTCTTCTCAAATGTTCACATAAAACAACTTGATATTGGACATGTTATACTCAATATTAATATCAAATGTGATAACACCTCCATTTATTCCATGGTCACGAGAAACAAAAAGACAAGAAAAATCAAGCAAAAGATGAAAATATAAGAAAATTTGACTGATTCTCCTAGCTGGAAATAATGCAGTAAAATAAATATAAACAGGTACAATAGAAGCCACATCAAGAGACACGAAGGTTTTGAGAGGCTGGTAACCAGAAGGCTCAGCACCAGACAAAAGAGAAAAGGGATCACCTTGCCGCAGGTGGGCTCAGGACATCGCAGAAAGCCTGAATATGTCATTGTGAGATGCTGGTCAGCTTGCTCTAGACATGCATTGCATTCAGGGAGGCAGTGAGAGGGACAAAGTTCTAGAAAGGACACGTCACATGATGAAGTTAGCAGAAGTAGGCCTGCTCATGTTTCTCCAGGACTGAAATTTTACTAAACATTTATAAACCATTTCAGTACTTAGGAACAGCAAAACTTTTATTGCGGCGTTGACTGAATTATGTTTTCAGTACTTTTCTATACAGCTAACAAATTTAACTCAGATTAAACTGAGTGGCCTTGTAGAAAGATTTTAAAATAAATAAATAAATAATTTCAGTTCTATGTTTTGTTCCATTTCTGTAGATAATAATTTTGAAATTCATAAAGACTACAAGTAGGCCTTGAACAACTTCCTGATAAAATATGATGGCTGTAATGAGTGATAACAAACAAAAATGTTCATGTTTTAGGGGTTTTGTGTAGTAGCCTAAGAAGTAATTGGGTATTTGAGTGGCGAAGTGGTTAGTGCACTGGTCTCTCATGGTGAAGGTCGGGGGTTTGAATCCGGCCGGAGGCACCCCAGTCACCCAGCTGTAGAAATGGGTACCCAACTTCTTCTGAAGTTGGGAAAGGAAAGGCAGCCTGGTGTGATACTGACCATATCACCCTCTAGTGTGCTGACAGGTCAAGGAAAATATGGGCACTAACACCATATCCCTATGTGCCTCTAAGGCATGACAGGATTACCTTTACCTTTACATAAGAAGTAATTATATCTGCAAAATTTTGTCAAACATTCATGTATCATCATAATAACAACTAATATGAACATCTATCACATAAGACAGCTAGTTTACTCTAGAATATTTACAAATGTGAAATGTGAGACTAAATAAAGCTCTCATTACTATACTCAAAGACTGTCTTCACAATCTTTGCTTCTCTGCTTCTGCCAGTGAAACTCTCCACACCATCTCTTTCCTTTAAAAAACATTCATCTCTTTCTGACTCCAAAATATCTTCAACAAATTTTTTGGTTTCAGTAGTATGAAAGACAACAGGCTGAAAATGTCATTAATACGTGAACAAAAGAGTCAAACAAGTATCGTATAAATATATGAAGTAATGAGTATGAAAACAGTGACATACAAAAGTGAAAGAATTCATTTTAAAATATGACAAACTTATGAATAAATGAGTAAAATATTTACAGCACAACTATCCACATTTGAATAAGGTACACAACATAAAACAAACATAAAAGGTTAATCTGGGATACTTACAGTCCACTTTGATGGTCTCAGAACCAATAACTCTAGATTCCCCAGAAAATGTTTCTTGAAAGCAGGTATAGATGCCATCATCATACAGGCTCACCTTCCAGATCGTCAATTGGATGGCCCTGGTGCTCAGAATGTCAATATAGTCCGGTGGTATAACATTACGACCTGAAAAGAAAACTGACCCTTGTAACCAGACACCTGGTAAATTATATGCTGTTAGTTAAAGTGAGTTAGATGTCAAAGAGGTAATCATTACTACAGTCAGGATAAGTTGTGATTCTTTCCACTAAAGGAGAATCTCACCACAGCACAAGAACTCCAAAGCACTGGGTAAAAACTGTGACAATTAGGAGAAGCAGCATTAGCAAGGGAGTGAACCCACGACAATCAGTCAGAGAAGCTGAGCCCCTGTTGATCTAGTTACCTCCACTAGTCAGAGAAGTCAAGCCTTTGCTGATCTAGTTACCTCCACTACAGTCAGATAAGTCAAGCCTTTGCTGATCTAGTTACCTCCACTACAGTCAGAGAAGTCAAGCCTTTGCTGATCTAGTTACCTCTACTACAGTCAGAGAAGTCAAGCCTTTGCTGATCTAGTTATCTCTACTACAGTCAGATAAGTCAAGCCTTTGCTGATCTAGTTATCTCTACTACAGTCAGATAAGTCAAGCATATGCTGATCTAGTTACCTCTACTACAGTCAGAGAAGTCAAGCCTTTGCTGATCTAGTTACCTCTACTACAGTCAGAGAAGTCAAGCCTTTGCTGATCTAGTTATCTCTACTACAGTCAGAGAAGTCAAGCCTTTGCTGATCTAGTTACCTCCACTAGTCAGAGAAGTCAAGCATATGCTGATCTAGTTATCTCTACTACAGTCAGAGAAGTCAAGCCTTTGCTGATCTAGTTACCTCCACTAGTCAGAGAAGTCAAGCCTTTGCTGATCTAGTTATCTCTACTACAGTCAAAGAAGTCAAGCCTTTGCTGATCTAGTTACCTCCACTAGTCAGAGAAGTCAAGCCTTTGCTGATCTAGTTACCTCCACTAGTCAGAGAAGTCAAGCCTTTGCTGATCTAGTTATCTCTACTACAGTCAAAGAAGTCAAGCCTTTGCTGATCTAGTTACCTCCACTAGTCAGAGAAGTCAAGCCTTTGCTGATCTAGTTATCTCTACTACAGTCAGAGAAGTCAAGCCTTTGCTGATCTAGTTATCTCTACTACAGTCAGAGAAGTCAAGCCTTTGCTGATCTAGTTATCTCCACTACAGTCAGAGAAGTCAAGCCTTTGCTGATCTAGTTATCTCCACTACAGTCAGAGAAGTCAAGCCTTTGCTGATCTAGTTATCTCCACTACAGTCAGAGAAGTCAAGCCTTTGCTGATCTAGTTATCTCTACTACAATCAGAGAAGTCAAGCCTTTGCTGATCTAGTTATCTCTACTACAGTCAGAGAAGTCAAGCCTTTGCTGATCTAGTTATCTCTACTACAGTCAGAGAAGTCAAGCCTTTGCTGATCTAGTTATCTCTACTACAGTCAGAGAAGTCAAGCCTTTGCTGATCTAGTTATCTCTACTACAGTCAGATAAGTCAAGCCTTTGCTGATCTAGTTATCTCCACTACAGTCAGATAAGTCAAGCCTTTGCTGATCCAGTTACCTCCATGACAGTCAGAGAAGTCAAGCATATGCTGATCTAGTTACCTCTACTACAGTCAGATAAGTCAAGCATATGCTGATCTAGTTACCTCTACTACAGTCAGACAAGCCAAGCACAGACTAGACTAATTACCTCCACTCCAGTGAATGTGTGAATACATTTAAGTCATTTACTCATTTACGATTTTGTTGTTGTTAATTTTCTTTGACAGTAACTGGACAGAAGTTATACAATGGAACCAGAGGGGATAATCTTCACTTCTAACTTGATACTTAAACAATTAAATTAAAAACATTGAAGAAGGAGATCCAAAAACAAAAAGGTACACAAATAATACGAGGTCAATCACGGACAGCGGAGGCTGAAAAGACTACAGGGCAGATACGCAACCCGGAAGAAATCCCCATGGGCACCGACTGGACTGATGCCCAGAAACATTCACACTTTACCAAAGTTCATTTACGGCTCAGTTGAGAATGCCAGAACTGGGCGGCAGGATGAGCAGAATCAGAATTCAAAGAGTTAATTATTAAGCACTCCAACCCAGATGACCTTATAATATACACAGATGGGTCAGTCATGAATGCACAAAGGAGGGGATTCATGGTCTATCACAATGGACACCACATCATCAGCAAGTCCAAAGCTTTTGTCACAACCACATCCAGCATGAGGATGGAGATTGAGACAACCACTTGAACCATAAAATGGTTAGCAAATCAGCAAGCATCACAAGCCATAATCTCAGACTCAAAATGCATGCTAAAAAAAAATTGAAAACCAAATGATGTGTTGTGAGTGGTTGACCAAATTAAAAGAGTCACAAGGATTTATTGCTCAGGACATGCTGGTTTCAAAAGAAATGAGACAGATCAACTGGTACACAAAGCAGCAACCCTGGGCAGCCTACAAGTGGACAAAGCAGATACTATAACAGCCACTCTATCAAAATTACAGGGAGATTAACACAAAAAATTTTGAATACAGAACCTATCACCAAAGAAAGGGGGAATAACGAAGGCCAGAAGCAATCATTCAGAACTTTGCAAAAAAAAAAACTGAACTGTATTCAGTCAATGTGCCATTGGCACTATCACCCAACACACGCTACAAATAACACGAGGTCAATCACGGACAGCGGAGGCTGAAAAGACTACAGGGCAGATACGCAACCCGGAAGAAATCCCCATGGGCACCGACTGGACTGATGCCCAGAAACATTCACACTTTACCAAAGTTCATTTACGGCTCAGTTGAGAATGCCAGAACTGGGCGGCAGGATGAGCAGAATCAGAATTCAAAGAGTTAATTATTAAGCACTCCAACCCAGATGACCTTATAATATACACAGATGGGTCAGTCATGAATGCACAAAGGAGGGGATTCATGGTCTATCACAATGGACACCACATCATCAGCAAGTCCAAAGCTTTTGTCACAACCACATCCAGCATGAGGATGGAGATTGAGACAACCACTTGAACCATAAAATGGTTAGCAAATCAGCAAGCATCACAAGCCATAATCTCAGACTCAAAATGCATGCTAAAAAAAAATTGAAAACCAAATGATGTGTTGTGAGTGGTTGACCAAATTAAAAGAGTCACAAGGATTTATTGCTCAGGACATGCTGGTTTCAAAAGAAATGAGACAGATCAACTGGTACACAAAGCAGCAACCCTGGGCAGCCTACAAGTGGACAAAGCAGATACTATAACAGCCACTCTATCAAAATTACAGGGAGATTAACACAAAAAATTTTGAATACAGAACCTATCACCAAAGAAAGGGGGAATAACGAAGGCCAGAAGCAATCATTCAGAACTTTGCAAAAAAAAAAACTGAACTGTATTCAGTCAATGTGCCATTGGCACTATCACCCAACACACGCTACAAATAACACTGAGGTTAAAGTCTGAGCATATGAGAGTGTCCTGAGTGCAAGGAGGCTCATCTCTAGACCATCAGCAGAGCATGACCATTCTTCAAGTTCAAGGATGCTGCAGTAATCAGATCACTGATATGAAAGTCATAGTAGTGTCTGAGAAGTGATAAACAAGAGGAGAATATAAGGTTTATGTGAGCAGCTGAGATAATAAATGACTGTTTAGAAAACTATTGTAAGAATAAACAAACTATTGTAAAAAATAGACAAATACAAACTGTAAAAATATCAGCCAGTGAAATGAATAGACAAGAAATGAGTGACCTAACACTAACTGTGTGATAAATTTAAACTCAAAATTAAAATACACAGAAGTCATGACCATAGCGAGAGAAGAAATCCAAACAAAGATCTTCCTAGACAACCAGCCCTTGAAACCAGTGAAACATTTCAAATACCTAGGTAGCATAATATCATCCTCAGGGAAAACTGACGCTGAGACTAAGAACAAATGCAATAAAGCAAATCAGCTCATTGGACCAATGACTCCTTTACTGAAAAACAAATACATCACAACTGAAACAAAAAGGGCACTGTGCAACACAGTTTTCCTCCCAACTCTATATCAATGTAAAACATGGACACTAACAGCCAAAAACAAAAGAAAAATCATCACGACAGAAATTACATGTTTAAGGAGAATACTAAATGTGACAAGAAGAGACCAAATAAGAAATGACACCATCAGGGCAAAGGTTGGAGTAACACCAGTATTACACTATATCCAGAAACAGCAAGTCAAATGGTTTGGCCATGATACATGGTTACCACCAGAAAGTATATCACAGACAACATTCATACTAAGATTTGTAGGTAACAGAAGAAGTGGCCACCCACGCAGGACATGGAGAGAGGAAATTATAGAAGTATTAAATATCCCATTATATGAAGCAAATCGTCCAGTCATATCAGGACATCTATTTGTCCCCTCAACACCAAAGGGTATATGAGGAAGGAGACAAGACAATTAAAATATTGGACAAAAAAAAAAAAAACCCAAAAATCTTAGAGATTGGTAAAGAAACAGGCAAATTTAGAGGCTTGTAGAGAATTTCCTAATCAACTGATAGGGCACATGATGATGATCCCCCTTGTAAAGAACAACGCTGCAAAATCAATATTAATTTCTCAATATAAAAAACAAAACCTGCCTAATGAAAAGAAATTCTTTACAAAACCATACTCTTGTTATGTGTTTCAATGACTGCTTTTCCCTTTCTGTAATGCCAAGCAGGCAACAAACAATGCTGTTAATGATGCACGACAAATAACATATTCATTCAGCTCCATTGTGATATTCTAGTATCATTCTCTACAGGCATTTCATTTGTTTCTCTCATAGATTTTAATGATGTAGGGATACTCCATCTGCATGACTTTCATTATGCTGTTGGTGATACAAGTTTATGTTTTAGTAGAAGTGGATGTTGTCCTTGCATGGTTCATGACCCAGATTCCAGAGATGATGATTTAAACTTCAAACTGAATAGTTTTACCTTGCAACAAGTTTTTGGATAAATTCACTGAGGCTATCCATGACATCCAAATGGATAAAATTGCTACCAAAAAATAACTCATGTTAAAGAAAATCATGTGTTGACAAATTCACTGTTAAAATTATATACTGATAAATTTACCACTAAAATCATGTACTGGTAAAACCACTACAAAAATCAGGTGTTGATAAATTCACTAATAAAATCACGTGTTAATTCACTAATAAAATCATGCAATAAAAGTACTATAAAAATAAATAAATCTCATAGTCCAAGGTGTGTGGACCCTGCTGGGAAAACCTGGTTTGCAGATTTCACTGAGCAGGTTCTAGTCCAAAATTCATACAAGCCTTTAGTCATAGGAAAAGTCATGACAACCCACCACTAACTTTCCTCTCTTGCCTCCATGAGCATAAGAGGAAAATCTAGTCTGGAATGGTCTCATGACACCAGACATTAGGTGACCAAAGCTGAGTAGTCCACCTAATCAGTCAGTCTCGTAGTAGCCCATCTAATCAGTCAGTCTCACAGCAGTCTACTTAATCAGTCAGTCTCATAGTAGTCTACCTAATCAGTCAGTCTCATAGTAGTTCACCTAATCAATCAGTCTCATAGTAGTCCACCTAATCTGTCAGTCTCATAGTAGTTCACCTAATCAGTCATTTTCACAGTAGTCTACTTAATCAGTCAGTCTCACAGTCATCTACCTAATCAGTCACGCTCATAGTAGTCCACCTAATCAACCATTATCATAGCAGTTTAGCTAATCAGTCAGTCACATAGTAGTCCACCTAATTAGTCTCATAGCAGTCTATCTAATCAGTCAGTCTCATAATAGTCTACCTAATAAGTCAACCTAACTAATCAGTCAGTCTCATAGCAGTCTACATAATCAGCCAGTCTCATAGCAGTCAACCTAATCAGTCAGTCTACCTAACAGTCTGGTTAATTAGTCAGTCTCACAGCAATCATGATAAGAACACAGAAAATATACTGATATACACCATCACAATTAGACTGTCTATGATTTTTCTCTGACAGATAGCCTCTCTTCCCATTTATCTTTCCTGCTTTTATGATGCTTTCAAATCAGCCCCCCCCCCCAACCTCTCTTCTCATTATATATTCAATGAATGTTGATTGCTGATTTCTTATGGATTTAATTACATTCCAGTTTTCATTGGCCTTTGTGAAACACTCTTTTTTATTCATTTTAGTTGCCTGTCATTCACTTAATAACCTTCTAAGAAATCGCTTCTCTGCTGTGTCTAGTGATCTTTGCATTGGTGTGTACATTGCCCATGCTCCATGTTCACAAAATAAGATAAGCTCAATTTATCACTTTATATCTCCTTTTACTAACACTCATTTGCCAGTCATGTTTCTCAATTTTTTTTTTTTCAAAGCTTTTTTTAATAAAACATGCAAAATTACCGTAGCAGATTTGAAATGTGTCTAGATTTACCTTTCTTTGTGATTCTTTCAATGTGAAGCATGGAGGAGTTTTCTCGGATGTCCTTATTGGTGATGTTACAGTACAGATCCAAAGTGTCACCGACAAATCTGAACATGCCATTTTTTGCATAAACCACTGCAAATTATGAGAGAAATTCAATAGGTCCAGGTATAGAAATGCATATATAACAGAATCATTATTCCCAAAATGTATCTGAATTAAACTCATAAATTTTTTATGAAGCAAAATTACTAGGTATAAATATATTACAAATATATATTTAAGAAAACTTTATATTAAATTTTCAAACTAAAAGTGATATTCTTCACTGCCTGTAGGCTCATCTGGTGTAATGAAGCAGTCGATAGCGAAAAATGTGGCTAAAATGTTTCTAAAAGAGTTTTAAAATGTGATATATATTTTTGGTTTTCATCTAGCTTGAACTTTAATGTGAAGCCTTCTACATAGATTTTTATATGAAATTCTGTTTATTCTTTAAAGCATTTGCATTGTCTCCAGTGTACTTTAACTTGAAGGCATATACTCCCCAGTTTCAAGAACAGTTTCATTAGTGCAGCTGTCAGCCACATATTTCTTATAAAGATCAATCAATCAATCAATCAATCAATCTTTCAATTGGATTCATGGGTTCAAGATGATAGTCTCCATTTTCACTCATTGCCTTTTCATGAAAGGGTAGGTTGCTTTGACACACGCTACTTCCACACTTGAGAATATCAGATGTTGTGCATGTAAAATTTTCATATGATTTTACCCAACTCTAACTTCATGAAATACCCAGGAGCACAAGAATCCACAAACATACTACATGTATCTTAGAAGATATGGTAGTGGTGGCCACGTGTAAGGTGTGGCGAACCTTTTTTGAGATTGCTGGCTAAATTTGTATTAACACTTTTCTCATGACCCACTAAGAATTTTACTGTGTATTTTGAAGTGAGAAACTTTTGGACTTCATTTGTCAAAAAACATTTTCATGCATGCCACTTTTGGCACACATGCAAAAGGTTTTGGTAATTTTGGTACTTGTGCCATTGGTTTGCTACTTCTGGCATGGGTTTGCTGTTTTTGGCATATGTGCTATGGTGTAGCATGGCCTTGTAAGTAACGATTATAGTTATTATTACTATAATTAGTGAATATAATTATGAACATTTAAGGTAAAGAAAATAGTAAGATCGAATAGCGACAGAGAAAAGTAGGTCGAAAAAAATGAAGAGAAAGGTATAAAACTTCCAGGAAACTATAACAAGACGCGGACAAAAGTAAACAATGGAAAAAGTGAATAGAAAAAGACGAGACTCGGTGACGCTGAGATTTATGTAATACAAAAGAAGGACGCCAGAAAGTAGGATAGTCCAGTGATAACAAAGCAGTGACTGGACGTTGACACGAGTAAACAAAATAGAGAAGACGAATAGAAAAGGCAGACACAATGAAAAAGTGAGGACACAATAAAACCTCCGACATGAAATAGCAAGATAATGACTTAGATAAATAACAATTGTATATATGGAGTTGACACTTGACACCTGTTAAGTGACGCGGGTTAGGACGCGATTACACACGGTTTTTAAATAAAGGAGTGACCAACTCGGCCAGCTGACCAATTAAATATTTAGAGGCGTGATCCTATTGGACAGTTGACTTACGACATTTAAGTAACGGTGCAGTTTGAATGACGGACAATCAGAATGCTCTTGGGAACCCGTGGACATCTGAAGGGTGGAGCCAAAATACTTATTGGTTAATCCATCAAGCTGCACTTGAAGATAAAAAAAGAGAGAGAGAGGAGAGACAGGAGGGGGAACGAGGAAGAAGAAGAGACAGAGGAGGGAGGACGAAGAACAGACAATAAGAACAAGAAGGAAGAGAACCAAGAAAGAAGGAGAGGAGACAGAGGACGGAGCCCAGAAGACGGAGGAACAAGGGCAGTCAGTGAACTGAGTCCGGTCCAGACAAGAGAAGAGAAGGACAGACAATCAGAGAAGAACAGCAGAAGGAGAACACACACCAGAGAAGACACGAGAGAGAAAGAAGACGTAGGTAACGACAGTTGGAATAGATGGACAATTAGAGCAACAGATACTCAGGAAAAGCGGTCTTGCAGAAGTGATTCTAGGACAGACTGAAGATGTATTTCAAGTGATATGAATATTTGTTACTTTGAAACTTCGAGTACAGTGATTTTAGACGAGGAACTAGTTGACCACGTGTTGCACACCTGATATAATACAGAGTTAGGAATGTTCTCGTATCAAGTGTAGAATAATGTGAAGTTGAGAATACTGAGAAATGCTGCATGTAGAATATGATAGTGTGATATTGATGTGCTTCGACGACGAAACTAACAAAGATTATGTCATACTGCATCTTAGTACAAGTGATGTTGTGAATTCCAAGTCGAATATCTTATTTGTCAGAATTAAATGAATTCTGTAGAGAACAAACTGGTGCCGTCAATAATATGATAGTGCACACATTGAATATGTTATAATGGGTTTGCCATCTTTGGTATAGGTTTTAAGATGAATAGTGAGATAAGATTGTGGGTTTTACTGCTGTCCCAATGATTCCATGACCACAGAAGATGAGGTTAGACTAAATGTTTACTGCTGTCCTAATGATTTCATGACCAGAGAAGATGAGTTCAGACTAAATGTTTTCCTGCTGTCCCAGTGAGTCCATGGCCAGAGAAGATGAGTTCAGACTAAATGTTTTCCTGCTGTCCCAGTGAGTCCATGGCCAGAGAAGATGAGTTCAGATTAAATGTTTTACTGCTGTCCCAATGATTCCATGACCAGAGAGGATGAATTCAGCTCATGCCATCATGGGGAACAAATTGTGCTGTTTTCTTATTATACTACTATGTCAATGTAAACTACTTTGCAGTGATGTTTGTAAGTTCAAATAAATTACTTTGTCAGTAATGCTGGTATGTCAAGCTAACTACTTTGACAATGACACTGGCATACTATAATACATTACTTTGTGAATGAACCAAGTGTGTTGAAATGAAGTTCTTTGTTCATGCTACCACTTACATTTAAACAAAACGACCACAAGCTTCAGTTACAACATGTAGCAAACTTACCTCCATAATCCAGGGTAGAAAGGCAGCTGCTGAACGAAGCACAGACCAGGAGGCAGAGAATCTCAACCCGCTGGCACCAAGTCATGGTTTTCCACCATAATATACCACCCAGAATGCCTTTGTTGACTGTCAAATCTGGCAACTACTCTTCTATCTTAGCAGCCTCTTTTTTTTCTTTCTCTCTTTGCTGTTAGATAATACAAATAATAAGAGTAAAAATTACAGCAGTTTAATTTAAATGTGAAAGTTTTAAAGTGAAATACACTCTTTGTCTTAAAGTGAATAGTGTTATCTAATGTACGAACTGATACAAGACACGTGACTTTTAACCCATGCGATATTCTTTATGGCTACTGTGCTTTTTTTTTACCCCCACAAAACTGTGTACATAATGATGTTGGTAACATGTAACTTATAAACATGCATACGGAAAAGGAAACCCTATATTTAAAAAAAAAAACGCGTTATATCATCTTGAAAGGAACAAACAAGATTTCAACTACAGATTTGTTACTTTGGCGTTATTTTCAAAGTTGTGCTGGTCGTTGAAGAAAAATGAATGAGACTGTTGAGGACAGGAAAGATGTAGTTCGCCAAACATGCTCACAAGCTAAGCACATTTAGAAGCAACGGTAAATCCTTTCTGTGCCACATTTTTTGAAAACTAGACTAGCAAAACTTGAAACAATTCATCTACAATAATGAATATTTATTTGGCCCTCGCCGGTGGCTCGATGGAATTTGATCGCAGCTGCCACGGGATTGGCCTCCGTTCCTGTGGACCAATGAAATAGACTGGAGGGCAGCTAATGAAGAATGCAATTTAATTACGATGATAATTTTCAAAGAAGATGACGAGGGGCTTGGAAACTGAGTTTGGGGGGGGGGGGTGTTTACGCACTGAAGCCATGGGCAAAAATCGATGGGAAAGGAACAGGAGAGTGACAGAAAATAATGATCAGATTCGTAGATCGCCACGGAGAGGGGAACCACTTACAGAAATGGTGTTAAAACGCCAGCGTTCGAAGTCAGCGGAGAGAGTGATCGTCTACAGAGTATCTCAAAATAGATTCTTTTTATCTTACAAACACCATATATAGTGCAGATCGGTTTGGAATAACATGGATTATGATATCAATAATTGTATTTTTCATAAAATAAAGAAAACCAATTCAAATTACTTTATGTTAATCACTCTAAACGCACATGAATAATTTCTTACACATACTTCCCGTGCCGTCAAACGTCACATAGGACTCTCATGGTAGCTTGCCAAGATTTCCTGTTTTCTGCAAGCTTTTCAACCTCATCAAAGGATGTTATCCTACTAAACCGGCCTCTCTTAGCAAAGTCCTCTTTAGAGTTCCACGTAGTCGACCTCTTTTTCTTCGGCCTGTTGTGTTCCACTTGATAGCTTGTTGTGGGATTCTCTGATTGTTTCTTCTCAGCACATGACCGACATATGTCCATCTTCTTTTTCTGATCACCCACGAGACAGGTTGTTATTTGCTCATCTGTCTTATCTCTGCGTTGTTCTTGAATTCGTTCCACTTTATACCGAGTATTTTCCTTAGGCATTTCTTTCAAAAGAGTCGAATTTTTAGAATAATTACATGAATAAATAAATACATCTTGAAAGCACACTAGAGGGTTACTACAGACCGTTACAATTATATTATAAAGTACTAGAGTATAATTCCTTTTTTTCTTTGTCATTTTTTTTAAATTGTAAGGATTCTAGGCAAACTAAAATAATTTGTAGTTTGTCATCTGACTTCAGCGAGATGACTTATTTCTAAGTCTGGTGTATCGACAGGGAAGAGACAGGCAGGAGACTGCCAAAGTGTTGCAGGGCGAACTTGATCATATTTCCTCCACGTGTGTCGTATCTAATGCCCTTGTCAACCCTACAAAAGCACCAGTGACGTGGTTCTCACTGAACAACCATATTGCTAACACTGATATGCCTGTTGTGAGACTGGGTGGCGAGGATGGTGACCAGAACCAACTTCACTTGGGAGTGAAGATTGATCGTAGTCGTGTGTTTCAAAGAACGTGCTGATCACGTGATAACAAAGTCTATCGGCAGTGAATGTCACGGCGGCAGCTGCCAACACGGAGCAAAGGATTCTAATAGTTCAGTTCCAGAGGCTGGTCCTTGCATCCCATTTAGTACGCCCTAGCCATCCTCGCTGTCATCTCTGCACAGATCGAAAAACTCGAAAAGATGCAAAATGAAGCCATGCGAATTATCTTGGGGTGTATAAGAGACGCCTCCTGTGTAGCGATGAGATACATCCTTGACCTCCAAACCATAAATCACTGGATCAAGATCTGGAGGGCGTGTGCTTACCTCAAGATAAGGAGCACCCATTGCACCAAGAGCTCCTAAAAGTAAATGGTGACAGACCAAAAAAGGGACAAATCATGGATGGGTCGTCCGGAATATGTTATCAAGCAGGTCTGTGAACTTAACAAACATTAGCCCCGGCGGGGAAAGGGTACATGTGCCTCCAACGTTCAGCGGCGCCTTTGCTTGCACTGTCGAGTGTGACAAGAGGAACAAGGAGCAGAATCCACTTGCTGTGAATGCGGAGGTTAACGCCCTTGTCAGTGAAAACTCCAGTGAGGCAAATGCTGTTATCTACACAGACGTATCTTCTGTACGACATCAAAGAAGTGCATGGGCATTCACAGCACGTTCAACAGGCAGAACAATCAAGGAAGTCAGCGCTCCCTTCGCTAAGACCACAAGCAGCGTGACGATGGGGATGATGGCGGTAACAAAAGCATTCGTCTGGCTGGAGTCACAAGACTACTCCCCGTGTCTGCGTACTAAGGGATTCAACGAGCATGATCCTGAAGGCTGAGGCAGGCTCTGTACGCAGGCAGTGGCTTGAGTCATTGCAGAGATCATCGATTCGCAGAGTCACCTTCATCTATGTTCCTGGGCATACAGGCGTCCAGGGAAATGAAAAAGCTGATAGATTGGCTGGCTCTGCCGTCATCGCAGATGGACAACCACTGGACTGAGCCGGTATTATCAATGCGCTTAGAGAGACAAGCAGAGTGGAGGATTTAGAGAGAAGCCAATCTACATCGCTGCTTAGACTGAGAGAGCTGGGAGTACAGACTGACATGGCCAGGAATGAAAGACATATGGGGCGCGTGAGGGGACTTGTAAAACAACATAAAACAGGCACTATCAGTCGTAGGACGCTGATCGATATATTGGGGGTGGGGTGGGGATCTGAGCACCTATGAACATGCCCAGAATGCAATGAAGATTATCAAAACCATAAACCATAGACTTATTTCATTCTAGTGCATTTGCTGCATTCGCCATATTCTTTAGTCTCCAGCTTGCCATTCTCAAGTTTATCTCTAGCTCGCTAACCTGAAGGCAGAAGACTAGAATGAAGCCTTCAGCGCAAACTTTCACTGAGGAAGCAAAGATGCTTGTGCTAAAGTGACTGTTCAGTCGCCGGGGCCCAGTAAACAACAGGTGTCGCATATTCTCTCCTACATCTCACTTGGTGACCCCAGTAATAGGCTAGGGCTGGCCAACGAGGCCGGGATATCCGTGGCCCCCATCCATGTAGGGTCTGGTGGGAACCGCTGCACCTTTTCCTGTTACTTACCTTCATGTAATGCGGTGGACTGCAGAGATCTAACAACGATAACGAAATCAACGACAGCGAGTGCTAACCTCGAGTCGAGAACAGAAAAAAGGATTGTTGTGAAGCAAAACAATGAGATAGTGAGGGAGAAAGCCAGGTAGACAAGAAGAGTCTGTTGAAACACTAGGCAGGGAAACGGACTGGACGGTTGGGTTGTCGGCAATAATTGGTCTACATTATTCCGATGATTAGCTCAGAGTAGGAAGGAGTTTGTGATAGCCGAGAGAAGACAAGGAAGTTACCGGGGAAAATGACAGCTGGTAAGCTGGAGTGTCAGTAGAACGATTTAAGTGTGATGTGAGTTCGTCGTCACGAAGTTTTTCGCAGACTTAGTAGAGCAACCAATCAGGTAACAGCGCCCATTCCAACCGGCGAGCACGCGAAGTGTGTTTATTTTTGCGCTCACCTAGAAATCTTGGACAGAAGCTGTTGGATGCCGTGTGAAAGGGACAGTTAGTGAACTAAAATCTATTCTTTAGTGAACTAACATCTATTCTTTAGTGAACTAACATCTATTCTTATGTGGACGTATGCATGATCCGGCTAAGGGGACGTCATGAACTGCAACTCTTTACGTCTCCTGTATATAAATTCAATAAAGTTGTTCAGAACTTGCGACTGAAGAGACTGACTGAGGCTGAATGTGTAACTAACCAAGGAGGTAGATCCTGGGTAAGAGATGGCAATCACTACACAGGACGATCCTACATTCACTAGCGAACCGCAAGCGACCTTCGACAACCCTCTCACCATCCGACACGAATCTTCTGCTTCTACACCTTCACCTCTTCTGCTGTAACTAGCACCTTTGCCGTAGTTCTGGCGAGGCTGAGCACGAACAAGAACCTGTGATCGACTATGTGTCGAAGCAGCCACGAAAGAGGTTACCCTGTAAAAATTATGCTTGGCAAATTCCACAAACAGTTCAGATCTATACGCTTCAAAAACTATCGTCTAAGATAGGAGCTCTTGACCTTTACACATTTACATATCCTCTTTAGGGCGCCAAATATGCCCCTATAACGCCTTCACTGTCGAAATCATCATCATTATCATCACCACTATTTCTATCAGGTACCGGTATAACTTCTTAAGATAACAATAGCTTGGGTTTTACTTTTCATAATGATTTAGCTCGGAACAGAAAAACTGAACAAGAATTCTAATCTAACAACTTATTTTTCCCAGCTGCTGTTCAGATATTGAGCCTCAAACCCCAAAAGGCCCTTATCATTTGCATTACATATCCCCAAGGGGGCATGGTTATTCCTGATTAAGAACCCCTGGTCTAAGAAGAAAATAGTCTAAATTTATTAATAAACAGCAAACACTACACGGTGGCCTGGCTGGATGAGTGGTTAGGTTCTCGGACTACTAATCCGGTGGTACTGGGTTCAAGTCCCATGAGTGAGGATTTTTTTTTTCTGGTACCACCGCACCAAACATGGCCCAGGGGTCCGCCCATCATCATCATCATCATCAGGTGCCGTGCCGACTGGCGTTGGCTATTATGCTTCTCCAGAGAACACGATCCTTCATGCAGGGTCCACCCAGTCTCTAAAACTGGGTACCAAAGAAATCTAGGGATTAAATGCGGCCAAGCGTGATACCGACCATATCAGACTTTCATGAGCCGAAGAACTTGAAAATATGGGCCTAACATCGTATCCCCAATGTGCCTTAATGGCACCGAAACGGGGATTCACCTTTTACCTTTTCTTTTTAGGAAACAGTACACATAGCGTCTAATCTCCACACTTTTAAATGTTTTCCAGTACCTCCACCAATGACGTATTTTCTAGTCTTGAGGAGGGAGGGTGGGGGAGGGGAGGGGGCATGGTTCTGTATGGGACAGTGTTTCCGTGAGGGAGTGAAAGAAAAATAAAACATACAAAGACTGAAAAAAAAAACAAAACATGATGGCAGAATCGACCACACGAGCTCTGATGTAGCTTTCGGCAAACGCACATCCAGCCAGTCAGGCAGGTCCGGTCTTGCAATTACTATATTTAGGCGCCATTGCTGAGAACGGATTGCACACCTGAATGAAGTCGTCCATCACGGAAATTATCAATAGAAAACTGTAACAAACAATTTTATGGGCCGAATACCTTGTCGTGATGGAGTAGTCGAATCTTGTGTTAATGGAATCGATTTATATATGCCAGGAACGGACACAAAGTAGGATAAATAGAAGAGATGACGAGTCTGAACATTCGAATCTGTCGTCCCCTCAGTCAGCGTTGTTAACACGATTACATGTGACATGTGGCGCTTTGTGAGTGGGGGGTGGGGGGTGGGATGGACTTTGGTTAAAAGTGACAGAAGAAGAGTCACGATTTTTGTTTTTGGCAATTTATAGGAAATAACAGAAAGTTAAATGACTTGCTGGGCGTGAGGGCGGCGTTGAGAGGGGAGATGAAATAAATAAGAAACGAGCATTCATTGAGGACAAAATATAGTTGAGGGAAGGAGTGCATTTCAGATGTGAGCACGAGCATGTGTGAATTTACAGAAGTCGATGGCAGTCAGACCGTGGGTCGCAACAAACTCCCATGGTTCGACCAGTCTCAAGGGAAAAAAAAAATTGGGTACCAGGGTTAACACTCTGGGGCGGGAAAAATAATATCGCCCTTAGCGACGGAGTTTGTGCTGATGGCAACACTAGTTGGCAGTTTCTGCTGACCAGGCAAATGTAGCATTTCAGAAAATGAAATCTGTTGTGCGCAGTTCATCGTTGTCAATAGATACTAGGAAAAGAGTCTTGGGATGCTACATCGAGCCAATACTACTACATGGAAGTGAATCATGGTCACTTACGATAACAAGAAGAAGAAGAGCATTAGAGGCAACAGAAATGTGGTTCCTACGAAGAATGTTAAGAATACCATGGACAGCCAAAATAACAAATGAAAAATGCCAAAGGAAAGTCAGTGATAAGTGAACATTAATAAAGCACAGTACGGAGGAACAGTCTAGGTTGGCCATATATTGACCATGTAATGTTGGAAAATGAAACGAAGCGCAACTTACTTAAAACCTTGGTCATCATCATCATCAGGTGCCGTGCCGACTGGCGCTGGTTATTATGCTTCTCCAGAGTACACGATCCTTCTTGTAGGCCATTAGCTCAGTTGCTGATCTCCTCTCTCACCATCTCGTCAGACTGTCCAGTATCATTTCTCTTGGTCTTCCCCTGGCACTTTTTCCTTCTATTTTTCCTGTTGTTATATTTTCAATGCCCCCTCTTCTCATTGGATGTCCTATGAAAGTACATTGTCTCTCTCTTATTTATTTATTATTTTTTTGACAAGATTTGTTGTATCTCCAGCTCTTCTCAAACATTCTCCATTAGTTATTTTTGCTGTCCAGGGAATTGGCATAATTCTTCTAATAAATCACATTTCTGCTGTTTCCAATCACTTTTGTGCAGACCTGTCTATTGTCCATGATTCACTTCCATATAACAAGATAGGTTCAATACAGCATTTTAGGACTCGTTTTCTAACATTCATTGACAAGGATGTGTTGCATAATATGTTTCTTATTCTCTGAAATGCAGTCTTTGCTTGGCCTATTCTGCTCTAAATTTCAAAACCTTGGTAGTATTTATTATTCAGAAATGCACTGTTGGAAAACTGTTTCCAGTATGGAATACGGTCAATATACAATGTTTCTTTTCTCCTTTAAACAGAAAACAATACGAAAACAAAAACAACAACTGGAATACACAGTGAGCTTCGTGCCGTGTTAAAGAATTTTCAGTGACTCACACCGAATGAGAGAACTGTTAACAACCTGTGACAGACTGTTTGTGTTAGGCTTGGCGAACCGTAGACGACAAAGACCCTATTCTATCTCCCAGCAGTGCTCCCTGGAAACAAAAAGTGGTTTGACTAAGTTAATAACGATCGTAACGGGAAAGCGAAACTACACAGAGTCGAAATCAGTTATGTCTACGACAAGCCGTATAACTGTGGCACAATGCAACTATACACCTTTTGAGGACGAGCGCTGAAAAAGAGGAAGAAGAAGAAGAAGAAGTAGAAGAAGGCATGTTAAAGCAAAATTATTAAGTAGCTACAGAGTACAGTATTTTGTTTAATGCTGATAAAGCATACAGACACTGAGAGAGAATAGTCTTTAACAAAAAGAAAAAAAAAAGTTACTAAGAATCATTTCTCATAAGTCAGAACAAGTAATCAAGCATACTGGCTCTTAGAGTCTTATGCTGGCTCTCACAGTCTTATTATGACTCTCACGATGTTCTAACTCTCATAGTCTTATTCTGACTCTCATGATGTTCTTCTGATTCTCTTATTCTGACTCTCACAATGTTCTTCTGATTCTCATAGTCTTATTCTGACTCTCACGATGTTCTTCTGATTCTTTTATTCTGATTCTCATGATGTTCTTCTGACTCTCATAGTCTTATTTTGACTCTCACGATGTTCTTCTGACTCTCTTATTCTGACTCTCAAGATATTCTTCTGACTCTCTTATTCTGACTCTCTTATTCTGACTCTCACGATATTCTTCTGATTCTCTTATTCTGACTCTCTTATTCTGACTCTCACGATATTCTTCTGATTCTCTTATTCTGACTCTCACGATGTTCTTCTGACTCTCAGTCTTATTCTGACTCTCACGATGTTCTTCTGACTCTCTTATTCTGACTCTCACGATATTCTTCTGACTCTCTTATTCTGACTCTCACGATGTTCTTCTGACTCTCACACTCTCCAACATCTGTTATTTCCTAAGTTCTAAGACCAGCCAAACAAAGATGCTCCTTTGACAGCAGACACCCACAAATCTACCAGCTCTGCCACCCGCAAAACACACCCATTCACAGACCAGCTAAATATATAACACCTCGCTAATTTGAATATTTAAAAATAATAAATATAACACTTAAACTACTTAGCTTAGACCCAGGCGCGTCACGCATGATTGCCCTTCTGTGGACAGGAAGTGTGACATTTGTGAATGTAGAGGTTCAGCGACTTAAGATGTAGAAACGGAAGAAAACCAGACGTTTACAGAGATTTTCCTCGGCCATTTTTTTCCATGTATTCTTTGCGCAGGAAGAGAGAGAGAGAGAGAGAGAGAGAGAGAGAGAGAGAGAGAGAGAGAGAGAAGAATATTTAACACAACGCGGCCTGTAACAATCCGTTCTTTTTTAGATACGCTAAAACCCCGGAAAATAAATTCAAATATCAAGGTTATATAATAACATCTGGACATGGGATAGAACATAATACACAAAGTTCACGTTTTACGACGATTCGTTCTTTCGACCATATCCAATGACTTCTCACTGTAAATTTACACTTCTTTTTTTTTTAGAATATACAGTACTCGTTTAATGTAAAACTACTTATTTTAAATTTTGTGTAGAAATTATAAGGTCACTCTAGATTAGTTTCATGTTTTAAGACATACCTGTCTATTGACACTAAAGTGCTGTATGTTCACACATATGAAACTCGCTTTACGTCGATTTCGCTTTCCGAAGGAGCTTTCGGAACGGAACACCGTTGGAAATGGGGGAACTACCTAGCATTAATAGAATTCATATAATGTTTAAAAGAAGGAAGTAATCAAGTTACAATCTTTTTATCTGAGAGCAGACTAATACAGACTTAGACACCATCTATACCACAGATCTAAAACTGGCTCAGATGTCTATCTGCCAGCAGTGAAGCAGAAACAGTTTTCATTCATAGACGGCGGCCATACAGCCTGCTCGGGCGTAGGACTTGGCAACACTGTAAATCTCTACAAAAAGAGGGGGGTGGGGGAAGCTGTATGATGATGATGCTGATAACCGGAAACGAAATGTCGCATCTGCAGGAGAGACTGATGTCGATATCGAGATAACAAGGAAGAAGACGAGGAGAAAGATGAAGAAGACACTGAGAAAGATGAAGAAGACGGGGAGAAAGATGAAGAAGACGAGGAAAAAGATGAAGAAGACATTGAGAAAGATTAAGGAGAAAGATGAAGAAGACGAGGAGAAAGATGAAGAAGACATTGAGAAAGATTAAGGAGAAAGATGAAGAAGACGAGGAGAAAGATGAAGAAGACATTGAGAAAGATTAAGGAGAAAGATGAAGAAGACGAGGAGAAAGATGAAGAAGACGAGGAGACAGATGAAGAAGACGAGGAGAAATATGAAGAAGACATTGAGAAAGATGAAGAAGACGAGGAGAAAGATGAAGAAGACGAGGAGACAGATGAAGAAGACGAGAAGACAGATGAAGAAGACGAGGAGACAGATGAAGAAGACGAGGAGACAGATGAAGAAGACGAGGAGAAATATGAATAAGACGATATGAAAGATGAAGAATACGAGGAGAAAGACGAAGAACACGAGGAGAAAGCTGAAGAAGACGAGAAGAAAGATGAAGAAGACGAGGAGAAAGCTGAAGAAGACGAGAAGAAAAGAAGACGAGTAGAAAGATGAAGAAGACGAGGAGAAAGATGAAGAAGACAAAGAAAAAGCTGAAGAAGACGAGGAGAAATATTAAGAAGACGAGGAGAAATATGAAGAAGACGGGGAGAAAGATGAAGAAGAAGACGAAAAAGATGAACAGAATAATGCATGAGTCTAAACAACCTGAAAACGTAATGGAAACGAACGAAATGGAAACACACAAACAGACTATATAACGGCTGACCCACGAGGATAGGATCGATGTGTGGAACAAATGAAAACAAAAGTGAGGAAAACTAATAGAACAAGAACATACTTGTAATAAAATGGTACGTTATGTAGATTAGAACAAAGATAGAACAATTTTACTAAAGGGAGTACGAGATATTTTGGATCAGGGAATACAGAATATGGATCAAGGGAAACAGGATACTTTGTATCAGGAAAGTGTGTTTTTTTTTTAATCAGGGAATACAAACATTTTGTATTAGGGAATACAAACATTTTGTATCAGGAAATAAAAAAAAAAAAACAAACAAAAACTTGAATCGGGGAATACATGAAATCTTTGATCACGGAACACAGAACATCTTGTATCAGAGAATACATAACATCTTGAAGGATATGTTACAGAATATCTTGTATCAGGGAATTTAAAACATAACTGACCAAGGAATGCAGGAAATATATTATCAGGGAACATACAACATCCTGTATGAGGGAATACCTATCATTCTTGAATTAGGGAACATAGAGAATCATGCAATAGGGAATAGATAACATACTGAATCAGGGAAGATAGAACATCTTGTATCAGAGAATCTAGAACATCTTATATCAGAGAATACAGAAAATCTTGGATCAGGGAATGCAGGACACCTTGAATCATGAATGCAGATTATCTTGTATCAGTGAATACAGAACATTTTGCATCAGTGAATATAAAACATCTCGCATTAGGGTATACAGGACATTTTGTATCAGGGAATACATAACATCTTGGATCAGTAAATAAAATAAAGGTAGATTTGAAAAAAAAATGAATATGAATCCCTTTTGATGTTTAAAGGAAAAAAAAAATACGAGTAAAGCACGGAAAATGAACAAATTTTTAAAAATGAGAAGGGAAAAATCTGAAAGAAAACAAATCGAACACGATGAAAAAGAAATCACTATTTAAATCTGAGATGTAGAAACCAAAAACAAGAAACCCATGCCTATGTTCTTGTTTAGAATGGTGGTAATAAAAAAAACAAACTGCGACACGCTTATAAATGACGGTAGAAGAAATGAAAGCATGATTTGTAATCACATTGATATATATTTGTTTAAACATTACAGTTATACCAAGCTAAGCCAATAGTCTTGGACTATTTTACCTTTGCGACAAATCCCTGTGATTATTACTACCGAAAACCTCCTGGCATATATTTGACCTTAGCGCACTGTAACTAATATCTCTCAGTAATCTTAAGTCTGGATGATGGAGCAGATGAACCTGCACCCACGCGCGCTCCAGGTTCCCAGTGTCACCACGTGACACAGGGAAGGCTGCATTTACTTGGATAAGCTGCAGCCCGGAAATATCTGACGAAACATGAGAAGTATCAAATTTATCCTGATTAATTAGTCTTCTAGCTGAAACTTTACCAGTCTCCACACGAACATAGGCTACTTCATATATACACACACATATATATATATATGTATATTACCACTGAAAATCCCGTGACACAGTTTTTATGAATGCTGTTCACCGTCCGTTCAGCAGAAAAAATAATGTACACGTATCATATTACCCACCCCACCCCTCCCCACCCACACAAGTACACGACTCCCACCAGTACACTCATGTACACGTACACATCCCACATACGCATAGAGAGGGGCTCAAAGAGGAAGTTTGTAAGGTTGTCAAAAAAAAACCTCCTCTCCCCCCCCCCCCCCCCCCCAAATGCAACCACCCACACATAGACACACACGACACAGAGCCTGATGTAGACAAAAGTGGTAAAAAGAAAAGAACTATCTCCCGCTCTCTCTCTCTAGCTTGTTCTCTCTCTTTCTGTGTCTCTTGCGCCCTTTCTCTCTCATTCCCTCTCTCTCTCTCTCTCTCTGTGTCTCTTGCGCCCTTTCTCTCTCATTCCCTCTCTCTCTCTCTGTGTTTCTTTCTCTCCCCTTTTACCATATTGAGTGGCTATTCTGTTTTCATCCATTGCGTTCCCGCTCCCTCCCCTTTGCAACTTGAGAAGCCCCCCCCCCCCGGGCCTGGAGCCATGTACTGGCTACTTCTCCTCTCTCCCCCCCCCGGGCCTGGAGCCATGTACTGGCTACTTCTCCCCTCCCCTCCCCGGGCCTGGAGCCATGTACTGGCTACTTCTCCTCTCTCCCCCCCCCCCGGCCTGGAGCCATGTACTGGCTACTTCTCCCCTCCCCTCCCCGGGCCTGGAGCCATGTACTGGCTACTTCTCCTCTCTCCCCCCCCCCCGGGCCTGGAGCCATGTACTGGCTACTTCTCCTCTCTCCCCCCCCCCGGCCTGGAGCCATGTACTGGCTACTTCTCCCCTCCCCTCCCCGGGGCCTGGAGCCATGTAGTGGCTACTTCTCCCCTCCCCCCGGGGCCTGGAGCCATGTACTGGCTACTTCTCCCCTCCCCCCGGGGCCTGGAGCCATGTACTGGCTACTTCTCCCCTCCCCCGGGCCTGGAGCCATGTACTGGCTACTTCTCCCCCCCCCGGGCCTGGAGCCATGTACTGGCTACTTCTCCCCCCCCCCGGGGCCTGGAGCCATGTACTGGCTACTTCTCCCCCCCCCCGGGGCCTGGAGCCATGTACTGGCTACTTCTCCCCCCCCCCCGGGGCCTGAAGCCATGTACTGGTTACTTCTCCCCTCCTCCGGGCCTGGAGCCATGTACTGGCTACTTCTCCCCTCCCCGGGGCCTGGAGCCATGTACTGGTTACTTCTCCCCTCCCCCGGGCCTGGAGCCATGTACTGGCTACTTCTCCCCCCCCCGGGCCTGGAGCCATGTACTGGTTACTTCTCCCCTCCCCCGGGCCTGGAGCCATGTACTGGCTACTTCTCCCCTCCCCCGGGCCTGGAGCCATGTACTGGCTACTTCTCCCCTCCCCCGGGCCTGGAGCCATGTACTGGTTACTTCTCCCCTCCCCCGGGCCTGGAGCCATGTACTGGCTACTTCTCCCCTCCCCCGGGCCTGGAGCCATGTACTGGTTACTTCTCCCCTCCCCCGGGCCTGGAGCCATGTACTGGCTACTTCTCCCCTCCCCCGGGGCCTGGAGCCATGTACTGGCTACTTCTCCCCCCCCCCGGGGCCTGGAGCCATGTACTGGTTACTTCTCCCCTCCCCCGGGCCTGGAGCCATGTACTGGCTACTTCTCCCCTCCCCGGGGCCTGGAGCCATGTACTGGTTACTTCTCCCCTCCCCCGGGCCTGGAGCCATGTACTGGCTACTTCTCCCCTCCCCCGGGCCTGGAGCCATGTACTGGTTACTTCTCCCCTCCACGGGGCCTGGAGCCATGTACTGGTTACTTCTCCCCTCCCCTCCAAAAAATATTGGCCCGCACACACTTTTTTCTACAGACATTGTAAAAACTACAGTCGGATAAAACAACGGACAAGCAACATCACGTCTCAGAATTTCCGGTACAAAAACTAGTTGTAGTTGTTAAAAGTAGGACCGGGAAGTAGAGAAACTTTTTTCTTAAACTTTAATCAAGTTTTTTTTTTTTAACTACAGTACTTCTTTTTTTCTGAAAGAAATTCTTCTATTTTATTCCCTGTCTGTACTCTACTTTTAACTTCCTCAGTTACTATATTGCTTCTTTTGCCTAGATATTTGTATATTTCTGCTTTCCTAATGATCATATCATACAAATATACTTCGCCTTGCAACATCTGTTAAAAACAAAATCCTGTCCCAAAACATCAAAATAACAATCTACAAAACTGTAATAAGACCAGCCGTCATGTATGGATCAGAAACGTGGAGTACAACAAAGAAAGATGAACATCAATGGAAGGTCTTTGAGAACAAGATCCTAAGAAGATTCTTTGGGCACATAAAAGATACCAACAGTGGAGAATGGAGAGCTAGAAAGAACACTGAACTGAACAGCTTTTTAAATCCCAACGAATTGTAAATGTCTTGAAACTGAACAGACTACTCCGGTTGGGCCATGTAGAAAGAATGAAAGAGAGCGAACAGACGAAAATGATTATGTACAAGAGATGAGGGAATGAATGAATGAATGAATGAATGAATGAATAATCTTTATTTTTAAAGGGTAAAGAATTGGGCACGCAGACCCGTCTTACATTCTGCCCTTCATCACTCCATCTTTCATGCTTCCCACACACTTGATTTAGTACAAAAATACAAATTAAATTAGGAAAAACATATCAAAAGAGTGTAAGATTTAACTACTACATTCAAAGTAAAAGAGAAGAAGTAATTAACCTAATAAAATAACACTCACGCACACATACACACGCAGACATATACATAAATAAAAATACATTGTAAATACAGATCTTCTAACATATGTTTTTTTTAACAAACATTTAAATAATTTCTAACAATATCTAACAAGTTGCTTTTCTAACTATGTCATTGAAGTACTTGATGGTTTACGAGCCATGTGTTGAGAGAGTGCTGGTTATTTTATGGAGGCATATAATTACAAGCAAGTAAATAATGGAACAGGTCTGAGTTAAAGGATGAAGTATTACCAATGGATTTTAAATTGTAGGGGAGGGTGTTCCAGAACTGTACTGCAGAGTATGCAAGGCTTTTCTTGTACAGATCAATCCTGGGTTTAGGAAGAAGACAGTTTTTTAAACGCTGGCTATGTTTAGTGTTATACGTAAACAGTGACCACAAGTAAGGCGGAGCAATGTGCGACAGAATTCTGTGAACAAACTTAACTTTGTTAAAAATGATTCTATTTTTGAGGGGTAGAATTTTGAGTTGTTTGTGTTGATCTACAGCCTGTACTGGGTGTTTGTCACAAATAAGATTTAATGCTCGCTTGTGAAGTGAGTGGAGCCTTTTTGTGTTTGAGACTGAGCATCCATCCCAGATTGTGGAACAGTAATCTAAGTGGGAAACAAGACCAAGGGGTAGACCAAGACAGAGATGGAAAGACAATATAGTAGAGGATATAAAAGAAATTGGTGTCACCAGCTGGAGAGAGAAGATTAGGAATAGAGAGGAATGGAGGCGAACTTTATCTGTAACACTGAGAATTAATGGCTCGGAAAGAAGAAGAAGAAGAAGAAATTCCTATCTCATGATGTTCTAACAGCTGATGGCACAGGAGGCTGATGATGTGTCCTCAGTATAAATTTGGTGATCTTTGTGGTCGTTGGGAAGATCATCATCATCATCATCATCATCATCATGTGCCTTCTCCAGAACGAAGGTTAGTGGCAATGAATCTCCAGCTCCCCCGCCTTGATGGTGCACTCAGTCAGGCCGTGTCCTGTCCTCTCTCGTATGTTGTCTTCTCATCTACATCTCTGTCTTCTTCTCGTATGTTATCTTCCCATCTACATCTCTGTCTTCTTCTCGTATGTTATCTTCCCATCTACATCTCTGTCTTCTTCTCGTATGTTATCTTCCCATCTACATCTCTGTCTTCTTCTCGTATGTTATCTTCCCATCTACGTCTCTGTCTTCTTCTCGTATGTTATCTTCCCATCTACATCTCTGTCTTCTTCTCGTATGTTATCTTCCCATCTACATCTCTGTCTTCTTCTCGTATGTTATCTTCCCATCTACATCTCTGTCTTCTTCTCGTATGTTATCTTCCCATCTACATCTCTGTCTTCTTCTCGTATGTTATCTTCCCATCTACATCTCTGTCTTCTTCTCGTATGTTATCTTCCCATCTACATCACTGTCTTCTTCTCGTATGTTATCTTCCCATCTACATCTCTGTCTTCTTCTCGTATGTTATCTTCCCATCTACATCTCTGTCTTCTTCTCGTATGTTATCTTCCCATCTACATCTCTGTCTTACTCTTGATGTTTTACCTTCCGCCTTTCCTTCTAGTATGGTCTTCAGTATATTTTTATGTTTTTTTTATGTGCCCAAAGTATTTTGTTTTCTTCATCCTTATTTCTTTGCGAACTTCACATTGCAGTTGGAGCTGTTCTAAAAATTGTGTATTTATTCTTTTCATTCTCCATGTTATGTGACCTAGTTTTCTGTAGAACCACATTTTTGCCTATTAATCCTTCTCTCCATCTTTTTGCTTAGAGTCCAGGTTTCTGCTCCATACAGTAAAACAGAGCAGATATAATATTTTACACATCTTAATTTTGTTTCTATGGACATATTTCTGGATAACAGCGCTGTCTTCATGGTGTAAGATAACAGAGCTGTCTTCATGGTGTAAGATAACAGCGCTGTCTTCATGGTGTAAGATAACAGAGCTGTCTTCATGGTGTAAGATAACAGCGCTGTCTTCATGGTGTAAGATAACAGAGCTGTCTTCGTGGTGTAAGATAACAGCGCTGTCTTCATGGTGTAAGATAACAGCACTGTCTTCATGGTGTAAGATAACAGGACTGTCTTCATGGTGTAAGATAACAGCACTGTCTTCATGGTGTCGAATGTATTTTCTGCCATTCCTGTTCTTGTCTTTATCTCCTTCTCACATCTCACATCTACCATCTTCATTCAGTGTACGTCCGAGGTAGCAGAAGTCTGTCACTTGTTCTAGTCTCTCTTTGTTTACGGTTATATCCATGTATGGCTTCTGGCCACTCCTGCTGAAGTAATGAATCACAGAAGACTATTGTCTTTCCTGCTGAAGTAATGAATCACAGAAGATTACTGTCTTTCCCTATTAGAAAGATGGTATTAATGAAACCTGTGATGCACAGCCTCTCTTAATAGTTTCCCCCCCCCCCCCCCCCCAGATCATTTCAACTGGCTATAGTAACAACACATCATTATAACGATCCTTTCTCATTTCAGCTGCATGTTTTTTTTTTCTTTTGAAACAACGCGGCTCCTCCATCACAGTAGATGTTTCCACTATTTCTCTCCAGTTCTTGTCATAAATTAATAAATACTGCATGAATGCACTGCAGATAACAGAGAAATCTGTAAGTCATCCGTGAAAATGATTGTAACAATAAAAGGGACAAATGTCCATTTAAAACTTTTGTTCGTTTCCTCTTTTAAAGTGCAAGGGGTTTAGATGTGGCGTGAAATAGCGGTCAATGATCCACAGCTGATAAGCTAGAGCCAGGGTCGGCCAACCATAGCTAACCAAAATCCCTGGCCGGCCTCTCTGCTGATCTCTCTGGTACCAGGATCACTGTTCCTCCCCCCCCCCTGCTTTTTTAGCCTCCTTAACCCACTCCCCATCCGACATTATGTTTGTACTTTAAAACCTTTACCGCGTCGGTTGTAAAGGTCATCCTGCTGGTAGTTCCAGATAGACAGAACAAGACGTAAAGTCTAGTGATATTTTCAGTTGTAAAGCCTAGTGATATTTTGAGTTGTAAAGTCTAGTGATATTTTGAGTTGTAAAGCCTAGTGATATTTTGAGTTGTAAAGTCTAGTGATATTTTGAGTTGTAAAGTCTAGTGATATTTTGAGTTGTAAAGTCTAGTGATATCTTGAGCTCTCATACATTGATAAAGTATGTGCTGAATGATCTGAGACATAATAATGAGAACAACGGTAAATGAACTTTACCATCCTCCCAGCGTGCACAAAAGAGCGAGGACTGACACACTTTAAATAGTGTCATTATATGAGCAGGGGGGGAGAGGGGAGCTTACTGTAGGATCAGAGCTCATCCACCGACCGTGGGAGCTGGCAGAGACCAGAGTTAGGAGGACTGCTGGGTCAGGAGGTCACGTCGGTGTTTTGTTTTTTTTTTCCCTAAGCCCATGCTAGGTGGGAGTGCTCTGTGCTCTGGCATAATTCAAATTCACACGCAGAATGAAAACACTCGTTAAACGTTAACCGTCAAATTTCTGCCCATATACTCTACATATACAGGCATACAAGTGGGGCACTGCAGTAATGTGATACAAAACGCGCGATCTTCGAGCCGTATGAAAGCCGGAGAACCCAGCTGTTAGGTCTATGGATCTAATGATACCTAAAAGAAAGAATAAAATAGAAAAGGATAAGAAAGATTTTGAGTAAAATGAGACATCACCAAACATGAGGAGGGTGGAAGAATCCACCACAGCACCATTTAGCGCCAGAGAAGAATAACTTTCACTTAAGTTTATTTTGGTTTCCCAGTTCTCGTAACTGAAAGATATTCGTAAATCGATAATACGCAAAATGATAACTGACCATACTATATACCGAAAGACTGACGAAATGAAACAGTAAAATCAGACGACCCCCCGGTAGGGATGAACACTGAGATAATCTTGTGGGGGAAATGAGCTAAAGAAGTATATAACAGTTATTTTAAAAAATATAAACAGTTAGTTCGAGAAAATTGAATTATTTCAAGAAGTACAAACAGTTTAGCTCAAGAAGTATGAATAAGTTTTTAAAAATATAAACTAGTTAGTTCACATAAGTATAACGTAGTGTTAAAAAGTATAAATTAGTCCGAGAAGTGTAAATTACTTTCAGAACTACGAAGTACTTAGTTCAAGAAGTATTAACTAGTTAGTTCAAGAAGTACAGGTTATTTGTAGAAGTGTAAAACAGTTATTTGAAGAAGTGTAAAACAGTTATTTTAAGAAGTGTAAAACAGTTATTTGAAGAAGTGTAAAACAGTTATTTTAAGAAGTGTAAAACAGTTATTTTAAGAAGTGTAAAACAGTTATTTTAAGATTTGAAGAAGTGTAAAACGGTTGTTTTAAGAAGTGTAAGGCGGTTATTTGAAGAAGTGTAAAACAGTTGTTTGAAGAACTGTAAAAAAGTTATTTGAAGAAATGTAAAACAATTATTTGAAGAGGTGTAAAGTAATTGTTTAGAAAGTATAAACTAACTACTTCAAAAAAGTGTAAGTATGTTTATTTAAGAAGTACAAACTTTTGCTGTGGTTAAAACAAAAACATAAAAAAACACAGAACTTTCAGAAATAAAGGAACCAGAGTAAATAGAATTCATTTACAAACTAAACAGAAAAAAAAAAATGGACAGCTTGGGGTTATTTAAAAATATCGCTGTTAGATGTAAACAGCATTTTCTTTTTTGCATGTAGAGGTTCCTTATTAATAAAAAAAAAAATAGAAAGAAAGAAACACTTAAGGCTTTGACACGAAAGCTCCAATAAAGAAAAAGAGGGTGGAAAATAACCCAGAGGCTGAGAATTAATTTGTGACACAAAAGAACTTTTGATGGAAAGAGGAATGATTGGTAGCGATAAAAGGAAACGTGGAGAGACAGAGGAACAGCCGGCCAAGAAATGTGTGCTCAGCAAATACAGTTTCTCGAAAGAAGATAAAACGAGCGGATTATTTGAGAAGTTATCAATGCCATCGACGCTGTTAAAATAGAAGAATGATCTCTCCCCCCCCCCCCCCCCCCCCCCCCCCTTCGGCAACTGAAACCGCTGAGTACGACAAAGGTTTTCAAAATATGAAGACTGTGGCTGCGTTCATCAGAAGACAAGAAATCGCAGTCTGCGTGCAGTTTCTCAAACAAACAAAACAAAATGGCTACAGGGAATGCTCAAACGCCACGCGCCTGTTTTATTACATCTCGTCTCAGCTACTTCATCAAAAACAACGATCACAGTGAAGCCAGATGCATGCTCTTCAATTTGGCTCAATCTTTCGATGACAGTACGGAAATTGTGTGGCAGTTTATCGCCCCTGCCATCTTCTTACCAAACGCTAGTTTCAGAAAAATCAAATTGAAAATCAAACCGCAAGGAGCTGAAGTTAAATGTTATGTGTTTCTGCTCGTTTTAAATATGTCACTTCAGTGGCTTTAAAAAGAAAAAAAAAAATTCTTATTACTCTGAGGTCCTCTCTGTTGCTCTTTGTTTTTATCAACAATAACTTCCTCTTTATAATCCGAGAAAGTCTTAACATTCATTGTAACATAGAAAATGTTTCAACGTTAAGAAAAATAACGTTTGCCACAATCTGAAGTAGCGAAAACATGTTAGTTTTCTTTCACAAATTTCATCTTTCAGTCAGTCAGTCAGTCAGTCATCTGCATGTCCTTTGGGGAACTTTGCCTCCTTAACAGCTCTCCTGTAGGCCTCTCGGTTGTAAGCAAGATGGTCTGGTAAGATGCATCTATTTGTAGATCATCACCGATGTCTTGCAGCCATCTTCGCCTTGGTCTTCCTCTCTTTCTTTTTTCCCATTATGTACCCTTCCAAGACGGTCTTCTCTAGATTATCATGTCGTTTAATATGTCCAAAATATTTAAATTTTCTCTAGTTTTTTTTTTTTGGGGGGGGGGGGGGGAAGGTAAATTCCCGTTTCCATGACATTAAGGCATATTGAGGAATACGGTGTTAGGTCCGTATTTTCCATGACCTTCGGCACATGAAAGTTTGATATGGTCAGTATCACGGCTGGCCGATTTACCTCCTCAGATTTCTCTGGTACCCATTTTTAGAGGCTGGGTCAACCCTGGGGCCTTTTTCGGTGTGCACCGAATTTCTGTAGTTTACCTTAGAAAACCACAAGATATTTAAGTTCATGTGTCACGACAGATTTAAGTTCCTGTGTCATGACATATTTAAGTTCCTGTGTCACGACAGATTTAAGTTCCTGTGTCACGACAGATTTAAGTTCCTGTGTCACGACAGATAACTGATATTATGTGTATTATCACGTTGACTAACCATTTCAAATTTCAGCGTGTAATTATGAAAACTGAATACATGCCATGACCTCTTTTATGTCAGGCAATAAGTTAAACGTCCAAAACTGGTTATGCTGCTTTGTGTTAAAATAATACAGCCAATTAAAATGAACAATTCTGAATTATTTCTCCGATTCTACCTACACAAGATCATGGTCTCTTCAGTCGCGCATCTAGTAATTAAATGTAGCTAGTGGTCCGGATACGATGCATGCAACACATCTTCCTAACAAAGAACTACAGAGATTAAGATAACAGAGAATGCAGGAAGAAAAAGGAAACAATATAATGTACAAGAAATCTGCATGACCAGTTATGAATATTTTCTAAGTAAATTATGCTTATTCTCCCCTCCCCCTTCCTCCTTTCTTTCTCTCCTTAGTTGAATTTATTTTAAAAGCGAGACAGACAGACAGACAGACAGACAGACAGACAGACAGACAGACAGACAGACAGACAGACAGACAGACAGACAGACAGACAGACAGACAGACAGACAGACAGACAGACAGACAGACAGACAGACAGACAGACAGACAGACAGACAGACAGACAGACAGACAGACAGACAGACAGACAGACAGACAGACAGACAGACAGACAGACAGACAGACAGACAGACAGACAGACAGACAGACAGACAGACAGACAGACAGACAGACAGACAGACAGACAGACAGACAGACAGACAGACAGACAGACAGACAGACAGACAGACAGACAGACAGACAGACAGACAGACAGACAGACAGACAGACAGACAGACAGACAGACAGACAGACAGACAGACGGACAGACGGACGGACGGACGGACGGACGGACGGACGGACGGACGGACGGACGGACGGACGGACAGACAGACAGACGGACGGACGGACGGACGGACGGACGGACGGACGGACGGACGGACGGACGGACGGACGGACGGACGGACGGACGGGCAGGCAGGCAGGCAGATAGATAGATAGATAGATAGATAGATAGATAGATAGATAGATAGATAGATAGATAGATAGATAGATAGATAGATAGATAGATAGATTAGATAGATAGATAGATAGATAGATAGATAGATAGATAGATAGATAGATATAGATAGATAGATAGATAGATATAGAGAGAGAAATCCGCACCCTCAGTTTAAAGAATTGAGAACCATCGGAAATCTGTGGACTTAGGGAAAGCTCGCATCAGCGAATCGGTCACATATAGTGACTAGCAGTAGAAAACACCTGTTTCTACGGCAAGAGCTGTGTTTCTCACTTCAGCATCAGAAGAAAGATTTTTGAAGCAGGAGTTAACACAGTTTAGAATAGGGAAGGTCTTTACTTCATCAGACAAAAGGTTTTGATAGAGAAGGTTGACTGCTAGAAATGGAGCGCCTTTGGTTTGTTTGAAAAGACACAAAAGGTTTTGATTCACAAATTACACTGTTAACACAAAGACGTTTCACTGATATTTACATTGCTAAGCCTAAAATGGAAAGGTTATAGTTTTGTATATAGACAGAAAGTTTTGTATATTGACTACTACATAGACAGAAAGTTTTGTATATTGACTACTACACAGACAGAAAGTTTTGTATAGTGACTGCTACACTGACAGAAAGCTTTGTATATTGAATACTACATAGACAAAGTTTTGTATATTGACTACTACACTGACAGAAAGTTCTGTATATTTAATAGTACACTGACTGGAAGTTCTGTATAATGAATAAAAGTTCTGTATATTGAATAGTACACTGACTGGAAGTTCTGTATATTGAATAGTACACTGACTGAAACTTCTGTATATTGAATCGTACACTGACAGAAAGTTCTGTATATTGACTACTACACTGACAGAAAGCTCTGTATATTGAATCGTACACTGACAGAAAGTTCTGTTTATTGACTACTACACTGACAGAAAGCTCTGTATATTGAATCGTACACCGACAGAAAGTTCTGTTTATTGACTACTACATAGATTGAAAGTTTTGTATATTGACTACTACACTGACAAAAAGTTTTGTATATTGACTACTACAAAAACAGAAAGTTTTGTATATTGACAACTATACTGACAGAAAGTTTTGTATATTGAATGCTACATAGACAGAAAGTTTTGTATTTTGACTACTACATAGAAAGTTCTGTATTTTGACCACTACACTGACAGAAAGTTTTACATATTGACTTCTACACTGAGAGAAAGTCCTGTATATTGACTACTTCATAGACAGAAAGTTCTGTATATTGTCTACTACACTGACAGAAAATTATTGCTTTGTACATCGACTACTGAGCAGAAGGATTGGTTGTATATTTCGACTTTCAGAAGGAAAATTCTTAGTCTTTCGACTGCAAGATTCAACGTTGTTTGAAATACCTAAATACTTTTTGTTATATCCAATAACTAGACTATTAGACAAATGTAACTTAGTTCTGGAGTCAGACTGCTAAATAAAAACGGTTTGCACACTTATTTGCTCTGCAGAATGTGATAGTTTTAGTACAATAGTCGCTATATTACTTGGTACGGCAAAGTAAAGTCTTCAAAACTAGAACATCAAAACAAGAAACCAAGTGAAGTGGATACAATATGATTTTTAAAATGTTGATGATTAATTTCATTTACAAACTTTTTTCCTTAGACAAGAGAAGAAACTACCATCATTTTACTTTTCACTGAAATGTTGATGATCATTCACAAACTTTTTCCTTAGACAAGAGAAGAAAGTACCATCATTTTACTTTTCACTTTTTTTTTGGCTTGTTTCCTTAATAATTCTGCTGCTGCTACTACTACCACTAGTACTACTACTACCATCAGTATCACTACCACTACTACTACTACCATCACCATCACTACTACTGCTACTAGTACTATTATTACTGCTACCACCACTACTGCTACTACTACAGTACTATTAACAACAACAACTACTACTACTACTACTACTACTACTACTACTACTACCCTTCTCTCTAAAGATATGAGAAAATAAACAGCTTTTTATACAAAACAACCAAACAAAGTAATAGCTACGTTCAGCGACAGCACGGCAGATAAAAAAGACAAACTAGATCTCATTAAAGTTTAGCAACCAGACAGCCACAACATCACTAAATCTGCATTCAGCGCCAACCAGCAGGATAACACAGCTGGCACAAACCCACTTATTTGTGCCAGTTTGAAACAGATAAATATACTGAAACATGTTTTCACAACATAGCTTTAAGCAAGATCTCAACAAAGATAAAGAGGAATAGCAACTGCGGTAAAACTGGTTCGAGTATTAAAGGTAAACAAAAGCGTATTGTTGAGTTTTACAAATAAAAGATAGAAAGAGCGAGGGAAACAGGCAGAAAAGATTGTGGGGAAAGTAAGATGAGGACGTATACATATGGAGGAAACAACGGGGAAAAATAAATAAATAAATAAATAACTTACGCTGTCACCACGGCAACTGTCCCGTAAACATCAATCAATTTTTGTCAGCTGCCACAAGTGTGAAAGTTTATCCTCCCGGTGGTAAGCCACAGTGGATGTGGCTGCACTGGCGGTCACTACAGCAATGTGGCACTAATGTGCAAGTGTGTCTTAGGCGCAGATGAAATGACCGGAACACCACCACCTGCTTGTCAGATCCCTGACCCTCGCAACAAAGAGAGCACATACGAGTCCTCGTGCAGTACAGGTGACGGACACTGGGGCGGGTCAGACAGACTGGGACTGGCCGCGGATCTGCGGTCAACAGTTGGCCCCTTGTGTCCACTACACTGGCCAGAGGGCCAGCCACTAGCAACGCGGGGACATTTTTTTTGGTAAAATATCTACGAAACAATAACGTGGTGGAGATTGGTAGGGGGTGAGGGTAGGGGCTGTGGGGACCTGCAAAGCAGTGACCCCCCCTCCCCCAAATTGTGGGAATTCAGGTTTCGAGAGGCCACTGGTTGCTTTATCTTTGTATACTTTCCTGTTCAGTGTTAAAATGCAGGTCACCATATTAATCAATCTCGCTCTCCCCCCCCCCCTCTCTCTCTCTCTCACTCCCGAAGAGCACATAAAGCCACATCTGTCAGACGGGCCTGTGTGACCAAATCTTCATCCTTTGAAAATAAAGTTCGCCCTCTCTCTCTCTCTCTCACACACACACACACACATACAGTCATACATCTCACATACAGTCATACATCTCACATTTACACAAAGCAAATGAAATGTGTGAAATTCCCCTTCTGGTACATTTGTATGTCTTTCTTTATGTGCATACCTTTTATAATCTCAAGTTCACTTCCCCGTGTGTCAAGGCTCATTCATTCATTTGCATGTCCCTTGCGGAACTTTGCCTCCCAAACAGCACTCCTGTAGGCCTCTCGGTTGTGAGCAAGATGGCCTGCTGCTGCTGCGTCCATTTGCAGATCGTCAACGATTTCTTGCAGCCATCTTCGTTTTGGTCTTCCTCTCTTTCTTTTTTCCATTATGTATCCTTCCAATATGGTCTTCTCTAAATTATCATCACGTTTAATGTGTCCAAAATATTTAAGTTTTCTCTCATTAATCCTCTTTACTAGCCAGCCTTCTTCAATATTAAGCTCTTGTAGTATAGATATATTTGTTCTTTTTTGTGTCCGAGATATTTGGAGAACTCTTCTGTAGCATTTACATTCAAAGGCATTTATGTGTTTCTCAGCTGTTTTGTTAAGTGTTCACGTTTCACGGGCATATGTTGCGATGGGAAAGATGTATGCTCTTAAAAATCTTATTTTCGTAGTTCTGTCTGCTCCTCTCCACAGATTCTTTATTTGTTTTACTTTCTGAAGAGCAATAGGTGTCCTCCTTTTAATTTCCCTCATTGTATCTCCATTATTAGTTAGTAATGATCCAAGATATTCAAAACTCTCCACTTCTTCCAGTTTTTCCTCATTGATATATATTTCAGCTGCCGTGTTTGTTTTGTCAGTTGTCATCAATTTAGTTTTCTTTGCATTAAGATAGAGGTTCTGCTCTTCGCTGTTCTTACGGACTGACATAATTAGTTTTTCCATTCCTTTTTGTGTTGTGGATAGTAACACTGTGTCATCAGCATATCTAATCTCTGGTATTTCATAACCTCCAATTGTTATGGCATCGTAATATTCTTTGTCTACATCTTCTCTAACATTCCTCATTATATTTTCAGTATACAAGTTAAATAAGTAGGGTGACAATATGCACCCCCTGACGGACCCCTTGTTTTATGTCAAACCAAGTTATTGTTTCACCATTTATTCTTACTGCTGCTTGTTGGTCTAGATACAGCAGTGATGTAAATTGTATCAAATGTGTTGGAAATCCCATTTTTTCCATTATTTCCCAAAGTTTCTGGTGTTGTACACAATCAAATGCCTTTGAGTAGTCTATAAAGGATAAATATAGATTCACATTAAACTCTCTGCATTTCTCTATTATTAATCTTAGATTGAATATATGATCTCTTGATCCTCTTCCTTGCCTGAAACCAGCTTGGACCATATTGACTTCTTCTATTTTCTTACGAAGTCTACCCATTATGATTTTTAACAGAATTTTACTGGCATGACTAATCAGGGCAACAGTTCTGTAGTTTGTGCATTATTTCAGGTTACCCTTTTTTTGGCAGTGGTATGAATACAGTTCTTTTCCATTCTTTTGGCCAAATACCTGAATGCCATATCTTTTTGCACAGTGCATTATAGATTGTTGCACACTCCTTTCCTCGTCCTTTAATAAATTCAGCTGTTATCTCATCACATCCTGGTGATTTACCATTTTTTAGATTCTTTATTGCCCATAAAATTTCTTCTATTGTCGGTTCAGGTTCTTTCTCCTCCAATAATAATTCACACTGTTGATTTCTGTTTCCACAGTCGGTTGTTTCATACATTCCTTTGCAATATTCCTTCCATCTTTCTAGAATTTCCTCTGTCTCTGTCAAGGTATTCCCCATCTCATCACAAATTACATTTAGCTTAGGTGTGACATTTCTCGTCAATGTCTTCATTTCTTTAAACATTTCACTATCTCTTCCACACTTCTGATGTTCTTCTATTCTTTCACAACAATCTTGTATGTATTGTTTTTTGTCTTTTCTTATGTTTCTTCTTACTACTTTTGTTAAAGTTTTATATTTCTCTTTGTTGTTTGTCACTTTCCATTGCGTCTTCATTTCTCTACGTTGTTTTATCAGTTCTAGTGTACCTGCTGTAATCCATCCATTCTTTTGTGTTTTCTTTACTGGAACCATGTCTTTAGCTGTTGTTATTAAGATATCTCTGGCCTGCGTAGCCACTTCATCTGGTGTCATCTCCTCCTGTACAGCCATCAGGATTTCGAAACGGTTCTTCACTTCTATACCGTATTGTTCTGGTATATTTGTAAGATCAAAGCAGAGTGGTCTTGATCCCGTAACTGTCTTTTTTATCTTTATCTTCATGTCTGCTATTAAATAACTCATGGTCCGTGTCACAATCAGCACCTGGTAAAGTGTTTGCTGATGTTATACTTGATCTCCACCTTCTTTGCACTAAAATGTAATCTATTTGATTCCTAGTTTTCCCATCAGGTGATGTCCATGTATAAAGTCTTCTTGGATGTTGTTTAAAAAGTGTGTTAGCGATCATTAGCTCATTTTCCATGCAAAACGCCATTAGATTGTCACCTGCCTCATTTCCATGTCCTATGCTAAATTTCCCTACAACATGTCCTTCGTCTTCTGCCCTTTCTGTACCAATTTTTGCATTAAAATCACCCATTATTAATACAATATCATTTTTCCGTACCTGATCTATTGTCGTTTGCAGTGTGTTATAAAAGTTTTCTACTTCCTCTTCTTTTGCTGCTGATGTAGGTGCATATATCTGGATGATTGTTACATTTCTAGGCTGCTCCCTGGCGTGTTCCAGTATTCTGTAGAACTTAAACTTCATTTTTTGCAACAAAAGGTTACATACTTAAGTCAGTCTCCAGACATCAAGGCAACGCTGAAGGACAGACCTTTACAAACAAACAAAAAAAAAAGTGAAAACTGGATGCAAAAAAATTGTTTCCAACAAGCAACAAATAACCACCGACCAAACAAGCCACAAATAATCACCGACCAAAGAAGCAATAAATAACCACTGATCAAGCAACAAATAACCGCCGACCAAACAAACAACAAATAACCACCGACCAAACAAGCAACCAAGAACCACCGACCAAACAAGCAACCAAGAACCACCGACCAAACAAGAAATAAACAATCACCGACCAAACAAGCAACAAATAACCATCGACCAAACAAACAATAAGTAACAAATAACACCGACCAAACAAATAATAAGTAATCTCAGACGAAGCAAACTGTAAACAATCGGCAACCATATAAACAAACAAAAAAAAAACCAGCTGCCACGCAAAGCAACCACCGGCCAAACAAGAACACATAACCGCCGTTCAACCAACAACAAATAACCACCCGAATACTTCTTGCTTTAAAATGATGTCATGATATAAATATGCATCTTAAGCTTTACAGCAAGGTTTCTCAACCCGGGGTAGGGGACGGACCAGCAGCGGTTCCCGGCCCGAGCAATCTAGATTAGACACCTCTTTCGCAGCCCTATACTTTGCTGCTTGGGTTTGTTTAAGCCAGGTTGGTTTTTTTAAAAAAAGTCATTTTTAGTTGTACACAAGGAAACAAAAAACCCTACTCTAGCAAGTGACATATACCACAAGCCATACCTGATTAACATATTGTATTCTATACATTCAGTGTTAATTCTTTTCAACAGCGGCCGCCTGTGCTGGGTAAACTGAAAGGAAGAATAATTTGTTTTCTGCCTACACTAGTGACCTGATTAGAACTTGTGTGTTTTCATGGGTGCGTGGCGGTGACGTGTGTGTATGTGTGTGTGTGTGGGGGGGGGGTGGGGTATCGATGGCCCTGAAAGCTGAGAGAAGAGGGAAAGACCGGGGTGGGGTGGTAATGGAATTAGACGAAGCGAAAAATGAACGGCGATAGTTTTTAATACAAGGGTTCCGCGGTAGCGAAAGGTTGAGAAAGGCTGATCTACAGCGTGAAAACACTGCTTATGTCGCAGAATGGTCAATAGGCTATGACAGTAAGACAGAGAAGCTTTTGCTCTAGAACAGTATTCCCCAGGCTTGTTCGGGCTGCCTTTCTAGCCGTACTGCACCACTATTAGAAGTGCCGCGCATCTGTCTGCTAGTTACAGACACGGCAATAATGAAAGTACTTCACAATTGTGTAAAGCCGCCACCCAAGTGATAAACTGTACTACTTTTCCTTACCCTATCTTCTGGTTACATCTGAGGAATTTTAACATGTAACTGAGAACGAACACATCTCAAAAGTTTGAGAACCACTAACACTCAAATTGATAATAGCAATTTCACATATTTATTATGGGAAAAATGAGTGGTGAATAAGTGAGGATGTAGCAGTAAACTGAGTAAACAGATGAATAAACAAACTCATCTCCAGACGAGAACTAGTTCGCCATGTAGGGAGGGAGTGGTAACAGTCACTACCCTCAGCTAGGAAAAACAGGCATTCAACATGATGGAATAAGAGCCAACTTACTAACTCACTGAAAATTACACGGATCCTTATATACAATTTCATATCACCAAAAATATCGGACTTAAAAGTCCTCAAAAATCTCATAACTTCACATTTCTTCAGTTACAAACTATTTCTAACAACTCGTAGCTGCATCAAAAATTTACACATTGGATCGAGGAGGAAGAAAAAAAACCTAACACTTCACATTCTAGCATCCTATCTGAAACATCCTTTAGTCAACCTCTACATAATTAATTCTCTATCCTAATCATTCTCAAGCCACCAATCCATCTAAAACCTAATCCTAAACCTTCTACGTAAGAGTTTGGTCCTTAAATACCAACCACAATTCCTATTCCTAAACCTTCCAGAAGTTTCTATCCCGAGAATCCCTCAGCCCGTGATTCTACCTGTTTACGACCTTCATCCCGAAAATAACTTTTCTCTTACTAACATGTCAAGGCTAAGTTCATAAAAAAATCCCGTGGAGTTTAACTTCTCAACCCTGACCTTTTAATTGCACTCTTATACAACAAAAAATACCAAGGGCTTTAAATCAAATGGTCCAAATATTAAAAATACCCCGGAATATATCTATTTTATGACAAGCACCGTAACAGTAAATTTTCCAATATACTGTTATACCCCCCCCCCCCTCCGACCCTTTTTTTCTCCAAGGCCACATCCTAAACGTCCCCTTTCTTCTTCCACAAACAAAAGAAGCACCCATCTTTCACAGTTCGCTTTGTTAAAAAAAAACAACTTAATATGCCACTGTGCCGAAATATTGGTTGTTTCTTATTGTTTTTCATTACCGAATTATCTTCTCTGTGTCATTTATTATCATTTATTTCTTTTTTTTTTCCTTATCTTCTTGTAAAACATCGTCAGTTTTTATAAGGTTGACATCAAATAGCGAGATTTATCTTTCCTCGGATAACTAGGATAAATCTTTGTGCTGCCTGAGCTGCGCCATAATGAGGCTGCTCCTTGCAAATGATGCTCATTTTCGTAAGCAAGAAGGCAATTTTTATCAGTCGGGGGGGGGGGGGGGGGGGTTTGGGAGGGTTGGGGGAGAATTTGACTGGCATCTTTTTATTGTTATTTTATTCTAATTTTTAAAAAAAAGTGGAATAGAAACTAAAAGAAAATATTTTTTTTCCCTCTGGGAGCATTTTTCACTTAATTATATACATTTTAGATAAGAAAGTGATAAACAATGACGTGTTATTGATGGAAGAGGGGAACATACAACGGATGGGCGACAGCAGGTTGTGTCTGCTGTTTAACTAATAAAGCTGTTTTAACTTCTGTTTCAAATAGCTTTAGCACTCTGTTATCAACAGCTTTACCGCGCGCGGCTTTGTATATATTTATTTATTTTTTTATATGTGTATACTAAAAAACTATGCTTAAGTTTCTGGGGATATGCGTTTCCAAGATGATGATAATGATGATATATGATGATAATGATGATATATGACGATAATGATGATATATGATGATATTGATTATATACGATGATAATGATGATATATTATGATATTGATGATATATGATGATAATGATGATATAAGATGATAATGATGATATATGATTATATTGATGATATATTATGATAATGATGATATATGATGATAATGATGATATATCTCTTGTTCTAGCATATCGGGTGGGAGGGGGAGTGAAGACGCTATCCGATGAGACAATGTGACCCATAGCTGATATGCCAGCGTCAGGGTTAGCGACCCATAGCTGATATGCCAGCGTCAGGGTTAGCGAACCATACCTGATCAAGACCCTGTCCCACCTCTCCGTGGTACCCCCAGTAACAGGCCTAGCTTGGCTAACAGGGCAGGGATCGTCACAGTCCCCATGGTGGTGGAGTCTGCTAAAGAAATATTGCACCCCCCCCCTGCTTTTTAGCTGTACTCCGGGACTGAAAAATTAGCTGCCATAACCCGCTCCCACGCTGATACGATGCTGTGCCTCAACATCTCTACAGCATCGGCTGCAGAAAAGAACAACAGCTCGCAGTTACAGGGAGTTCGTACTAGTACAAGTACTAGCACATGGAGGACATTATACTGGAACATATTCAGCAACCCACTTGATATTTAATATTCAGACACAAAGATCTCCTTCAGGCCGCAACCATTCAAATATATCACTTGTACTCTTTCTAATTTGCTTATAAATTATATTTCTCTATATTTTCTTTTTTTTTATTGGGGGAAAAAAACCCAGCTAAGCTAAGAAAATGTCAGGAGTTCATGATTCCTCTTTTTCTGACGTTTATCTAACCATCATAACCCCGCCTTCATTTCCTCCGTCGATCTTCCTCCAGCTTCTAGAAAATTAAATTAATGTGGCTTTAGCGGCTTGCACGTCTTCACCTAAAGATCCATAGAACATGAACATTAGTTCTAATCTGATCATATTTTGCTGGCACCGGCATTAAGGATCTGGAACGAGAGCTAATGCAATGAAATTATCGGAATTAATACACAAGGGGATGGATGCACTAATCAGCCGCGTCTTGATAGTAATGCTCGGTGCCGGATGTGGCGACAACAGAAGATATTGATTTGATTGGTTGTGCTAGATGTAGTAATAGTGGTCTTTGTATGAGAACAGCGCACAAACAGCAGTAGTTGATATTTATAGTTTATATATCATAGTTTGCTTATCATAGTAATAGATAAGAGCAACAGTAGTGCTAACTGTAGTAGTTGTAATAATAGTCTTTAAAGCAACAGGAATTGAGATAGTTTAGTAGTAGTAGTAGTAGTTGTTGTAGTACTAGTAGTAGTAATAGTAGTAGTAGTAGTATTAACAGTACTAGTAACAGTAGTAGTAGTAGTAGTAGAAGTAATAGGAGTAATATTACAGTAGTGCTATAATAGTATAGTAGTAGTGTACTAATAGTAGTAGTAGTAGTAGTAGTAGTAGTAGTAGTAGTAGTGCAGTAGTTTTTCTAGCAGTAGAGTAGCTGTAATGTAGTAGTAGTAGTAGTAGTAGTAGTAGTAGTAGTAGTGCAGTAGTTTTTCTAGCAGTAGAGTAGCTGTAATGTAGTAGTAGTAGTAGTAGTAGTAGTAGTAGTAGTAGAAGTAGTAGTAGTAGTAGTAGAAGTAGTAGTAGTAGTAGTAGAAGACGCAGCAGTAGTAGCGGTAGTAGAACCAGCAGTGTAATATTAGTAGTATAGCAGTAGTGGTTGTAGTAGTAGTAGTAATAGCAGCAACAGTGTAACAGTAGTAATAGTAATAGTACTAGTAGCAGTAGTAGTAGAAGCAGCAGCAGTAGATGCAGCAGTATTACCAGCTGTATATCAGCAACAGTCGAAACAAATATGATGAAAACGAAATCAACGACATTAATAGTAACTATAGATCTCCAAGCAAAGAAATCGCGGAGAAGTTTATAGAACTAATGGCAGGAGAGAAGACTAATCATTTTATACCTGTCAGAGGTAGTCATTACAACTGATATTATTACAAAAAAATATTTTTCTTCATAGTCACACGTAGCGGTAGTTTAGGTAAACAGAATAGATATTAACATCAGAGCCATTCATTCATTCATTCATTCATTCATTCATTTGCATTTCCTTTGTGGAACTTTGCCTCCCTAGCAGCACTCCTGTAGGCCTCTCCGTTGTTAGCAAGATGCGCTGCTGCTGATGCATCCATTTGCAGATAATCAACGATGTCTTACAGCCATCTTCGCCTTGGTCTTTCTCTCTTTCTTTTTTTCCCCCTTATGTACCCTTCCAAGACGATCTTCTCTAGATTATCATGACGTTTAATGTGTCCAGAATATTTAAGTTTTCTCTCTTTAATCCTCTTTACTAGTCAGCCTTCTTCAATATTAAGTTCTTTTAGTATAGATATATTTGTTCTTTTTTGCGTCCATGGTATTTGAAGAACTCTTCTGTAGCATTCAGCGCCATTACAATGTCTTTTCTCCCTCCTGGAGTATTGATAGCATACGAACTTATATACAAACACACAAATTAAGAAAAGGGTTTATTTAGCGCGGGCGCGCGCGCACACACACACACACACAAACGCACATGCTAGTAAGAAACTTACTCTTATCTTATCATTTATATTTAGTTTCTTCTGCCGCACAAAAATCCTCCAGAATTTTGAAAAAAAAAAAGGTGGTGGTTGGAGGCCCTCACTGACATGAAAAACTTACTTCCATGTTGACCTCAGCCTTGACATGATTATCAAATTGTGTGTCTTTCTTTCCTCCTTCCTTTCTTTCTTTCTTTTTTTCCTTCTAATCTCTCTCTCTCTCTGAACCTTAAGTGCCCAGGGCACATGGGGCTTCCGCAAGGGTTTTCCACAAATGCCTGTCTTTCGCCTTTTTTTCTGCTCTTGCCCAGGTGAGCCCTCTATTGCTCAACATCCTTTCTGTTGTTCTTCTCCATGTCTCTTTTGGTCTACCCTTACTTCTGCTCCCCTGTGGTGTCCATCTTAGTGCTATTTTTGGTAGTGAGTTGTCAGTCATTCGGAGCACATGTCCCAACCATCGCCAGCGTCTTTCCTCAATAATTGTTGTCAGTGGTTTCATCTGCATTTCTGCCAATAAGATGTTATTTCTTATGGTGTTTGGCCAAAATATTTTTTTAATTCTACGTAAACATTTAGTCTGGAAAGAATTCAACTTGTTTTCTATGGTTTTGGTGATTTTCCAGCATTCACTTCCATTTCCTTCTAATTATTTCCCAATATTTATTACATTTTTCTTTACTTTTAACGTCTTCCTTACTTGGCCACTTCTTGAAAAAAGAAATTCATTCATCTACTCCCTCATGTAGGCTCTAATGGGCCTCGCATTCCCAAATGTTTATTTTTAATTAAATATATAAACCCTCTTAAAATATGGGCACTAACACCATATCCCTATGTGCCTCTAAGGCATGACAGGGTTACCTTTACCTTTGACCTTCCATCCTCCCCCACCCCCGCCCAAAAGGAAAATTTAAAAAAAAAGAAAAACAGACAAAATATCTTTTAAAAACTGTTAATTATCTTTCCTTGACATTCATAAATGCCACTAAAAAAAAAAAAACAACAAACACTTTGAAGATCTAACACGTTGTTCTTAGAAGCGTTTACACATAAAATTATGTGGCTACCAAAAGCGGAATCTCCAGTACAAAACCTCACGTATATTATCTTCTTTAGCGTATGTCAGAGAGCGAGGATTACTCGGTATTTTGTGGCGAGATAAACTACAAAGAGATAAGGTCGCGCTCACCGAGGACGAAAGGTAAAAATGTTCTTACTATAACCACAATAATATAAAAGGGCTCCAAAAGACAATTTTTTTAAAAAAAAGCACTCTTTCACTATCAAACAAACATCCAAAGACCACCCCCCCCCAAAAAAAAAAAACCACACACACACACATACACAAATTATAATAAACGCAACCGCCATTGTTTTTAAAAACCCGGAATGCTTATTTGGTAATTTAAAATTTGAAATTCCAAAGCAACGAACAAAACCAGATAGAAACATTTTTTAAAAATGTTCTAATTGTTTAATAAGTCATTTTACACGTTTCGAGGCAATGTAAAATATTCAAAACACTTTCCTGTTGTGTTTTGTTAAAGCAAAAATATGCTTTAAAATCAACATCGTTTACTTCTTTATTTACCTATTTCCTGCATTTAAATATTGTTTTGTGATTATTTTTTTGAGTTCATGAAAGTTTGTGTAACAGAAAATGTGTGTTGGTTCGTCCGTTATTTCTTTGTGAGATTTTGAACTTCGGCCATCTTATCATCACAAAATGGGAGGTGAGGTTTCGGTCGGAATTATTACTTGCTTGGCGTGCTGTTTTGCTTCTTCTTCTTCTTCTTCTTCTTCTTCAATCATACTGTTGTTTCTTAGAATTGTAAAATTTTAGGAAAAAAAAAAATAATCATTTTAGCTGCAACCACATTTTTATTTCTTCTCCCGTCAATTTTGCGGGAGGCTCAGCTTGCACATTACACAAAATGACAAATAATCTTAGCAAAGTACTTTTCTATACATTTCTAATCATAAAATTGGTTGTCTGAATGGGCGGCTTGTCAAGACAGCATTAAGGAAGGATTGGATAGCCAAATATGGGCCGTCTCAGAGATCTTTGACAAAAGGATATGACAAAGATACAGGAAGGAATCAACATAAGACATCATTACTTTTCTTTGCGACATTTGTCAGATATTAGAAAATATTTCTAAAAATTCAGCAAACATCAGTCGCTATAAACCCCCACTCCCCCCCCCCCTTCCTTTCCTTTTTCTAAAAAAAAATACGACTGGGAGTTTAAAAAACCCCACAAAATCCAGCCTGGCAATCGTACAGTCACATGACAAAGACATTGCAGAAAGACATGTCAGTATTGACTCAGTGAGTAATCACTTCGCGGACATTCAAGTCAGACAAATTCTCCATCTCCAAGCTTAAAGATTCTCCTCATCTGCCCTCCCCCTTATCAAAAAAAAAAAACACCGGCCATGAAGAAACGTGACAGACTAAAAGAAATGATCGATAGAATTACGCCGAATTAAGCCGGCAACGGGACTCGTTAGATGAATGTCGAGGAGTTGATGCGAGGGGGAAAGAAATTTGCCAGATCCAAGTTGGAAGGCAGGCCAAATTTTAATTCGCTTCTGTTAAAGCCCTGATTTAAATCTGAACAAGATTGAAGTCTGAAAACGGCGTGCTCAGTCAAGATAATAAGCCTTGGAAGACCTGTTTTCTTTTTGACTGTTTTTGTTGTTCCAAATTACACGCGATTTAAACCAACAGATGAAGAAGAAGAAAAAGAAAGGCTTCTATTTCTTGATTTCTGTGAGATTCTCGGTTTTCCGAGAACAAAGAAGAAAACTTCTGCAGAAAACAAGTTTTTGTTTCGTGTCGTTTTCATAAAGAAGGAAAGAGACAGGAAGAAAAACTGTGTGAGCAAGATGAAAAAGAGGCAAGAGGAAACTAAAAAAAAAAAAAATCTAACGCGAAATAGCGCTTCAACTGACTATAAAAGTTGACATGGCAGGAACAGCGAATACCAGCAACATGGCGACTTATCAGGAACAGCGAATACCAGCAACATGGCGACTTATCAGGAACAGCGAATACCAGCAACATGGCGACTTATCAGGAACAGCGAATACCAGCAACATGGCGACTTGTCAGTCTCGGCTGATACTGTATTAGAAATGTCCTGACCACTGGTATCTTGTGACACATTCACATTCACGAAAACGAGCAGTTTAGCTGGCCTAGTGTCATATTTCGCCGAAATATTGGATTGTTGCATGTTCTTAATTTATACGTGCTCATTCTATTTTCTGCCATTCTTGTTTCTGTCGACTTTCCTAATTCTTTATATATATATATATTTGGTTTTTTTTTTTAAACTGAACCACACACCTCTATCTAACTTCGTTACTAGAACCAGTTTTACCGCAGTCGTCATTTCTCTTATCCTCCGCATTCCCCTACTGAAGAAAACAGTGAGCTCTTATAAGCATGTGTTTCAGTGAATTCTTATAAGCATGTGTTTCAGTGAGTTCTTATAACTATGTGTTTCAGTGAGTTCTTAATAGTATGTGTTCCAGTGAGTGTTTCAGCGAGTTCTTATAAGTATGTGTTTCAGTGAGTTCTTATAAGTATGTGTTTCAGTGAGTTCTTATAAGTATGTGTTTCAGTGAGTTCTTATAAGTATGTGTTACAGTGAGTTCTTAATAGTATGTGTTCCAGTGAGTGTTTCAGCGAGTTCTTATAAGTATGTGTTTCAGTGAGTTCTTATAAGCATGTGTTTCAGTGAGTTCTTATAACTATGTGTTTCAGTGAGTTCTTAATAGTATGTGTTTCAGTGAGTTCTTAATAGTATGTGTTCCAGTGAGTGTTTCAGCGAGTTCTTATAATTATGTGTTTCAGTGAGTTCTTATAAGTATGTGTTTCAGTGAGTTCTTAATAGTATGTGTTCCAGTGAGTTCTTATAAGTATATGTTTCAGTGAGTTATTATAAGCATGTGTTTCAGTGAGTTCTTATAAGCATGTGTTTCAGTGAGTTCTTAATAGTATGTTTTCCAGTGAGTTCTTATAAGTATATGTTTCAGTGAGTTCTTATAAGCATGTGTTTCAGTGAGTTCTTATAAGCATGTGTTTCAGTGAGTTCTTATAAATATGTGTTTCAGTGAGTTCTTATAAGTATGTGTTTCAGTGAGTTCTTATAAGCATGTGTTTCAGTGAGTTCTTATAAGTATGTGTTTCAGTGAGTTCTTATAAGCATGTGTTTCAGTGAGTTCTTATAAGCATGCGTTTCAGTGAGTTCTTATAAGCATGTGTTTCAGTGAGTTCTTATAACTATGTGTTTCAGTGAGTTCTTATAAGTATGTGTTTCAGTGAGTTCTTATAACTATGTGCTTCAGTGAGTTCTTATAAGTATGTGTTTCAGTGGGGTCTTATAAATATGTGTTTATTTATGGAAATGTAATAGAATGCAGCGAAAATATATTTCCTGAAAGAGAACAAGTGGTCAGCATGACATGCAAACATTTTCTCGCTTCATTTCGTCGTATTGTCTGATAGAATGTTATTTTCTTATCCCCCTCCCCTCCCCCTCCCTTCTGGACTCACATTTACTTCTTTTTTTTTTTCATTATTACCGTCAGAGCAGTCTTAGTTTAGTAAAATTAATTTAGGTGCTCACACAGAAATTTGTTTAGCGTGACATGAAACTAAGCTTAATGTGGAGGAGGCACCAGAGAGGGGGAGAATCAGAGTTTAAAGAAAGGCAAACCTTTGACAAGGGAAGGAGGATCATGAGCTTGACATGGCAGAGAAGAAAACTTAAGAGCTCATGCAGGCCTTAATCTTGAACGAGTTCCAGCGTGTTACCAAAGCTTAAGAGCTCATGCAGGCCTTAATCTTGAACGAGTTCCAGCATGTTACGAAAACTCAGAGTTCATGAGCGTCTTAATCTTCAACGAGTTTCAATGTTACGAATTGTTATAGCTCATGAAAGCCTTAATCTTGAATAAGTTCCACTGTGTTACGAAGACTTAGAGCTCTCTATCTATCTATCTATCTATCTATCTATCTATCTATCTATCTATCTATCTATCTATCTATCTATCTATCTATCTATCTATCTATCTATCTATCTACCTACCTACCTACCTACCTACCTACCTACCTACCTACCTATCTACCTATCTATCTATCTATCTATCTATCTATCTATCTATCTATCTATCTATCTATCTATCTATCTATCCATCTATCCATCCATCCATCCATCCATCCATCCATCCATCCATCCATCTATCTATCTATCTATCTATCTATCTATCTATCTATCTATCTATCTATCTATCTATCTATCTATCTATCTATCTATCTATCTATCTATCTATCTATCTATCTATCTATCTATCTCGTCTATGGCAATCAGGCGTTGGTCGCAACTGATTTTCCCCACCGTCTATCCTTTTGCTCTTTCTATAAGATGCATGTTGGACCGTGCTCTGTGGCAGTCTTTTAGTCAGTCAAATATCTTGTTTCTTTGTTTTCCTCTGTTCCTTTTCCCCCTCCAGTTTTCCTGTTGCCATTAGGTATTCCAGTTTGCCTCTTCTTAAAATGTGTCTTACAAATCTTGACAGCTGTGTTCTGAATTTTGTCTTAATCTCTCGCTTTTGCCCAGCCTCGTTTAGGACCTCGCCATTTATTTTTCTTGGCTGTGCATGATATTCTCATCACTCTTCTTAGGAACCACATCTCTGCTGCTTGGTGTTAATCTTGAGCGACTTCCTATATTACGAAAACTTGGAGCTCATGAAGGCCTCAATCATGAACGAGTTTCAGAGTTACAATGTATTAGAGTTTGGTCATTGCACGAGAAGAGGAAATAAAGGAAAGACAAATCCAGTGCAAATAAAGGAAAGACAGACCAGTGGAAAAAAGGAAAGACAGATCAGTGCAAATAAAGGAAAGGCAGACCAATGCAAATAAAGGGAAGGCAGACCAATGCAAATAAAGGAAAGACAGACCAATGTTAATAAAGGAAAGACAGACCAATGCAAATAAAGGAAAGACAGACCAGTGCAAAGCAAACTCTCGGTTTATTTCTCAAGCGGCAGAGCTTGAACCAGCCACCTCCCGTGTTATCTCAACATCTATTGGCCACTGGTCGTGCCCAGATCCGAAGGAAATGGAACCAAAGCATGACGTTCCGAATCATGGACGTGACGTTGTCCATTAAATACTTGCGCTGGTTTGACCTTGACACAGTTAAAGAATTACTCTTACAGCAGAGTTGCCGCATCAGTGGTGTTAACAACACTGCTCGCGAATTGTCGAGATTAAGCGAGATTATCTGGAACCTCGAAGACAACACCTTTGACACACAAACATCTTTTATTATCCTTTATCACGGTCGCTGTTTTTAACTAGTTTTACGGCGATTTAAAATTACAAACCCCATACCATAAAGCAAAACTATTTTAATACATGCAGTTTTTTTTAAAACTATTTTTAGTGGTTAAAACAGAGGAGATAGGAATAAAAATAATAACCAAATTACTGATTGACATTTACAACAGTGGTTATATGCCCAGTGACTTGCTTAAATCACTACCAAAGAAATCAGGTGCAAAAGGAATGTGATGACCACCGGACTATCAGCCTCTCATGTCACATAACGAAGCTACTTTTGAGGATTATTATGAGAAGAACAAGGAAAAATATAAAAATGGAAATAGCAGATGAACAGTTTGGATTTGTTGAAGGAAAGGGAACACACAATGCCATTTATGCTTTACGAACACTAACAGAAAGAACTTTAGAAGTACAGAAAGATCACTACTTTGCTTAATTGATTACACCAAGGCATTCGACAAGGTGAAACATAATGAAATTATTAAAATGCTTGAAGACATCAATATAGACGGCAAAGACCTGAGGATTGTAAAACATCTATACTGGCAGCAAGAAGCAGCAATTCGAGTTGAAAATAGAACTGGAAAATATCAACCTATAAAACAAGGGATGCGACATGGATGTGTACTATTTCCAGACCTTTTTTCTCTGTACAGCGAGAATATTCTAAGAACGATCATCACAGAACCAGATATAAAAATTGGAGGATACAATATTAACAACCTTCAGTATGCTGACGACACAGTACTGATAGCTGAGAACCAACAAGACCTGCAAAATCTCTTGGATAAAGTCGCCAAAGAAAGTGAACAGAAAGTGCTTACTTTGAACATCAAAAAGACAGAGACTATGGTTATATCTAAGAAACAGAATCCATCAACATGCAGTATAAAATTAAATGGAACTATTCTAATGCAGGTGCAGAAATTCAAATAACTTGGAGCAGTAATAACTTCAGATGGAGAATACAAAACATAAATTAGGAACAGAATAGGCCAACCAAAGACTGCATTTCAGACAATGAGAAACATATTATGCAACACGTCCTAATCAATGAATGTAAGAGAACGAGTCCCAAAATGCTATTTCGAACCTCTCTTGTTATATGGAAGTGAATCATGGACAATAGGCAGGTCTGCACATAAATCATTGGAAGCAGCAGGAATGTACTTTATTTGAAGAATGTTGCGAATCCCCTGGACAGCAAAATTAACTAATGAAGAATGTATGAGAAGCGCTGGAGAGAAAAAAATTCTTGTTAAAAAAATAAGAGAGAGACAATGTACTTCCATAGAACATGCAATGAGAAGAGGGGGCATTGAAAATATTATAACAACAGGAAAAATAGAGGGAAGAAGATGAAGAGGAAGACCAAGAGAATTGATACTGGACAGTCTGACGAGATGGTGTGAGAGGAGATCACCAACTGAGCTGATGGCCTACATGAAGGATCGTGTACTCTGGAGAAGCATAATAGCCAACGCCAGTCGGCACGGCACATGATGATGATGAAAACAGCTCACGTGCATCTAGCAGTTAAAATCAGGGTATTTTAAAAGTGATACATAACAAATTAGCAAATTGAAAACGTCATGAAGCCGACATTGCTCAGATACATTCAAGTGAAAGACAGCGAAGCATGCACTTCAGAGAATGTGCCCATAGAAGCTCTTCAACAAAATATTCATCGACAGATAACATCCACCGGTTTTGAAAACATCTTCTGGGGCTGGCATTAGCGCTTGTGCACTGGTTCAAACAGCGCCCTACATCATGTCTGTTATAGTTTCTAACAGAGCTGTTTTATCGGTTTTCTATTCCGGTCTATTTTTTTTCTTAAAGTTGCAAGTAATTAAGAGAGCCAGTACGGTCGTCAATAATTATCTTCTCTAGAGTTATCTTCCAAACAGTGGCCTGGAGACCGGCTACAGTCGGATTCAACTCAGTCTAGCACGAACTCTTATCCTACAGGACCAAACATCCGAAGACCACATAAACAACTTTACAATAAACACAACTGCCGTTTTCATTTTATCTTGCTGGTAATAACAAAAATACCCATATTTAGCCTATATTTAGCCTATATTGTACGTTAATTTGAAAGCTGAATCTCACAAATAATAAAACCCACTTTTTAAAACTTCGCCATCTGAATGGCTTACAGTAGGAAAAGAGTTTTTAAAATGCCAGTGTCGTCAGCATCATCATCATGTGCCGTGCCGACTGGCGTTGGCTAATATGCTTCTCCAGAGTACACGATCCTTCATGCAGCCATTAGCTCAGTTGGTGATCTCCTCTCACACCATCCCGTCAGACTGTCCAGTATCATTTCTCTTGATCTTCCTCTGGCTCTTCTTCCTTCTATTTTTCGTGTTGTTATATTTTCAATGCCCCGTCTTCTCATTGCATGCCCTATGAAAGTACATTGTCTCTCTTTTTTTTTTGTTTGACAAGATCTTTTTATCTCCAGCTCTACTCAAATGTCAGTGTCCAATATTTAAACAAATTCTCGCGTAAAATTCATTTCAGTTATTAAGAGATGCAGCCAAATTTTATAGTCAGTAACGTAGAAAAAACAGACGAAAGAAAAAGAAGTTGATCAGTTGTGATTTACCATCAATGCTAGTAAACTGAGCCTTCATGTCAACAAGAAAATATCGTTGCTATTCGTTTTATTAATTTAAAGCGAAAAAACATTTCCAAACTTTATTCACAAACTGTGTGTGGGTTGAGTCTTCGCTTGCTCATTCGAGCTACAAATAGTCTCAGAGTTACAAAAAATCCGAGTCTGTCCGTATGTTGAGCTTGTATGTCTGAACAGTTAGCTATCTTTCGTGTCTGCTGTCATCTAAATAGTACATGGCATACAATGTGACTTCTGCGCATGGGGACAACAAAACAAAACAGGAAAGAAACCGACGAACCGCTGTCAAGGCACAATGTTTTGATGAATGTCAGAAATTAACACCCGTTTGTTGTTACAAACATTATATATACCTAGAATTTTCAATATAATAACACAGATTTCTTTGTACCTTGGTTTTTAGGCCTGTTCCAAAGGTTATTTGGGGCATTGATTCAGAAAACTGCGTTGGATAGACTGCATCAGCACTAGTTTCTTAGATATGGTTGAATTTATAAAATTTTAGTCCGATTTTTAAAAAAAAATCTCTTCCGCAGAATTGGTATGTCACAACAAGCTGTCTTATTTGAATGGGAAATTTACGTATTTAATTTACCCACATTTTTTGTGCACAATGGGCTTTTTTTCACAGCTATTCGTCTACTTCCTTTCCTATAATCTTATCTTATATCTTATATCCTTCCAGTGCGTTAAACGTCACATGTGGCTCGCAAGGTAGTTCGCCAATTTTTCCTGTTTTCAGAGAGCTTTTCAGCCTCATCAAGGGATTTTATGCCCACTAAACTGGCCTCTCTTAACAATGTCCTCTTTACAGTTTCATGTGGTAGACCTCCTTTACTTCGGCCTGTTGTGTTCCACTTGATAGCTTGTTTTGGGATTCTCTGTTTCTTCTTATCACATGACCAACATATGTCCATCTCCTTTTTCTGATCACCCATGAGACTTGTTGTTCAGTCATCTGTTTTATCTCTGCATTGTTCTTGAATTCGTTTCACTTGATGCCGAGTATTTTCCTTAGGCATTTGTTTTCAAAATAGTCTAATTTCTTGTCTATTTCTTTAGTTGTTTTCCAGCTTTCATATGCATAAATGGGGGTGGATTTGAATTAAATAGTCTTAACTTGCTTATAACTCTTGAATGCCATATGTTCTCAAGATTCTTGAAGATCGATGCTGCTTTTGCAATTCTAATTCTAACTTCCTTTCTGGTGCCACCATCCTGGTCTATGTAGCTGCCAAGGTATGCAAATTGATTGACTTCTTCAACATCTGTCCCTTCTAAGTGTATTTTTCAATTTTGATTAATGGGAAGTTTCATTACTTTTGTTTTTTCATTGTTAATTTCAAGTAGTATTTTGCTAGCCAGTGAAGACAGGATATCTTTTTTTTCCCCTTGCATGGAATTCACATTGTTACTGAAAGTGGTTTTCATAGACTACATAAATTTGTATTTCAAAGGTTTCTCAGCTTGATCTGTTTAAAACAGTTGCGCTGTACAATAGTTATGGTCGTATAGGAGGTGTGTGTATATTCTCACTCATATCATTTTATTTTTACAAATCGAACACCGTAGAGGTTATGGATACTTCAAGACGGAGTTGCTTGAATCATCCCGAAGTATTTTGCTATATTTGTGGGGAGTACACACTGAAAGCAAGTAGGAAACCTATTTCTGCGTTTGTAAAAAAGAGCATACATAATCGGTTATTTTGGTGTCAAGCTTGGAGACAAGCCATGGACTTCTCATATTGTATTCAAAATTTATATGGAGCATTTGCGCCAGTAGACAAACGGAAAGAGAAGCTGCCTGAAATTTGGAGTACCAGTGGTGTGGAGGGAACAGAAAAACCACTTCGATAACTGTTATTTTTGTATTGTTAATATCACAGGCGTCAGTCGAAATAATCCTGGCAAGTTGTCTTACCCTGATCTACCTTCAGCCAGGAGACCTGTTCCGCACTTGGATCTTGTACCAGTTCCACCTTTCCTTGACCTACCACAGATCTCAGAGGAAGTGTCTTGCATGTCTGATATCGCACAAGGTAAAGAAAGTGGGGGCAGTGACAGTAAATTCCAAACTTCACATAGTGATCGTTTTGATCAGAATGAATTGAATGATCTGATCAGGGACTTAAATCTTTCCAAGGAGTCTTCTTAATTGCTTGCCTCCAGACTAAAGGAAAAGAATGTACTTCCGCCTGGAACGAAAATTACATTTTATCGAAGGATTTTTACAAAAGGATTTGCTGCCATTCCTTACTGAAGACAACAATTTAGTAATCTGTAATGACATCGGAAACCTTGTGAAGGAAAATGGTCTTTCAGAATATGACCCAAGTGAGTGGTGTATTTTCATCGACAGTTCAAAACGTAGTTTAAAATGTGTTCTTTTTAAATAACGGCAATAAATATGGTTCTATTCCAATCTGTCATTCCATCAGGATGAAAGAAGAGTACAAGGCCATCTCTTTAGTCTTGGAAAAGATAAATTACCAAGAACATCAATGGGTGATTTGTGTAGACTTGAAGATGGTTAATTTTCTTCTTGGTCAACAAAGTGGCTACACAAAGTATCCTTGCTTTTTATGCCTTTGGGACAGTAGAGCCAAACATGAAGATTGGATAAGAAAAGATTGGCCTCCGAGGGAAAATATGGTGGTTGGAGGACAAAATGTAATCAATGAAGCTGTGGTAGCATGAGATAGAATCATACTGTCACCTCTACATATAAAGCTAGATCTGACGAAACAATTTGTAAAGGCTTTGAATAAAGACGGTTCGTGCACTGAATGCATAGTGCATAAGTTACCTGGACTTACCATGGAAAAACTGAAAGCAGGAATTTTCGATGGTCCACAGATCAGACAACTTATAAATGACCCACATTTCATAGCATCGATGAATGAAATCGAGTAATGTTCCTGGTCTTCATTTGTTCTTGTGAAAAGCTTTCTTGGCAACAAGAAGGCAGACAACTACACACAATTAAGAGAAGATATGCTTCATTTCAACAGGCTTGGCTGTAACATGAGTGTTAAAATCCATTGTCTGCACAGTCACTTAGATCGCTTTCCTGAGAACCTTGGTGACTTAAGCGAAGAGCAAGGTGAAAGATTTCACCAAGACATAAAAACAATGGAAGCCAGATACCAAGGAAAATGGGATGCACACACGATGGCAAACGTTTGTTGGAATCTTATGCGGGATTGTCCTGACAGATCCCAGAAGTCTTACAAAAGGAGGGAGCTTCTTGTATGTCGAATGAGTGGAAATTTTTTATCGTAAACTTGTGCTTTTGATATGAAATAAGTAGATTTTCATGTAGTACACTTGTAATTTTTAATATGTTTCATTCATGTTTGAAAGATATTAATTTAAACACTACATTAAAATATCATAATTTGTTATCGGCGAAGAGAGTGAAGTCTGATATAAGGCATCTGCTCTGTGTCTAAAAAACTAGAGCTGATAGGTGAAAACGTGTGTCATTTTTGGAACCCGCAGTTCAGATATACCCAGAAACATGTCTAACATTTGAGGCACCAAAATGTGTGTTGGCCATTGTAATCTTTACGGGGGTCTTTCGTTAACTACAGTTTGTGCGTAAGTCGGACGTTCGAAAATCGGGGGAACTGCCTCTAGTTTTAATTTTATCTTTAGAAAAAAAAAATCTTATTCCTCTATTTTTGTTCCTGTTCTATCTCCCTTACAGTTTCTACAAACAATAATTTATAATAATTTCTTACTTATGCTTGCAAAGGGTTTTTTTTTTCTATGTGGGGCCTCCTTCTTCTTTCATAAATCACCATTTTCTGAGGTTTACAAAGATGAAAACCTTCCTTAGAGAAGTCTAATACGGCCAGGTCATTGGCAACGATGTGTCCGGCACGAACGCAAATACTGAAGAAGATGGCCTCTAGAATAGTGTCATTAATGTCAACACCTGACATTAATGACAAAAGACGATGATTTTTGGGGGGGGGGGGGGGGGAAGGAGGGGAGAAGAGAATGTTGCCGGAACATGTTTGCCTTCTACAGATGGACATGCCAGATTTGGAGCGAGTACGTGTTTGAAATTATAAGCAAAACAAAATCAATAAGACACGATCGTAATTTTATTTGAGCTAAAGCATAGGAGAAGATGGAATACAAGTCCTCGCCATCTACAGAATGTGTCCAGATTTGGCATTACAGAGCCGTGTTTGCAAGACCAAAACTAATGGGAAAACAAATTCGTTTGGCCGGCATTCTCTGTACCCCCCGTAACATCGAAACCCTTTAAACGTTTTTTTTTTCAAATAATTATTATGACAGTAATCTCAAATGACAATAATTTTATATGACAGTAATTTCCAGGGGGGTAGGGGGTTCTGTGTAGATCAACGGTTAAGACGTACGCCTACCGAGCATTGTGTCAGGGGTTCAAATCCCGCAGGGGGCTGTAACGTTTGGTTTTTTTTCACATTTTTTTCACAAAAGCTTTGTTCTTTTAATGACGTCTTTCCAAAATTGTACAAACTGATGTCAGTGTGTGAGGGATAAAAGAATATTATAGTAGAAAATATTCCCGGACTCAAAGGCAGTTTCACATTTCAGAGGTTGGAGTTGTTTGAAAGAGGGTGTATCCTGCTTGGAAGTAACAAAAAGTTCTTTTACTTATATATGTTCAACCTGTGTAAGTGTGGCATAATAACACGGGGAGGATACATTTACGGAAAGCATACGTTTAATGTGGCTAGTGGCTGAGTGGCTAGTGCGCGGTGTGGATAGTGGATGAGTGGCTGGTACGCTGTGTAACTAGTGGATGAGTGGCTGGTACGCTGTGTAACTAGTGGATGAGTGGCTGGTACGCTGTGTAACTAGTGGATGAGTGGCTGGTACGCTGTGTAACTAGTGGATGAGTGGCTGGTACGCTGTGTAACTAGTGGATGAGTGGCTGGTACGCTGTGTAACTAGTGGATGAGTGGCTGGTACGCTGTGTAACTAGTGGATGAGTGGCTGGTACGCTGTGTAACTAGTGGATGAGTGGCTGGTACGCTGTGTAACTAGTGGATGAGTGGCTGGTACGCTGTGTAACTAGTGGATGAGTGGCTGGTACGCTGTGTAACTAGTGGATGAGTGGCTGGTACGCTGTGTAACTAGTGGATGAGTGGCTGGTACGCTGTGTAACTAGTGGATGAGTGGCTGGTACGCTGTGTAACTAGTGGATGAGTGGCTGGTACGCTGTGTAACTAGTGGATGAGCGGCTAGTGCGCTGTGAGGATAGTGAATGAGTGGCTAGTGTGCTGTGTGGATAGTGGATGAGTGGCTAGTGTGCTGTGTGGATAGTGAATGAGTGGCTAGTGCGCTGTGTGGATAGTGGATAAGTGGCTAGTGCGCTGTGTGGATAGTGAATGAGTGGCTAGCACGCTGTGTAACTAGTGGTTGAGTGACTAGTGTGCTGTGTGGATAGTGGATGAGTGGCTAGTGTGCCGTGTAACTAGTGGATGAGTGGCTAGTGCGCTGTGTAACTAGTGGCTGAGTGGCTAATACGCTGTGTAACTAGTGGATGAGTGGCTAATACGCTGTGTGACTAGTATACTGTGTGACTAGTGGCTGAGTGGCTAATATGCTGTGTGGCCAGTACACTGTGTGACTAGTGACTGAATGGCTGGTGCGCTGTGTAACTAGTGGCTGAGTGGCTAATACGCTGTGTGAATAGTATGCTATGTGACTAGTGGCTGAGTGGTTAATACGCTGTGTGGCTAGTACACTGTGTGACTAGTGGCTGGTGCGCTGTGTAACTAGTGGCTGAGTGGCTAGTTGGCTAGTACGCTGTGTGACTAGTGGTTGAGTGGCTAGTACGCTGTGTGACTAGTGGCTGAGTGGATAGTGCGCTGAGAAAATAGTGGATGAGTGGCTAATACGCTGTGTGAATGTTGGCTGAGTGGCTAGTACGCTGTGTGAATAGCGGCTGAGTGGCCAGTACGCTGTGTAACTAGTGGCTGAGTGGCTAATACGCTGTGTGGCTAGTACACTGTGTGACTAGTAGCTAGTAGTCTGTATAACTAGTGGCTGAGTGCCTAGTGTGCTGGTTGACTAGTACTCTGTGTGGCTAGTGGCTGAGTGCCTAGTGTGCTGGTTGACTAGTACTCTGTGTGGCTAGTGGCTGAGTGCCTAGTACGCTGTTTGACTAGTGGTTGAGTAGCTAGGGCGCTCTTTGACTATTACGCTGTGTGACTAGTGGCTCAGAGACTAGTACGTTGTGTGACTGGCTCAGTGGCTAGTACGTTGTGTGACTGGCTCAGTGGCTAGTACGCTGTGTGACTAGTGGCTAGTACGCTGTGTGACTAGTGGCAGAGTGACAAGTACGCTGTGTAACTAGTGGCTGAGTGGCTAGTGTGCTGTTTGACTAGTACACTAAGTAGTGGCTGAGTGGCTAGTACGCTGTGTGACTAGTGGATGAGTGGCTAGTGTTCTGTGTGGCTAGTGGCTGAGTGGCTAATACGCTGGGTGACTAGTACGCTGTGTAACTAGTGGCTGTGTGACTAGTACGCTATGCAACTAGTGGCTGTGTGACTAGTACGCTATGCAACTAGTGGCTGATTGGCTAGTACGCTGTGTAGCTAATACGCTGTGTGGCTAGTACGCTGTGTAACTTGTGGCTGTGTGACTAGTACGCTGTGCAACTAGTGACTGAGTGGCTAGTACGCTGTGTTGCAAGTACCCCGAGTAACTAGTGGCTGAGTGGCTACTACGCTATGTGACTAGTACGCTGTGTAATTAGTGGCTGAGTGGCTAGTACGCTGTGTGACTAGTACGCTGTGTGAATAGTGGCTGAGTGGCTAGTACGCTGTGTAACTATTACGCTGTATAACTAGTGGCTGATTGGCTAGTACGCTGTGTGGCTAGTACGCTGTGTGACTAGTATGCTGTATAACTAGTGGCTGAGTGGCTAGTACGCTGTGTGACTAGTACGCTGTGTAACTAGTGGCTGAGTGGCTAGTACGCTGTGTGACTAGTACGCTGTATAACTAGTGACTGAGTGGCTAGTACGCTGTGTGACTAGTACGCTGTATAACTAGTGGCTGAGTGTTTAGTACGCTGTGTGACTAGTGGCTGATTGGCTAGTACGCTGTGTGACAAGTACGCTGTGTGACTAGTGGCTGATTGGCTAGTACGCTGTGTGACAAGTACGCTGTGTGACTAGTGGCTGATTGGCTAGTACGCTGTGTGACAAGTACGCTGTGTGACTAGTGGCTGATTGGATAGTACGCTGTGTGACAAGTACGCTGTGTGCTAGTGGCTGAGTGGCTAGTACGCTGTGTGACTAGTGGCTGATTGGCTAGTACGCTGTGTGACAAGTACGCTGTGTGACAAGTACGCTGTGTGACAAGTACGCTGTGTGACTAGTGGCTGATTGGATAGTACGCTGTGTGACAAGTACGCTGTGTGACTAGTGGCTGAGTGGCTAGTACGCTGTGTGACTAGTGGCTGAGTGGCTAGTACGCTGTGTGACTAGTGGCTGAGTGGCTAGTACGCTGTGTGACTAGTGGCTGAGTGGCTACTACGCTGTCTTCCTCTGACTGAGCAGCCGCTTGTTGATTCGAAGTCCATGATTCGAGCACTGTCACTTTTCTTTCTTTCTTTCTTTCTTTTGCCTTGTCTAATGTTGATTTTAACCGTACAACGCTGTTTCACAAACTTTCTCTCTCTCTCTCTTTCTCTTTCTCTCTCTCTCTCTCTCTCTCTCTCTTTGTGTGTGTCAGGATGAGTTCTATCAAGACAATAGAATGAAGGTTTGAATAATGGAGGATTCTGAACGTCTGAAACGATAAATGATGCAAGAAGGATTTTTTTTCCAGGAGAGACAGAAAGGAGAAAAGTAGACCAGACACATTAGGAAAATACAAACATTGTTAAGTGTCACAGTTTTATAAAAGTTTTGAATATCTTGGATCACTACTAACTAATAATGGAGATACAATGAGGGAAATTAAAACGAGGACATCTATCGCTCTTCAGAAAGTAAAACAAATAAAGAATCTGTAGAGAGGAGCAGACAGAACTAGAAAAATAAGATTTTTAAGGGCGTGCATCTTTCCCATCGCAACATATGCCTGTGAGACCTGAACACTTAACAAAACAGCTGAGAAACAAATAAATGCCTTTGAATGTAAATGCTACAGAAGAGTTCTTCAAATATCTTGGACACAAAAAAGAACAAATATATCTATACTACAAGAGCTTAATATTGAAGAAGGCTGGCTAGTAAAGAGGATTAAAGAGAGAAAACTTAAATATTTTGGATACATTAAACGTCATGATAATTTAGAGAAGACCGTATTGGAAGGATACACAATGGGAAAAAGAAAAAGAGGAAGACCAAGGCGAAGATGGCTGCAAGACATCGTTGACGATCTGCAAATGGAGCCGCAGCAGCAGGCCATCTTGCTCACAACCGAGAGGCCTACAGGAGTGCTGTTTGGGAGGCAAAGTTCCGCAATGGACATGCAAATGAATGAATGAATGAAGTGTCACAGGAAAAATATAAACATGGTTAAGTGTCACAGGAAAAATATAAACATGGTTAAGTGTCACAAGGAAAATATAAACATGGTTAAGTGTCACAGGAAAAATATAAACATGGTTAAGTGTCACGCTGGGCCACCAAAGCGTCAATCAGAAAGACACGTTGCTGACATGCCACGATTTAGCAAAGTTAAGAAAAAAGATAATAATAGAAATGAAATAATTGAGCATTCTCGAAACGCGTGACCCCCATCATTCATTCATTCATTCATTCCTTTGCATGTCCCCCGCGTCAAAGAATGTCGCAAAACAAAAGCGCGGCCTCTCTGGGTTGTAGATTACGACATGGAGCAAGACTGCTCTGGTTGTGACACTCTTTTCATCCGCACTTGCTCCAAGGCAATGCCTGGAATATTCCCATCTGGGTATCACACCAGGTCATTGTTGCAGTCCCAGGCCAGGCCAAACATGTCCCTTTCTTTCTTTCTTTTTTCGTTCTTTCTTTCTTTCCAGCTTAATCTGGGTTAAGCCAGGTTGACATACCCTTGTAGACTTGCGTGAAAAGGTAATTAAAAACTTAATTAAACGCTATTATCCAGCGCAGACGATTAACAATAGGGCCGTAAATAGCAATGGCGGGTAGGATGAAAGTCTTCAGTATTTCAATTTCGAAACATAAATGAATCAGTAATGAACAATGATACAGCAATAAGAAACGCACTTATTTCATTTTCCGTTTCAAAGACCCCATCAAACAGGACCCAACACTCTTGTATGTACAGTCTGATGGGAGATAACCGGGGTAAAAAAAAGTTCAGTAAAATAAAAAATGTCGGGGGGAACGGATCAATGAAAATCTTCCTACGAAACAAAATTTTATATGGGACTGACTGCGGTAATGATTGCATTGATGTTTGCAGTGCCGGCACGTAGCTGCCGACGGAAACCTGCAAACCAAGCATTTAACGGCCGGGCCTGGTTAGATCTTTCACACGCAAACAGGATTGATTGTGTGTAACTAGGCATTCACATTTCACCCGCGGAAGCTAAAAAATAGTGGAAAGGGTATTTCCTCTGTGTGATTAACTCGGATTTCTACCGCCAAAGCGATCAGAGATGCCAACTCCGAGAGGGAAATAAGACTAGGGGAAAGAAATAGAGAGAGAGAGAGAGAGAGAGAGAGAGAGAGAGGTGAAAGAGAGATAGAGAGGGGGGGGGGGAAATCCCCCGTTATATCGAAGACAAAATAGCGACATTCGTAAATCCTGTCTTTGAAATAATTTCCTTTATTTACATTTTCTTCTCTCGGTGGGGTAAAAAAAATGGAGATAGATGTAAGGATTCTTAGGAAAGTTTTGAGAATCTGGCCCGATGTAACTTATCGTTTCGTGTTCACGTGATTGTCTGTCTGAAATATGCAAGAATTCTTCTTCTTCTTCTTCTGCCTCTTAATATCTCCAGCTTAACAGCAGCAGTTACGCAGGACAGACAGAAGAAATAAAACAAACAAGACATCCTCAAAGGAAGAAATAAAACAAACAAGACATCCTCAAAGGAAGAAATAAAACAAACAAGACATCCTCAAAGGAAGAAATAAAACAAACAAGACATCCTCAAAGGAAGAAACAAAACAAACAAGACATCCTCAAAGGAAGAAATAAAACAAACAAGACATCCTCAAAGGAAGAAATAAAACAAACAAGACATCCTCAAAGGAAGAAACAAAACAAGCAAGACATCCTCAAAGGAAGAAATAAAACAAACAAGACATCCTCAAAGGAGTTTCAGAACAACAGAAACTAGTTAAAGTTATAAGACCCCAACAAACAAACAAAAAAGTCAGAACTTCTTGAATATGTCAGGTGAAGACAAAAGTTAGAGAACTTAACACTGGAAAACTTAAGGAGAAAAAGAAGAAGAAGAACAGCAACTGAAATCATCGAAAAGACCAAGGATCGCAGAAGAAAGGGGATGCATGATCGCCTACGCTGGATGGCACCTCACGTAACAAAGAATTAGGCTGATTTGTATTTTCATTGGAAACTATCTGAAGCCATCAATGTACATGTTGCGTCTATACAAGTGCGTGTATGTTTATCTGGTCTCACGTTTACAAACGATAAACTCTGTTATATACACTGAGAACAACAAATGATAAGCCTACGTCATTATTATGACAGCAATTATTGAGGAAAGATGCTGGCGATGGTTGGGACATGTGCTCCGAATGACTGACAACTCACTACCAAAAACAGCACTAAGATGGACACCATAGGGGAACAGATGGGTAGACAAAAAGAGACATGGAGAAGATCAACAAAGAGCATGTTGAGCAGTAGAAGGCTCACCTGGGCAACAGTAGAAAAAAAGGCAGAGGACAGGCATTTGTGGAAAACCCTCGCGGAAGCCCCATGTGCCCTGGGCACTTACGGTTCGGAGAGAGATGTGCACTGAGAAGAAAATGATAAGCCTCTATTATATAGACTGAGAATAACATATGATAAGGCTCTATTATATACATTGAGAAGAAAAAATAATAAGCCTCTATTATATAGACTGAGAAGAATAGATAATAATCCTCTATTAATAGACTGAGAAGAACAGATGATAATTCTCTATTACACAGACTGAGAAGAACAAATGATAATCCTCTATCATATAGATTGAGAAGAACAAATGATAATCCTCTATTATAAAGACTGCGAGGAACAAATGATAAGCCTCTGTTATATAGACTGAAAAGAACAGAGTGTATAACTGAAAAGAACAGATGATAAATGTGTTATATAGACTAAAAACAACAGATGATAATTGTGTTATATGAAAAGAACAGATGATAACCGTGTTGTATAGACTAAGAAGAGCAGATGATAATCCTCTATCATATAGACTGAGAAGAGCAGATGGTAATCCTGTATAATATAAACTGAGAAAAACAAATGATAATCCTCTATCATATAGACTGAGAAAAACAAATGATAACCTCTATTATAAAGAATGAGAGGAACAAATGATAAGTCTTTGTTATATAGACTGAAAAGAACAGATAATAATCGTGTTATATAGATTGACAAGAACAAATGATAATCGTATTGTATAGACTGAGAAGAGCAGATGATAATCCTCTATCGTATAGACTGAGAAGAGCAGATGATAATCCTCTATCACATAGACTGAGAAGAACAAATGATAATCCTCTATTATGAAGACTGAAAAGAACAAATGATAAGCCTCTGTTATATAGACCGAAAAGAACAGATGACAATCGTGCTATATAGACCGAAAAGCACAGATGACAATCCTATATTTTACAGACTTAAAAGAGCAAATGATAATCGTGGTTATATAGATTGATAAGAACAGATGTTATCGCAAGGTTAAAAAAATAAGTATTAATGTTCTGCTATTAAGGCTAAAAAGCGCTGCTTTATATGTTATATTTTGAACATGTATAAACAAAATTTTAGATAATACTGCTTAAACAATCTTCACAAACCTAACTTTAAAAAAAAATTCCAACAGTTTAAGAAAAAAAGAAAGAAAAAAAGAAATGGTAAAAACTTCATCAGCCATAGGCCAATGGAACTCTTTCTATATACAGATAAACCCAAACCTCAGTACGAAACTGGCAGTCATAGAAAGAAACTCATAGGAATAAAGTCATAGAAAGAAACTCATAGGAATAAAGTCATAGAAAGAAACTCATAGGAATAAAGTCATAGAAAGAAACTCATAGGAATAAAGTCATAGAAAGAAACTCATAGGAATAAAGTCATAGAAAGAAACTCATAGGAATAAAGTCATAGAAAGAAACTCATAGGAATAAAGTCATAGAAAGAAACTCATAGGAATAAAGTCATAGAAAGAAACTCATAGGAATAAAGTCATAGAAAGAAACTCATAGGAATAAAGTCATAGAAAGAAACTCATAGGAATAAAGTCATGGATGTTATGCCAATGATACATTTACCTTTAAAAAGACGAAAACCGACGATCAGCGTCCCCAGTTAGGATGGCATTTTTTTTTTTTTAGGTAGAGAAGGCAAATTTGTACAAAACGTCAAGAGGGATGTCCTGGCGAATACAAGGCGTGAAGTGCAATCAATGTGAAGCCAGCCGGATCACAGGGTATAAATTCTCAAGCTATCTACGTCGGATCACATTAAGGATAACAGTATGAAGAACTGCATCAACTGTGCTGGCATGTGAGACCTGTCGAGTGTGGGTACTCGTTCTTGATGCCAAACAAAATCAAACAGCGACATGGTGTGTCATCGATTAGTACAGGCAGAATACGAAGTTAATCAATATTTGGAATAAAAATAAGGGAAAAAAAAGCAGCTGTGCGCTACCATGAAACAGCAGAAATGGGTGTGTGGTCACGCGGATTATTAAAACCTAATGATTAAACTTGTCTGTTCTCAGTGAAATAAGCTGAAGGAACGGAATCTTGAACATTAGCCAGCCAGTGGAACAACAACCAGTCTCATGGGTGATCAGGGAAAGGAGATGGGCATATGTCGGTCACGTGATGAGAAGAAACAATCAGAAAATCCCAGAACAAGTTGTCAAGTGGAACACAACGGGCCGAAGCAAAAGAGATCGACCACGTGAAACTCTAAAGAGGACATTGCTAAGAGAGGCCAGTTTAACTGGCATAAAATCCCTTAATGAGGTTGAAAAGCTCCCCGAAAACAGAAAAAAAAAACTTGGTGAACTGTCATGTGAGGCCTGTGTGACGTTTAACAGCACGGGAAGGATATAAGATAAGATAAGAAGATTTCATTGGTTTGAGTGAGTGGTAAGACAAAGATAAGGGTCAGCTATTTCTTCGCTTAGTCTTTATCAGTTTTTCTTTCTTAATCTAGACACGATGCTTTTGTAATCTTCGAAGCCCACATTAAACCGCTACAGAGCTCAAGATATTGATATTTCATAACAAGGCCAAACATTCGCTAAATCATTAAAATTTCATAAGCGTTGGCAGCAACAATGGAAACTCACAAACTCGCGCAACTCCGTGAGACTAGTGAACATTTATGAGAAACATTCCCATATAAAAACTAAGTTTCATATTTAGGAAGAAACTGGAGGTACAGCATCTTGAGCATTCGCCAAATATTGCACGCTATTATCAGCAGATAAGAACTCAGTACAGTTCACCGAAGTTAGAGAAGTAAATTCTATAGCAGGACCTAGTTCAATGGGAAAGTACCGCTCTGACACTGGGAATTTGACGTTTACTAATCAATAGATGGACAAATCGGCATTTGGACTCAAACTATGTGAAAATAGAATGTGTAAAAGAACCTTGAAAATAGAATGCGTAAAAGAACCTTGAAAATAGAATGTACAAAAGAACATTGAAAATAGAATGTATAAAAGAACATTGAAAATAGAATGTATAAAAGTACATTAAAAATAGAATGTATAAAAGAATATTGAAAACAGAATGTATAAAAGAACATTGAAAACAAAATGTATAAAAGAACACTGAAAATAGAATGTATAAAAGAACACTGAAAACAGAATGTATAAAAGAACATTGAAAACAGAATGTATAAAAGAACATAGAAAACAGAATGTATAAAACAACATTGAAAATAGAATGTATAAAAGAACATTGAAAATAGAATGTATAACAGAACATTTAAAAAACTGCAACGGGACAGAATATACAGAAACGAGAGAATGAAATATCACACGAGACTGAGTGAGAATAAATAAACGAACTTTATTTTTCAAGGGTTAAGAATTGGGCGCGCAGGCCTGTACTGGCATTCTGCCCTTCATCATACAACTTTATCTCTGTCACAGACATTCTACCCTTCATCATACAACTTTATCTCTGTCACAGACATCTTCGCATTGGTCTTCCTCTCTTTCTTTTTCCCATTATGTACCCTTCCAAGACGGTCTTCTCTAGATTCTCATGACGTTTAATGTGTCCAAAACATTTAAGTTTTCTCTCTTTAATCCTCTTTACTAGCCAGCCTTCTTCAATATTAAGTTCTTGTAGTATGGATATATTTGTTAAGTAAGTATGATAAGCACAAATTATCTCTTGTCCGTACACTTCACAATGTGATTTATATAACTACGTGCAATACACTTATATCCTGTAAGTCCCGTAGCATTTGTGTGCAGTAGGGGTGTGAGGCTTACAGGAGTGCTGTTAGTGAGGCAAAGTTCCACAAGGGACATGCAAATGAATGAATGAAGGGGGTGTGAAGTGCTAGTGTCTAAGCCACTACAGTATTCTGAAGCAGGGATGCCAGCACCTGTCTTCTTTGCCTTTACTTTCCTAGGAGAACCCCAGGCACCCATTTTTTTGACACTGGGTTGATCCTGGTGCCAGTCGGTCCGAAAAGATTCCGCCCGAGTCCGAACTCGAACCTGGGACCTTCTGATCGGCAAGCGAGTGCACTAACATTCTCATATTCATATAATTTAATAATTAAATTCACAATTAGCCAATTTCATTAAAAAAAGGTTACATGTTTAGCCAGTAACGTATTCGTAAATAGCATAAACCAAGAAACTAAGATTAACCAAGAGCAGTCAAAATCTACTGAAAAAAGGCGGATGTGGTTTATAAGAATCATGGTGAGACAACAGTACAGTTTCGTAGGGCATGTATTGAGAAAGGGAAAACTGGAACACCTAGTGGCAATAGGAAAAATGAAAGGACAAAGGGACATAGGATGACAAAGAAACAAGATACGTGACGTGGTAAAAGTATGCCAAGGAGTACAGTCCAACACGCAGCTTATAGAAAGAGCAAAGGGTAGATGGTTGGGGAAATCAATGGCGACAAACGCCTGGCTGGTATGGGCCAGAGTTTGAGACTGTGAGTGCGTGAGAGAGAGTGAGTGAGTGAGAGAGAGAGAGAGAGAGAGAGAGAGAGAGAATCTCAGAAAATAAACACAGTGTTTAAGATTACGGAAAATATGGGGACTAACACCATATCCCTATGTGCCTCTAAGGCATGAAAGGATTACCTTTACCTTACCTTAAGATTATAGATTACACATGGTCATTAAAACTTCAGACACATCCTCGATTTCTTTAGAAATAATCACAGTGAAGCCAGATGGAGAAAGAAACCATGTAATCTTTCCTTCTCTTGTTGTTAAATACATTTTCATACGTACAACATGTAATTCGTAAATGTTATCACGCTATGAAATACTTGAAGTAAACAGAAACAAAAGTTCGTAAACCTTCCCACAGAGATATCCGTGTAACGCGTCATGTACATTAATTGCATATAGGTCGTATCTCATAGACGTCATGTACAGTACTCGCATATAGGTCGTATCTCATAGACGCCATGTACATTACTCGCATATAGGTCGTATCTCATAGATGTCATGTACAATAATCGCATATAGGTCGTATCTCATAGACGTCATGTACAATAGTCGCATATAGGTCGTATCTCATAGACGTCATGTACATTACTCGCTTGTAGGTCGTATCTCATAGACGTCATGTACATTACTCGCTTATAGGTCGTATCTCATAGACGTCATGTATATTACTCGCTTATAGGTCGTATCTCATAGACGTCATGTATATTACTCGCTTATAGGTCGTATCTCATAGACGTCATGTATATTACTCGCTTATAGGTCGTATCTCATAGACGTCATGTATATTACTCGCTTATAGGTCGTATCTCATAGACGTCATGTATATTACTCGCATATAGGTCGTATCTCATAGACGTCATGTACATTACTCGCTTATAGGTCGTATCTCATAGACGTCATGTATATTACTCGCTTATAGGTCGTATCTCATAGACGTCATGTATATTACTCGCTTATAGGTCGTATCTCATAGACGTCATGTACATTACTCGCATATAGGTCGTATCTCATAGACGTCATGTACATTACTCGCTTATAGGTCGTATCTCATAGACGTCATGTACATTACTCGCCTATAGGTCGTATCTCATAGACGTCATGTACATTACTCGCTTATAGGTCGTATCTCATAGACGTCATGTACATTACTCGCCTATAGGTCATATCTCATAGACGTCATGTACATTACTCGCTTATAGGTCGTATCTCATAGACGTCAAGTACATCACTCGCATATAGGGCGTATCTCATAGACAGAAAAGAAAACAAACAACGAAGTGCTAAACAAACTAAAGTTAAAAGAGAAATCTTGATACAACATAACAACAAGACAGCTGAGATGTCAAGAGGCATCCTACTATACTGAAGAACCCTTCTTGAAGGCAAGAACGAAGGGAAAAGAACACGAGGACGACAGCGATATAAATGGGTGGACAATATTAAGAGATAGACAGGGACAAGCTCGGCCGAGTGTTCTAGGAAGACAAGAAACAGAGCAGAGTGGAGATTCACTGCAGCCAACCTTCCGTTGGGAGACGGCCCGAAGTTATGGTGACGATGATGATGTTATTACTCGAAGTAAGTACGTCCTGACTCACAAGAAGTCAAATCTCTAATGATGAAGTAAAAAGTTTACTAATTTCTTATGTGTATGGTAGCTTTGTCTACAGCTGCAAGGGATAAGAGTGTAATGGCTGTGACGTGAAGAACTTCGGGAACGATGGAAATAGCACGATTAGTTTAAACGTTCGAAAGCGTTCATAGATTGGTTTTAAAGTTCTGAATGCATTCAGAGATGAGTTTAAACTCCTGAATGTATTCAAATATTGGACTTTAAACTCCTGAATGTATTCAGATATTGGACTTTAAACTCCTGAATGTATTCAGATATTGGACTTTAAACTCCTGAATGTATTCAGATAGTGGTTTTAAACTAACGAATGTATGTGGATATGGTTGTGCGCTATCAAATATATTCACCGATTTGTTTATACTTCCGAATGTATTCACAGACTAGATTATATTCTCTAACGTGATCACAGATTTGGATTATATTCTCCAAGTTATTCACATATTGGATTATGCTCTAGAATATATCCACAGGTTGGATTATACCCTCGAATTTGTTCAGAGACTGGATTATGCTCGCTAACGTGTTCACATATTGTTTTAAACCTTGGAATGATATATTTGGAATACATCAACAGAACGTTACAGCGGACGTACCACTAAATCCAGACCTTATGTGCTGCCTTCTGTTCACACTATACCACGGCACGGCTTCCTCGTGTCCTCCTTCGTGCATCTAAATAAGAATATTGTGGATGTAGATAGAAATCCATATCTCTAATTTATCTTGGAAGAAGAATCATATCCCACACAACTAAACCGAGAGCTCGTGGACACTGACTGGGCTCGGAGCTGATTCATTTGATATTTATCTTGCCTGCGTTGGCAACCCACCAGGTGATTCTCTCTGTACCCTCATTTGCGCTTCTCATAAGCGCGTAAACGACGCGATGAGCGCGTATACAGTCACATTAGTCACACACCAGCCCTTTTCCTGCAGGGCTGCGGGTCACGGGGTTGGGCTGGCTTTGAGACAAAAGTCAGTTACATCACAGGATGTTTCGGGCGGTTACACGACTCTGGGGACAGCTCGGATGAGTGTACTAGAACAGAGGGACTGCGCAAATTTCAGGGGTTATCAAACCAGAGCTGGTAAAGGACATCCTACCCTCCCCTACCCCCCCCCCCAAAACCACCACCACCAATTTAACGTGCTGTATAAACGGGCTTTTGTGTTTCAATAACATCAGTAGATAGAGAAGGTTTGATAAGCTCTCCCTTTTACGGCAAAGCCTACCGTGATTCGAAGATGGCTACAAGACATCGTTGATGATCTGCAAATGGATGCATCAGGACCAGGCCATCTTGCTCACAACCAAGAGGCATACACTAGGAGGGCTGTTAGGGAGGCAAAGTTCCACAAGGGACATGCAAATGACTGACTGGTTGACTACAGTGATTACACTTTTACAAGTCTGAAAAAAAAAAGAAGTAAAGGCAGTTCTATCATGCCACAAAAATGCCCAGAAGGTAATGTCTTAAAGTCCATATTTTCATTGACTTGTCCGGAAATTAGAGGGTGATATGGTCAGCATCACTCCGTGCTGCCTTTTCCTTTCTACGACGAGAAGGAGTCAGGTACCCGTTTCTATGTCTTGGTGACCGAGGTGGGGGGGGGGGAGCTGCGGTCGAATTCCAACCATTGATTTTAGCTATGGGAGGCAAGTGCACTAACCGCTCCTCTGCTCAGACGCGCCGTTTTATAAGCACTCCCCGGGAGCTGAAACAAGCTATTGCAACTCACTCTTCAACGGAAATTGTCGGCTGCAGCGAAGCCTGGTTCGCAGTTATGGGAAGACCGAAAAACAATTCGAAGGTGAAATTTGTTCTTTAAAATTTAATATCTGCTTCTTTAACTGTTAACGTGCCAGACAACATCCATGACACACGAACATTTTTTTCGTTTAAAAAAAAATCACTGCTGCCATGTTACAAGGGAAATAACGGATAGTCTATTCATAGCGTTTTGCAGCAGTTTAAAATTCTGTACCAACGATCGACTACAGAACAAAATCATACGACTGTTATTTAAGTGTTTAACAAATTTAATGCTGTCTATATGGCTCAGGGTAGATTACCAAGTTTTAAAAAATGTCAATGTTCCTCTCGTTAGATTCTCATGTACATTATCTCAGGCACATTCGCACTGTGCACGCAGTTTCTTTTGCATTGTAGCATTCTTCTTCTTTCTTCTTCTTGGAACTACGAGCTGCTGATGCGGTGAAGATGTCGCTGAAAGGATTGCACTATGAACGTTGTCGTGGCGGCCATTTTTGTTTGTTTGTTTGTTTGCAGTCCTTGGGCGGAATTTTTTTTTAATGTATGGGGTAATGGAGTGCTTCTTTAGCAGAATCCACCACCACGGCGATCCCTCCTCGTTAGCCTGGCTAGGAATGTTATACTCAATGCTTCTTTAGCAGAATCCACCACCACGGCGATCCCTCTTCGTTAGGCTGGCTAGGCATGTTATACCTGGGGTGCCAACGGAGAGGTGGGATAGGGTCTTGTTAGGCTACGGCTGGTCAACCCTGACGCTAGCATGATAGTAATAGGTCATTAACTGCAAGAGCGGACAAGGTAAATAAATGGCCAGCATTGTTTAATACAAGCAACATTGCTCAGTACGCGTGACTGTGCTAGACTTAGAGCGCCGCCATTAAGATATGAGAGCCGGAGATGATCAAGACCCTTCACACCTCACCGTTCGTGTTCCTGATAACAGGCTGAGCCTTGATAACAGAGTAGAGCTCGTTGTGGTCGTTAGTGAGGTGGAGCCAGCCGAAAACTCGTTTGTGTGTGTGTGTGTGTGTGTATTCGTGGAAGCGGGGGCAGTCTATGTCTTCAATCAAATCACCGAGATATTCTCAGCCCAAAAAGATGCTTCAACACCAGTCCAACAAGATGTTCCAACATCAGTCCAACAAGATGTTCCAACATCAGTCCAACAAGATGTTCCAACATCAGTCCAACAAGATGTTCCAACATCAGTCCAACAAGATGTTCTAGCATTTTTAGGATGTCGATTGCTAAAGAACATCCGTCTCATAATTCCTGAGAGATACAACAACGATTAAAACAACAACTACAAGAACATAGCAAGTTCCTCCTTAATTTCATTGGTAAGAAATCTCAGCACAATACACCATCTTTATGTTTTTTTTAAAGTGTAACTTAACTGGTTCCTAAAGATTTGTAATGAAGATGACATGACTGATCTTATCTAATCTTCTTATATCCTTCCCGTGCCGTTAAATGTCACATAGGGCTCGCAAAGTAGTTCGCCAATTTTTCCTGTCTTCAGTGAGTCTTTCGACCTCATCAAAGGATTTTATGCCTGTTAATTTGGCCTCTCTTAGCAATGTCCTCTTCAGAGTTTCACGCGGTCTGCCTCTTTTTCTTTGGCCTGTTGTGTTCCACTTGATAGCTTGTTTTGGGATTCTCTGATCATTTCTTCTCATCAAGTGACCAACATATGTCCATCTCCTTTTCCTGATCACCCATGAGACTGGTTGTTCAGTCATCTGTCTTATCTCAGCATTGTTCTTGAATTCGTTCCACTTGATGCCGAGTATTTTCCTTAGGCATTTGTTTTCAAAAGAATCTAATTTCTTGTCTATTTCTATGACTGATCTAGGGGAAAAAAACAAACTAGGTAAGGCACGTTATGTGTGAGAGAAAGAGATAAAAGAGTAAGAGAACGACTTGTGAACTGAACCCGCGACTCCAGTAGGGCGACCAACAGCTTAGACACAACCGCATCGACTCGGCCACGAAGCGTCCCTTTAGCCTGTGAGTAAAGACTTGCTGAATATATTAACACAGAAAAGCCGAAATCTTAACTGCGTAACGTAAAACTTGTGGTAAGATTCCTCTGTCTCCGCGGAACTCTCCCGTCTAATGAAATATTTAAACGCTGGCCATAAGACAGAAGATTAGCAACGTCAGCTGAATGAGTTACCATAACTATTGACTGCTGCAGATAACAGTCCCAGCAGGGATATGGCTATATTCAGTTCATTTTTCAAAATAACTGCCTGCCTCCGGTTTTAAGCCTTTAAGACGTGGGTTTCCAACCTTTTTTCTTCGTGCAGTCCTCAACCAGTAATGCTACGTGATCCATGGTAAAAAGTTAAAGGTAAAATCCCAGTTTTAATGCCATTAAGGTATGCAAGGGATACGGTGGTAGGCCTGTATGTCCACGACCATTAGCACATGAAAGTCTGACGTGGTCAGTATCACGCCTGGCCGAATTTACGTTCTTAGATTTCTCTGGTACCCATTTTTAGAGGCTGGATGTACCCTTGGGCCTTTTTTTGATGTGGTGGTACCAGAGTAAAAAAAATCCTCACCGCTGGGACTTGAACCCAGTACCATCGATTAGTAAACAGACCGCCTAACCACTCAGCTAACCATGCCACCTGATCCACGACGTATGGGGGGGGGGGGGGAATAGTGAAATTCAACAACAAAAAAAGAAACTCTTTCGAAGCCTTGAACAACTTTGAAACTAATCACAAAAATTCTGCATAATGTCACTTTCTAAGTAATGCAATTTTTGTTTGTTTGAGATATTAAGAAATATTTAGAATATTCAGAAAAAAACTATTTAGAAAAAGAACAATTCAAGGAATGTTAGCAAGTGTGGGTAGTGCTATTTAGGTTTTAAAACAGAAAGTAAAATAATTTCTCTGAATTTCTGTAATATTTGTTTCATATTTTAACTTCTCTCTTTGTTTTTCTTTTTTTTTTGTTGAAATGCTGTTCATAATATTTTCTCTCGAGCCTACCTCTGATTCACCGCGAGCCTACCTTTGATTCACAACGAGCCTACCTCTGATTCACAACGAGCCTACCTCTGATTCACCGCGAGCCTACCTCTGATTCACCGCGAGCCTACCTCTGATTCACCGCGAGCCTACCTCTGATTCACAGCGAACCTACCTCTGATTCACAACGAGCCTACCTCTGATCTTCAGCGATCTTAAATGCGATTGCGACATAAGGTTGAGAACTACCAGTTATAAAGCTTGATTTTAGAAGTCAGTTCAGATATATTAATTATCAAGCGATCAAATATATTATATATGAGGTACGTGAGTGAGTGAGTGAGTGAGTGAGTGAGTGAGTGAGTGAGTGAGTGAGTGAGTGAGTGAGTGATCTTGTCAAACAACACATTTCTGTGTTGCATAAAGCTGAGACCACATCGCGACAACCGGAAAATTAGAGGGGGAAAAGAGGCCCACGTAGACCAAGAGAGAAAATCCTGGATGGACTGGAAAGATGGCGTGGAAAGAGGTCACCAGAACAACTCGTAGGGGCAAGACAAAACAGAGATCTGCGAGGAGTTATGGCCGCCAACACTGATAAGCACGGCACTTGATAGACAGATAAAGCAAAACAAATTTCAATAAAATCTTCTAAGTAAATATGTTTTTCTTCCCGGCAAATGTAAATAAACTGTCATAACCTTGAAATATTCAGTAATAAAAACCAATACTAGAAAGACAGAGAACACCGATTGCCCAAACTCGTTAAATTCCGAAATAACGTGCTAAGACGCGAAGCCGCGAGACTTCTGTGTACAGAGAATGATAAAAGATTATTGCTAATAAACTTTTCGGAAATAATCGCATACAAAGTCTCGTTGTAATTATTTCGGCACTTCCCAGTTAGTAAACAGTCCCGCGATGATTTAGGTACAAACTTTTCCAAAAGAGAAACAAGGAAAGCTTTCTCACAGAAAATTATGATTTAGACGCTGTTAGCACGTACAGTCATCACAACAACTGAGATTACGTATCGTAAAATGCTATGTATACTCAATACTCCTTTATGCTGTAGAAGCATGAATAAGACAACAGAAAAGAAAACTGAGGCATTTGAAGCGTGGATATATAGAAGAAAAGGGCGTATTACACAGACAGAAAAGGAAACTAACAAAGATGTGCTAAACCAGTTAGAAGTGGGAAGAGAAATACTGAAAATCATAAAAAAAACAAGACGGCTAAGACACTTTGGGCATGTCAAGAGACAGAATACTATATTGAAGACCCTTTTTGAGGGCAAGATCAACAGGAAGAGAACAAGAGGATCATAGCGACATACACGGGTGGACATCAACAGACGGACGGGGACCAGGTTGGCCGAGTGCGCAACGAGGACAAGAAACAGAGCAGAGTGGAGATTCATTGCAGCCAACCTTCTGTGGGGAGACGTCGCGAGATGATGATAATGATGATGACGACGATGAATACGTACAGTCAACAGTGAGAAAACAATCTTGTTAACATGTCAACAGCAAGTATTTGTAACGTTTTCAGTTGAGATGTCTACATTTACTTGTCATGCCCCACACAAGTGATATACACACAATACTTAGTTGTTACTGTAAAAGTCTAAATAATACTGGATACTTGATATGACCTAGCTCTGTTGCTGAACTGATGTAGCTGCTTCATTATATTCAGGACACGCCCATAAGTTTTCTGCATTAGACATCCTTCAGTGTTTTGGCTGATAAAATACCAACACAGTGTTGCCTGTAAGTGTCTCGTGTTCTAGCACATAACTGGGGTTTGCTTCCACTTCCTCTGATGGCGTGTAGGTCACTGAGGCGGGCGTAGTATGTACTTCTGAGGAATCTATTTTTTTAAAAAAATTCTTCGACTTGGTGCTTGAAAGTTTGATGTATGTCTTGTTTGTCCAAACTGGTGTTTCCTAGTGGGTTAGCCCTTGCTGTAAGTTTATCAGCTTTTTTCGATCCCACGAGCAATATTTCCTATGTGATGTTATATGCATACAGTGAGATATTGGGAATTATACTTGGTTTTCCATAGGGTAGACCAATTAGGCCTACGTTGAGGAAAAGAAACATAAAGTAAAAAAAAAAAAAAAGAATAGTAAATGAGATAAGTGGTATCGGAATAAAAACATATATATATTAATACATAATTTTTTTTAAAAATGAAGTACTTACGATCCTGTATGTCTCTGCAACAAACGTTCCGTAACCAGGTCTATATCGCTTACATATCTTTCTCCGCCGTTCTCTTACACGAGTGTAATCTCCGGAGAAGACAAGAATGAAACCAGAAACGGCCACACAAGACTTAAGTGAGAACAACCCACGTGCTGTAACTACGGCTGGTATAAATGTGTTGAGGATCAATACAACAACCCGGGCCAGTCTTCCACAGTGCCAGGCTAGGTTAAGGTTATGTTTGAAGCCAAAACAAAGGAGCCAAATTTCCATCCACTCGCCGATTGCGGGGGAGTGAGGAGAGAGAGAGAGAGAGTCAAGAAAAAAAGAGGCCAAAATATGGACTAATAACTGTTTTGGCGACCGTAGCGAGGTGGAGTAGTGAAGAAGGAGGCGAGAGATTCACGATGTGACTTGCCAGTATGTAATCTCTGTGATCAGGAAGAAAAGAAACCAAATTGCTTTGGGTGTGGCGTCAAGATTTAAGGTGAGATATAAGGGGTCTACTTTTATAACAATAAGTATTATTTGATGATAATAATAATAATAACAACACAGGGAACAAAAATAACACTTGCAATTGGGAGAATTTTGGAAAGAGGCAAGGTACATTATGTGATGTTTTACGTTGCAGCTCTGACTGCGAAAGTCAAATCAAGGTCATCGTTTATAGCTTGGCATGGAAGTGACAAATTGTTATTATTTGTGTCTTGCTTCCTTGTGAATAGGAAGTTTGTTTCGTTTATAAAGGAAAAATTTGTTTTAAAAATGTTTAGTTTCATTATTCTTTAAAGGCTGAGTCCTTCTCTATATCAGCAACGAATACGTTTAAAAAAAAATAAAATCCAGTTTCATTGCCATTAAGGCATATTTAAGGATACCATGTTAGGCTCGTATTTTCCGTGATCATCGGCACATGAAAGTCTGATGTGGTCAGTATCAGGCCTGGCTGCTTTACCTTCCCAGAATTCTCTGGTGCCCATTTTGAGAGCCTGGGTGGACCCCTGGGACCTTTCCGGCGTGTACCAGACAAAAAAAAAAAAAACCCGTTTCTGGGACTTGAACCTGGTACCACCTGGATAGTAAACCGAGAACACATACATACGATGAGTAATTCCAAAATACGAGGGATGTTCCTGGATGACAGGACTTGGGATGCTTTAAATCAGTGTTTCTCACAGTAGGTGATAACGTCGCCCTAGTTGAGGAGAAAGAAAAAGGGTTATGGGGGGGGGGCGTTGAGCGAAAACGAAGCAGTAGACAGAGGCAGCAATACATTCCTTCTTAGATGGGGGCAGCAAAACATTCCTTCTTAGATGGGGGCAGCAAAACATTCCTTCTTAGATGGGGGCAGCAAAACATTCCTTCTTAGATGGGGGCAGCAAAACATTCCTTCTTAGATGGGGGCAGCAATACATTCCTTCTTAGATGGGGGCAGCAAAACATTCCTTCTTAGACGGGGGCAGCAATACATTCCTTCTTAGACGGAGGCAGCAATATATTCCTTCTTAGACGGGCGCAGCAATACATTCCTTCTTAGACTGGGGCAGCAATACATTCCTTCTTAGACGGGGGAGCGCTGAGGATATGGTCTGTGAGAAAAGGGGGTGGCACCCTCAATAAGCCTGGGAAACACAGCTTTAGATGTGAATATCATCATTATATAGCTCTACTTTTTCCCAGACACACTTAAATTTTTAAAAAACCCAAAAAATCTAAGAAATTAAATAACTACTTATACACGACTCAATCCGATTTTTTAGAGATTTAAGATTTAAATTACAGAATGAACTAAATATAGATCTCATGTCATTTCCTACTAAGCTGATGTGTTTATTGCAAGTTTTTTTTATTCGTGGACTTATATAGATCTTTTAGGAAAAGAGTTACTAACTACTCTGGCGGTCATGGTCTCGTGAGTTAGGCCATTTATTATTATTTATTATTTAATGTCTTATTTTGTTGTGCGAAATGTAATAATTCTTACGAGAATGATCTAAAAAGGAAAAAAAAAGCTCTACCGTAATAACAGATCACTGTGCAAGAAACACGAGGCTTTTGTTTTTGATTTTGCAAGAAGTTCACTGTTTGTTGAAAACAGGTAATGTTACAGGTTCGAAATTGATATTTGTCGGCTTTGTTTAGTTAATTATGTTCATATTTTGGAGGTGTGACTATTTCCGATCATCAAGACAGTGTCTGCAAAATATTTCTTTGCTTCGGGAGACACTGCTCACAGGTCATTCATTCATTCATTCATTTGCATGTCCCTTGCAGAACTTTGCCTCTCAAACAGCACTCCTGTAGGCCTCTCGGTTGTGAGCAAGATGGCACTGCTGCTGCTGCATCCATTTGCAGATCGTCAACGTTGTCTTGCAGCCATCTTCGTTTTGCTCGCTGGTAAGAGGATAAAATTGAATGAAACAAATGAACCGTGACGGCGGAGACACCAGAGGAGAACGAACAAACTGGAGAGGCAAACTCGTAACCGAAAGAGCTAACACAGTGTAATCTATGAATATCTTAGAAGAGATAAGATCGGCCCGTGAGATATAAATGATTCAGTGAACCAACAGCCCATAAGAACAGCGGAATCAAACACATACAATCACCGCCGTTGGTTGTCGTCCGAGGCTGCCAGATCGATCACCCGCATCCACTGAATCTCCTCTTTCCGTTGCCTCATGTTGACTTTCTACTCCGCCTCTGTGTAAATAACTTCTCTTTTTATTACATAATTTATCTCTCCGAGTTTCGTTTACCTCCCCCCCTTCAGAAGTTACATTCCCAAGTTTTTACAATTTTGTTAAGAAAGAAATATTAATCTTCTTTTTCCTTGCAATCTTAATACATTTTTTTCCATTGATTTTTCTTGTGCAGTCGGTAATTAGTCATTCTAGAACAGAAGACTCATTTTTTAAAAAAAAGACAAAAAACGAAGTGAGTTTCAAATGCCTCAGGATATGTGCAGTCGTTACAGATGGCGAAAAATGTAGCTCGGAGATAATTGCCAGACTTACAGAAACAAGCTACTGAAAAAGTAGCTGTGGTTATTACTACTACTATTATTATTTTTAAAAAATATCATACGTACATCCTCCGCCTTCATGGCTTTCCCTCCCCTGCGCTCCACCAACACAATAATGATAACACTATGATAGACTAAATCTATAAGAATGATAACACTATGATAGACTAAATCTATAAGAATGATAACACTATGATAGACTAAATCTATAAGAATGATAACACTATGATAGACTAAATTTATAAGAATGATAACACTATGATAGACTAAATCTATAAGAATGATAACCTTATGATACACTAAATCTATAAGAACGATAACCTTATGATACACTAAATCTATAAGAACAATAACCTTACGATACACCAAATCTATGAGAACGATAACCTTAGATACACCAAATATATAAGAACGATAACCTTATGATGCACTATATATATAAGAACAATAATCTTATGATGCACTAAATCAATAAGAATGGTAACCATATGATACACCAGCTCTATAAGAACAATAACTTTATGATACACTAAATCTATGAGAATGGTAACCTTTTATCTACCCAAAAGAATTTCTTTTCGTGACCTTATTATAACGTTTTCGGCTGGTCTCAACCCAAAACTGGTCTCAACACAGAACTTGTCTCGACACAGAACTTGTCTCAACACAGACCTAGTACTTTCAGTAGCCGGACACTGAATGATATTCTGTGAACCAGATAGGATCAGCCGTGGAACTGTCTGAAGTGCAATAATGACGATCCCAACTAACTAACCAATTAGACACGCAACTTTAGTTTCTAGTACTGAGTTGTACTGTCAGCTTCCACATTCAAACTTTGTCAAGATGTCATGGTCTGACGAGAGCAATGCTTTAACTCTCTTACTACCCTGGGCCTTTTAAAGGACTGTCTAGTTTAGCAAGTTCAAATTTTAAATTCATATATAAGCTACATACAGACCTCTGCCATATCGAAATAAAAGCAGGGCTATTATGTTTACTATAAATTTTTTATTTGGTCTTCAAATTCCTATTTGGTAATGAAAGATTCAGTAAACTGGGATTGAACTCCAGAAATGTGATACTTTTATTTTAAACCGGCAATCCATTGAGAATGAATGCTGGTCACCCCACAGCACAGTCATGCTAATGAAAATAGATGGAGGTGTATGGTTCGGTTTTACAAATAAAAAAATATATATATAAAGAGTGAGGAAAGTGGGCAGAAACAAGAATGGCAGAAAGCAAGATGAGTACATGCAAATGAAGAACATACAACAATCCAATATTTCGGCAAAAGCCTTTTTTTTTCAGGGATCACATTCAAAAAGAAGAAAAAAGAAACAGATAAAAACACGAAAAATGGATGAAAATATAGACTTTTCGCCTCTTCCTAGTAAGAAGGTCGAGCACACAATAAAGCCGAGTCTATATTTTTCGTCCATTTTTCATGTTGTTATATGCTGTGTTGTTTTTATGTGACACTTGATAAAAGGCTTTTGCCAAAATATTGGATTGGTGTATGTTTTTCATTCGTATGTATTCATCTTGCTTTCCTCACTCTTTCTATCTTTTTTTTTAAAACATAACCATACACCACCCATCTATTTTCATTACTGCAACCAGTTTTACAGCAGCTATCATCTCCTTTATGCCTCAGAATCACGCTACCTTCCTACAATAAAGTGTCAGGAACCAGGCAAAAGGAAACGACCCAGCAGAAAATGGATCAAGGAAGATGAGTCCCTGCCAGAAATGCTACGGCAACACATCAAGTCACGCTCCTTGAACTGGATGCCAGTGTCCGAACTGCCTGCAGCACACAACAGCACACAGAGAACACAGGACAGAAGAAGAAGAAGGAAAGAAAGAACAATGGTAAAACTGATCACTTACCGCCTCAAAATATCATAACCACAGACTGACCCAGTTTCATAATAGTGAGCGCTTTCTCAAGAGACCTCAAAGTGACCATGCTCACTAACTCTAAGCGAATTTAACATTTCGGAAATTCTGTCTGGAGTTCCACGACCGGGGAGGGGGGGGGGGGTAGGTGGGGGATTTGGGGGGGGGGGGGTCGGCTCCCATTTCACTCCCAGCAAGAAGAACCAAACAAAAGCACTCGTCCAAATTTCCTTGTGTAGTCCATGACCTCAAAATGACAAATCGACACTCAGTGCGAGGCATTAGGCATTCTGGAAAATCAGTTTTGCTCCGGCAGCCTTGGCTTTTAAACCTGGCTACCCTCAAGGGACCGCGAGGGCGTTTATTAGAAATGGCTCTCACAATAACTCGAGACACTGTAGTTCGTGTGACAAGGTTTGGGTTTTTTTTTTGGTGGGGGGGGGGGGGTTCATCGTCTTTTGATTGGTCTCCTGGCCACAAAATTTTAATGTTCAGAAAGAAAAGTTGGTGCTGACTCTCATGAAGAGATATGTGGTGGCCAAGTCGACGGTGCGCTGTTTTATCCCGGCTAGGCGGCTTTTCGTCCTACCGGAGTCTATGGTTCGAGTCACGGTAATTCTCTTGTCATTTTTTATGTTGCTCAAGTCTAAATTGCTTTGTCTACTGTTTCTTAACCAAATAACACTGTCCTAAATATCTTTACTATCCAAAAAAAAAACCCAAAAAACTTCCTTGTTTCTCATTAGAAAAAAAAAAATTGAATCCCACGAAATGAGGCAACATTTAATGACGCATTTAGCAAAACATTCCAATAAAATGTTCTAATAAAATGTTCCAATAACATGAACTTCATCTTCAACGCAGTATCCTCCAGATTTTCTTAACCCATGTATTCTTCGATATATCTAATATGCACTTTGTCTTAAGCCATGATTGTCTCCCCTTTCCCCCCCCCCCCCCCCCCTTATGTATTTTTATTTTCTGCCCACTTTTTCCTGTTGTTGTTCCATTTCGATGTTCTTTTTCTTTGGGAGTTAAACTTTGGGCGCATGCGCAGTTTCTTTGTTTTGTTTTAAAACTTGTCTTCTGGTTCAAGCAGTTTATGAATCTTCTCAGGAGTTTTTCTCTTTTTTTTTTTTTTGTTGAGAGTTCTGTGGTGATTGTCGTTGTAATGAAAGACGGAGTGTAGACATGCGAGCTAAAAAAATGCAGATGGAAAATACCGTTTTGGAAAAAGAACTGGGAAACAGTAGTAGATATAGGGTTCAAAAATGGAGGGAAGAGATAGAGAGATACACGCATAGACACACACACACACACATAGAAACAAATACTTAAACATACAGAGAGACAGATAGACATAGATAGATGATGAGAAAAAATATAGCTACAGACAGACAGGCAGACAGACGGACAGATGATTAGATAGATAGACAGACAGACAGACAGACAGACAGACAGGCAAACAGACAGACAGACGGACGGACAGACAGACAGACAGATAGATAGATAGATAGATGGACAGATAGATAGATAGATAGATAGATAGATAGATAGATAGATAGATAGATAGATAGATAGATAGATAGATAGATAGATAGATAGATAGATAGATAAATAATTTGTGGAGTTATTGACAGTAAACAGAAAAAAAGATATTGTTGTTAAATCTAAAACGCGTATGCAAACCACCCTCCACTTCTTTTGTCTTTCTGCGCAAATTTTACCGACAGTTCCCCGTGCAGGTATCAGGAGACAAGAGAGAGAGAGAGAGAGAGAGAGAGAGAGATCTCATTTGAATTTCAACTTTTCAGCTTTGTCAGTGTCGATCCATCACGCTGTTCTTGCAAGTGCTGCATTTTTTGTGTACCGTTGCACATCTAAAGCAGAATTTTGGGCTAAGCTTGGCATTTTATTGAGGAGGAGGAGGAGGAGGAGGAGGAGGGGTCCCTATTTTTAAGGCGGCCAGTAAGTCTACGTGTGCAGGCTGTATTCACTGCAATACAGGCTGTTGCATTGGGCACTGGCACAGCCCTTATTGTCTTATAGACACACACACACACACAGAGCACGTCAGTTGTCTTCAGAGAAGAGGCAGTGATGGAAGGAGGGGGGGGGTGGTGGGGTCGCTTCCAGTTTGTCCTTGAAAATCAGTGACGTGGAACTATGTTTCGACTGCTTGCATCACTGGTTGTCTTGCTCCGGTTTATGGTGTTATATCTGAACTTATTATTGTAGGTGGATGTTATATGTGAACTTACCATTATAGATGGATGTTATATGGGAACTTACCATTATAGATGGATGTTATATGTGAACTTACCATTATAGATGGATGTTATATGTGAACTTAACATTATAGATGGATGTTATATGTGAACTTACCATTATAGATGGATGTTATATGTGAACTTACCATTATAGATGGATGTTATATGTGAACTTAACATTATAGATGGATGTTATATGTGAACTTACCATTATAGATGGATGTTATATGTGAACTTACCATTATAGATGGATGTTATATGTGAACTTACCATTATAGGTGGTTGTTATATGTGAACTTAACATTATAGATGGATGTTATATGTGAACTTATTATTGTAGGTGGTTGTTATATGTGAACTTACCATTATAGATGGATGTTATATGTGAACTTATTATTGTAGGTGGTTGTTATATGTGAACTTACCATTATAGGTGGATGTTATATGTGAACTTACCATTATAAGTGGTTGTTATATGTGAACTTAACATTATAGGTGGTTGTTATATCTGAACTTAACATTATAGGTGGTTGTTATATCTGAACTTAACATTATAAGTGGCTGTTATATCTGAACTTAACATTATAAGTGGTTGTTATATCTGAACTTAACATTATAGACAGATGTTATATGTGAACTTAACATTATAAGTGGTTGTTATATCTGAACTTAACGTTATAAGTGGTTGTTATATCTGAACTTAACATTATAAGTGGCTGTTATATCTGAACTTAACATTATAAGTGGTTGTTATATCTGAACTTAACATTATAGACAGATGTTATATGTGAACTTAACATTATAAGTGGTTGTTATATCTGAACTTAACATTATAAGTGGTTGTTATATCTGAACTTAACATAATAGACAGATGTTATATGTGAACTTAACATTATAAGTGGTTGTTATATCTGAACTTAACATTATAAGTGGTTGTTATATCTGAACTTAACATTATGAGTGGTTGTTATATCTGAACTTAACATTATAAGTGGTTGTTATATCTGAACTTACCATTATAGATTGATGATATACCTGATCCTACCATTTTGAATTTGGTGCCAGCTTTGTGTATGGGTGAGCGTATGCGCGTTTATTTGTGTGAATTAAAAGGGTGTGATTGTATGTATGTGTGAATTACAATGATATGAGTGTGTATGTATGTGTGAACTACTAGGATTTGCGCGTATGTATGTGTGAACTCCAAGGATATGAGTGTATGTATGTGTGAACTACAAGGATATGAGTGTATGTATGTGTGAACTACAAGGATATGAGTGTATGTATGTGTGAAGTACAAAGATTTGAATGTATATATCTGTGAACTCCAAGGATATGAGTGTATGTATGTGTGAACTCCAAGGATATGAGCGTATGTATGTGTGAACTCCAAGGATATGAGTGTATGTATGTGTGAACTACAAGGATATGAGTGTATGTATGTGTGAAGTACAAAGATTTGAATGTATATATCTGTGAACTCCAAGGATATGAGTGTATGTATGTGTGAACTACAAGGATTTGAGTGTATGTATGTATGAACTACAAGGACATGAGTGTATGTATTTGTGAATTACAAGGATTTGAGTGTATATATGTGTGTGAACTACAAGGGTGAAACGTTTCATCGCGTTGTGATGGGTAAGTTGCTGAACATTTAAATTAAATATTTGCAAGAAAAAAAAAACATCAGCATTTACAAGTCTTGCGATTGTTTGGTGTAGCTTATTTTCATTTTCCATTTACAATACTCCCCGCCCCTCCTTTTTTCCCAATTCACTCCCTCCCCCCCCAACACACACATTCACCCCTCCCCCTCCCCAGATACCACACCCATGTATCCATGTCTTTATGCCCCGGGGAGGGAGGATGGTAAAGACGTCCGATTTAGCAGTCAGTAACCCTGGAAGCGCCAGGGTTAGCGAAGCACTGCCGACCAAGACCCTGTCTCAGCCCTCCGTTGGTACCCTTAGTAGAAGCTTGCCTAGCTAACGGGGCAGGGATAGCCATAATCCCCAGGGTGGTGGAGTCTGTTAAAGAAGCTTTGCACGCTCCTAGGGTGGTGGAGTCTGTTAAAGAAGCTTTGCACGCCAGCTGCTTTGTAAGCTCCACTCAGGCTCAGGGAGTTTAGAAAATAACCGCCTCAGCCCGCTCCCAATCCTCAACATCTTCACCGCATCGGCTGCAAAGAACACTAGCTCGCAGTTCCAGGCAGATAGAAGAAGAAGAAGATGAAGAAGAAGAAGAAGAAGTTATGTCCTAACGAGGACTTGCATACCTGTTTACATGATTCTCAAATCAAAATGCAAAATAAGTCACGAATTTCTGAACTGTTTTGATTTTTTTTTTTTTTAGTTTGGGGGAGGGGGGAATCCCTTTACAAACAAAAAAACGAATACAGCCCACGTCGACGATAAAGAAATCTATCAATAAAAGTGTTAATGGACTTCTGGAACATGGCTTCCCTGGCAATGAGACAAATCTCCGCACTCACATGCAACCCATAGACTATACAAAAAGCAACATTCTGTGAACGATTACAGAAACAGTCCGCAAACAGCGCCCAAACAAAAGCTGAAGCAGTCGCTTTCAAACAACTAACAAGCGTTAACTACAAGTAAGTGCCGGACTAACTCACAATCCCAGTTAGGAAGTGTAATCTTTAGCTCTCTTTCTCTCTCCCCTCCCCCCCCCCCCCCCCGAAACGCTCTTCAGAATGAGCTTTACAAAGGAAGAATCAAGTCTCAAGAGAGCAAAAAAAAAAAAAAAACATTGGACATTAGACGATCAACATTAACCTTCAGCCACTCCAAAAAAAAAAAACCAAACAAAGCGCCCTTGAAGGAAAAGAAAAAGTGCGCGCGCACGTGTTTAACACGCGCAAATATTGATTCAAAGATGAGGCGGCCATTACTGAAATCATATTTCATGTTAATGCCCCATGGCCTTCACTTAAAAAAAAAGTTCTTCCGCGCCGGCGGAATAAAAAATCATTACGCGTCAGGTTCTGCGGAATTCCAATGATTCCGCGAGAAAAATCCTTGCTTCCAACAGTGATTGTGGGCAGACCACATAGAAACCAATCTGCTGGTCCGCAGTTCGTCCAGACTGTTCGATGTCGTAATATTTGGACGGCCAGAGTTCGCAAATAGCAAAAAAAAAAAAATTGTGCAAATAGACGCGAATATTTTATCACAGACGCAGATTAAATACCGCGCGCTTCAAAACAAATGAAAATGGTTGCTGATACACGGCAGAAATTGATGATATTATCAGGCACTGAGGGCGGTGCACAGGTATCCACGTTGCTTTGCATTTTTTTTTTTCATCCCCTGCATAACAAAAGCATACAGAATAGAGGACACGGGTTTTAGTGCAGCAAGTATAGTTGGTGACAGGAAGTATAGTTGGTGACAGGAAGTATAGTTGGTGACAGGAAGTATAGTTGGTGACAGGAAGTATAGTTGGTGACAGGAAGTATAGTTGGTGACAGGAAGTATAGTTGGTGACAGGAAGTATAGTTGCTGACTGCGCTAATGTTTCAAGCTTTCAGGTGCGCATATAATTGGAAAGGCATTACATAGGCTGGCACTTGACCAGGTCATCGGCCTATGAAATGCGTTTTGGAGGTGATGGGGAGAGGGGAGGAGGCAGGGAGGAGTGAAGGAGGTACTCAAGCTGATTGAGATAGCGGTCAAATACCCACAGTTGAATGCTTGCGTCAGGACTGCGAGCCATTGTCGGCCAAGACCCTATTTTACCTCCTAGCATACCCCCCGGAAACAAACTAGTCTGGTCAGCCTAGGAGGGATCGCAGTGGGAAGTTGAACCATGTTCCAAAAATGGCGCCCAGACGAAGACGTGCATAAAGGAGTTGTTCAATTGCGACAGAACGCAGTCAACGCCATTTTGAAGGGGAACAGCGAAGATTAAACGCCTTGTACTGCAAGAACCATAAGAAAGGGGCATTCATTCATTTGCATGTTCCTTGCGGAACTTTGTCTCCCAAACAGCACTTCTGTAGGCCTCTCAGTTGTGAGCAAGATGGCCTGCTGCTGATGCATCCATTTACAGATCATCAACGATGTCTTGCAGCCATCTTCACCTCGGTCTTCCTCTCTTTCTTTTACCCATTATGTATCCTTCCAAGACGATCTTCTCTAGATTATCATGACGTTTAATGTGTCCAAAATATTTAAGTTTTCTCTCTTCAATCCTCATTACTAGCCAGCCTTCTTCAATATTAAGTTCTTGTAGTATGGATATATTTTGTGTGTGTGTGTGCGTGTGTCTATGATATTTGAAGAACTCTTCTGTAGAATTTACATTCAAAGGCATTTATGCGTTTCTCAGCTGTTTTATTAAGTGCCCAGGTCTCACAGGCATATGTTATATATAGTTATATATATATATATATATATATATATATATATATATATATATAAGAAAGGGGCACGAGCAACTAAACAGAGACCTAACGTTTCGTCCAGGCTAAGCAACATTTTCAAAATTAAGACAGATTATTTCAGTTTCTGGAAACCAGAGAAGAAAAAATAATATGAAACAAACCTCCAAATACATGCGAGATTGAATCACGCCTTTGATTTATTGTAAGTTTGGGACGTGAATTACGTAGGGCCGTGTAATAGTTGTAGGGATATGTAAAGCAGGTCTGTCAAGGACCAGTCTAGGAGAAAATGCGGTTTGCAGGCTCTTCGCTTATGATATAGACTTTGAGAACGAACTACAAGTTTTATAAGCTGTATTTTTTTATGTAAGTCGTTGATACAAAGACACGGGGGGAGGGGGGAGGGGGAGAAGCTACCTTCTTTCAGATAGAAAACAATTGATAATACGATATTATTACATAACAATACATGTACTCATCATCATCATCATCATGTGCCGTGCCGACTGGCGTTGGCTATTATGCTTCTCCAGAGTACACGATCCTTCATGCAGGCCATCAGTTCAGTTGGTGATCTCCTCTCACACCATCCCGTCAGACTGTCCAGTATCATTTCTCTTGGTCTTCCTCTTGATCTTCTTCCTTCTATTTTTCCTGTTGTTATAATATTTTCAATGCCCCCTCTTCTCATTGCATGTCCTATGAAAGTACATTGTCTCTCTCTTATCTTTCTGACAAGGTTTTTTGTCTCTCCAGCTCTTCTCATACATTCTTCATTAGTTATTTTTGCTGTCCAGGGGATTCGCAACATTCTTCTAATAAACCACATTTCTGCTGCTTCTGATGATTTTTGTGCAGACTTGCCTATTGTCCATGATTCACTTCCATATAACAAGATAGGTTCAATATAGCATTTTAGGACTCGTTTTCTAACATTCATTGATAAAGATGTGTTAGCTAATATGTTTCTCATTCTCTGAAATGCAGTCTTTGCTTGACCTATTCTGTTCCTAATTTCTGTTCTGCATTTCCCATCTGAAGTTATTACTGCTCCAAGGTATTTGAATTTCTGCACCTGCCTTAGAATGGTTCCGTTTAATTTAATACTGCATGCTGGTGGATTCTGTTTCTTAGATATAACCATAGTCTCTGTCTTTTTGATGTTCAAAGTAAGGCCTTTCTGTTCACTTTCTTTGGCGACTTTATCCAAGAGATTTTGCAGGTCTTGTTGGTTCTCAGCTATCAGTACTGTGTCGTCAGCATACCAAAGGTTGTTAATATTGTATCCTCAAATTTTTATGCCTGGTTCTGTGATGATTGTTCTTAGAATATTCTCGCTGTACAGAGAAAAAAGGTCTGGAGATAGTACACATCCTTGTCGCACCCCTTGTTTTATAGGTTGGTATTTTCCCATTCTATTTTCAACTCGAACTGCTGCTTCTTGCTGCCAGTATAGATGTTTTACAATCCTCAAGTCTTTGCCATCTATATTGATGTCTTCAAGCATTTTAATAATTTCACTATGTTTCACCTTGTCAAATGCCTTGGTGTAATCAATGAAGCATAAGTAGAGATCTTTCTGTACTTCTAAAGCTCTTTCTGTTAGTGTTCGTAAAGCATAAATGGCATTGTGTGTTCCCTTTCCTTCAACAAATCCAAACTGTTCATCTGCTATTTCCATTTTTATCTTTTTCCTCGTTCTTCTCATAATGATTCTCAGAAGTAGCTTCGTTATGTGACATGAGAGGCTGATAGTCCGGTGGTCGTCACATTCCTTTGCACCTGGTTTCTTTGGTAGTGCTATAAACGTGGATTTAATCAGGTCACTGGGAATATAACCACTGTTATACATGGGGAATGTACATGGGGAATGTACTGGGGAATGTGAATATTAGTATTACTATTAGAACTCTCTCTCTCTCTCTCTCTCTCTCTCTCTCTCTGAACTTTAAGTGCCCAGGGCACATGAGGCTTCCGCAAGGGTTTTCCACAAATGCCTGTCCTTTGCCTTTTTTTCCTGCTCTTGCCCAGGTGAGCCCTCTATTGCTCAACATCCTCTCTGTTGTTCTTCTCCATGTCTCTTTTGGCCTACCCTTACTTCTGTTCCCCTGTGGTGTCCATCTTAGTGCTATTTTTGGTAGTGAGTTGTCAGCCATTCGGAGCACATGTCCCAACCGTGGCCAGCGTCTTTCCTCAATAATTACTGTCACTATTAGAACCAGTAGTTATTAATTATATGATTGCCATTATGAAGAAACAACAGATTGAGATGGCTCAGACACCTAGAGAGGAATGACGATAGACAGACAAAATGGACTTATACAGAAGTGATAAACGGAGACAGATTAAGAAGCAGACCAAGACAACGGTGGCGTGACAACCTGGAAGAAGACTTACGAGCCCTCGGAGAGGACACTTGGCAGGAGAAGACTAAGAACAGAGAGGAATGGAGAGAAGTCTTGTGTGCAGCAATGGCTGGGAAAGCTGAATGAATGAATGAAAGAAATGTGCTTACTGCGTTTTCTTAAAGTTCATACTTAAACACTTTTATTTCTGAATACATTTCTCAGAACAAGGAACAAGATGAGTAAGGATGTAAATGAGGCAAAAGTGATTCATTAACCTGAGAAGAAGCTGATAAAAGTATTTTTGTTGGTATATCTTTTCATCATTGTTGATAATCTGCAAATGGATGCATCAGCAGCAGGACATCTTGCTTACAACGGAGAGGCCTACAGGAGTGCTGTCAGGGAGGCAAAGTTCCACAAGGGGCATAACATGTACAGGTGGATAAAGTTCTCTCCATCTTTCTGACTTGGGCCACTGAATTCATCATCATCATCATCATCATCCCACGATAACATCCCGTATCCAGCCGCCCCGTATTATACTTCACAGTCCCATATTTTAAGAATTTGTCTCAGGAATTAAACATTGTCGGTCGGGATGTCTAAATGTCCCCTTTAAAAAAATACGTCCAATATTGTCCCATATCCTCGTCTTTGACTGCCGCATGTTCGCAAATACCCAGAATTGTTCAATTATCTCAGTAGAAATGTTGCAATTTTGAAGAAAATTGATTCTATAGAAGTACAAAAGTAGGCTTGATTTGTGAGCAAATTTATAAACTTAGTTTACTGATTAAAATTCTGGATTAAAATGTAAGTTTCTCCTTACGTCACTCTTCCCCTTTCCTCCTTTATTGAGCGTCCCGTATTTCAATTTATAAAAGACTGTTAACTTCCCGTCCTCTTTCAAAGCAAAAACAAAATAAAGGCGAAAGAAAAGCCTGCAGGACCTGAAAAGACAGAAGAGAGGACTTTATGCACTTCAAAAATGAATTTAAAATAAACGACAAGCAAGAAATGAGCCGGTCGCATCAAAGACCACATACAAGTATAAATAGGAAAACGCATTTTAAGATCTTCACAGATACTGTATGTTTTGAGCAAAAACTTACTGACAAACAAATATTAACAATATAACAACTTATAACATAAACGAGCACCAAAATTATAGATAACCAAAGATACAGTACAGATAATATCAAAGAAAAGGAACATAAAAATGTACAAAAAAAGGAACACAGTTCACCAACGCTTCTCCGGCTTTATGCAAGTGCTCAGTGATGAAACGGGCCGAACTGCTAGCGCAGTTAACAAGGATGCCCGAAAACCTCTTTATCTCAGCCAGTGTTCTCCCGGTGGAGTTTTCCAGTCAGACGGAACCAGAAAGCTGACCCGCCTTGAGCGCTGAGGACATCCCAGATCTGAGTGGGTCTCTTCTCAGTCCGCGCAGCACGGCTGTATAGTTTGGGGCTTTTGCTTCCAGAGATTAGCGTCCGAATAAGAATGTAGTAGTAGTAGTAGTAGTAGTAGTAGTAGTAGTAGTAGTAGTAGTAGTAGTAGTAGCAGTAGCAGTAGTAGCAGAAGCGATAGTAGCAGTACTAGCAGCAGCATACGCAACATCAACAATATTAATAGTAATAGTAGCAGAAATGTGTTAAGTGTACTACTCTATGGAAGTGAATGCTGGAAAATCACCAAAACCATAGAAAACATGTTGAATTCTTCCAGATTAAATATTTACGAAGCATTAGAAAAATATTTTGGCCAAACACCATAAGAAATAACATCTTGTTGGCAGGAATGCAGATGAAGCCACTGACAGTAATTATTGAGGAAAGACGCTGGCGATTGTTTGGACATATGCTTCGAATGAGTGACAACTCACTACTAAAAATAGCACTAAGATGGACACCACAGGGGAACAGAAGTAAGGGTAGACCAAAAGAGACATGGAGAAGAACAACAGAGAGGATGTTGAGCAATAGAGGGCTCACCTGGGCAAGAGCAGAAAAAAAGGCAAAGGACAGGCATTTGTGGAAAACCCTTGCGGAAGCCCAATGTGCCCTGGGCACTTAAAGTTCAGAGACAGAGAGAGAGAGAATGATTGATTGATTGACTGATTGATCTTTATTTCAAAAGGGTTAAGAATTGGGCTCGCAGGCCCGTCTGGCATTCTGCCCTTTATCATACATCTTTCACTCTATTCCAGACATTCGACATATAACAAACATAATTAACATTGAAGCTGAGAGACATAAAATAAAATATAACATTTACGTTTCGCTCTTAAACATTCACTCAGTACAGAAGTAACTACATACATTATGAATGACTATCTACTAAACACAATTTTCGGGACTATTCAGAAAACAATTGTATTCGGTGTCTGTAAGAGCAGTTTAAGATAACTTTTAAGTTTTATAATTCATGGAGGCATGTTGTCGACATCAAATAGATATTGAGAAAGCTTGTAGTTGTAGGAAGGAGTATAATTTATATTTTTTATATAGGATGGGAAAGATGAGCAGCAGAATAACTAGAGAGAGAGAGAGAGAGAGAGAGAGAGAGTAGCAGAAAAAGCAGCAGCAGTAGTAATAATAGTAGTAGTAGTAGAAGCTGCTGAAAATGCATCAGTAGTAGTATTAGTAGCAGCAGCAGCAGTAGTAGTTATAGTAGTAGTGGTAGTAGTAGTAGTAGTAGTAGTAGTAGTAGTAGTAGCAATAGTAGTTGTAGTAATAGTAGTAGTAGTAGTAGTAGCAATAGTAGTAGTTGTAGCAATAGTAGTAGTAGTAATAGTAGTAGCAGCAGCAGATGCATCATCAACAGTAGTAGTAGTAGTAGTGGTAGTAGTAGTAGCAATAGTAGTTGTAGTAATAGTAGTAGTAGTAGTAGTAGTAGCAATATTAGTAGTTGTAGCAATAGTAGTAGTAGTAATAGTAGTAGCAGCAGCAGATGCATCATCAACAGTAGTAGTAGTGGTAGTAATAGTAGTAGTAGCAGTAGCAATAGTAGTAGTAGTAGTAGTAGTAGTAGTAGTAGCAGTAGCAATAGTAGTAGTAGTAGTAGTAGTTGTAGTAATAGTAGTAGTAGTGGTAGTAGTAGTAGAAGTAGTAGTAGTAGTAGTAGCAGTTACAGTAATAACATCAGCATTGTGTTAGCGGCAGTAGTAGCAATAGTTGTTGTAATAGTATAACAGTAGTAGCAGAAGCAGCAGAAAATGCACCAGTAATAGTAGTAGTAGTAGGTGCAGCAGCAGCAGAGACCGAATGAGCAGTCGCACCAACAAATATATTTCTTTATTTAAAATTGAGAAAAATCTACCATGTTTTCGACTGATGTCGTTAAAACGTCGATTGCTGAGTAAATGAAAGTTGCGAGTTTCGTGCTGATATTTCTGAATATCATACATAAACATTCTCTCAGTCTGACATTTATGCAACCTGCACTGACATTTATCCTTTCTTTTTGTACATGGGGTTGGTGATCGTCAGCATCGGTTTTATACGGGACGTATACGTGATTGCTTTTCAGCTTGTGAAATCTCCGAAACTAATGGCTAAAAGCGATGAACAATTCATGAGACCTGCTCACATAAAGAGTCAGCTCATGCAGATCTCAAACATTCCAATCGCTCGCTCTATGGGAGGCAAATGTGAGACCATTACTGGAGGTTGTCGCGAATAGACTTACCCGATGATTTGCATTAACCTTTCTTGCAAGCAATGCCTTGTGTCCAGAACACAACTGAAGCACCAGAAACTGTTTCAATATAAATAAATTTACAAGATCTGGGTAGAAATCCCAACTATATGAAAATTCTATGATCTTTTCTCTGTTTATTCGTTTATTTTTACAGCGGGCCACTTCTCTATGGATGCTTAAGACAACGACTGTTAAATATAAGTTTTAACCTTAACACAAATCTTGAATGAACAGTAGATATAAATTATGATCAATGGAGAGCAAATGACAGAAGAACACTAGGTTTGTAAGAGAAATTGTGTAGTTTTTTTTTTTAAAGTTTACAGGCTGGTTCAGATTGTTAATATGTTTTGTGCTCTTGAATTTGATCTTCAGAGTCTTCTGTCTTTGAACAAATTCTTCTTCGTCTTCTTCTTCTTCACCATGTAGACAAGGAAACTAACTGCCTTCATGACGGCCATCGTCAGCAAGAATTCTTTATGTATAGCTCAAGATTCCATCCATATTCTTCTCCTGACAAAAAGTCTGGGCTCTTAAATCTAAACCCGTGGAAAGCAGCGTTTGCTGATCCTTCTACGGTCTTGTCCTTTTGTTAGTCAGTGCTTCATTTTCTGTTCTGTGTCATTTTCATTTCAAATCCTTGCCATTTTGTTGCTTATTCCTGCATTATAATACTACAGTGATCCAAATTGCTGTAATATTTTAAAAATATTTTTTGTTTAATATCTTGAATATTCTCCGTTCTTTCTATTTGATTATCATATATTTAAAAACTTATTCACTTGTATTTATCCGCCAGTCCCGCCCTTTTTGTCCAGAAAACGAGTCCCTGATCTCATCATAAGTTGATACCAATATCCGAACTTCCCATCATTTCGTTAATTTCTGTTATCGTTTTATGAATGTCCCACAAAACTGTTTTGCTAGATGCGCATGCGCAGCTGAAGATTAATTTTTAAAAGTAAATATTTTTTCTTGTGGAGAGTATGTTCATTAAATACTCACGGGAAAAAGTAAGGGTGCAGAGGTATCAAGCGCACCAATCACAGTGTCATGAGTGAAATTAAATCAAATTTGGCACGAAGTTTTGTCTGAGGGTTGTCCACTTCCCTGTGTTGCAAGAAGGTGATCGCACTATTCACGGAGAGATAACCATAGCTCCAGTGAAATCACGTGCAGTCATCCATGATTAGTTACTGACCACGAAAAAATGAGGATAAGTGTGTAATTCTATTCTCAAAGATCTCTTTTCTGAAGAAAGGAGTAGTAGAATTCCAACATAAACATCTTTTTTTTTTCATCATGCCAAGACTGAACAAACATCAGCGAGAAATAGCTGTTGGGATGTTAATTGATGGATCAACAGTAGCAGCAGTATCTCAACATTTTAATGTTCACAGAAACACAATATCATGCCTTCAAAGTCGTTTTAACCAAAATGGTTCAGTTGCTGACCGCCATAGAAGCGGCAGACCACGAGTTACCACCCTTGCACAAGACCGCTACATCCACCTCATGCACCTTCGTAACAGGTTTCTCCAGGCAACATGGACTGCCAGCAATATTCCAGGTTTAAGACGTGTGTCAGACAGGCCAGTGCGGGACGGACTCACGGAGGTAAATCTCTTACCTCATAGGCCTGCAGTTAGACCAGTACTGACAGTTCGCCACAGATAAACCCGCTTGACCAGGGTCACACACCACGTGGCATGGCCCTATCATCAATGAAGACGGATCTTGTTCACTGATGAGTCCAGATTCTGTCTGCAAGGCCATGATGGGCGTGCTTTAGTGTACAGGCGAAGAGGAGAACGCTTTGGGAATAACTGTGCTAGAAGTGGATAAGAGGAGAGGAGGCAGTGTAATGGTTTGGGGAGGAATTTCCTATCCTGGCCGAACAAACCTAGTCTTCCTCAATGGCAACCTTGCAGGTTTACGATATATGGACGAAATTATAATACGACACGTAACGCATCTTCTGAATGTTAATGGACAAGGCGTGATACTGCAGCAGGATAACGCTCGTCCACATGTCGCACGTGTGGTCAAGTGCCACTTTCAATAGCATCAGATTACTGTCTTGCCATGGCCAGCAGTTTCACCGGACCTGTCACCTATCGAGCACATTTGGGATGAACTGGACGGCAGGTTGCGAAGACGACACAATCGTCCTGGAAACCGCCAAGAATTAGCCCAAGCATTGCAAGAAGAATAGACTAACATGCCTCAAAAAATGATACAACGTCTTCAGCGAGAAGATGATGTCAAGCAGTGATAACTGCCAGAGGACACACACGATCTTGAAACCCTGATTTTCTTTTCTTGGCGTGGGGAGCCACATTATGTGAGTTTTTTTTCACTTTTTTTGTGACATATGACTGGCTTGAAAGTTATCATTTTATCTGTTATTGGATAATCAAACATAATGTATGCCAAATTTTATTTCAATCATCACCTGAGCACGTTCATGGTGCTTTTTTAAACCATTGCAAACGTACTTTTTCCGTGAGTATACTTCATTTAAAAAAAAAAATGTCAGCTATTGCGACAGGTCACACAGAGGTCAGATAAAATGGGAAAACGCAATAACAGAATTTTACGTGCAAATATTCAGCTAGGGAATGTTACGAAACACAAAGCACTATCAACAGCAGTGATACAGAATCAACATTTGTCAGACACAGTCTAACAATACCAACAGGCTGGCACGGGTTCCCACGGGGGTTGGAGGCGCTGTCTGACTGAGCAGTCAGCGACCCCCAACGTTGGCATGTTTGTGCCAGGGTTAGAACTGTAACCGACTAAGACCCTGTCCCACTTCTGTGAAGTAACACTTCTCTCAGTAACCTGCCTCCGCCTGGCTAAAGGGACAGGAACCGCCGTTCCAGGGTGGGGGAGTCTGCTAAAGAAGTATTCTACACCCTCTGCTTTTCTAGCTCCAAGCAGGAACAAAGCAGCAGATACAACCAATACTCCCTCTGAGATTTTGAACTTCGTGAGCAAAATTTTCACAGCCTGTGTCGGAATACTTTTGTTCAAAACAAAAAAAAAATACTGTGAATAAACGTGCATAGCAATGTCAAATTACAGAGTGTAATGTAAAGCAGCATATATATATATATATATATATATATATATATATATATAATTCACAGATATTCCGGAAAATTCATGTAGCTGTATTCAGTGCTATTATAGCACTGTTTAATATCAGAAAATTGAAAAAAAAAGTATTAAATTCATTTTATTTTATTTTTTTTTACGCGGCATATAAAACATTGTACACGGCATGATTTGTATGTGTATGTGTGTGTATAAATGCGTTTGAATGTAAATGCTACAGAAGAGTTCTTCAAATATCATGGATACAAAAAAGAACAAATATATCCATACTACAAGAACTTAATATCGAAGAAGGCTGGCTAGTAAAGAGGATTAAAGAGAGAAAACTTAAATATTTTGGACACATTAAACATCATGAGAATTTAGAGAAGACCATCTTGGAAGGATACATAATGGGAAAAAGAAAGAAAAGAAGATCAAAGCGAAGATGGCTGCAAGACATCGTTGACGATCTGCAAATGGATGCATCAGCAGCAGGCCATCTTGCTCACAACTGAGAGGCCTACAGGAGTGCTTTTAGGGAGGCAAAGTTCCACAAGGGACATGCAAATGAATGAATAAATGAATGTGTGTATGTGTGTGTGTGCGTGCGCGGGCACCTTAGAGGGAACATTGGCTGCCTCCATTTCCATGGGGAACAAGAACAACAAGAACAAGAACAGCAACAACACGAGTTTCCACATCGGCTGACTCTTAACCTGAAGGACAGACTCTATGAAGAGCTAGGACTCTTAACCTGAAGGACAGACTCTATGAAGAGCTAAGACTCTTAACCTGAAGGACAGACTCTATGAAGAGCTAGGACTCTTAACCTGAAGGACAGACTCGGTGAAGAACTAGGACACTTAACTTGAAGGACAGACTCTATGATGAGCTATGACTCTTAACTTGAAGGACAGACTCTATGAAGAGCTAGGACTCTTAACTTGAAGGACAGACTCTATGAAGAGCTAGGACTTAACTTGAAGGACAGACTCTATGATGAGCTAGGACTCTTAACTTGAAGGACAGACTCTATGAAGAGCTAGGACTCTTAACTTGAAGGACAGACTCTATGAAGAGCTAGGATCTAGGTTTAACAGACAATACCAGGATCTAAAAAAAAAACAAAACAGCGGGGAAATAAATCTTTATTAAATTTTAATCTCTCATTGCCCTGACGTTTCTGAATAGAATTTTCTTATCATTATCCCATCCCCCAAAAACTTGGAATTAAAAAAAAAAAAGAACACATTTTCACAAAAAAGGACATTTACGTATTTAATATTTATTTTTTTCTGCGGATTCCCAAAGTTTTATTTTCTTTACAAAGAAAAACAAAATAAGTTCTTTTCTTCCATTTCTTTTTATATCGTTTATTTTCAATTAGAGGTAGTTGTTAATCTTTCTTGTTTAAAAAAAATGACGGTGTGTTATATTTTTCACATTTAAGAGCGAGTAACGATTTCTGTTATTTCTAAGAACTTAATCTCAGCTGTTCACCTGATACACTCGGAACTGTACACAGAGCAATGTAAAATCAGAAATTCTTCCACCTGATTTATAACTCTCGGCACTGCTCAGATTTTTTGTATAAACATAATCATAATCATAATCATAAACATACACTTGTACAGTAATCTCACGCAGAAGTGTACGGCCCACAGGACAGCTGTAACAATAATAAAACATGAAAATTATCTACAACTAAGAAACAATCAGAGAATCACGAAACAAGCCATCAGATTGGAAACATCTGGAAAAGAAAAAACGGAAAACAGGAAAACCCTGAAGAGAACACTGACAAGAGAGACTAAGACGGTGGACATCAAATCCTTTGACGAGATTGAAAAACTCGCCGACAGTAGAAGCTCACGGCGATACACTGCGAGTCCTATGTGACGTCTAACGGCACGGGAAGCATGTAAGAAGTAAGAAGTTATAACTAATATGAAGAAGACCATTATGGGATAGATCGTGGATTCCTCCGTGCAGTAGTTATTTGTCCGAAATAATTCAAATTTGAACTCAACTGCTCTTATATTTCCAAATTTGTATTTAATTCAGCGCACTTGGGCCCCTCATGGGAAGTTGTTAACGCATTCATCTCTCACTGCGAAGTTTGGTGGTTCGAAACCGGAAAGAGACGACCCAGTCACCCAGCTGTAGAAATGTCCAGGTCACTCCAGCTATAGAAACGTCCAGGTCACCCTAGCTGTAGAAACGTCCAGTTCACTCCCGCTGTAGAAACGTCCAATTCACCCCCACTGTAGAAACGTCCAGTTCACCCCTACTGTAGAAACGTCCAGGTCGCCCCCGCTGTAGAAACGTCCGGGTCACCCAGCTGTAGAAACGTCCCAGTCACCCAAGCTGTAGAAACGTCCCGGTCACCCAGCTGTAGAAACGTCCCGGTCACCCAAGCTGTAGAAACGTCCCAGTCACCCAAGCTGTAGAAACGTCCCAGTCACCCAAGCTGTAGAAACGTCCCGGTCACCCAGGCTGTAGAACTTAAAAACCCAGTTCTTTATGGACTGAGAAAAGATAGCGGCCAGTGCGCAGTGAAAAGATCCGTTCCTTGACAAACAAAGATCAAAGATATCCCAGAAAGGTAAATGTTGCTGGAAATTCGCTTCACCACAGTCAGGATATGCCCGTATCTGCTCGCCCACCCGTAACAAACTCTTAGAACGGGCGTCGCAGTAAGCGTAGACATTCAACTCGGGAAAAATTTCATGGTAGATTTTGTTTTAAAATAGAATTTGGCACCTGGTCTCCTGTTTAAAAGGAGGACATCTATCACTCTTCAAGAAATAAAAACAGCTAAAGAAGCTGTGGTACAAAAATAAGATTTTTAAGGTCATGCATTTTTCCCATCGCAACGTATGCCTGTGAGACCTGGACACTTAACAAAACAGCTGAGAAACACATAAATCCCTTTGAATGTAAATGCTACAGAAGAGTTCCTCAAATATCATGGACACATAAAAGCATAAATATATCCATACTACAAGAACTTAATATTGAAGAAGGTTGGCTAGTACAGAAGATTAAACAGGGAACTTAAGTACTTCCAACATAATAAAGGTCATGAGAATTTAGAGAAGACAGTCCTGAAAGGGTACATAATGAGAAAAAGAAAGAGAGCCTGACCAAGGCGGATGTGGTTGCAAGACATCATTGATGATCTGCGAATGGACGCATCAGCAGCAGGCCACCTTGCTCACAACCGAGAGGCCCACAGGAGATCTGTTAGGAAGGCAAAGTTCCACAAGGGACATGTAAATGACTGACTGAACTGACTGGTCTCCTGTCTTTTTTTTTTTTTTTTGCAGTTTCAAAGCTATTTATAACATGTGCGAGAATACCTAAGGATGTTCAGGAATTTATTACTGAAGGATTCACGAGGAAAAAAAAAAGAAGATCCCCTGCCACTTCTAGTGGGGTTCTGAACCGCCACCTCAAACACCATAGACGAGTGTCTATCTCTGAGACCACACAGGATGCTTTCTAAAAGACAGCGTATACAGGACAGGAAGGACAGCACACAGTAGCACACCAGATCAGCAGAAGGTTTTTAAAAAAAAGGGTAAAAGTTTTTTGAACTAAAAATAGAAACGAGCCATATAATTTGTGGCAATGTCCCAATTAGTCAGAATAATAACAACAAAGAGGAAGTCCATCACGTGCTTAAGTGGCAGTCATGTGAAACTCCTTATTATCCCTATAATGAGCACTTTACTAGCCTCCCCTGATGCTTACAATGAATATGGGGTTGCCTCCCTTGATACCTGTGTAATAAGATACGAGAAGTCTGGCAGAGGTCCTGAAGGACGGAGATAAAAATTACCAATTTGTCCTTGCAATTTATTAAAGCAAGAAGAGGGAAAGAAAAAAAAACAAGTAAGTTCCTACAAGCAGAGTTATAAGAAATAAAGGGGCGGTAGTGACTGTAACAAACGAAGGAGGCTCTAAGAAATAAAGGGGGGGGGGGTGGCTGTAACAAACGAAGGAGGCTCTAAGAAATAAAGGGGCGGTAGTGACTGTAACAAACGAAGGAGGCTCTAAGAAATAAAGGGGCGGTAGTGACTGTAACTGAATTCTTTCCAGACTAAATGTTTACGTAGAATTAAAAAAATATTTTGGCCAAACACCATAAGAAATAACATCTTATTGGCAGAAATGCAGATGAAACCACTGACAACAATTATTGAGGAAAGACGCTGGCGATGGTTGGGACATGTGCTCAGAATGACTGACAACTCACTACCAAAAATAGCACTAAGATGGACACCACAGGGGAACAGAAGTAAGGGTAGACCAAAAGAGACATGGAGAAGAACAACAGAAAGGATGTTGAGCAATAGAGGGCTCACCTGGGCAAGAGCAGAAAAAAAGGCGAAAGACAGGCATTTGTGGAAAACCCTTGCAGAAGCCCCATGTGCCCTGGGCACTTAAGGTTCAGAGAGAGTGACTGTAACAAACGAAGGAGGCTCTAAGAAATAAAGGGGGGGGGGGGGGTTGATGGCTGTAACAAACGAAGGAGGCTCTAAGAAATAAAGGGGGGGGGGGTTGGTGGCTGTAACAAACGAAGGAGGCTCTAAGAGATAAAAGGGGGGGGGGTGGCTGTAACAAACGAAGGAGGCTCTAAGAAATAAAGGGGGGGGGGTGGCTGTAACAAACGAAGGGGGCTCTAAGAAATAAAGGGGGGGGGGGGTGGCTGTAACAAACGAAGGAGGCTCTAAGAAATAAACGGGCGGTAGTGACTGTAACAAACGAAGGGGGCTCTAAGAAATAAAGGGGCGGTAGTGACTGTAACAAACGAAGGAGGCTCTAAGAAATAAAGGGGGGGGGGTGGCTGTAACAAACGAAGGGGGCTCTAAGAAATAAAGGGGCGGTGGTGACTGTAACAAACGAAGGAGGCTCTAAGAAATAAAGGGGGGGGGGTGGCTGTAACAAACGAAGGGGGCTCTAAGAATAAAGGGGGGGGGGTGGCTGTAACAAACGAAGGAGGCTCTAAGAAATAAAGGGGGGGGGTGGCTGTAACAAACGAAGGAGGCTCTAAGAAATAAACGGGCGGTAGTGACTGTAACAAACGAAGGGGGCTCTAAGAAATAAAGGGGGGGGGGTGGCTGTAACAAACGAAGGGGGCTCTAAGAAATAAAGGGGGGGGGGTGGCTGTAACAAACGAAGGAGGCTCTAAGAAATAAAGGGGGGGGGTGGCTGTAACAAACGAAGGGAGCTCTAAGAAATAAAGGGGGGGGGGGGGTGGCTGTAACAAACGAAGGAGGCTCTAAGAAATAAACGGGCGGTAGTGACTGTAACAAACGAAGGGGGCTCTAAGAAATAAAGGGGGGGGGGTGGCTGTAACAAACGAAGGAGGCTCTAAGAAATAAGGGGGGGGGGTGGCTGTAACAAACGAAGGGGGCTCTAAGAAATAAAGGGGCGGTGGTGACTGTAACAAACGAAGGAGGCTCTAAGAAATAAAGGGGGGGGGTGGCTGTAACAAACGAAGGGGGCTCTAAGAAATAAAGGGGGGGGGTGGCTGTAACAAACGAAGGAGGCTCTAAGAAATAAAGGGGGGGGGTGGCTGTAACAAACGAAGGAGGCTCTAAGAAATAAACGGGCGGTAGTGACTGTAACAAACGAAGGGGGCTCTAAGAAATAAAGGGGGGGGGGTGGCTGTAACAAACGAAGGGGGCTCTAAGAAATAAAGGGGGGGGGTGGCTGTAACAAACGAAGGAGGCTCTAAGAAATAAAGGGGGGGGGTGGCTGTAACAAACGAAGGGAGCTCTAAGAAATAAAGGGGGGGGGGGGTGGCTGTAACAAACGAAGGAGGCTCTAAGAAATAAACGGGCGGTAGTGACTGTAACAAACGAAGGGGGCTCTAAGAAATAAAGGGGGGGGGGTGGCTGTAACAAACGAAGGAGGCTCTAAGAAATAAGGGGGGGGGTGTGACTGTAACAAACGAAGGAGGCTCTAAGAAATAAAGGGTGGGGGGGGGGTAGTGACTGTAACAAACGAAGGAGGCTCTAAGAAATAAAGGGTTGGGGGGTAGTGACTGTAACAAACGAAGGAGGCTCTAAGAAATAAAGGGGGGGGGGTGGCTGTAACAAACGAAGGAGGCTCTAAGAAATTAAGTGGCGGTAGTGACTGTAACAAACGAAGGAGGCTCTAAGAAATAAAGGGGGGGGGGTGGCTGTAACAAACGAAGGGGGCTCTAAGAAATAAGGGGGGGGGGTGTGACTGTAACAAACGAAGGAGGCTCTAAGAAATAAAGGGTGGGGGGGTAGTGACTGTAACAAACGAAGGAGACTCTAAGAAATAAAGGAAGCGTGACTTTAAGAAATAAAGGAGGCTTAGTTATAACAAATATGCATGATCGTAAAAGGCGACAAAGGAGGGTTCAGCATAGGGCCAGCAACCCTATCTGGTAAAAAACTATCAGACTGCTACAGAAACAGAAGCAAGGGAAAAAGCAAATGCAGGTGGAAGGAGAAATGCTTATCAGGAAACTGAGCCCATGAAGGTTGTGGGAGGGCTCACCTGGGCAAGAGCAGAAAAAAAGGCGAAAGACAGGCATTTGTGGAAAACCCTTGCGGAAGCCCCATGTGCCCTGGGCACTTAAGGTTCAGAGAGAGAGAGAGAGTTATAACAAATGAAGGCGGCGTGGTTGTAAGAAATAAAGAGGCGGGTGAGCGACTGGCTGTAGCAAACGAAGGGGCTCTAAGAAATAAAAGGGGCTTAGTTATAACAAATGAAGGCGGCGTGGTTATAAGAAATAAAGGGGCGTGGTTATAAGAAATAAACGGGGCGTGGTTATAATAAATAAAGGGGGCATGGCTATAACAAATGAAGGGGGCGTGATTATAAGAAATAAAGAGGGCGTGGTTATAACAAATAAAGGGAGCATGGTTATAGGTGAGTATATGATAATATACGAGGATAAAAAAATGAAGTAACATTATTTAACAGTTGTTAGATCCGGAAGTAAATCAGTTCATTATTTGCCGTGGTGGATAGCGCTGACGATCATGCCTTTCCATCTTTCGCGATCTTTGGTGTTTCTGATCAGTTGAAGTGCTTTTTGTGTGTCCCTGCCACTTGATCAGTGCACTTAGATTTTTTTTATTTCTTGATGTCCTACTTTATTCATCCCAAATTGAATACTTCAGCCATTACCAGGTTCTCCAACTTCTGTCTTCTCATGACATGTCCAAGTTCTCCAACTTCTGTCTCCTCATGACATGTCCAAGTTCTCCAACTTCTGTCTTCTCATGACATGTCCAAGTTCTCCAACTTCTGTCTTCTCATGCCATGTCCAAGTTCTCCAACTTCTGTCTTCTCATGACATGTCCAAGTTCTCCAACTTCTGTCTTCTCATGACATGTCCAAGTTCTCCAACTTCTGTCTTCTCATGACATGTCCAAGTTCTCCAACTTCTGTCTTCTCATGACATGTCCAAGTTCTCCAACTTCTGTCTTCTCATGACATGTCCAAGTTCTCCAACTTCTGTCTTCTCATGACATGTCCAAGTTCTCCAACTTCTGTCTTCTCATGACATGTCCAAGTTCTCCAACTTCTGTCTTCTCATGACATGTCCAAGTTCTCCAACTTCTGTCTTCTCATGCCATGTCCAAGAAATTCTGGCTTGTCTTTTTTTCTTATAACTTTAACTAGTTTTGTTGTTCAGAAATTTCTTTGAGGGTCTCTTCATTCATTTGTTTTTATGTCCATCCAGGATATTTTGCGACATCTCTTTTGATTCCAACTTCTTTACATCAGTCTGATACTTGTCGAAGTTTCCACAGCATACAGTGATATTAGCTCTTGTAAGTAAACACTAAAGAAAATAATACTGTAATGTAGAAAGAAAAAGATTATATTATATGCTAATTTTATGTCCTTACCTTTATAAAAATCCGTGTGTTTTTTGTTCTTTTTTTGTCTTAACTCAAAAGCAGATCTTTCATTTTCACATTACCAGGATGCGGTCGATGATGAAGAAATCTCATCTTTTGCTCATTAAACAACGCCCAGAGGAAACGTCGGTATAAATACAGCGCCCTGAAGTTCACCACTAAATGATGGCGGATAGAATGTAATCGACGAAAATCTAATCCTCACCGGGCCATACACTGGAACAGTCTTTGAATGTGTCTGATTACTTGATCCGTGGTAAGAGAAGACAACTAATCCAAGTACCAATGGAAAGCGAATCAAATTATCTAGCATGGCCCACTTCCTTGCTGTCCTGACCAGCTCTCGTCTGTGCATTCTACCCTCGTTGGGTTCTCGATTCCAGCACTCTTGTGTACAAGAAAGATAGCTCATTACCATCTAGTTCAATAAACTTTGGAATGGATGCATTTTTTTTTGTTTGGCATCTTCAGAACACAGTTCCTCGTTAATACTTCAGAAGAAAGATAATACAGGGCGCAAGTAGAGAGCTTAAGGTGTCATAAATAATCAAATCTAAAAGAAACAAATCGGTTATAATAAACCAGTCGAATACTGGAAAATATGTAGACAAGATTGGGCCATAACAGTCTGTGATAATATCACTGGCTAATATAACACGAACGATTGTCTTCTGACTATGATCTTTGGAAGCATAAATAATGCTGTATAATAAGATAATGCTCTATATAATGATATATAATAAGTTAATGCTCTATATAATGATATATAATAAGTTAATGCTCTATATATGTTATATAATAAGATAATGCTCTATATAATGATATATAATAAGTTAATGCTCTATATAATGATATATAATAAGTTAATGCTCTATATAATGATATATAATAAGTTAATGCTCTATATATGTTATATAATAAGATAATGCTCTATATAATGATATATAATAAGTTAATGCTCTATATAATGATATATAATAAGATAATGCTCTATATATGTTATATAATAAGATAATGCTCTATATAATGATATATAATAAGTTAATGCTCTATATAATGATACAGAATAAGATAATGCTCTATACAAACATGGTCAGTATGATACTGAAGCCCACGCATTGAAAGGTCCCAGAATAAAAACCGCATCATCATGTTCCTACCATGACAGTATTTCTTTCCGTTCTCTAACAGATAAGTAATAACAGTACAGACAATATACAAACCCAAGAAGTGATGGCAACAGAGGATGGTTCTATATACCAGAACATCAAAGTTAGTCAAATAATGCAAGCAACGCAAGGAGCGAACCAGCGAACTTTAATTTTAAGAGATAAAGAACTACCTACACAGACCAGTCTGAAACTATGTCGTGTATGTGTCAGCTTTCACTGCAAGGCCAAGCCAGTGTCCGGTAATTATGTGACACAAGCAAGGTCAAAGACAGTGCTGGCTATTCTGTTATATAACTCTAAAGGTCAGCACTACGGCCCTCTGAGGTCTGCGCTTTAGTACGATTCCTACTTGGCCTAGATGCAGGACCAGCTCTGCTTGTATCGGACATTCGAAGTCAGTTGGATATCATCATCATCATCATCATCATCATCATCGCCTTTCACTCTCTTGAGAGCATAGGCCATGGATAAAGGGTCTCCAGTCATCCCTGTTCTTGGAATTATTCTCTGCTTCTTTCTATGTGTATCCCTTGTCTCTGAGCACTGTCATAATTTCTCTTCTCCATGTAATCTTGTTGTATAGGATATAGGCCTAAACTATTCATGACCAGAAAAGAAAGCAGAAAAAAAAGAAAAAAAATTTACATTTAATCTTTATATTCACAATTTTAAGAATAAAAAGACATAAATATAGACAGTATATTTATTTCTTATTCTAACACATTAACTGTAGAGTATAAAATTAATATGCACTGACAGAGAGAGAGAGAGAGAGAAAGAGAGAGAGAGAGAGAAGAACAAGAAGAAAAACAAGAAGAAGACGAAGAAGAGAGAAGAATAGAGAGAATCTGAGGGAGAGAATCTGCATTGATACACAGAGAGAGAGAGAAAGAGAAGAAAAAGAGAGAAGAATAGAGATAGAGGAGAAAGTGAGGGAGAGAATATGCATTGATAGAGAAAGAGAGAGGGAGAGAAAGAAATAAAGGGGAGAGAGAGAGAGAGTCAGGGAACAGAAAAAGAGAAAGAGAGGGGAAGGAGAGAGGGAGAAAGAGAGGGAGGAGAGAGAGAGAGAGAGAGAGAGAGCCAGGGAACAGAAACAAAATAGAAAGAGAGGGAAGGGAGAGAGAGGGAGAGGGAGATCCAGGAGAGAAAGAGAGAGTCAGGGAACAGAAAAAGAGAAAGAGAGGGGAAGGAGAGAGAGAGAGAAACAATGAGACGGCCATATAAAAACAGACGCTCAATGCACAATCTTTAGAAACTCTTTCATGGTTCACTTTCCGCTTCTTTGAGCAGGCGCTATCGCTGATGGTGATAAACAATCCACATTACCGCCTGAAAGTGACAAATACATCGGAATTTCATTAGCGCGTTCCTCCATAGCAGGTTTTCTAACGCATAATATGGAGATTATTCTCATGTCCAAATCTCTTTAACTCTTTCATTAGCAAAACAAAAATCTCAAGCCCACGCAAAATAATGTATAACAAACATAACCGCCATTTTGAACAAATAAATAGTCAAAGACCTATATTTATTTTTGGTGGTAGTTGAAATCCTGAAAGAAAAAAAAAAACTAAAACGGAATAAAACTGGGTTATTTTTTATATAATTTGTTTTTCTTTTTACAAAGAAATTTAATTGGCTTATGGCGGCGAAAAGGTTTAACTGTTAGAGATTTTATTTGTATAATTTTCTGTTTACAGACATTTTTTATAATCACTTAATGATTCATTTAAGGTGGGGGGGGGGGATCACTTCTTTACCAGTTTAAGATTATAGGTTCAACACACGCACTCACAACCAACCAATTAACCAACCAACCAACTAACCAAACAAACAATCAATCAACCAACCAACTAACGAATCAACCCAGCCAATCAACAAACCAATCATCCAACTAACCAATCAATCAACCAACCAAACACTCAATCAACCAATCAACCGGGCAGTCTAGATAGGCAACCACCTCTCACCCGGCGGGGATGTTTGCGTATCCTAATCACGCTGAGGTTTTCCGGTGAGAAAGTTCAACTCTGGACTGGATGGGCAACCACCTTTCACCCGGCGGTGATACACGGGTGTCTCAAAACACGTCGAGGTTTTCCGGTGAGAAGGTCCAACTCTGGCCTGGGTGGGCTATCGCCTCTCACCCAGCAGGGATGCACTGATATCTTAACAACCAATCAGTCAACCAATCAACCAACCAATCAACCCATCAATCAACTAACCAGTCAAACAACCAACCAACCAACCAACCAATCAACCCATCAATCAACTAACCAGTCAGTCAACCAATCAACCAACCCATCAACTAATTAATCAACCAATCAGTCAACCAACCAATGAACTAATTAATCAACCAACCATCCAATCAACTAACCAGCAAGCCAGCCAGACAACCAACCAACCGAACGATCGACCGACCAGCCAGTCAAACAAACAAGCCTACATACATACATACATACATACATACATACATACATATATACATAAATAAATAAATAAATGCATACATACATACACACATAATACATACATACATACATATATACATACATTCATTCATACATACATACAAGCAGACAAACAGACTGAATGAGAAAAAGAAGTGATATCAAACAGGCAACGACTGGCTAACCCGATCGCAAAGTAATGAAAAACACACACACACACACAGGTAAAAAATGTAAAAGTGAACTACATAAAGTCAGACAAGAATGTAAATGACCATACAGAAAGTTTGATAAGAATGTAAGTGGCCACACAGAAAGTTTGACAAGGATGTAAGTGGCTGTACAGAAAGTTTGACAAGGATGTGAAGTGGTCATACAGAAAGTTTGACAAGGATGTAAGTGGTTATACAGAAAGTTTGACAAGGATGTAAGTGGCTGTACAAAACGTTTGACAAGGATGTAAGTGGCTGTACAAAACGTTTGACAAGGATGTAAGTGGCTGTACAAAACGTTTGACAAGGATGTAAGTGGTTATACAGAACGTTTGACAAGGATATAAGTGGTTATACAGAAAGTTTGACAAGGATGTAAGTGGTTATACAGAACGTTTGACAAGGATGTAAGTGGTTATACAGAACGTTTGACAAGGATGTAAGTGGTCATACAGAAAGTTTGACAAGAATGTAAGCGGTCATATAGAAAGTTTGACAAGGATGTAAGTGGCTGTACAAAACGTTTGACAAGGATGTAAGTGGCTGTACAAAACGTTTGACAAGGATGTAAGTGGTTATACAGAACGTTTGACAAGGATATAAGTGGTTATACAGAAAGTTTGACAAGGATGTAAGTGGTTATACAGAAAGTTTGACAAGGATGTAAATGGTTATACAGAACGTTTGACAAGGATGTAAGTGATTATACAGAACGTTTGACAAGGATGTAAGTGGTTATACAGAACGTTTGACAAGGATATAAGTGGTTATACAGAAAGTTTGACAAGGATGTAAGTGGTTATACAGAACGTTTGACAAGGATGTAAGTGGTTATACAGAACGTTTGGCAAGGATGTAAGTGGCTGTACAAAACGTTTGACAAGGATGTAAGTGGTTATACAGAAAGTTTGACAAGGATGTAAGTGGTTATACAGAACGTTTGACAAGGATGTAAGTGGCTGTACAAAACGTTTGACAAGGATGTAAGTGGTTATACAGAAACTTTGACAATGATGTAAGTGGTTATACAGAACGTTTGACAAGGATGTAAGTGGTTATACAGAAAGTTTGACAAGGATGTAAGTGGTTATACAGAACGTTTGACAAGGATGTAAGTGGTTATACAGAACGTTTGACAAGGATGTAAGTGGTTATACAGAACGTTTGACAAGGATGTAACTGGTTATACAGAACGTTTGACAAGGATGTAAGTGGCTGTACAAAACGTTTGACAAGGATGTAAGTGGTTATACAGAAAGGAAAAGTGAAACGACATATTAGTGTTGGCAGACCTGAATAATGAAAACATGAACTGAAGAAAGAATCTGAAGTGTCTGAATAAGATAAAAAGAACAGTGATAAATATCGGAAGATAAAAATCGCTGAAAGATCAGTTAAAAGCTTGTGGTCTAAATAGTCGATTAAATACTTAACTGAAGGATTAAAAATCGAAAGATTGTGATAAAGAGAAGAGAACTCAGAAGCATTCCTTTCACTGTTTTGTCGGTAGGTCTCGAGGACAACTGAGGTTTGTTGCCTAAGTACCTCAGTCCTTTTGGCTGTAATATATGTGTCTTTGATAAACTGAGATTTTAGTCTGAAAGACCACAAATGAAAGTCATTCGCCCTTGCATGACAGTGTAGGGAGCTATATTCCTCCACAGGTATGCATTTCTTAAAGTCCAAACTGTACAGCTGTTGGTTTTCTGTACTGCCATCTGGACGAGGCGTCTTCATATCTATGGAGGTGGAACCGATACATAACAGCTGTGTAGAAGTCGTAGTTGGTACAGATGAACTGAGTCGGAGTCGGTATAGAAGAACTGTGTAGAAGTCGGAGTCGGTACAGAAGTCCATACAGAACTGTATAGAAGCTGGAGTCGGAGAGCAGGAAACTAGTGAACTCAGACAAAGCCTGTAACTTCTGAGCGATCTTGCAGTCAGCAGAAATACAGCATTTGTGAGTGAGTCTGTCGGAGTCAGGCGGGGAATAACTGGGAGAATAAAGGAATGAGAGTCATAGTCGACAGCCTAGCAAACTGATATCACAGCCCTACTTTAGTCTTTCTGTCAGTCTCTCTCTCTCTCTCTCTCTCTCTCTCTCTCCCCATATATATACCATATGTTCCTGTGCTTTCTTCATTCTGTCACATGAGCTATTTTTTTTCTGATTATTTCAGTCATTCTCTGTTTGTGTTTTCTGTGACAAAGCTCATTAACAGTTCTGTTTCCCTTAATAGTTTTCCCTCACAGATAACATTTAAGATGCCCCCGACAAGTCCCTTACTAAGTCTACACCATGGCGGGCCCGCCTATACGAGGAAAGATTTACCAAACACAGGAAGCTAGCACACGTTGTCTCCACAAAGATCACTAATAAAGATTTATGCAACAGAACGCGTGTCATTTTATGAAATGCAGTATTTGCAGAGCAGTCGCTTTCATTGATCCCAGTTCTAGTTTCTTTTTTTTTTTTTTGCCTTTTCCTAGGGCGATGTTATTAACTTCAGATAACAGTTGTAACAAGAGCTCAGATAAGAGAAAGGTTAAGCTGAGAAAACTGTGGGTTTCGAAGACGCTGTACAGCCGTCAGTGAGACGTGTCAGACCGCCCGCATCACGGCTGTAGAACAGTAGCTGGACCAAGAAAGACCCTATTCTACCTCCCAGTGGTCCCCACCCCCGCCTCCCCCCCCCCCCGGTTGATGAACATTAACCTGGTCGAGAGAATAGGGATCGAGACAGAATGTGAGGCCTGCCTAAAAAAAAAGACTATGCTGAAACCGACGTGCTGGGCCGAAAGGAGCAGATATCGCAGTCTAGGTATAAATTGTGACGCAACGATACCGTTTTGAAGGCAAGCGTTGATGAAGAAGAAGAAGCAGAAGAAGAAGAAGAAGAAGAAGAAGAAAGGAGTAGGAGGAGGACAAGAAGGAGGAGGAGGAGCAACGGGAGGAGAAAAAGGAGAGGAAGATGAAGAAAAAGAAGACAGAAACAACATCTACAACCTTTATCCCTCGCATTTTCCGGTTATAAACAAATATATTACTAGAGAATACCCATAAAAATAAAGCACAATATTAACAAATTAAAATCTAATGCAACTACAACTATTAGTACAACAACATTGATGTACTAATTTGCCAGATTAGCCAACTCCACGACACAAAAAAAGTTTTTGACAGCATAAAATTTAAAACACAGTAAAATGTACGTATTCTGTGCAATTTCATTAATCTACTACATAATGTTCGTGGCTCTGGATTTGGAAAAAAAAATCTGGTAAAACACCGAACGTCTACTAATGTTATTCTCGCACAAAATTAGAACACGTAAAAATCTATTCTTTCACATTTCGATAATGAAAATCTCTCCCATTATGGCTGGTCCACAGACACTTCATCTCTGAACACGTCCTCAGAATTCCTCTACCCCCTTCGACACTATTATCGTTTATCACAGCTCTTTTCATAGAAACCTGGCACAAATCAATAACGTCTCTTAATGCCTTTAATTCTGACCACTGTACAAGCCGGCAATAACGGTGGCGTCCAATTAGCCGCGAACAAAGACTAGAAAGCGTCTCTGACGACCAATGAAATACCATGGGAAAGCTGTGGTTGCTAAGATACTCTACTGGCGTGAACCAATACAATTGTTAGAAGTAGGATGTTTGTTGATTTATCTTCCGGGTGGCCATTTTCATCCAGAATTTCCACATCAACTTTGTACAGATCCTTTCTTCCCTTTCCTATTTTTCAGGAACTGTGATAAATCTCGCCCTGTCACAAATAGTTCTCTTCAATGCTCCATTTTGGCTCAAATGTTTAATTCTTGTATCACGATGCCAAGATCCTTTAGTTTTTCTCTCTTTCGGCCACTGTTCTTTTCTTTTCCACTAACATGATTTGCTGTTAGAATTAGTGCATTGATTATATATAAATACATACAATTTTACACTCGAATACAGCTGAAATCGATTACAGCACTAATCATCATCGTCATCAGGTGCCGTGCCGACTGGTGTTGGCTATTATGCTTCTCCAGAGTCAGTCAGTAAGTCATTTGCATGTCCCTTGCGGAAATTTGCCGCCTTAACAGCACTCCTGTAGGCCTCTCCGTTGTGAGCAAGATGGCCTGCTGGTGATGCATCCATTTGCAGATCATCAAGATGTCTTGCAACCATCTTCGCCTTGGTCTTCTTCTCTTTCTTTTACATTGTCTCTCTCTCTTATTTTTTTCCAAGTTTTTTTTTTTTTTGGTCTCTTCAGCTCTTCTCATACATTCTTCATTAGTTATTTTTGCTGTCCAGGGGATTCGCAACATTCTTCTAATAAACCACATTTCTGCTGCTTCCAATGACTTTTTGACAGCACTAATCATGGAAACCTATTTGTATGATCTATGGATACGAATTGAGCCCATCAAGCATTGATTATCCATGTATTTTGAATTAAATTGTCGTTAAACATGTTCCTGCCAATAAACGCGTAGGACTGACGCCTTATTTTGCCTTGTTAATGATTGTTAATGACTGTACAGTGTATTAAACTGCCTTTTCTGACAGAACATTGCTGATATGTGACTGTGATTTTCATGTAGCAAATTTACGTGCATCAATATTGTTTTCATGTTGCATTGCTAATCCGTGTTTGAAAAAATTTGTTTTAACACATGTTGCTATGGTTATATGATTTTTACTGTTTTAACAAATGGTAAATTTGTGGACATGTTTTTCGTCTTCTGAATTTTTTTTTTGTGTCGATGTTTTTGGACATCCAAGAGCACTTTGAAACAGCTGGATCGGTTTTCTTTACTTCTGAGATCAGTTGCTCTGATTCACGTGATCTGACAAGTTTTCGCGTGGTTCCAAATGATTTCGAATGGTTTAGCGTGATTTGGCATTCTCTGAAGTGGCCTGATACGGTTTCACATGTTATGACACGGTTTCACATGGTCTGACATCGTTTCACGTGGTTTGACAGACCTTGACATTTTTTTTCCACATGGTTTGACACAGTTTCACGTGGTTTGACAGAATTTGACATTGTTTCACATGTTTTGATATAATCTGACATAGTCAGACATGTTTTTAACACACCAATAAGTAATTCTAGCAAATAGTTTTGAAAGTCAGAATAGAAGGCAGTATTACTCTTGTTGTATAGTTTCCACACCAGCGAAGTGGTTAGTCTACCCGGCGAGGGTTGATGGCTGGAGTCCGGCCAGAGACGCCCCAGTCATCCAGCTGTGGAAAAGGGTACCTGGCTTTTTCTGGAGCTTGTGAAGGGGAAAGCTGCCAGACAGCTGTGACCACATCACAGACCAGTGTGTCGATACGTCATAGAAAATACTGGCGCTAGCACTATGTCGTGTAGAAGTCTCTATGACATCATAGGGCTAACGTCATCTTTATTATTTACATTTTCATTTAGTCTGCTCTTTGTTATTTTACGCGTCTGTGTTATTCCTTTAACTCTGTTTGCCCGTATCGTGCTCTATTGTTTGTCTGGCCCTACATTTCTTTAAGTTTCCTTCTGAAATGCAGCATATCTTTATCAATTCATACACTTCAAAACACAGACGGATAAATAAGTGTTGTTCTTGCCTTTGGTGTGCGTGTCTCCTTTCCTATGTCGTGTAAAATATCGGAGTCGCTGGCGATGATGGAGTTAACGTTGGCATTTTTACCTCCCAACTTACAGTCTTATGCCGAGAGCAGACCATAGAATCCACTTTCTGTCGCACTAACTATAGATTACTGCGCCAGGCCAACTAGAAATTCCCATATTCATCAATAAGGACCATTAACTCTTTCGATGAATATTTTATTGAAGAGGTTCTCAGAGTGTGAATATAAAGAGATGGAGAGGCGAAAACACTGATGTGAAAATTAAAGGTGGGATTCAAAGACTCCAAATGATAAATCATAACAGACAGACAGACAGACAGACAGACAGACAGACAGGCAGGCAGATAGATAGATAGATAGATAGATAGATAGATAGATAGATAGATAGATAGATAGATAGATAGATAGATAGATAGATAGATAGATAGATAGATAGATAGATAGATAGATAGATAGATAGATAGATAGATGGATGGATGGATTGATGGACAGACAGACAGACAGACAGACAGACAGACAGACAGATAGGCAGATAGATAGATAGATAGATAGATAGATAGATAGATAGATAGATAGATAGATAGATAGATAGATAGATAGATAGATAGATAGATAGATAGATAGATAGATAGATAGATAGATAGATAGATAGATAGATAGATCTATTATTCTGAGGTAGAATTAGAGATCGTGAACAAGAACTCTCTTTCTAATGTCGCTCTAATCCCTAACCCACTTTTGACAACATATAAATTTTAACTCCCAGATTACCACCGGACAACACCCACTGAACACGAACATTTTTTGTTATTAAAAAAAATCAAGACCTCCTTTACTTTACCAGGAAATGATGTAACGCCTACTTTTAGCACTTACGGTAATTACAAAATGGCAAATTTACAACTACAGATCATTGTAGTTGTTTATATATATATATATATATATATATATATATATATATATATATATATATATATATATATATATATACAGTTTTAAGCCATTTCAAAAACTCATAGTAGGCTAAGAGATAAAGAAACCATAGCATGATATAGCGCTCTTGTAAGTGGCATAAATCTTGTAGTAATCGAACTGTGGACACATAGAAATACAGAAAAACATGTCAAGTATTAGGGTGGAGAGAAAAAGGGAAGAGTGAGATAGGGCAAAAAATAATAAAACATGTAAAGAAAGTTTTAAAAATAACGACTGCTTAATAAAGAACTAACTAGTAATAAATAAAGATATTATATAGTTTGCAAAATATCTCATATCATGATGGAGACTGACAGAAGGTAAAACAGACAGGCAGAGAGATGAATGTGCAAACAGACAAATAGGCGGACAGACTGATAAAGATAGATAGACAGGCAAATAAACAAACAGACTGGCAGACAGGAAGATAGAGAGGGTAGGCAATCAAAGAGACAGACGGGCAAAGACAGGCAGACAGAAAAGGAGAAGAGACGTACATATGTACAGACAAAATTTTAAGATGTAGCTAAGAGATTTAAATCGTCCTATTTATGCTCAGGCAGTTTTGCTATACAAGAATCACTGGTTGACTGCTGGAGTATAAAGAATCACTGGTTGACTGCTGGAGTATAAAGAATCACTGGTTGACTGCTGGAGTATAAAGAATCACTAGTTGACTGCTGGAGTATAAAGAATCACTGGTTGACTGCTGGAGTATAAAGAATCACTGGTTGACTGATGGAGTATAAAGAATCACTAGTTGACTGCTGGAGTATAAAGAATCACTGGTTGACTGCTGGAGTATAAAGAATCACTAGTTGACTGCTGGAGTATAAAGAATCACTGGTTGACTGCTGGAGTATAAAGAATCACTGGTTGACTGCTGGAGTATAAAGAATCACTGGTTGACTGCTGAAGTATAGAGAATAACTGGTTGACTGCTATATAACAGATACATATTACACATTACATATATATTACATTTTTATTACATACATATTACATATATATGACTGAAATAAAAAAAAAATAGAATCAGACTTTCAAGATTTCATTTACGTGACCGCAAATGAAAAAAAAAAATCGATTAACGGGTTGCATCTCACGACCGGCTTCTGGCAAACCAGAAAGTCTTATCAGAATCCTCAATGCGGAGAAATATGCTAACCGGTTAGCTATGTCGATATCAGAAACAGACTTATCCTGTTCAATTTCCTCAGAGAGTGGATGGCAGGTTAGGTTTCTTTTGCGCATTTTTTGTTTCTTTGTTTTGTCTTTTCGCTTGTCCGTGATAAAGACAATTTTGCCGAAATACTGGATTATTATTACTGTTTTTTCACAACCATTTCATTGTTCATTCTCCTTACTGCTAACGTTTCTTCATTCCTTCCTTTCTCTCCCTGCCTCTTTTCGTAAAACCGCACCATATACCTCTGTCAAACTCTACTCAGATGGAGTACACTACTTTTTCCGGTTCTTATTTGTTATATACCTCACAATGATATATCATACATGTCAGTTAAGATTATCTTCTCTTTTCTTGCTTTTTTTCAGCATATGCGTTTTTCTTTCAATAAGGTGCAAACCGAAACCGTGTACTCCGTCAGTCAATAAAACTATTTTGAGTGGCGAAGTGGTTAGTGCACTGGTCTCTCATAGCGAAGGTCGGGGGTTCGAATCCGGCCGGCGGCACCCCAGTCACCCAGCTATAGAAATGGGTACCCGATTTCTTCTGGAGTTGGGGAAGGAAAAGGCAGCCAGGCGTGATACTGACCATATCACCCTCTAGTGTGCTGACAGGTCAAGGAAAATATGAGCACTAACACCATATCCCTATGTGCCTCTAAGGCATGACAGGGTTACCTTTACTTTTACTACTACCTTTATTAACATAGTTTAAGCATCTATTTAATCATCTGTTTAATCATCTGTTATCATACATTTAAATATTTGGGTACACAACGCAGTTTAATCGTCTGTTATCATACATTTAAATATTTGGGTACACGATTAGCATCGAATGGGAAATGGATCTCTGAAACCAAGAATAGAATATGCCAAGCCAACGGCAGCTTTCACGCAAATGAGGAACATCTTGTGAAATACGTCTCTCTGTCATTGAATGTCATAAACAGAATTCTAAAATGCTACACTGAGTCTATTTTACTCCTCTATGGAAGTGAGTCACGGGCAATGACCAGATCGATGCAAAGATCATTAGAGGCAACAAAGATGTGGTTCATTAGAACAATGTTAAGAGTACCACGGACAGCTACGATGGCATACAAGGAATATCAAACAAAGAAAAAATGTAGGTAGGAACCTAATTACACTCATCACTCACTGGACATATAAGGAGAAGGGGATGGGTTGAAAGCATCATAACAACAGGAAAGATAAGTGGGAAGAGAGGCAGGGGAAGACCAAGAGAGAAACAAAACTAATAGACAGTCTAGTGCGATGGTAGAATAAAAAGTCACCAACCAAGCTAATGGAAAACTCCTTGGGCCGAGATCTATGAAGGGGCATAAACGTCAAGGCCTACACGGCACATAATGATGATGATTTGTTGTCACAGCTTTACTACCATGGCTTTGTATATATATATATATATATATATATAGTTTTATGCTCTTATAATTAAAATAATTTTTAAAAATCTGTGTCATACAAAAGAGGGGTGTAACCTCCACTATTAAAGGTATACATCCACCGTATTGTAATGTTCCCTGCTCGTTACAGTTTCAGAACCGCTGTCTATGGTCAATATATGCTAATACAAAGCTCTTTCACGTATTTCAGATACCCGTCTTCTCATTCGTCCCTCACATCAATAATCCCCTACTAACACGTATTTAATCTCCTTTTCAAATGCATTTTTTTTCTGATCCCTTCCTCCTTTGTCTGAATACGGGACGTCAAAGTATGGCAGAAAGCCGGCTCCATGAGTGTCAGACTTGGATTAGTTCTCGCAGTCTGCTTTCCATGATAATGAGAAAAGATGATGACGATGATGATGATGATAAGTCACATGTACCGAATTATTCACTCTTTTTAAGTGAAAGAATTTTTTTCTTAGATTTATTGGATCCACTTCTTGCATCTAACTTGTCTCTCTTGACTAATGTCCATTTTGATAGCTGCCATGATTTAGCTTCATGTAGAGGCGTACAGACCCAAATTCATATATTAAACAGCAGTATGTATCATATATCTGTATATTAAACAGAGGTATGTACCATACATCCGTATATTAAACAGCGGTATACATAATACACCCGTATATTAAACAGCGGTATGTACCATGCACCCTTATATTAAGCAGCGGTATGTACCATACACCCGTGTAGTAAACAGCGATATGTACTATACACCCGTATATTAAACAGCGGTATGTACCATACAAGGGATGCACATGGAAGGAAGCAGAGAATAATTCCAAGAACAGGGATGCCTGGAGAGCCTTTATCCGTGGCCTATGCTCTTAAGGGAGGGAAAGGCGATGATGATGATGATGATGATTGTGATGATGATGTACAATAAACTCGTGTATTAAACAGCAGTATGTATCATACACCCATGTATTAAACAGTGGTATGTACCATAAACCCGTATATTAAACAGCGGTGTTTACCATAAACCTGTGTATTAAACAGCGATATGTACCATACACCCGTATATTAAACAGCGTTATGTACCATACACCCGTATATTAAACAGCGGTGTGTACTATATACCCATTCAGTATTTGTATGTACTATACTCCCGTACTGTAATGTATGCGATAAATTATGTGATAACTTGCTGCTGGAACCATATGTGATACATTAACAATGCAGCAGCACGCGCTAATACTCTCGGACCTCCTCTCAGATCTGCCCTCGATTCCACGAGTGGTTCCCCTTCGTTATCTGGCGCTCCTATCTGAATACATCAAAGCGTTGATTCATAGGGAAAGGTCATTCCACACACCACTAGCACCACCACCAGCATCATCACCATCACCACCACCACCACCACCACCACCACCACCATCATCATCATCATCATTATCATCATTTTAATAAACATGAATATTTCTAGACTTCTATACTAAGGACTACTTTATAACGCGGAAGTATTTTCCGGCTAATTTTATTTTTTGTCCCTTAACACTCTACGGGCCGACAAAGTCAAGGAGGGATATATAAATAATATTTTGAAAATAAAACACGTGGGTGCGAGATAGCTAAGGTGTAACGCGCTGTTCTCTCGTGATTAGGCGGTTGCTTGCCCTACTGGGATCCATGGTTCAAACCCCAGGTAATTCTCTTGTCATTTTTTTCTTCATTCTCTCACATTTAAAAAAGCGCTTTGTCTAAGATTGTTTTCTCGAGGTCTAGCCATACAACTCTGTGCTCTGCTTCCTTACCGCGCGAAAGACCCGTTGTTTCCTGTTTGTAGAAAATTGTATCGCTCTTCAGAAAGTAAAACAACTAAAGAATCTGTGGAGAGGAACGGACAGAACTACAAAAATAAGATTTTTAAGGGCATGCACCTTTCCCATCGCAACATATGCCTGTGAGACCTGGGCACTTAACCAAACAGCTGAGAAACACATAAATGCCTTTGAATGTAAATGCTACAGAAGAGTTCCTCAAATATCATGGATACAAAAAAAATAACAAATATATCCATACTACAAGAACTTAATATTAAAGAAGGCTGGCTAGTAAAGAGGATTAAAGAGAGAAAACTTAAATATTTTGGACACATTAAACGTCATGATAATCTAGATAAGACCGTCTTGGAAGGGTACATAATGGGAAAAAGAAAGAGAGGAAGATCAAGGCGAAGATGGTTGCAAGACATCGTTGATAATCTGTAAATGGAAGCATCAGCAGCAGGCCATCTTGCTCACAACCGAGAGGCCCTACAGGACTGCTGTTAGGGGGGCAAAGTTCCGCAAGGGACATGCAAATGAATGAATGAATGAATGAGAAATTTGTATCACAATCGTAGAAGGACTTAATACATTTGATCTACTATCCGATCACTTACATGGAATTAAAGGAACATTTACGTGACCACACACGCACACACACACAAACATACACACATAGTCAGAGAACATGTATGTACAGGAGCTTTGTATTGTAAAGTGTAAACATAGCCCATCTTCTAACTGTAAACATAATTTATCTATAAACATAACCCATCTTTCAGCCGTAAACTTAACCCAGTTTAGTTTAAACGAGAAGGCACTGGGTGGCCGTGCACTGTGAGTACCAATGTCTCTCACTCGGAGAAAAATGGGTTCGAATTATGTTAAGTTTTCAGTTTGTTCTCCCCGTGGGGCCCAAAATTAAAAGTCCTAGTCTGTATGCTCCTTGGCGACTAGTACAGGTTCATTCATTCATTCATTTGTATTTCCCTTGCGGAACTTTGCCCCCTTAACAGCACTCCTGTAGGTAAGCAGTCGTTATTCCCCCAGTTTCACAGTGTTCCCCTCAAAGTGGACGCTGGGAAGACTGCCTACACTCTGTCACTAGCTGGTTTTTGTTTGTTTGTTTGTTTGTTTGTTTGTTTGTTTTGACAGTTAAGTTGTAGTGACATTACTCCTTTTAATTTTTTAAAGCTTCCTCACTTCTTGTAGCTAATTCGGGCATTTCTTACAGTAGAGAGAGAGAGAGAGAGAGAGAAAGAGATTTTAAGGAATAATGAGAGACGGAAAGGTTCCAGAGAGAATTACATCATCATCATCAACAACAACAACAACAACAACATTAGTTAGCAATAGAATATCTCCCACTTTACCACTACATTAAGTATCAAAGGATCAACTATCAACAAATCTTCAAGCAGCAAATCATTTAACAATAGGTCATCTAGCAATAGATTACTTCGCAACAGATCACCTGACAATAGGTCATCTAGCAACAGATTATTTCGCAATAGATCATCTAACAGCAAATCATTTAACAGAAGACTGTATGGCAGCAGATCATCTAGTAACACCATCTAGTAAGAATTCATCTAGCAACACCATCTACTCAGAATCCATCTAGCAACATCATCTACTAAGAATTCATCTAGTAACACCATTCATCTAGCAACACCATCTAGTAATAATCCATCTAGCAACACCATCTAGTAAGAATCCATCTAGCAACACCATCTAGTAATAATTCATCTAACAACACCATCTAGTAAGAATCCATCTAACAACACCATCTAGTAATAATTCATCTAGCAACACCATCTAGTAAGAATCCATCTAACAACACCATCTAGTAAGAATCCATCTAACAACACCATCTAGTAAGAATCCATCTAACAACACCATATAGTAAGAATCCATCTAACAACACCATCTAGTAATAATTCATCTAACAACACCATCTAGTAATAATCCATCTAACAACACCATCTAGTAATAATTCATCTAACAACACCATCTAGTAAGAATCCATCTAACAACACCATCTAGTAATAATTCATCTAACAACACCATCTAGTAAGAATCCATCTAACAACACCATCTAGTAAGAATCCATCTAACAACACCATCTAGTAAGAATCCATCTAACAACACCATCTAGTAAGAATTCATCTAGCAACACCATCTACTCAGAATCCATCTAGTAACATCATCTACTAAGAATTCATCTAGTAACACCATTCATCTAGCAACACCATCTAGTAAGAATCCATCTAACAACACCATCTAGTAAGAATCCATCTGGCAACACCATCTAGTAAGAATCCATCTAACAACACCATCTAGTAATAATTCATCTAACAACACCATCTAGTAAGAATCCATCTAACAACACCATCTAGTAAGAATCCATCTAACAACACCATCTAGTAAGAATCCATCTAGCAACACCATCTAGTAAGAATCAATCTAGCAACACCATCTAGTAAGAATCCATCTAACAACACCATCTAGTAAGAATCAGTCTAGCAACACCATCTAGTAAGAATTCATCTAGCAACACCATCTAGTAAGAATCCATCTAACAACACCATCTATTAATAATTCATCTAGCAACACTATCTAGTAAGAATTCATCTAGCAACAAATCGTCTGGTTAAGGAAAATGGAAGCAGACTTGGAACTGCTTCACGATGAACTATCCAAGTTATATCGAGCAAAATCGGACAAAACAAACACAGATATCGGGGACACAAAAGGAAATGCCAGGGACAATACTTTCTTGCAATGGCGAGGTAGAGAAGGGTTAGATGCTAAAAAAGGGCAGACAGTGAAAGCCTGACAAAATAAGTAGGAAAGTCCTCAGCCTAAAGCAAGTGGGAATGAAAGATCTGAAAGAGGGAATGAATGAAGCAGTGAAGAACTGAAAGAAGGGATGAATGAAGCAGTGAGGAACTGAAAGAGGGAATGAATGGAACAGTGAGGAACTGAAAGAGGGAATGAATGAAGCAGCGAGAAACTGAAAGAGGGAATGAATGAAGCAGCGAGGAACTGAAAGAGGGAATGAATGAAGCAGCGAGGAAATGAAAGAGGGAATGAATGAAGCAGTGAGGAACTGAAAGAGGGAATGAATGAAGCAGTGAGGAACTGAAAGAGGGAATGAATGAAGCAGTGAGGAACTGAAAGAGGGAATGAATGAAGCAGTGAAGAACTGAAAGAAGGGATGAATGAAGCAGTGAAGAACTGAAAGCAGTGAGGAACTGAAAGAGGGAATGAATGAAGCAGCGAGGAACTAAAAGAGGGAATGAATGAAGCAGCGAGGAACTAAAAGAGGGAATGAATGAAGCAGCGAGGAACTAAAAGAGAGAATGAATGAAGCAGTGAGGAACTGAAAGAGGGAATGAATGAAGCAGTGAGGAACTTTGAACCACAGACTCCGGTAGGACGAGCAGCCGTCTAGCCACGAGAGAACAGCGTAATAGCGAACGTAGCTATCCCCCACCTAGAGTCCGCGGTTCGAATCCCAGGTAATTCTCTTGTGATTTTTCTTTCTCTCGCGTCTCACTAAAGTGCTTTGTCTACGATTTTTTTTCGAGGTCTAATCCTACAAAACTGTGTTCTCTTACTTCAAAATGTTCCGGTCCCTGGATAAAGCCATAAATGTCACCCCCCAAACAAGGCAAAAGCATAAGAGACTGTCAAGATGCACCTCTGACGTGGCAAATACGCAATGCATCAACAGGCAGATGCCCAAGACTTTGCTTACAAGGATGATTTCAAGAAACGTGCTTACTAACTTGTGTGTGTGTGGGGGGGGGAGGGGGGGAATGTGAGTTGAGTAAGTAGCTGTGCGTCACAACAGATGACATCAACAATGCTTTAAGAACACCCCCCCCCCCCACAAAAAAAAGGTCTTTACCTGGTCCTGATGGCATTCGGTACAAAGACAAATATCAAACTCTGGAATACAGATATGGAAGTAGTATGTACCGAATACAAAATATGGAAGTAGGGTGTACTGATTACAAACTGTGGAAGTAGTATGTGCCGAATACAAACTATGGAAGTAGTAAATACAGACTATGGAAGTAGTTGTACGAAATGCAAACTGTGTAAGTAGTATGTACATAATACAAACTGTGGAAGTAGTGTGTACCGAATACAAATTATGGAAGTAGTAAATACAAAGTATGGAAGTAGTGTGTACGAAATACAAACTACGGAAGTAGTATGTACCGAATACAAACTACGGAAGTAGTATGTATCGAATACAAACTACGGAAGTAGTATGTATCGAATACAAACTACGGAAGTAGTATGTACGAAATATAAGCTATGGAAGTAGTATGTACGAAATATAAGCTATGGAAGTAGTATGTACGAAATATAAGCTATGGAAGTAGTATGTACGAAATATAAGCTATGGAAGTAGTATGTATCGAATAAGCTTCTTCCTTTCAGAATACACAAGATGGTGGTCGCCTGCTATGGCACTTTTATATGCCTCACTTGTGTCATAAAATTCTACCATGAAAAAGACAGCTCATCTCATACGACACTGATGACAAGGCTAATATTTTGGACGGACAGCAGCCATCTCTTGTATGGTACACACTTTACAGGAACGGCAAGTTCATACTAGCCATAGCTGGACTAACACCGAGTGGAACAGACACAACACCAGCGTCTTCATAACAAGCTTATGTGATAGAACGCAGATGATGATGATGATGATGATGAAATCTGAATGATAGTTGGTGATAATACCTCCTTCACATACCTCAAACTGCAGGCAAAAGAATAACTGATATCTGCACGCTGGCGACGAACACGTGGCTAGTAGTCCACAAAATACTCTCTCTCTCTCTGTGTCTCTCTCTGCCTCTCTTTCTCTCTCTCTCTCTCACACACACAAACAACCAAAAAAAGGTCTCTTTCTCTGTTACTCCATTAGGAAACGACAAATCTTTCTCTCCCTTTCTCTCTCTGAACATGAGAGACACGACAGTGTCTGCCGTACGGCCGAGAGTCAAACACAGACTCTCATATACTACTAAAAAAAAAAATCATCACTTTAAACTTTCACTTACAAAATTTCGATTCTCCGAAAGAGGTGCACTCATCTCCCGCAAAGTTCTACCTCTTCATTATTCAGGGGGAAATCATCACCGACGCTGCCCGTAGTATACTCAAGGGACGTAACCATTTAAATCTATGGCAGGATAAACAACCGCATAAAATTTTAACATACTGTTACACTACGTAATGTAGAAACCTTTCTCTCTTCACTTACCTTCACAACAATGAAATCCCACTTTAGTAAAGGACAGACCCTGGACGTAATGGATCTGCATTAATGAGGCACCAACACTGGTGGCCGGACGCGCGTTTGTACGATATAGGTATCAGTATTAATGTTACAAACATTTACTGCATTATTTACTTTATCGATTGTGGGCCAGCCAAAGCGTTTACCATGGCCGCAGCTGTTTGTATGTTTAGGACATATTATTTTCATGTCAGGAGAAAGTTATTCCTGTGTGGCAAGACAGCACTATGAAGTGCGATAATCTAGCTGTGGGCGTTCCAGCAACATGAACGTGATAATGCTGCTCACTGAACACGCTAAAGCACTTTCAAGCGCTGTTAACATCAAAAGTGAACTCATGCGTGAAGTATGCGCATACTTTTTTTGGTATTTCTCCTCTCATAGTCGCCTGGATCAGATGCAAAACGTGACAAACACCGGAAATTCCAGGGGGAAAAAGAAAACAAAAAGACAAATAATATCTGGGTGGAGCTGACAAAGACGCACTGCTAGAAGTAAAGCAAGAAATGTGATTTAGACACACGCAAGGTATCCACAATCTGGACCCAAAAAAAAAACAACAACAAAAAAAAAACACATCAGCAATGACCTTGGGCACGGTACATGATGATGATGGTGGTGACTTATTTTCCTTTGTGATGTGTTGCATAGAGCATGTGTCCGACCCACTGCGCGGAGTAGAGCCCGGGATTTATTAAGACAAATGTAATCTCTTACTGAATCATAACGACTTAGCGGTAAAGTTTTCTCATAGAGAAAACCGTACTAATGAGAATACAGCACATGATGATGAGAAGCCTACAATTTTGTTGTTGTTGCATGACACAAGCCCCCCCCCCCCAAAAAAAAAAAAACAAACCGTCGAATTCCAGGAGACAAATACAAACGTAATAGAAGTATAGCAAAATCTTTTTAAAAGTTAATTAAGGTTGTGTGGGGGGGGGGGTAGGATGTTCAGGAGGGGGGGAGGATGTCGAGAGGCGGGGCGGGGGGGGGGGGTTAAGATGTCGAGAGGCGGGGCGGGAGGTAGGATGTCCAGAGGCGGGGCGGGGGGGGATAGGATGTCGAGAGGCGGGGTGGGGGTAGGATGTAGAGACGGGGGGGGGGGAGAGGATGTCGAGAGGCAGGGCGGGAGGTAGGATGTCGAGAGGCGGGGCGAGATGTCGAGAGGCGGGGCAGGGGGTAGCATGTCCACAGGTGAGGCGTGGGTGGGGGGAGGAGGGTGTCGAGAGGCGGGGGAGGGTGTCGTGGGACGGGCCGGGGGTAGGATGTCGAGAGGCGGGGCGGGGGGTAGCATGTCCACAGGCGAGGCGTGGGGGGGGGAGGAGGGTGTCGAGAGTCGGGGTGGGGGGAGGGTGTCGAGTGGCGGGGTGGGGGGGGGAGACAACAGTAAGGAGGAGTAGAGTCTAAACAATGTAACTTTTAATATTAGCAGAGGATCAAAATCAAACGCAGATTGAAAACTTCCACCTATATTTGGTATTAAGACCTGACAAGCTAACATAGACAGAGACAGAGACAGACAGACGGAGGGACGGACGGACAGATAGATAGATAGATAGATAGATAGATAGATAGATAGATAGATAGATAGATAGATAGATAGATAGATAGATAGATAGATAGATAGATAGATACTTAAACTAGAATTAGAAACAGACAGATAGAAAAAAAAACAGCCTTAAGCTAGAATTAGAAACAGGTAGGTTGAAAAGAAACAGTCTTAAACTAGAGTTAGAAACAGATAGGTTGAAAAGAAACAGCCTTAAACTAGAATTGGAAGCCAACTCCAGAAACACAGGTTAATTAATTTCTTATCGATCACAACGGATTTGTGCCCCGCAGATACCTCGACATTTCTGGATAAGCCAGGCGGATGTAAATGTTCAGTCAGCCATTAGCTGCCATGACAGTCAAATCACAAAGTTAAGACACTGTTGTACTTAGGACGTCCTTGTTGTCTTAGATGTGCGCACACGTGAGTACTTATAGCAGAGAGTAATGAAACTGGTGGTCTGGTAGTTAGCGCTACCACAACAGTCTTTTGTCTTGAAAGTAATTGAAGATCATTTTTGACCAGAGAGACTGATGTGTAGGGAGAAAAGCTGCACTTACAAGAAAGGAGAAAGAATGGGGGAAGAGAGAGAGAGAGAGTGAGAGACAAACAAAGAGAGAGAGAGTGAGGCAGAAAGAGAGAGAGACAGAGAGACAGACAGACAGAGAGACAAAGAGAGAGAGAGAGACAAAGAGAGAGATAGAGAAAGAGTGAGGCAGAGAAAGGGAGACAGAGAGACAGAGAGAGAGACTAGAGAGAGAAAGAGGGAAATACAACTAGAAAAATAGAGAGAGACAGAGAAAGAGAGAGAAAATGAATGAATGAATGAATGAATGAATTATCTTTATTTTCAAAGGGTGAAGGGTTGGGCAAGCAGGCCGGTCTTACGTCACTCCATCTTTCATTCTCCCCACACATTCGGTGTAATACAAGTATACAAATTACATGAGGAAAAAAACATATTAAAAGAGTAAAAGTGCAAAAGAGAGAAACAGAGAGGGACATAGACAGAGAGAGAGAGAGAGAGAGAAGCAGAAGGAAACAGAGAGAGCGAGACAGAGAAAGAGAGAATCAGGGAGACAGAAAAAGACACAGAAAGAGAGACACGGAAAGAGAGAAAAAGAAAGAGAGAAAGAGAGATGGACAGAGAGAGAGAAGCAGAAAGAGACAGAGAGAGCGAGACAGAGAAAATGAGAGAGACAGAGAAAGAGAGAAGCAGGGAGAGAGAGAAAGACATAGAAAGAGGGACATGGAGAGAGAGAGGAAAAGAAAGAGAGAGGGACAGAGAGAGAGAGAAGCAGAAAGAGACAGAGAGAGCGAGATAGATAAAATGAGAGAGACAGAGAAAATGAGAGAGACAGAGAAAGAGAGAAACAGGGAGACAGAGAAAGACAAAGAGAGACACGGAGAGAGAGAGGAAAAGAAAGAGAGAGGGACAGAGAGAGAGAGAGAAGCAGAAGAGACAGAGAAAGCGAGACAGAGAAAATGAGAGGAACAGAGAAAGAGAGAAACAGGGAGACAGAGAAAGACACAGAAAGAGAGAGAGAGGAAAAGAAAGAGAGAAAGAGAAAGACAGGGAGAGAAAGACAGAGATGAGAAAGAAACAGAGAGAGAGAGAGAGAGAGGGAGAGAAAGAAACAGAGATAGACAGGGAGTGAGGCAGAGAGAGATTAATTGATCTAACTCATTTGCAAAGGAAAAATGAGCACATAGGATGGCCAGACTTTCCGTTCGTAGAGAGATACAACTTTTTCTCTGTTCCAGACATTCTACTCCTAAAGAGATATACAACTTTTTCCTCTGTTCCAGACATCCTACTTCTAAAGAGAGATACAACTTTTTTTCTCTGTTCCAGATATTCTGGTCTTGGAGAGATACAACTTTTTTCTCTGTTCCAGACATTCTGGTTCTAGAGAGATACAACTTTTTCCTCTGTTCCAGGCATTCTACTCTTAGAGAGATACAACTTTTTTTCTCTGTTCCAGATGTTCTACTTCAGATAGTGCACATTTTTTGCGTATAACAGACATGATAAGAATAAAAACAACACTGAAGTAACAAACTTGAAGTAACAAACCTGTTACGTTTTCCTCACACCCACAAGTTCAATACAGGAAATAACAATAACAACAACAACACACACACACACACAGAGAAAGAGAGAGAGAGAGAGAGATCATTAAAATTTCCAGCGAAAATAAGTGAGAGCGAAGATGGCTGTCGTAGATAGGTAGCATAAATTTTTAAAAAAAACGGATAGCGAACCAGGCCTGCTCAAGACACTGTCCGCTTTGTCCCTTTCTATATAGATAAGCTCAGCCTGGCCAGATGTCAAGACGGAGTTATATGCCTGGAAGTCCGTGTTCTGGGGGTCCATACTTGGCCACTTTAGTCCACTCCCAATCCGACACACATTATTCATGTTTCAACTTCTTTGCAGCGCCGGGTGCCGAGAATATTCTGGTAGCAGTTCCGCGAATGGCAAACGACAAAAAAACAACAGAGGAATTAATAAAGAACTCTTACATGTCTGCACACAGAAAAGCTCATAATGAACTAAATGACGCGGAAGTTGTTTAAAACAGCGTGGAAGATAATCCAAGACGAGGCTGTCAGAGCCGTCTATAAATACAAGAAGAGAAGACATAAAGGTTTATAAGAATAATGCAGATAAGACAAGCTGTTCGTGTTGAAGTTATCCATGGCTGTGGTGGAGCTGCTGAAGAGCCTCACAGTGTAGATCACTGAGAAGACTTCTTCCCGTGTTGTACGGCGCGGGGATTAATTAATACTGGGATAAGCAGCTTCTTATCAGCGCCATCTATCTCATATATCATTATCATGGAAAGAGTAGACAAGAGAGTGTGCCCATCAGAAGAAGGAGAATGAGGAGGAGGAGGAGGAGGAGGAGAAGAAGAGGAAGAAGAAGAAGAAGAAGAAGAAGAAGAAGAAAATGATTACTACTACTACTACTACTACTACTACTACTACTACTATAATTATTATTATTATTAGTATTATTATTATTATTAAAACATACCTAGGCCTTGGCTCCAATGTTACAAAATTTACACCTTTATCCTTTGAAGTTCTCTCTCAAGCGCGACAAGTAACACTTGGGGACAAGGTCACTAGACGGTCTCAGCCAGCAGGTGTGTAAGGCCCGCACACCACCAAAAAAAAACCAAAGCCACGGGCGCACACCGACACCAAAATCCGGACTACCCCTTTCACGGTTCAGCAAACACCTGCCACTAGTTTCAGCTTTCACCTGTCTGTTTACACCTTCTCACGGTGTTCTACTTCGTTCAACCATGAAGTGGCTTCTGACCCTCATAGTTCCTGGCACGGAAGTCATCATCCCCCCCCCCCCCTCCTTCCCTCCCATACTTCCCATAGTGTCCTTCAAATATCATGGACACAAACAAACAAACAAAAAGAACAAATATCTCTATACTACAAGAACTTAATAATGAAGAAGGCTGGCTAGTAAAGAGGATTAAACAAAGAAAAATATTCTGGATATATTAAACGTCGTGAGAATTTAGAGAAGACAGTCTAGGAAGGATACATATTGGGAAAAAAGACAGAGAGGAAGAACAAAGTGAAGATGGCTGCAAGACATTGTTGATGATCTGCGAATGGATGTATCAGCAGCAGGGCATCTTGCTTACAAACGGGAGGCTTACAGGAGTGCTGTTAGGGAGTTCCACAAGGGACATACAAATGACTGACTGACTGACTGACTTGCCATACCCTGCCTTGTTGTGCATTCACGAGTTTCAAGAGCCCCTAACATTTTATTTTTTGAAACAAGAGACAAGGAGAGAAACTGAGATAGCATAAAAAAATAGGAAAAGAAATCCATATCTGCATATACTTATATATGAGTTCTAACACATATGGGTTTCTCTTGCCTGTGCCGTAGAGATCCAGCTCAGACCCTGGGATCAGTTACTATCGAGCCCCCTTACCTTAACAGAAAGTAAGTCTCAAACAAGTTTGCCTCCAGTAAGAAAATTAAAATTAGCCCCCCCCCCCGAACAATCAGGGTTCCAGATATATAACCCGACCCCCCCCCCTCCCAACACACACCTCTACCACCCAATTCCCCACCTTCTCGTCTGACCTGTTTCTTGCGAAGCAAAACTTTATGAAATACTTATACCCGCTGTGATATATAAATGATATATACACATCAAACCCTGGAATTAACTAAAAGAAACAAAAACTCATCTGAGGAGAAATTGTCAAAATAATCAACAAACAAACAAACAAACAAACAAGCAAACAAACAAGCAGCGGGGCATTGAAAAACCACGCACTGCACAGTTATATACATACACACACGCGCGCGCGCGCGCACAGACGTGAGAAAAAGTGAAGAAAGAGAAATATACCGTGAACCAAAGTGAGACTGATTCATGCCGTCCAGGACAACATACAACCATTGTCCACAGTTTAAGTTGCAGGTAAGAGATGACCACGTGAGATATCGTAATATTTATCTTCCTATTATGAGTAATACCAGTCCATTCTATGTTTTATCCTCTTTACTTTACTTGGACATATCATTAGCAGACATATGTCAGAGAAACTGGCCGTGACTGGGAAATTCAAACGAAAAAAGAAAAAGTGGGAGTCCAAGAGAACAAAATATCTCGGCAGACTGACATAGTGGCACGGAGACAGCAAATCTCTTGACTGGAAACATCAGGAGTCGCCTACAGGACTGAGAAGCAGGGCTGCCAACACTGCCCGGTAAGGCGCATGATGAACAGCCTTAATACTGAGGACTTTCACATTTATTTATAGGCACATGCCTGGACATCACACTTTCATCTGCCGAAGGTCGTGGAAATACGGGCCTGACGCCGTATCCCCAATATGTCTCAACGGTGTAGAAACGGGGATTTGTATCTTACATTTCTGGACACGTATATACAACAATACAAACGCGAGACCCCATCAAAGTATATGGCTCAATATAATACACAGGAAAGACCAGAGGCCACAGACGGATATAACCATAAACAAAGAGAGACTAGAACAAGGGACAAACTACAGTTGCCTAGGACATACATTAACTGAAGATGGTAGATGTGAGATGGAGATACAGAAAAGAACAATAATGGCAAAACATATGCTCAACACCACGAAGACAGTGCTGTTATCTTACACCATGAAGACAGTGCTGTTATCTTACACCATGAAGACAGTGTTGTTATCTTACACCATGAAGACAGTGTTGTTATCTTACACCATGAAGACAGTGCTGTTATCTTACACCATGAAGACAGTGCTGTTATCTTACACCATGAAGACAGTGCTGTTATCTTACACCATGAAGACAGTGCTGTTATCTTACACCACGAAGACAGTGCTGTTATCTTACACCATGAAGACAGTGCTGTCATCCAGGAATCTGCTAATAGAAACAAAATCAAGATTTGTAAAATGTTATATCTACTCTGTTTTACTATATGGAGCAGGAACCTGGACTCTAAGCAAAAAGATGGAGAGAAAGATTAATTCAGCAGAAATGTGGTTGTATAGAAAACCAGGTCATATAACATGGAGAACAAACAAAAAAAAATCCACAAGTTTAGAACAGCTCCAAGTGCAATGTGAACTTCTCAAATTAATAAAGATAAAGAAAACAAACTACTTTGGCCATATCAAAAGGCATAACAATGTACTTAAGACCATACTAGAAGGAAAGTTGGAAGGAAAAAAAGAGCACGAGGAAGACAGAGATGTAGATGGGAAGATAACATACGAGAAGAAGACAGATGTAAATGGGAAGATAACATACGAGAAGAAGACAGAGATGTAAATGGGAAGATAACATACGAGAGAGGACAGGACACAGCCTGGCTGAATGCACCATTAAGGCGAGGGAGCGAGGGAACTAGAGTCTCATTACCATCTTTCTTCTTTCTATAAAGGCACACGATGATAATGATGATGATGATGATGATACTCTAGAAACTTCTTTTTAGTAATGGTTTCTAAGTAAATGGTCAAGAAAACTAAGGTTGATGAAATTTTGATAAGAGGCATGAAGGTCTTTTGTCTGAACCGATCAGAAACAATTAATCTTTAGAAGAAACAGAGAGGTAGATGGATATATATATATATAATCTTAAGAACAGAATGTTGCGAATCCCTTGGACAGCAAAAATAACTAATGAAGAATGTATGAGAAGAGCTGGAGAGACCAAAAAAAAACCTTGTCAAAAAGATAAGAGAGAGACAATGTACTTTCATAGGACATGCAGTGAGAAGAGGGGGCATTGAAAATATTATAACAACAGGAAAAATAGAAGAAGATCAAGAGGAAGACCAAGAGAAATGATACTGGACAGTCTGACGGGATGGTGTGAGAGGAGATCACCAACTGAACTGATGGCCTGCATGAAGGATCGGGTACTCTGGAGAAGCGTAATAGTCAACGCCAGTCGGCACGGCACATGATGATGATGATGAAGAACAGAACCAGACGAAGTATTTTCTCCTTGCAGTAATATATTGAAAAACTGGACTGAACAAAAAAAGCTGTGAGGAAAAAGAGCAAAAGGAAGACAAACAGGTGCGTAGGCGGGGCAATTTGGAGACACGTTCCGGAAGCAAAATGGGCAGGTGCAGCACGAAAGCAAAAGAGACAAAGCAAGCAGGAAACCTGCTGTATTTAAACCTTCTTCGTGGGAGATGGCGCATGATGATGATGAACAAAATGCTACGGTAATTCCTGTGGGCGTCGCCTAAAACAAAAAAAATTCCCAGAAAATCCTGTGCCCTACTTACAAGAATAGAAAGGGTGCGCATCATTAATCAGGGGACACAACCGTGAAATTTACAAGTATAACAATGTAGCTGCTAAACTTCGCGATAAGTAAAGAAAATAAATATGTCATAAATATGTTATAGGTCGTACACATATAGAGGACACTCTAGATGGGGAAAAACTCTGCCGTTATGAAATCTCGAAACAGTTGTAACCGAACATCAAGGTCACCCAACTCTGCATGCCGTTGAAAACTACAATACTTGAAGAACATATTGAAAAGCAGAAACC